>OX596075.1:5327844-6527844 GCA_951394005.1 Protophormia terraenovae
GATTTTAGTTTTTACAAAGATTTTCATCAAAAAAAATCGATTTTTGGTATGAAACATAAGTGATCAAGAAATAAGCTTATTTTCTCGAAAAACGCAGTATTTACCGAGTTATTAAGGATTTTAGTTTTTACAAAGATTTTCATCAAAAAAATCGATTTTTGGTATGAAACATAAGTGATCAAGAAATAAGCTTATTTTCTCGAAAAACGCAGTATTTACCGAGTTATTAAGGTTTTTAGTTTTTACAAAGATTTTCATCAAAAAAATCGATTTTTGGTATGAAACATAAGTGATCACGAAATAAGCTTATTTTCTCGAAAAACGCGTTATTTACCGAGTTATTAAGGACTTTAGTTTTTATTGAGATTTTCATCAAAAAAATCGCTTTTTGGTATTTTTTTCATCAAAAAAATCGATTTTTGGTATGAAACATAAGTGATCACGAAATAAGCTTATTTTCTCAAAAAACGCAGTATTTACCGAGTTATTAAGGATTTTAGTTTTGGCTAAGATTTTCATTAAAAAAATCGATTTTTGGTATGAAACATAAGTGATCACGAAATAAGCTTATTTTTTCAAAAAACGCAGTATTTACCGAGTTATTAAGGATTTTAGTTTTTACAAAGATTTTCATCAAAAAAATCGATTTTTGGTATGAAACATAAGTGATCAAGAAATAAGCTTATTTTCTCGAAAAACGCAGTATTTACCGAGTTATTAAGGATTTTAGTTTTTATTGAGATGTTCATTAAAAAAAATCGATTTTTGGTATGAAACATAAGTGATCACGAAATAAGCTTATTTTCTCGAAAAATGCAGTATTTACCGAGTTATTAAGGATTTTAGTTTTGATTGAGATTTTCATAAAAAAATCGATTTTTGGTATGAAACATAAGTGATCACGAAATAAGCTTATTTTCTCGAAAAACGCAGTATTTACCGAGTTATTAAGGATTTTAGTTTTGATTGAGATTTTCATAAAAAAATCGATTTTTGGTATGAAACATAAGTGATCAAGAAATAAGCTTATTTTCTCGAAAAACGCAGTATTTACCGAGTTATTAAGGATTTTAGTTTTGATTGAGATTTTCATAAAAAAATCGATTTTTGGTATGAAACATAAGTGATCACGAAATAAGCTTATTTTCTCGAAAAACGCAGTATTTACCGAGTTATTAAGGATTTTAGTTTTTACAAAGATTTTCATCAAAAAAATCGATTTTTGGTATGAAACATAAGTGATCACGAAATAAGCTTATTTTCTCGAAAAACGCAGTATTTACCGAGTTATTAAGGATTTTAGTTTTGATTGAGATTTTCATAAAAAAATCGATTTTTGGTATGAAACATAAGTGATCACGAAATAAGCTTATTTTCTCGAAAAACGCAGTATTTACCGAGTTATTAAGGATTTTAGTTTTTACAAAGATTTTCATCAAAAAAATCGATTTTTGGTATGAAACATAAGTGATCACGAAATAAGCTTATTTTCTCGAAAAACGCAGTATTTACCGAGTTATTAAGGATTTTAGTTTTGATTGAGATTTTCATAAAAAAATCGATTTTTGGTATGAAACATAAGTGATCACGAAATAAGCTTATTTTCTCGAAAAACGCAGTATTTACCGAGTTATTAAGGATTTTAGTTTTGATTGAGATTTTCATAAAAAAATCGATTTTTGGTATGAAACATAAGTGATCACGAAATAAGCTTATTTTCTCGAAAAACGCAGTATTTACCGAGTTATTAAGGATTTTAGTTTGGATTGAGATTTTCATCAAAAAAAAATCGATTTTTGGTATGAATCATAAGTGATCACGAAATAAGCTTATTTTCTCAAAAAACGCAGTATTTACCGAGTTATTAAGGATTTTAGTTTTGGCTAAGATTTTCATTAAAAAAATCGATTTTTGGTATGAAACATAAGTGATCACGAAATAAGCTTATTTTCTCGAAAAACGCAGTATTTACCGAGTTATTAAGGATTTTAGTTTGGATTGAGATTTTCATCAAAAAAAATCGATTTTTGGTATGAATCATAAGTGATCACGAAATAAGCTTATTTTCTCGAAAAACGCAGTATTTACCGAGTTATTAAGGATTTTAGTTTTGATTGAGATTTTCATAAAAAAATCGATTTTTGGTATGAATCATAAGTGATCACGAAATAAGCTTATTTTCTTGAAAAACGCAGTATTTACCGAGTTATTAAGGATTTTAGTTTTGATTGAGATTTTCATAAAAAAATCGATTTTTGGTATGAAACATAAGTGATCAAGAAATAAGCTTATTTTCTCGAAAAACGCAGTATTTACCGAGTTATTAAGGATTTTAGTTTTGTTTGAGATTTTCATAAAAAAATCGATTTTTGGTATGAAACATAAGTGATCACGAAATAAGCTTATTTTCTCGAAAAACGCAGTATTTACCGAGTTATTAAGGATTTTAGTTTTTACAAAGATTTTCATAAAAAAATCGATTTTTGGTATGAAACATAAGTGATCACGAAATAAGCTTATTTTCTCGAAAAATGCAGTATTTACCGAGTTATTAAGGATTTTAGTTTTGTTTGAGATTTTCATAAAAAAATCGATTTTTGGTATGAAACATAAGTGATCACGAAATAAGCTTATTTTCTCGAAAAATGCAGTATTTACCGAGTTATTAAGGATTTTAGTTTTGTTTGAGATTTTCATAAAAAAATCGATTTTTGGTATGAAACATAAGTGATCACGAAATAAGCTTATTTTCTCGAAAAATGCAGTATTTACCGAGTTATTAAGGATTTTAGTTTTTACAAAGATTTTCATAAAAAAATCGATTTTTGGTATGAAACATAAGTGATCACGAAATAAGCTTATTTTCTCGAAAAATGCAGTATTTACCGAGTTATTAAGGATTTTAGTTTTGTTTGAGATTTTCATAAAAAAATCGATTTTTGGTATGAAACATAAGTGATCACGAAATAAGCTTATTTTCTCGAAAAATGCAGTATTTACCGAGTTATTAAGGATTTTAGTTTTTACAAAGATTTTCATAAAAAAATCGATTTTTGGTATGAAACATAAGTGATCACGAAATAAGCTTATTTTCTCGAAAAATGCAGTATTTACCGAGTTATTAAGGATTTTAGTTTTGATTGAGATTTTCATAAAAAAATCGATTTTTGGTATGAAACATAAGTGATCACGAAATAAGCTTATTTTCTCGAAAAACGCAGTATTTACCGAGTTATTAAGGATTTTAGTTTTGATTGAGATTTTCATAAAAAAATCGATTTTTGGTATGAAACATAAGTGATCACGAAATAAGCTTATTTTCTCGAAAAACGCAGTATTTACCGAGTTATTAAGGATTTTAGTTTTTACAAAGATTTTCATAAAAAAATCGATTTTTGGTATGAAACATAAGTGATCACGAAATAAGCTTATTTTCTCGAAAAATGCAGTATTTACCGAGTTATTAAGGATTTTAGTTTTTACAAAGATTTTCATAAAAAAATCGATTTTTGGTATGAAACATAAGTGATCACGAAATAAGCTTATTTTCTCAAAAAACGCAGTATTTACCGAGTTATTAAGGATTTTAGTTTTGATTGAGATTTTCATAAAAAAATCGATTTTTGGTATGAAACATAAGTGATCACGAAATAAGCTTATTTTCTTGAAAAACGCAGTATTTACCGAGTTATTAAGGATTTTAGTTTTGATTGAGATTTTCATAAAAAAATCGATTTTTGGTATGAAACATAAGTGATCAAGAAATAAGCTTATTTTCTCGAAAAACGCAGTATTTACCGAGTTATTAAGGATTTTAGTTTTGATTGAGATTTTCATAAAAAAATCGATTTTTGGTATGAAACATAAGTGATCACGAAATAAGCTTATTTTCTCGAAAAACGCAGTATTTACCGAGTTATTAAGGATTTTAGTTTTTACAAAGATTTTCATCAAAAAAATCGATTTTTGGTATGAAACATAAGTGATCACGAAATAAGCTTATTTTCTCGAAAAACGCAGTATTTACCGAGTTATTAAGGATTTTAGTTTTGATTGAGATTTTCATAAAAAAATCGATTTTTGGTATGAAACATAAGTGATCACGAAATAAGCTTATTTTCTCGAAAAACGCAGTATTTACCGAGTTATTAAGGATTTTAGTTTTTACAAAGATTTTCATCAAAAAAATCGATTTTTGGTATGAAACATAAGTGATCACGAAATAAGCTTATTTTCTCGAAAAACGCAGTATTTACCGAGTTATTAAGGATTTTAGTTTTGATTGAGATTTTCATAAAAAAATCGATTTTTGGTATGAAACATAAGTGATCACGAAATAAGCTTATTTTCTCGAAAAACGCAGTATTTACCGAGTTATTAAGGATTTTAGTTTTGATTGAGATTTTCATAAAAAAATCGATTTTTGGTATGAAACATAAGTGATCACGAAATAAGCTTATTTTCTCGAAAAACGCAGTATTTACCGAGTTATTAAGGATTTTAGTTTTTACAAAGATTTTCATAAAAAAATCGATTTTTGGTATGAAACATAAGTGATCACGAAATAAGCTTATTTTCTCGAAAAATGCAGTATTTACCGAGTTATTAAGGATTTTAGTTTTTACAAAGATTTTCATAAAAAAATCGATTTTTGGTATGAAACATAAGTGATCACGAAATAAGCTTATTTTCTCGAAAAATGCAGTATTTACCGAGTTATTAAGGATTTTAGTTTTTACAAAGATTTTTATTAAAAAAAATCGATTTTTGGTATGAAACATAAGTGATCACGAAATAAGCTTATTTTCTCGAAAAACGCAGTATTTACCGAGTTATTAAAAATTTTAGTTTTGACAAAGATTTTCATTAAAAAAATCGATTTTTGGTATGAAACATAAGTGATCACGAAATAAGCTTATTTTCTCAAAAAACGCAGTATTTACCGAGTTATTAAGGATTTTAGTTTTGATTGAGATTTTCATAAAAAAATCGATTTTTGGTATGAAACATAAGTGATCACGAAATAAGCTTATTTTCTTGAAAAACGCAGTATTTACCGAGTTATTAAGGATTTTAGTTTTGACTAAGATTTTCATCAAAAAAATCGATTTTTGGTATGAAACATAAGTGATCACGAAATAAGCTTATTTTCTCGAAAAATGCAGTATTTACCGAGTTATTAAGGATTTTAGTTTTGGCTAAGATTTTCATAAAAAAATCGATTTTTGGTATGAAACATAAGTGATCACGAAATAAGCTTATTTTCTCGAAAAACGCAGTATTTACCGAGTTATTAAGGATTTTAGTTTTGACTAAGATTTTCATCAAAAAAATCGATTTTTGGTATGAAACATAAGTGATCACGAAATAAGCTTATTTTCTCGAAAAACGCAGTATTTACCGAGTTATTAAAAATTTTAGTTTTGACAAAGATTTTCATTAAAAAAATCGATTTTTGGTATGAAACATAAGTGATCACGAAATAAGCTTATTTTCTCAAAAAACGCAGTATTTACCGAGTTATTAAGGATTTTAGTTTTGGCTAAGATTTTCATTAAAAAAATCGATTTTTGGTATGAAACATAAGTGATCACGAAATAAGCTTATTTTCTCGAAAAACGCAGTATTTACCGAGTTATTAAGGATTTTAGTTTGGATTGAGATTTTCATTAAAAAAATCGATTTTAGGTATGAAACATAAGTGATCACGAAATAAGCTTATTTTCTCGAAAAACGCAGTATTTACCGAGTTATTAAGGATTTTAGTTTGGATTGAGATTTTCATCAAAAAAAAAATCGATTTTTGGTATGAATCATAAGTGATCACGAAATAAGCTTATTTTCTCAAAAAACGCAGTATTTACCGAGTTATTAAGGATTTTAGTTTTGGCTAAGATTTTCATTAAAAAAATCGATTTTTGGTATGAAACATAAGTGATCACGAAATAAGCTTATTTTCTCGAAAAACGCAGTATTTACCGAGTTATTAAGGATTTTAGTTTGGATTGAGATTTTCATCAAAAAAAATCGATTTTTGGTATGAATCATAAGTGATCACGAAATAAGCTTATTTTCTCAAAAAACGCAGTATTTACCGAGTTATTAAGGATTTTAGTTTTGGCTAAGATTTTCATTAAAAACGAGAGAAGAAGATATAGTCGGTCAAGCCCGACTATATGATACCCTACACCATTACCATCTACATAATTTTGTTTTTACTTATATACAACTTACTTGTGTTAAATATTAACATAATACTAACATTTGTATGGGATTTATGCACGTTAGTGATTTTCGGGAGATGAGTTTATATGGGAGCTATGGTCAGTTATGGACCGATCTTCATGAAATTTGGCAGACGGATTTTTGCTGATATAAAACTTATATGTACTAAATTTCATTAAAATATTCCTATTTTTAAGGCATTTATAAGTGTTAAAACTCTATTCCGGGAGGACATTTGTATGGGGGCTAGGTGAAATAATGGGCCGATCATAACCAAATTCAATAGGCCTCGTCCTTGTGCTGAAAAAAGCATATGTACCAAATTTCATCAAATTATCTTCAAAACTGCGACCTGTACTTTGCGCACAAGCTTTACATGGACAGCCAGCCAGCCAGCCAGCCAGCCAGCCGACCAGACGGACGGACGGACGGACGGACATCGTTAAATCGACTCAGAAAGTGATTCTGAGTCGAACGGTATACTTTAAGGTGGGGGTCCGAAGATTTTTTTTCTGCGTTACAACTTCTGCACAAACACATAATACCCCAACCACCTTTGGTGGTGTAGGGTATAAAAATCGATTTTTGGTATGAAACATAAGTGATCACGAAATAAGCTTATTTTCTCGAAAAACGCAGTATTTACCGAGTTATTAAGGAAATAAGCTTATTTTCTCGGAAATATTTTTCTCCCCCAAAAACTTGAAATGGATTCGCGCCTGTTGCTGCCAGACAGTTAAGTTGTTGCAGTTGCCAGATTTGTTCTGCTGTTTGTTTACATTTTCCGTTCAGTGAAAAACCGTTATTTTACATTTTCAAAAAAGTTGCCAGACTAAATATTTCCTTCGTAAGGTTGCCAGGGCAACAATTAATATATTTTTGCAAATATTTTATTATTAAAAGCCCTAAAATTGTTTAGAAAAGTGTAAAAAATTTGATCATAATTTAAACAAATTATGCTAAATTATAATGAATGGTCAAGCAGAGTTGGAAGAATCAGCCAATGCAGAATTACAACGTTTACAAAGACAGGTTTTTAAACATTCTAATTTCTTCTAAAAATTGTATTATTTGTTATTATAAAATTCTTGTCTATTTCAAGTTACGCACTTTGCAATTGGAGCTGAGGAGCCTTTTGGATTATAAAAGCAAACAATTGAAAAAACAAAATCATATTATTAGTGGTTTGCAGCAGGAGCATAAAAAATTGTTTAGTGAAATTAATACATTAGAAGGAGGAACACATGCCAAAAGGAATGTTAATGTAAGAAGGAGAAAATATAAAGGGTTAGAGATTTTTTAAAAATGTGGTTTAATTTTTATTTGCAGAAAGAGAAAAAATTAATTTATTTACAAAATCAAGAATCAGAGGTCCAACGTATTTTAGCCAATGAACGCATAAATCTTTGGGAATTAGAGGGTCATATTAAAAAGGTTGTTATATTTTTTTATTAAAGATTTCATTATTTATTGCTTACGGAATTTTTCAGATGGAAAAGGAAATAGATGGTTTGCGTAAATTGGAAGTACCCGATAGTTGTTATAAGGATACTATTTGTAAAGTACAAAAAAGTGTGGTGAAATTGGAAAATCGTTTAGATGTGGTGAATAAAAAATGTAGTGATGTGTTAACGGAGAATTCTAAATTAAGGGATTCAATAAATCATATGCTGCAGGATAGGTTAGGGATAAAAAACAGATAATTTTTATTGAATTTTTAGGGAGAAATTGATCTCCAGTTTTAAAATAAGTTTAAGGAATTTTCGGGGATTTTATCTTAATTAATATTATTTTTTTTCCAGAGCAAATTTCAATGAAATGTGGCAATCTATGGTTACCCAATTTAATGAGGGGAAAAAATATATTATGGACTTAATTGATCAGTCCACTTTGGCTTATGATCAGCGTGAAGAATTGTGCAATAAATTGCAAGTCTTAAAAGATCGCAATGAAAATGATAAAATTATGCACATACAGGTTTTTAAAACTGAAAATTTGTAAAAAAATAAATTTAATATTTAATTAATTTTGTTAAATTTTCAAGGAAATGCGTGAAATGCAAAGACGTTTGGAACATGATGCTAAACTTCAAAAATTCTTTGATATTAAAGGACAAAAACGTCTTAATCCGGAGCTGGAACAAAGGGAGAATGATAAGAAATTGGCCCAAAAGGAGGCATTTGAAAGACAATTGGCGGAATATCGAGAAATTATAGACAGAATGAAGGTTATAAAGAATTTAGCATGGAGAACTTTTATTCCAATTATTTCTTTTAATTTCTTCTAGGAACTTTATCAAGAATCTGATACACAAAAATTGACCATACAATTTAAAAGACAGGAGGAAGAAAATTTTGCTCTCTTTAGTTATGTCAATGAATTAAGTCATGAGGTGGAAGTATTAAATGATACCACTCAGGAACTATCAGATGAAATAGGTAACCAAAAATAAAAAGATGCAGGAAATTTACTTATTAATTGATTTTAATAGAACGCCAAAAAGCTGAATTATTGGAAAAGGAAGCCATGCAAAAAACTGAAGCTTTGGATTATCTAAATGAGCAGCTAGAAAAGGCCGAACTTCAAAACAATGAAGCCAAAGAGAAATTAAGAATTTTAGATTTACGTTTACAGCAAATGCTTTTGGGCATAGCCGATATATTTAAGTAAGTTTTTCAATCATTTAAATAATTTCCTTAATAATTCATTTATTTTTTTCCTCTTCCTGTCCTAGACAACTGTCCTGCGATGATGCTCCTATTTTAAATGTGCTCTCTTCAAAAACCTCTATGACCTCACATAATGTCAAACTTTTTATAGGCGTTATAGAAAAACGTATAAATACTATTATATCGGGCATAAATATAGAAGATTCTTCTAACAAAATTTTAGCTAAAAAAGATCGTATACCTAAATTTAATGTTAAAGATTCAGCTAAATCTAAAAAATAACTAAAAATAAATAAATAAATAATGATAATGCATAATTTGCTTAAAGGTTTTACTAAATAATTTTAATTTATTTGTATTTTTTTTTTATTTTATTATTAAATATTTATAAGTATAACATTTACATTTATTATTAATTAATATATTAATTAAAAGTTAGTTTTTTTTTTAATTTTTATGGTTTTTGATTCTTTTTTTAAGTGTCTTTTTTTGCTTCATTGTCAGAATTAAGGCAAGTAGGTGAAATTAAAGCTTGTTTTGTTTGTCTAAAAAATTAAATTTATTATTTTTTTTTTTTTTTTTAAGAAATTAGTTTTGATTTTCTAGATTTTTATTTTATTTAAAAAATTTTTTGTATGCTTTGATTTCGTGCTTTACTTAATTCTAACTTACGTTTTATAATTAAAAAATATTTATTTTTATTTTCTTTTAATTTTGTTTTAGTTTAATGTCATGTTTTTTATAAAAATAATAATTAATATTTCTGTTTTTTTTTTAATTTTTTGAAAAGATTTTCTTTTTAATTCTTTTAGAATTCCATTTTGTTATTTTAGTTATTTTGAACCTAACGAGAATTTTAAGCGATATGTTGTGCTACAACGTATAATTTTTTTAGAGTACATTTATGTTAGTTTTAAATTATAAAAAATTATATTTTAATATAAGGGGTATAATTTTTTAATAAAAAAAAATAAAATAAAAAAAAATAACAAAATATGAGAATTTCAGCATGTTTGCTTCAAATTTTATTACAATCTATAGACTACGCTATTAAAAATTCCCAAAAGTATTTTGAATATTTCTTTAAAATGAATTATTATTAAACTTAACCTCAAATTGTGTCAAAACTGCAAAGTAATTAGAAAATTTTAAATTTGTTTAAATTTTGGTATCTCAGGAGAATGTTTTTACAAAATTTGATTGCAATTAGTTAAGACCTTAATGATTTGAAAGGCAAAATTTTTCATCAAAATATTATTTTTAATTATTTTCAAACTTAACCTTAATTTACTCATCAAATCCAAACAAATTATAATAAAGTTATTATTTTACAATTTTTAACTTCTGGAGAATGTTTTTGTAAAATATTAATACATTCTAATAAATTTAATGTCCATTTTAATTTTTAATTTTTCAAACATAGCCTCAAGCAGACGATACATTGAATCTTTGTTCTGACATTCGCGCTTACTGAATTAAAAAATTATTTCAATAAATGGAATATTTTTATTAATCCTCAAAAAACTCAAGGTATTTATCTTACCAGAAAATGAAAAGACTGCTTCATACCTCCAGTACCATTGTGTTTTATGAACTACGATATACCATGGACAAGTAATGTAAAATATTAAGGTGTTATTCTAGATTTAAAAGTCAACTTCAATTGTCTCATTAAATACGTAGTAAACAAAATAAACAAGCTAATAATAATTTTATCCTCTTATAAATAGGAGATCTAAGCTAAACATTTCCAATAAAAAACTCATCATAAAATCAATGTTTCAACCTATAATATTCTACTGTGCTCCTGTTTGGTTCTATTCTGCGAAATGTCATGAAAATAAGCTCCAAGTTGCTAAAATAATCTATTTAATATACCTTTACATTATTCTACTCGTCGCTTACATGATCTCTCTGGCTTCGAACTTGTACATGATAGACTAGAAAGATTTACATTAAATTTTAAGAAGAACTTATTTCAACGTAATTTTACCCGTAGTTTAATCTGTTTTTATCTTAACTGCTTTAAATAGGTTTTTGTAAATTTTTTCCTTCATAACAAATAATAAAACTCATAACAAACATAACCTCAATATGACAAAATAATGCTGATAATAAAAAATATAAAGTTTTCTTAATTATTAAGCACAAAACCATGTTTCAAATAAAAACAAATTTTACATTTGACAAAAATTTCAGGAATTTAGATAAAAAAAAAATATATATATTTAAAAGATTTTAAAAATGTTAAAGAAATTTAAGGATTATAATTATGAATTCTAATTAAAAATCAAAAGTAGAGGGAGTTTGAAATTTAATTATTCGAAATATACGTTAGCATTTTAAAAACGTCGAGATATTTAGCTGGAATTTAATTTTAATTCAAATAAAATTTTTAAAAAGTTTAAACAAAATGTTTAATTTCAAATTAAAATTTAAGTTTTAGAAATTTAACTTTTACTTTTTTAAAATGCAGCATTCAATTGTGAAAAAAACATTTTGGTTTTAATTACATTGTTCTTTCTGTTAGAAATCCTCATATTTTGTTATTCTTTTTTTACACTCTGTCTAATTATAAACTAATTTAAAAAGAAAACATACATAAAATTTAAATATTTATATAAAACAAGCGTTAATGTTTCAATTACTGTTTTCTAAAATAAAAAATAAAATTTAAGAAAAAAGTAAAAATAATTATATAAGTAATTAAAAATAAAATATATATAAAATTTAATTTTTAAAATTTATTAAAAGTTTATAAAATATTTTTTCACTAAACAAATCTTGTTTTTATAAATCTTTAATAAATTTTAAATTATATTACAATTATGTTATTTGAAATTTATTAATTTTTTTCTTTTAATTATTGATTTTAAATTACAAAAAAGGTACTTTTTTTCTTTTAGACTTTTATGTAGTCAAAAGTTATATATTTTTTTCTAAAGTTTAGTTTTTGTTTAAACCAAATCTTAATATTTTTTCCTTTCTCACTCCATAAAATATACAAAACTGTCTTTTTCTTATTAATTATTACTAGATAAATATGTTTTTCTGTTTTTGTTAATAATATTTTCTTAATTAAAAAAACGTAATATAAATTGTTTATATAAGTGTTTTGGGTTTATACAAATAAAGAAATTAATAGAAAAATAAAATTAATTAAAAGCTTTTACATGATTAAAATTATGGACGCATAGCGCCACCATTTCAATGACATTAGATTACCGTTGAAAGAGGCTCCATAATTTATAGTTGGACCAACGTTTGGCTAAATTAGCAGCAGCACTAGTTTGTTGAGGTTCGGCCGGTTGCACTTTACGATTGTTAATCATTTTTGAACGCATTTGTTCTTCAATAAGTTCTTGCATGTCCATCTGGAACAATATGAAGGAAAATAAGTAAATATTAAATAAATATATAAAATAGTCTATAGTCTAGACAATAGACAATTTTATAGTCTAGACTATAGACTATTTCATAATCTAGACTATAGACTATTTCATAGTCTAGACTATAGACTATTTTATAGTCTACACTATTTTATAGTCTATACTATAGGCTATTTTATAGACTATTTCATACTACAGACTATAGACTATTTTATAGTCTAGACTATAGACTATGTTATAGTCTAGACTATAGACTATGTTATAGTCTAGACTATAGACTATGTTATAGTCTAGACTATAGACTATTTCATAGTCTAGACTATAGACTATTTCATAGTCTAGACTATAGACTATTTCATAGTACAGACTATTTTAAAGTCTGAACTGTAGACTATTTTGTAGTCTATGCTTTAGACTATTTTATAGTCTAGACTATAGACTATTTTATAGTCTAGTCTATAGACTATGTTATAGTTTAGACTAAAGACTATTTTATAGTCTAGAATATAGACTATTTTATAGTTCAGAGTATAGACTATTTTATAGTCTATAGTATGAACAATTTTAAAGTCTAGACTATATTATCGTCCAGACTATAGACTCTTTTATAGCCTAGAGTATAGACTATTTTATAGTCTAGACTATAGGCTATTTTATAGTCTAGACTATAGGCTATTTTATAGTCTAGACTATAGGCTATTTTATAGTCTATCCTATAGACTATTTTATAGTCTAGACTAATACTATTTTATAGTCTAGGTTATAGACTACTTTATTTTTTATTTTTTATTTTTTAATAAAATTTGATTTCCTTGTTCGATTACTCACCTGCCACTGTTCCAATTGTTGTGATAATTCCACCTTCTGTTGTATAGATTCCAATAATTGGGAATTGGCTTGCATGAGTTCCACTCTGGTTTTGGCCAATTCAACTTCAGCTTTCGTGCGTCTTTCATTAGCATTATCACGTTCTTTTTGGGCCTTAGCCAATAATTCATCACGATCGGTATTGTCTACCAAATCACCTCTAGCCTGATCTCTTTCCTCTTTGACATTGGTCAATTCAACATCAGTTACAGCCAACTGAAAAAAAGAAACAAATTAATTAACTGAAATATTAATCAAAATATATGAAAACTTACTTTAGCTTCTAGCTGTTGAATCAATTGATGAGATCTCTTTATTTCATCCTCTTGTTCCAATACCAAATTTCTAGTTTGATCCAACATCTTTTTGAAATTACCCGCATCCAAATTTAATAGTAAACGTGTTAATTCATCGGACATGGCCGACAACATGCCTTGGCGGAAATTAATGGCATTATGACCACCTTCACTATTGCCATTGGTAGATATTGTATTATCCATTGATTCCAAATCCAATGATATGTCCGAATTTAAACCTGTAAAACCTTATTGGTTGCAAATATCACAAAGCAAAATAGAAAAATACTAACTACTGAACACAAAACAAAACAACAAAAAAGACATGCATCAAAAGACGAACTCTTGTCTTAGATTAACATACCTGAGTCATCATCATGACCGATTTTTAAAGAGTCTACCAGCGATTTTAATTGTATATACACTGAGCGTGCTTCCACCCAGATTTGTGAAGGTTTACCATCTTCGGAAAAACTGGCCTCATCTTCATCGCATTCCATTTCAAATTGTAGAGACTTTTTACCGGTGGAACCAGAATAATTATCCTTTAGTTAAAAGGGTTTTTGTTGATATGGTTTAAGGGGTTTTAATTGGAGTTAATATACATAGAATGTAATGAAGTTTTATAAATAATTTGTTTGAATTAGTTTTGTTTTAATTTTTTTTTTTTTTTTGTAAGGAATTTGGAAAAAGTTTTAAATGAATAATTTGATTTATATGCCTATTCACAGAAAAATTGTGACTGAAAAATAGTCATAAAACACAAATTGTGACTATAGTCTTTAATTTTCTATTCACAAACAAAAATGTATTAATATTTCGTTTTAAAATTAAGACCTTATATGTAGGCAGTCATAAAAATTGTGACTATCATAAAAAAAACATTTTAATTGAAAATAAAAAATATGAAAATATAAAAAAATGTGTTGTAAAAAAAACAATACATACATACATATTTTAATTAATTAAGGGCCAAAAAGCGATAAAGTATATATACAACACACTCTTACTCACATTTCCTGCAGATTTTCATCAAATTTTGCAGTATTCTTTGCAAATTATCATTCTTCCCTAAAAATTTCAAATTTTTTAAAAAAATTTTTATTTTTATTTTTTATTTTTAATTGACAAGAAAAGTCAATAATTTTAAATGTTAAGCATGTTTTGTGACTATGTTAACAGAATATGAAGTTATGACCGAGTCACAAGTATAGTAGTAACTTTTAGTCATAATAAAATTGTGACTTTTTTAAGACTTTTTCTATGAATAGGCATGTTAATTTATTTTTTATTAATTTAAATAACTTACCGCTCCCAAGCGCTCACTGAGTACATTATTTTCTCTGGTGGCTCTTTCAAGGGCCTGTAAAGTGGTCTGTAATATTAAATAAAATAAAAATATTAATAAACTAATAATAAACTAAATGATGAGCTAATAAAATCTTGATTTAATTTTTTTTAAGCTTTTAAAGGGTTAATAATTTAGCGTCTTTTTACTATTTTTCACATATTGCAAATATATAAATTAACTTTTAATGTTTTCTCTTGATAAATAAAATTAGTTTTTTTTTGCTAAAATAACAACGCAATTTATTTCTGTAGAGTAGTTTGTTTTGCTTTAAGAAATATTTTTAGAATAATTAGAAAAAAAGATAATGAATGTCAGTTATAACATTTCTATTTTTTTGTAAAGAAAATGATAACACTAAACATTCTGTATTATTTTTAAATACCTCTAATTTTGTTTCCTGTTCCCTGGCATGCCTCTCTAGCATATGTATACGATCTGAAGCCTCTTCTAAAGCCGAACTAATATTATCCTTTTCTTCTTGCACCATTTGTAGGCGCTTTTCCAGCTCATGACGTTTTTCTGTGGTGAGATTTAATTCAGTTTTTATAGATTCCAGACTGTTGACATGTTCCTGAAAGAATTTGAGGATTATTAACTTAAAAATTTTTTTAAAGAGATTTTTATGACTTACCTGTAAACTGGTATTTCTGTAGGAGTATTGATCCTTTAATTCCTGAATTTGTGACATTAATTTCATTTCCGTATTATGAGCCTCTTGTATTTGCTCGGTTAGACGGGTATTTTGACTGGAGAGTTCTTCAATTAAAAGGGTTTTCTCTTTTTCCGCTTGACGTATTGCATTTTCCTGGAGGGGAAAGAAATTAAGAAAATAAATAATTTCTTATTAATAAGGAACCATAATTATAGCTAAAGATGGACTTAATAAAAAAACCAAAACTAACAATTAAATTTCCTTAGGATTAATGCTAAAATTTGATAAATTAAAAGCACCCGATTATAGCTTAATTTTGACTTCACAAAGAAAACGATTATAGCTAATAATTTCGTTAATAAGCACCACTATAAGATCTTATTTTTAATCAAATAATGTCCAACGATTGGACTACAAAAAGACCCAGGATGAAAATTAAGTTTGGACTAAATTAAGAGTCACAATATAAATAAATACCTGGTATTAAAGCTAAAATTAGATTAAATAAAGTCCCATGATTAGAGCTAAATTTGGGTATAAAGGTACACAATTGAAGTTAAATTTATGCTTAGTAAGAACCCACTCAAGTTTAATTAAAATTAAATAAAAATTCAATTAAAAACTATAATTATACCAAATGAAGACCCAAGATTAAAGCAAAAATGTCTCTGAATGAGGTTCCATGATTAATTCAAAATTTGGAGTATATAAAAGTCCACAGTTAAAATTAAATTTTAACTATATTTAAGACAAAAAATTTAACTAAATTAAGAGCCAGAATTAATGCTATTAGAATAAATAAAGTCCCGGTATTAAATCTAAAATTGGTCTCAATAATTTTCTCAATTGATGATAATAGAGACCCACCATTTAAGCCAAAATTGGAATGTACAAAGAGCCTTTATTATAATGAAAATTGGTTTAAGTAAATACCCTCAGTTAATGAGAAATGTAGAAATAATAAAGACCTTTATTTAAAGTTTAATTTATTTTAAATATATACCCACTATTAAAACTAAAATTGGACTATATAAACAGCTTGATTTCGTCATGTGAGGATCCACGATTAATGGAAACATTGACCCGATTAAAACTTAAATTGGAATAAATAAAATCTCAGGATTAAAGCTAAATATGGGCTAAATAAGCTATTAAAAACTGAATATTCAATCTATTTAAACTAAAGTTTGACTAAATAGAGACCCTTGAAACCCTAAAAGTAATGTAAAATTTTGTGAAAATAAAGAAGCTTTATGTTATCTAAATAGAGACATATTTTTAAATTTTGAATTGAACTATAAAGTTGGTCTAATAAAGAGGCATGATTAACGATAAAATGTGTTTATTAAGCCCCTACATTTGTGCTAAAGTTGAACATTATTACAGCTAAAATTGAACTAAATAAAAACTCACTATTAAAGCGAAAATATGACTAAATATGGATCCATGATTAAAGCTTAATTTCGAATAAAGATCTGCCTTTAAAGCTAAAATTGGAATAACTATTGACTCAGAATTAAAGCTAAAATTGGAATAACTATTGACTCAGAATTAAAGTTTAAATCTTACTAAAATTAGGTACTCAAAAATATATGATTGAAGCTAAAATTAGTTACTTTAAAAGTGCTATTAAAGCTAAAATTAGTTCTTATAGACCTGTTATTAAAGCTAAAATTTAGTTTTTATAAAGAGCTACTATTGAAATTAAAATTAGTTTATAGAAAGATTTGCAACTGAAGCGAAAATTACTTGTCATAAAGACCTACTATTTGAGATAATAATAAATTATGAAAAAACCTCCATTAAATCTAAAATTAGTTGCTAATGAAAAGCTAAGATTCTAGTGAAAATTAGCTGCTTCAAAGTGCTACGAATGAAGTGAAAATTAGCTGCTATGAAGTCTAACTATTAAAACTAAAATTCGTTCCTATATAGAGATACGATTAAAGCTAAAATTCCTATGAAGACCTACATAGTATTAAAGCTAAAAGTAAATAAATTAATGCAAATAATGCCTCACAGAAATTTGAACTAAAAAAACTCAATAATTAAATTAAAATTAGGATTAAATAAGAGCTAAGATTCTAGTGAAAATTAGCTGCTATGAAGTCTAACTATTAAAGCTAAAATTAGTTCTTATATAGAGCTACGATTAAAGCTAAAATTCCTATAAAGACTTACTTAGTATTAAAGCTAAAAATAGCTCCTATAAAAAGCTATGATTAAAGTTATATTATTTTAAAGAGCTAAGATTAAAGCAACAATTAGTTACTATAAAGAGCTACGATTGCTGCTAAAATTAGTTTCTAATAATAGATATGATTGAAGCGAAAATTATTTGATATAAAGACCTGCTATTAAAGCTTAAATTAATAATTATGAATGACTACGATTGATTTTAAAATTAGTTCTTATGAAGGTCTACGATTGAAGTTAAAATTAGTTCCTATGATTGCTGCTAAAATTAGTTCTTACAAAAATTTAAATAAAGCTTAAATTAATGTAAATAAAGCCTCACATAAATTTGAACTAAAAAATTCAATAATTAAATTAAAATTGGGATTAAATTAAAACTCACGGTTAAGGCTAATATTAGCCTGAATAAAGATTCACGTTTGAAAATAAGTTTGGTATAATAAAACCCCCCTCAAATGGGAATAATTTGGAGTAAAGTTTGCTTAAATTACCTACTCCCAAATTTTTTCTTTTTAAAATATGTTTATATTATTTTTTTACACTTCTTACCTGAGCCAGCAATTTGTCTTTAAGTTCATTGAGATCTGTTTGTATTTCCAGCACCCTTTGTTCACTTTCCTCTTCAGCAATTGCCAGTTTTTGTCGTAAAACATGTTTTTCTTGTTCCAATTTCTGTAAAAAGAAAAGAAGGGACAAATAAAATCAACAAAAAGATCAATAATAAAAAAGTAAATAAATTCTGGATTTATTTGTTGATTTAAAGTAAAGATTGTTACTAAAAAGAGCAGTATTTAATTATTTAATAATGACTCAAATGTGTTAAAAATAACGTCATAACTCGGTTTAAAAAAATAAATATTTAAACACGTTTAAGTTTCTTAAACTATTATTTATTTAAAACTATTTTGAAATTAATAACAATATAAAGAAAATTTTTTCTTTTATTAACAAAGACAAAATTTTCATTTGGACATTTGTATATAAAACATTTGAATATGTAACGTTTCTTACCGTTATATGTGTTTTGACATGTTTATGTTTTGAAAATTATGTTAATTTTAATCACGTTTTATAGAACTTTGTTTTCTTTTATCATATCATGATTTTATTTTTATTTTCTGTAAAAAGATCTTATTTAAATTTAATGATTACTTAAAGAAGTGTTAACAATAGTGTTGTTCTTTATTAAATGAATAATCATTTGTTTGACTTTAATTTAACGTGACAGGCATTCAAAGTATTGATAATAATATAGTGTTACATTAAACTATTTAAAATTCATTTTAACAATTGATTGGAAATTTTTTGAGTTTTTTGTTATCAAGAAAACTTGTTAAGATTTTCTTAAAAGATTGAAAAGAGATTTTAATTTTAGAATTTAAAACTTTTCTTTGAATATTGAAATGAATTTAGCTAAATTTGGATTATAAAAAGGCTGGGGTATTGAAGTTAAATTTTAATTATATAAAAGCCGGAGATTGAAGCTAAAACCAGTTCTTATGAAGACAAATTATGGAAGCTAAAGAATTTCCAATAAAGATTTCTGATTAGAGTTAAAATTAGTTTCTATAAGGAGCAACGATTGACGCTAAAATTAGTTCATACAAAGAGCTTCAATTGAAGCTTAAGTTAGTCCCTTCAAGAGTTACGATCGAAGCTAATTTTAGCTAACATAAAGGTGCGATTAAATCGAAAATTAGTTCAATAAAAGAGCTACAATTGAAGCTGAAATTAGTTCCTTAAGATAGCTAAGACTGAACCTAAAATTAGCTTTTTAAAAGGACTATAATTGAAGCTAAATTAGGTGCTGTAAATAGCTACGAATAAAGCTAAAACTAGTTACTATAAAGAGCTATGATTTCAGCTGAAATTTGTTTCTATAAATAGCTACTATTGAAGCTAAATTTAGCTCTCATAAAGAGCTGCGCCTAAAGCTAAATTTAGTACCTATGTTGAAGCTAAAATAAGTTACTATAAACACCTACGATTGAAGCTAAAATTAGTTCTAATAAATAGCTATGTTTGAACTATATCTAGCTCATATAAAGAGCTGTGATAAAAGTTAAAATTAGTTCCTCTATACCTAGTATTAAAGCTAAAATTAGATCTTATGTTAAAGCCAAAACTAGTTGCTATAAATACCTACGAAATCAAAAATTAGTTCACATATAGAGCTGCGATTAATGCTAAATTTAGTTCCTTCAGAGCTACGATTGAAGCTAAAATTCATTTTTTTAAGAGCTACGATTGAACGTAAAATTATTTCATATAAAGTTCCACGATTGGAGCTAAAATTAGATATTTAAAAGGACCACAATTGAAGCTAAAATTTGCTCCTGTAAAGAGCAGTGACTAATGCTATAATTCGTTAACATAAAGAGCTACTATTAAAACTAAAATTAGTTTCTATATTAAAGCTGAAACTAGTTGCTATAAATATAAAATTAGCTACAGTTAAATCTAAAATTAGTTCCTCTAGACTTACGATTGAAGATAAAATTTGTTCTTTTAGAAGCTACGATTGAAGCTAATATTATTTCATATAAAGTTTCACGATTAGAACTAAATTTTTTTGTATAAAGAGCTACGAATTAAGCTAAAATCACCTCCTTAAAAGGCCTATAATTAAAGCTAAAAACGAGCTATGTTTGTTGCTGTAATTAGTTCACATAAGCAACTGCGATTGAAGCTAAAATTAGTTCATATCAAAAGCTACGACTAAAGCTAAAATTAGTTCCCAAAAAGTGCTACAATTAACGCTAAAATTAGCTCAAATAAGAGCTGCGATTAAAACTAAAATTAGCTCAAATAAAGAGCTGCGAATAAAGCTAAAAATCGTCCCTTTAGAAAACTACGATTGACGTTAAAATTAGTTCTTTTAAATACCTCCGCTTGTAGCTAAATTTAGTCCCTTTAAAGACCTACTATTTAAGCTCAAATTAGTTTCCATAAAAGCCTATGAAAAAAAAACAAAATTTGGGTTAAATAAAAATCGATGACTAAATCTTATCTTAAATATATTTCTCCCACAATTTATATGATTTTAAACCATATATAGACTTTATTAATCAAGTTTTAATTTTGGCAACAGTACTAAACAAATTACTATATTTATTTCTCAATTATATTGTTGGCATAAAAACAAAAAATACTTAAAATTTGCAACATCATATTGTGGTTAACTGCTATTTTGTAACTGACCAAAGAAATAACAAAACAAAAATATACAACAACATTTTTATAGGCCCAACAAGTAAAATACCAAAAATTTTTATGTGCATTTTAAGAAAAACTATATTTAATTAAATGAAATAAAAATAACTATAAACAAAAATTTAGATTATGCAATCTAAATTAAAACAAACATGCAGTAAATTTAAAACAAAACTAAGTATAGATATAAAAATTATTTAAAATAAAAGAAAAAAAAAACTCTTTTAACAACTTTTAAACATGAAAGATGATAACAAAAAGCCTTAAACTAAATAAATGAAGTCATAATTATATATAAAAAAGTGATAGAAAAATATGAATAAGTAGATACAAAATAAGAATTCGTGAGCAGTTAAAAACTGTCATTCAAGTATTCAATCATCTTTGGTTTTTATTCATTGATAAATCTAAATGATGATGAAGGGTATAATCTTAAATGTTAGATGATGATGTTAGCATTTGATTAGTGACTAATATAATGGTTGATGTAAGATAGAAATATTGAATTTTGTTGTATTTATCTTTTACATAGGAAAAATAATTGTTTTTTTTTTTTTTTTTGATGTAAATGCTAATTTAAATGTTAATTTTAATTATAATTTTTAAAATACAGAAAATTTAAAAGTGTTGAATAATTTTTTATAAATATAATAGCCAAGGCTTTAGAATATTGTATATTAAATATACAATATTCTAAAGCCTTTAATTATATTTTAATATATTGTATATTAAAATATAATTAAAATCGAACAATACTTTCTATTTTTAAAAGGTGAAATAAAAAGATTTATAATTTTTGAGAATTTAAATTTTGGACACTTTTACAATAAAAAAATTTATATAATAAAATGAGAAAAGTGTAACCTGCTGACATATAATTATGACTCATATTTGCAAAACTACACCTAAAATCATTATAATTTCTTATTTAAACCTTAAGAAAGTAGCTAGTAATTGCTTTTTATTGTTTATTCAAGAAAATATGTTGGTGTGAAAAAAGTGAAAATTAATTTGATTTTAATGTCATTATTATCAAAAAACAAAGTAGCGAAGAAGTGTAGATAATTTAACAATTCCTTTTATTAATTTGAATAACCCTTTTCTTTAGGCAAATTGCAAGTATAGATTAATTTGTTTTTTTTTTTTTAGTTTTTATAACTAATTTTATAAACAATAGAAAACCAACCACAATTTATTTATTTTTAAGCAGATATCATCATCACTGGTTAAACAAAATTACATACATTTGTACTATTTTTACACACATATCTCTTAGCAGCAAGTATTTGTACAACCGTTATTTGCTTATTAATCGTTTGTTGGGTATGACTTCAATAATGACTTAAGCATATGTGTGTAAAGTGTGTGTATGTCTTGTAATTATGTGTAACGTATATTATAATTGAAAATTTCGCCGGCTATTAACTATACATACATATTTTGCATTGTTTATTGAATACCCTATACTATAGACAAGAATATAGACTATACTCTAGTTCATTGTCTCGACTATTGTTTATAGTCATGATAAGATTAGTATCGACTATAGCCTAGTTTATATTCCAGACTATAGTCTAGCCTATAGTCCAAACTATAGTTCAATTTATAATCCAGACTATAGTCTGTTTTATAGTCTTGACTACAATATAGTTTATAGTCTAGACTATAGTCAAGTTGGTCCAGAATATATTATAGTTTATAGTCCAGGCTATAGTCTAGTTTCTATTCCATAGTATAGTCAGTTCATGGTCCATACTATAGTCCAGTTTATAGTCCAGAGTATAGTATAGTTTATAATCTAGACTCTAGTCTAGTTAATAGTCTAGCTTATAGTCTAGACTAAAGCCTAGTCTAGTATAGTCTAGTTCATGGTCCATACTATAGTCCAGTTTATAGTCCATAGTATAGTATAGTTTATAATCTAGACTATAGTCTAGTTTATTGTCTAGACTATAGTCTAGCTTATAGTCTAGACTAAAGCCTAGTTTATAGCCTAGACTAAAGCCTAGTTTATAGTCTAGACTATAATCTACTTTATAATCTAGACTAAATTCGAGTTTGTAGTGCAGACTATAGTATAGTTTATAGTACAGACTGTAGTAGTTAATAGTACAGAATATAGTCCAGACTATAGTCTAGTTTATAGCCCAGACTATAGTCTAGACTATAGTCTGGACTATAGTCTTGTTAATAGTTCAGTTTATAGTCTAGTTTATAGTCCAGACTGTGGTCTAGTTTATAGTCCAGACTATAGTCTAGTTTATAGTCCAGACTATAGTGTAGTTTATAGTCCAGACTATAGTCAAGTTTATAGTCCAGACTAAAGTCTAATTTATAACCTAGACTATAGTTTATTTTATAGTCTTGGTAATAGTCTAGTTAATAGTATAGTTTATAATCCAAACTATAATCTAGTTTATAGTCCAGACTATTATTTCGTTCATAGTCTAGACTATATCTAGTTTATAGTTCAGACTATAATCTAGTTTATAAGATCGATTATAATATAGTTTATAGTCATGGTTTATTTTATTTATTAGTTTCTAGTCTAGACTATAGTTCAGTATATAGTGTATACTATAGTTCAGTTTATAGTGTAGACTATAGTTCAATTTATAGTCTAGTTCATGGGCCAGACTATAGTCTAGTTAATAGTCTAGTTAATAGTCTAGTTTATAGTCTAGTTAAAAGTCTAGTTAATAATCTAGTTTATAGTCCAGACTATACTCTAGTTAATAGTCTAGTTTATAGTTCAGACTATAATCTAGTTTATAGGATCGATTATAATATAGTTTATAGTCTCGACTATGGTATATTTTAGTCTAGTTTATAGTCTAGACTATAGTCCAGTCTATAGTCTAGATTATAGTCCAGTATATAGTGTTCAGTTTATAGTCTAGTTTATAGTCCAGACTATAGTCTACTTTAGAGTTTAGTTAATAGTTTAGTTTATAGTCTAGTTAGATGTTTAGTTAATAGTCAAGTTCATAGTCCAAACTATAACTATATAATTATAGTTTAGTTTATAATCTCGATTATAGTATATTTTGTTATCTTGACTATATTCTATAGTTTAGTTTATAGTCTAGACTATGGTCTAAACTATATTCAACTTTATAGTCCAGAATATATTCTATTTTATAGTCCAGACTACAGTCTTGTTTATAATCTAGACTATAGTCCAGTTTATAGTTTATAGTCTAAACTATAATCTAGTTTATAGTTCAGACTATGGTCTATTTTATAGTCCATACTATAGTCTAGTTTTTAGTCCAGAATATAGTCTATTTTATAGTTTGGTATATAGTCAAGTTTATAGTCCAGGCTATAGTGTAGTTTATAGTCTAGACTATACTCTAGTTTTTAGTATAGGCTATAGTTCAGTTTGTAGTTTAGTTGATAGTATAGACTATAGTTCAGTTTATAGTCTAATTTTTAGTTATTTTAAAAAACGTTTAGTTTTTAAATTTTCCCTGGTATTATCTCCCCTAATTAGCTGCTAACATAAGTAAGTTCATTTTAATTAATCTTTATTTTCACTTTCATTTTATTCATTCATTCTCCCCTTTAGGGTATTCAACAGGTCGTTAAAACTTTCCTTAAAAGTTTGCTACTTTGCCACATTGTTTTTGGAACAAACTCTGAGGTGTTGGCAACTTCCGTTGTTGCGCTTCAAATCATCACCCAAATGAAAAAATTGAAGGAAAAAATAATAAAATAAAATAATATTATAATACACTACTCAAAAGCGGCAGTAACATCTTCAGCTACAACTATAAAAAACTCCTCTTATAGTAATAAATAAAAAATATATAAATAATATTTTTTTTATTTTTGCAGCAAAGTTTCATATTGTTTATGAATATAAAAAAAGAAGCGTAATCGTTAAAACATCATGAAAAGATTTCATTGAGCGTGAAATAGTAACAGAGAAAGTATTAAAGTATCTTTAAGATTGTTTTTTACTGTTTACTAAAAGTTACTACTATATTTTTTTGTTTTTTTTATTTTTTTTTTTTATAAAAATCTTGTAATATTATCTATTGTTATTGTTGAAATTTGTTTTGGGTTTTTAGGCAAAAAATATGGAAAAATAATATAATGAACTTTAACTAAGTTTTAGTTTGCATGGTACACACTCCATAAATGTATTTTTAAAATGCAAATATTATGTTTTTTTCCTTTAATATATGAATGACAATACCAACATGAAATAAAATATATTTTTTTTTTTTTTTCAAAATGAACTAGAAAATTGAGTTCATTCACAGTAAATAGCTGTAATATTTGCCTACTCTTGCATTTGTTTTTTATTAGATTTTCAAGATTCTTTCTTGTTGTTTTCTCTTTATAAAAGTTTTCTAGGTTTGTTTGTTGTTTTATACATATCCTCTTAACATTACAACAATAATGTTAAATTTGTTTTGTTATTTCCATTGTTGTTGTTGTTTTTCTACTTGTTGTCAAGATTTTTATCGGTTTTTCTGTATAAATTTATTAGTCATTAGTTGCTGCAGGTTGAATTAAAAAAAAGGTATGAGGGGTCTTTAACAATAAATAACTTTATTGTTTCTACGGCTTGGGGTTTGTGGCACCTAAATGTTAATTACATGTTGTCATTTAGATAACGGCACTTTTTATGTTATTAAGTAAAATATCTAGAAGATATATAGATCATGATGATGGTCATTTATTTATTTATGTGTTTAAAGGAAATAGGAGAAGAACTTCCTAACAATTATTAAGATATATAAGTAAAGAAACAGTAAATTATTGTTTTCTATTTATTTTTTATAAAAAATAAACTTTCTTTCCTTAGGTCAATTTCTTGAAGTCTTTAGAGAAAAGTTTAACATCCAACGGATGTTAAGTCTTAAGAAAAAATACTTAATTTCCTGCTTTAAAAAAATATAGAGGAAGTTGTAAAAAAAATTAATATTAATTAGTAATTTTAAAAGATACAACTCCAAACCATTAGAAATATAATTATTTATTTTAATATAAAATATTATAACCCCAGGGGTACTTTAGACATAGTGCCCTTTACAGGTTTTCTTAGGTGTTTAAAAATTTTAAATTTCAGTTTTTAAAAATTAAATTAAAAATAATCCTTAACAAATATTGCATAAATATAAAAAAAACCCTTATTATAAGATTCAAATTCTTCGGGGGTCCATGAACCTCGTAAAAATTTTAATATAAAAAAACATAAAATAAAAGAATAAAATTTGAATGAAATGTGATTAAAAAACATTTACAGAACCTGTTATTAGTTATTTACTTGCAGAAATCAATTCCGCAATAAGTATGAAATGGCGTGTGGTCCCCCTACTGGTAGTTAAAAGGTATCTGATTGTAGTTACTATATTAAAAACTTAAATATATGAAGTATACTTTATTAGAACAAGATCGAGCGGTGCTGATTGATCATATTACGTTTTAAGTAAAAAATTGATTTTTAAGTGAAAAATTGAATTTTTAGTAAAAAAATGGATTTTTAGTGAAAAATTGAATTTTTAGTGAAAAATTGAAAAATTTGTAAAAAATTTATTTTTAGTCAAAATTTCAATTTTTAATAAAATTGATTATTAAAAACTATATTATTATAAAATCTTTATTTGACTTTTGACCTGATTTACAGCAAGTTTTCATTTTGATTTAAAGTATTTGAATCCAAAAAATTAATTGAAGTGCAGAACATTTTTTTAGAAATGTTTAGATTTTACTAAAGTTTTATTTGACTTTTGACCTGGATATTTCTGTAAGTTTTAGCTTGATTTATTTTTAATAAAGCCAAAAATAAACATAATTTAAGCCAATAAATGAAATTGAAATGCAAAACAATAATATTTTTATAAATTGACTTGGCCTTTGATTTCGATTGAAGTTAATTTTCTTGAAATCCTAGATTTTACAAACATTTATTTAAACTTTAATCTTGTTATTCAGTAAGTATTTATTTTGATTAATTTTTAATTAATCTTTACCTTGTAAACTCAATAAATAAATTAAATTGAAATGATAATTTTTTTATTTTTATTCGACTTGACCTTTGACCTCTATTTAATGTAGATTCCTTTTAAGTCTGAAGAAAACTTAAGATTTTTATTAAGAAAATAAAATTTTTCGGAAAAAACAACTTTAGATTTAATTAAAGATTTATCTGACCTTATGACCTGAATATACATTTTTTATTTCGATTTATTTTTAATTTAATTAAGGCATAAAGAAAATAATTTAAATTTAAGAAATTAAGTTAAATTTAAGTACAGATTATATATATATTTTTTTTTTTTAAATTAAACTTGACCTATGACCTTTTTTTAGGCAATTTATTTGATTAGAATATTTTTTAGATCTTATAAAAGCTGAACTTACTGAATTACTGAAGTGATGTTTAAGGATTATTTGTTAGCTTTATTATAATTTTCTTATTATTTTAAAAAGATTTACTTGACCTTTGACACTGATTTTGGATTTAAATATTCTTAAAATTTTTAAATGTTAATATTTACGTGAGAAGAAATATATTTTAAACATTTTAAGTTGATTTAAATGTGTTCTTTTAAGAGTAACAACAAATTTGAATTTCTTATGTTCTTTAAAACTATGGCTAATAATTTATGGAATTAAATTAAATTGCAAAAATTGATTTAATTTACTTTTTTTATACCCTACATCACCATAGGTGGTTGGGGTATTATGGGTTTGTGCTGATGTTTGTAACACATAGAAAAAATTATCAGACCCCACCTTAAAGTATACCAGTCGACTCAGAATCACTTTCCGAATCGATTTAACGATGTCTGTCCGTCTGTCTTGCTGGCTGTCTGTCCATGTAAACCTTGTGAACAAAGTACAGGTCGCAATTTTAAAGATATCTTGATGAAATCAACTAAAAGCACGAACAATTATTTTGGCACGAAAGGACGAAGTCTATTGAAATTGCTTATGATCGGACCATTATTTCACCTAGCCCTCATACAAATGTCCTCCCGGAATAGAGGTTTAACGATCATAAATAGCTTAAATATATAAATATTTTAATGAAATTCATTGCAAAGAAGTTTTGTATAAGTGTAAATCTTTCTGCCAAATTTCATCAAGATCAGTTCATAATTGCTCGCATATAAATCCCTCTTCCGAAAATCACTTTAACGTGCATACAGTTTTTTTTTTTTTTTTGCTGCAATTCTGAGTTTTTAGGAGAGAGGAGAAGAGAATACTAAGTTTTAACATTTTCTTTACCTCCCTCAAACTCAGAATTGCAGCAAAAAAATAAAAAATAAATTAGTTTATAGTGGAAAATCTGCTAAAGATTTTTTAAACTTTGACCTTTGAACTTTTATGAAATCCTAAAATTTATATAATTCTTACAATCTTTAGTTGTCAATGATAAAAAAAAAATTAGCAAAAAATATATAAAATAACAAATTTGAAGTCAGAAATTAAAATTTAATTATAATTATGTTGCGAAATTGTTAACCATATTTAAAAATTTATGTAGAAAAATGTGTTACAACTTTATTATAACAATTAATTAATTTTTAATGTATGTAACTATATTTCAATAATTAATCATTTGACCTTTGACCCCGCTTTACAAGTAATTGTTTTATTTTATAAATTTCTTAAAATCCTAAGGTTTTAATTTTTTTAAATTAGTTTTTATATACATTATTAAACAAAATATGTATGTCATAACAAATTTATGGCAGATTTGTTGTTAATTAATGTATAGGACTATTATTTGAATAAACATTTTTTGATCTTTGTCATTAATATTTAAATGCTTTTAGGTATTATATATTTCTTAAGATTTCAAGCTAATTTAACTTAAAAAAAAAAAAAAAAATACTACATATTGCTATCAAAATAGTAAATAAAATCTCATAAATTATATGCACAAAAATAACAAAAACAATAACAAAACAATACAAAAATTATATTGCAACAATATAAACAACAATAATAAAAAAAACCAAAACAACAATACCCATTACAAGTGTAATTCGAGAGCTAAAAATTTATTAACAAAGTTGGTTAAAATTTTAAAAAATAGCCGGTGTAAACTATTCCTCTAAAAGGAGTGGTGTTGTTTGAGTTGTTTGTGTTGTTTTATTTACAATTGGATTGTGTAAATTTTGTGTATTTGGTATAATAAATTATTACTATAAATTTTGTTAACAAATACAGCAAAATTCTGCTTTAGAAAAACTAGTTAACTATGCCGAAAAACTATTTATTATATTACAGGCTGCTGCTATTGGTTTTTTTTTTTTTTAATATAAAATTACTGGGAAACTTAGCATAAGAAAAAAAAATAATTTTATTAATTAAGTGCTTTAATTAAAGTGTTATTTAAGCTATAAGCGGGATTTTAAACACAAAGAAATAACTAATTATTTGTTGGGCAAAATAATAATTTAACAATTTGCTAGCGACCTCAATGGATTTTAATGAAACGTTTTGTTAATAATAAATGCAAGTTTAAAATTGTTTTAAAAAGTTATATAATTATAAAAGTGTAAAGATAATTTCAAAATTAAAAGGAGAAAAATTTAATTAATTAAAATCAACACATCAATTTTAAAAAGATTTAATTTTAAAACAAAATAGAAATTAAAAATTAATATTAATATTTTGTATTTTAAAGTATTTATGTCTTTTTAAGTTACATATTTTCAAAACTGGACATATTTTCCTTTAAAATGATATGTAACATGTATAATTTATATTTACTTTTAGTGATATTTTTATAAATCTTATAAAGATTTGATTAAAAAATTAACTAAAAAATTTTACATTTGGTTCTACAGACTTCATTGTATTCTTTATTTTTATATTATTTATGTAATTTCTAAAACTCGACATAATTTCCTTTAAAATGATACATAACAAGTATAGTTTATATTTTCCTTTTCCTTAAATTATTGCCCCTAAACTTTTATGTATTCCTTTCGCCATACTAAACGTATGATTAATATTAATTATGTTACTATTTCTTTAAATCTTAATAACTTTTTAAGTATAAAATATTATTAAAAACAACAAAAAACCAAAATTAAACAAGATTTTAAAGTTTTAAAAAATGCATAAAATATTAAAATTTTTAAAATTTAATAAACTTAAAAATTAAAAGATAATTTATTTAAATTAAAAAAAAAATTCAATTCCTTTTCTGCATTTATAATTATTCCAACGATCTTTAATATTTTAAATAAATTTTCTTTAAAATAACCCACTGTATCTTATACATATCAATTACAAACTGTTGTTTTAACATTTATATGTTTGCTGTAAACTTGTTTACAAACAAAATAAATTATTTCAACTAATATTTTTATTATTTTATTAACTCCACGTTTATAGTGTAACTTTTTTGCAATGTTTGTTTTTTTTTTTATATTTTAACAGTTTTAATTTTTTTCTTATTTATTCTTTCTCTATATTAAAAGACAAGTAGCAGTCATAGCAGGGTGTCTCTCAAAGATTCCCTACCATGAAATAAAGTGTACATATACTCATATTTAACAAAAATTATTAGGCCATAAAATAATTTACTTTTTGTTTTTTCTTTGCCAACTATTTTGTATAAACAACAATATTAACATTCAACTAATTTTAATGACAACATCAGCTAACATAAAGTTATCATCAAGATTAAAATTAAACTACAAATAATTATTCAAACTTTTCTAAAATGTTTTGACAAAAATAAATATCTCAAATATTCTTAAAAAAAACTTAAAATTTATATAAAAACATGACTCAGAGTTTTGTTTAACATTAAACATTTTTATTAATTTTTAAAGTTTTAATGTTTTTTATTATTAAATGAGTTCATGTCCATCAAAAAAAATTATGAGTTAGTATATTATATTTTTGGTTTCTTGTTATAAATTATGATTTTTTAAATAACGCTAAAAGCTTCCTATTTAAGTAGTTTGTTTTATAAATTATTTAATTTATTAAAATGTTTAATAAATCTTAATTAAAAGCGTTAAATATTGTTTAAAATGTTTCTTAAATTAATAATTGTTTAAATAAACAATTATGTTTATTTAATGAGCTAAAAATTTGGCTTCTTTTTTCTCATAGTTTCTCAAGGTTTTTCCTCTTAATTGTTTAAAGAGTTCTAAAAGAAGAATTTTAAAAAGTTCTAAATTATGTTGGGAATGATATAATATTTTTATTTTTGATTAATTAGTTTCCTGGTTTTACAAAAAAAAAAAAAAAAAAAATTAAAAAAAAAAAAATATTGCAGACAAAACTACAAAATGGTTTAACACAATAAAATAAATATTAGAATTAGACCAGACTATAAACAATACAATAGACAGGACTATAAACTAAACTAAAGAACTATAAACTAAACTATGACCATCGACACTATAGACTAAACTACAGAGAAGACCAGATATAGTCTATAGATTAGAACATAGGAAAAACTATAATCGAGACTAAACACTGAACTATGAACTAAACTATAGTCCAGGCTATAGACTAGGCTATAGTCGAGACTATAAACTAGAGTCTATTCAAATATGAACTATACTATAGTTCAGACTATAAACTAAATGATAAACAAGGCTACTAACTAGACTATAAACTATAGTTGAGACTATAACCAATACCATAAAATAGACTATTTGAGACTAGAAACTAGACTATAGTCGAGACCATGAAATAGAATATAGACTAGACTATAGTCGAGCCTATGAACTAGACTATAGACTATAATCGAGACTATAAACTAGACTACAGTCAGGACTATAAATTAGAATATGGTCGAGACTATTAACAAGACTATAGTCGAGACTATGAACTAGACTATAATGTATATAAACTTACTATTGTCGAGAATATAAGCTTACATTAGTCGATACTACGAACTAGACTATAGTCGGGACTATAAACTAGACTATAAACTAGACTATAGTCGAGACTATAAATTAGACTATAGTCGAGACTATAAACTAGACTATAGTCGAGATTATAAACTAGACTATAGACGAGACTATAAACTAGACTATAGTCGAGACTATAAACTAGACTATAGTCGAGTCTATGAACTAGACTATAGTCGAGACTAAAAACTAAACTTTAGTCGAGACTATAAACTAGACTATAGTCGGGACTATAAACCAGACTATAGTTGAGACTATAAACTAAATTATAGTTGAGACTATAAATAGGCTATAATCGTTACTATTAACTAGACTATAGTCGATACTATAAACTAGACTATAGTCGAGACTAAAAACTAGACTAAAGTCGAGACTATTAACTAGACTATAGTCGTGACTATAAACTATATACTATTAACTAGACTATAGTCGAGACTATTAACTATAGTCGATACTATAAACTAGACTATAGTCGAGACTATTAACTATAGTCGATACTATAAACTAGACTATAGTCGAGACTATAAACTAGACTATAGTTGAGACTATAAATAGGCTATAATCGAGACTATTAACTAGACTATAGTCGATACTATAAACTAGGCTATAGTCGAGACTATAAACTAGACTATAGCCGAGACTATATACTAGACTGTAGTCCAGACTATATACTATACTACAGCCGAGACTATAAACTATACTACAGTCGAGACTATTAACTAGACTATAATCGAGACTATTAACTAGACTATAGTCGATACTATTACTAGACTATAGTCGAGACTAAAAACTAGACTATAGTCGAGACTATTAACTAGACTATAGTCGTGACTATAAACTATAGACTATTAACTAGACTATAGTCCAGACTATTAACTATAGTCGATACTATAAACTAGACTATAGTCGAGACTATAAACTAGACTATAGTTGAGACTATAAATAGGCTATAGACTAAACTAAGTATAATCCAGACTATTAACTAAAAAATAGTCGAGGCTATAAACTAAACTATAGTGGAGCCTATAAAGAAGACTATAGACTATAACTAGACTTTAGTCCAAACAATAAAATAGACTATAATCAAGACTATAAATTAAAATATAGTGGAGATTATGGACCAGAATATACTTGAGACTATAGACTATACTAGTCAATATATACAAAACTATAGTCTAGAGTATAGGCATGACTTTGGTCGGGACTATACTAGAGTGTTTGTCGAGACTAGACGCAGAACTAACGACTAGACTGTAAAGTGAACTATAGAAATATATATGTATATTTATGAATCAATCTATTTTTAAAAGGAAATTCTTACATTTTAATTAAATTTATATTTTACCAATATTGTCTGATTACCCTTCAAATACCTAAATGCATTTAAGCTTTCAATAAAAATCTCTATAATTTATTGAATGGAACTTTATTTCCGATAAAGTTTTCATAGCAAAATTATTCTGTATTTCAATTTGTTGATAAACAATAAAACTTCTAAAGTAAACATTGATATTGTTTTCATTTTCATACACTTTATTTTTTTAATAAATAATACAACAGGCCATATTTTTTAAGATAAGATAATAAAAAAATATCTACAACATTGACATTAAAACATATTTGAAAGATAAAAAAAAAGTAATTGCAGAAATGAATCATCATGCAACAACATCAGACAGAGCACCTAAGTAAATATTTGAAAAAAGGGGTTTAAACTAAGCACACAAGTGCAGCAGTAAACGGGGGAAAAATTAAATAAAGATTAACTGATAATTTAGATTGTTTTATCAAATATTTAATTAAATTAGTAAGGGGTTTTGCTTTTAGTCTAGCTAAACAATTAGATGGTAATATTTTAATACCATTAATATATAGCTGAGTTTTAGTTGTTGAAAGTGAATACCCTTATTTGTTGCTATATTACTTAATAATTTTTATTACAAAATTTGCTCTACTTTTGTTTATATTACATTTAATCAGTTCAAAAATAAAAGTTATAATTGAAATATAAATCAATCATTAAATTTATTCAACTGTTAAAGGTCAAAGGCAAAAAAATATATTTTGAAAAAATTATTATTTTTAATATAAATTTCAATGTCAACATTACTTGTTTTTAATCCTAAAATATTCCCCAAAAACATTATCTTTATTAAATAAAAATATTATAATTTTTTTTCTTTGCATTTTATTTTACCAAAAAAATTATGTCTCATATTTGCGTAAAAATTTCAATTTTATTTTAATTAATATTATTAGTACTTGGTTGACCTTAGTTTTAAACTTTTTTAAGGCTAAATTTTTATTTTACTCCGCCCCATCGTGACAAATAGTTTTTTTGTATGTTTTACATTGTATTTTATTATTTAACTTTAATAAAATACAAATTAGTCTAAATAACAAAAATAAATCTCATATAGTCTGTGGAATATTAAAAGAAAAAAAGGCCAAGACTAAAAATTCACATAACAAAACCTGGCTTTGACAATCAATTTGTGGTAGCAGAATTTTACCTGCTTAAGTTATTGTTGTAACTTGTACTTAATAATTGTTCAAACATTGAATCATTCATGCACTCAGACAGACGGACAGACTGATACTCATTCAGTTATTCAGACAAACTGTCATTTGTAGAGGGGAACAAATAAAACTAACACAGAGAGGTGTGTTATACATGACTAAGCCGAGGTTTAAATAAAAATAAATATTGTGAATTTAAAATTCATGATGTTGTTAAACTAAATATATGTTCTGGTTTATTTAATAGTGTGTAGCGAAAAATAATGCTTGAAAAATAATAAGAAAATCTTTTATAAATATTTAAACATTTTTATACTCTATAATCTGGTTATATAGTTTATGGTTAGGAAAATAAAAACGCTATATTGGCTACACTTAAGAGCTTGAATGGTTAAAAAGCCAGGTCTTAGTTTAGGCATGAATATAGTTTTTAATACTTAGAAATACTTGGCAAAAAATTAAAAAAAAAAACAAATATACAAAAACAAAGCAAACTTTAAAAACCACTTTAAAAGAAAACGTTAATTATGTAATTGCAACAATAACAAAATTTTAAACTAAAATTAAAAAAATTATAACGTAAGTCTACCAACAATTTAAGTGCTTGCATTAAAACCATTACGGCTTAAACGAAAGAGAAGAAACACGCCAAATTACAGGGGGCGGAGGCTTGTCATTAATTCATAGAAATAGTAAGAAAAAAAAAAACAGACATTAAAACCTCTGACTAATCGCTAAAATAAACATATTAAAAGAAATAATACTGCATTTAACAAAGTGTGAACAAGAAATATATTTAATAATTTTTTGTAACTCAAAATTATAATTGATTTAAAGTTTATTGCAAAACTTGGCAAATAATTAATAATATTTAAAATATAAATAATAAATCAAACTCTTGAAATGGGTTAATCGTTTTAATTAAAACAATCATTGTTTGATGTATTTTTTTTTTTAATAAAATTAAAGAAAACCGCTTAAAGCTTAAAAAATTGCCTTTAGCTATTTTCAAAATTTTATATTAAAATTTAATTTGAAAGTTATTTTAAAATACTTAATATGATGAATCTTCCAAAGCTGATATTCAAAGTGATGTAGATGTTTTAGAGATTTTTAGCTGCCAGTTTGATGTGAAATTAATTGAATAAAATTATTGTATTTCATTTTTACAAATTTGCTGTTTTTACAAAAAAAGTTTGATAAATATCGAAAGCAATGTATTCTTGGGCAAATAATGTTAATGACTCTATATGAAATATATTTAGGTTTAAAAGAATTGCGGGTGTTGAAATTCCCACTGAGTTAATATTTTAGATCAATAAAGGTATTTTGAAATAATACAGAGATGGGAATTTTTCATTTAAAACAAAATAATAACAAAAGATATAGTAGTATAGACCAAATTCAAAACTGTTGACTGGACTGTACCATAAACCAGGTTTTAAACTATACAATAGACAAGACTATAAACGAAACTACAGACTAGACTATGGACTAGACTATAGGCTATATTACAAAATGTACTATAGTCTATATTATGCAATAGACTTTTGTCTGTATAATAGACCAGACTATTGTCTATATTATAAACTAGACCTTATATAGACTTGTCTATAGTCTATATTATAGATTATACCATAATATTTTTTATAGATTAGACTATAGTTTATAATACAGAATGCACTATAGTTTATATTATAGACTTGACTATAGTTTTTATTATAGACTTGACTATAGTTTATATTATAGACTAAGATATTGTCTATAATATAACTAAATAGTCTATAATACAGACTATATTATGGACTATAATATAAATAAAACTATAGTCAAAATTATAGACTATTGTCATGACTGTTGACTAAGCCAATACTAAAGTCAATACTATAAACAGTCAAGACTATAGACTACAGTCAAGACTATAGACTACAGTCAAGACTAAGTATAGACTATAGACATGACTAAGTATAGACCATATTCAATATAAGTATTTATATTGTCAATATAAGTATTTATAGTCAAGATTATAAACTGTAGTCAAGACTATAAATTATAGTTAAGATTAAGTATAGTCTACAGTCAAGACTAAATATAGACTATAGTCAAGACTAAGTATAGACTATACTCAAGACTATAAACTATAGTCAAGATTAAGAATATACTATAGTCAAGACTAACTATAGACTATAGTCAAGATTATAGAATACAGTCAAGACCATAGACTATAGTCAAGACTATAGACTATTGTCAAGACAAAGTATAGACTACAGTCAAGACTATGGACTACAGTCAAGACTAACTTAAGTCTATAGTCAAGACTATAGACTGCAGTCAATACTATAGACCACAATTAAGACTATGGACTACAATCAAGACTATAGACTATAATTAAGACTATAGTCTATAGGCTATAGTCAAGACCTTAAGCTATAGTCAAGACTACAGATTATAGTCAAGACTGTGGACTTTAATCAAGACTATAGACTATAGTCAACACTATAGGCTATAGTCAATACTATGAACTGTATTCAAGACTATAGACTATACTATAGACTAAACAATTTTTACAACAACAACTTTTTTTTTTTTTATCAACTTAGCCAAGACTACAGTCAAGACTACAAACTATAGTCAAGACAATAAACTATAGTAAAGATTAAGTATATAATATAGTCAAGACAATAAACTATAGTCAAGATTAAGTATATACTATAGTCAAGACTAACTATAGACTATAGTCAAGACTAACTATAGACTATAGTCAAGACTAAATATAGAACATAGTCATGACTAACTATAGACTATAACCAAGACTAAGTATAGACTATAGTTAAGTCTATAGACTATAGTCAAGACTATGGACTACAGCCAAGACTAACTTAAGTCTATAGTCAAGACTATAGACTGCACTCAATACTATAGACCATAATTAAGACTATGGACTACAATCAAGACTGTGGACTGTAATAAAGACTATAGACTATAGTCAAGGCTATAGACTATAGTCAAGACAACATATAGACTATACCCAGCAAAAAAAGAACTGAAAAAGTCATGATTTTAACATTGTGTTGTCATTGGAAAGAAGTACTTAGTGGTGAAAAAGAGCTGCAGAAGTTCTTTTTTTAACCCATGGTTGGCATTGGTAGGATGTTATTCTTTTATACTTCTTGTTCATTGCTTTTGAAGCACTTCTCTTAAAACTGTGTTTACACAATTTTTGAACAAAAATTCTATTTTTGTCCTATTAAATAATAATAAAAATGCTTTAAAATTTGTAAAATTTAAATTTTGTTGAAAGTTATTACCAGTTTTTCTCGCTAAAAATTCATTTATTTTCACTTTTTTGGAAGTAATTATTAAGAACTCCCAAAAAAGTTTAAAATATGTACTTTGTTCCACTTTTGAAGTTGTGAAAATGTTCTTTTTTTGGAAGAACTTCATCGTTTTTTGCTGGGTAGTCAAGACTAAGTAAAGACTATAGTCAAGACTAAGTATAGCCTATAGTCAAGTCTATAGACTATAGTCAAGATTAAGTATAGACTAAGTCAAGACTAACTATAGACTATAGTCAAAACTAAATATAGAATATAGTAATGACTAAGTATAGACTATAACCAAGACTAAGTATAGACTATAGTTAAGTCTATAAACTATAGTCAAGACTATAGAATACAGTCAAGATCTTAGACTATAGTCAAGACTATAGACTATTGTCAAGACAAAGTATAGTCTATAGTTTAGACTATAGACTATTGTCAAGACAAAGTATAGTCTATAGTCAAGACTACAGACTATAGTCAATACTATAGACTATAGTCAATACTTTAGACTATAGTCAAGACTATAGTCAAGACTATAGACTATAGTCAAGACTACAGACTATAGTCAAGACTACAGACTATAGTCAAGACTAAGACTATAGTAAATATTATAGGCTATAGTCAATACTATAAACTATAGTCAAGATTACAGACTAAACAATTTTTACTTTTTTTTTATTTATTTGAAATTAATTTATAAACATATTTTTCTTTAAAGAAATAAAAATAATTACAGTCTTTTTCATTTATTTTCTTTCAAAAAACTCAAGATGTTTAACAAAAGATACTCATTTGTGCTAAAATAAAACTACATGTCTAAACCAAAAATAAAACAAAAATGTATATTAACGTCTAAAGGCTTTTTAGTCTTTATCTTTAGTTTTTTTTTTTTTTTTTTTTTTTTTTTTTTGTAAACAATTTCCAAGATTGTTGCATTTAAAACAAAAAATGGTGATTAAAATAAATGTTTTACGTTTGTTTGTGATTTTCTTTTGTTGCCACATTATTTGTTTTCAACACATATGAGTTAACTAGCTGGTGGCTGGAAAATTTAAACTGTCTTTTTTGTGTCTTTAAAATTTATTTCGTGTGAGTCCCCCCCATTTAAGTGAAACAAATGTAACAAATTTCTATTTCACAGCTAATTTTTATATTGTTTTTTTTTTTTTTTTTTTTTTGTCCCTGGGATAATAATTACCAGGCTTTTAATGTCTTGTTTGTAACTAATTTTTCGTTTTGAGGGATTTTTTTTTGTATTGAAAAACTTGAGGAGGAAAAAAATGGGTTAAATTTTTTTTATTTTTTTTTTTTTGGAAAACATTATGGGAAAAAATGTTTAAAATCTTTTTTAAAAAAAGGTAAAATAGTCAAATTAGCATTAAATAATGGAAATTGATAATTTTCTTTTATTAAGTGTGAAAAGTAGCGTTGAAAATGTCTAGTTAAGAGATTTAACAAGTTAATTGGGAATTAATTAAATTTATAAAGATTTTATGTTGTCATTTAAGATTTTAGGGTCCTTTTTAAAAACTAGAAATAAATTTGTAGATTTTGAAATAGAGTTTTGAATAGTTTACCTTTTAATTTGTTTCATTATCCTTTGAATTATTAAAAGTGGCTTACCTAGAAAGAAAATAATAAGATTTATAAATTATTTAAAATAATAATAATAATAATAATAATAATAATAATAATAATAATAATAATAATATTAATAATAATAATTATATTTTTTATTTAATATTATAGTTAAAATATATTTTTGATCTTACATTTTCTTTTAGTATTGAAAGAATTATATCATAGTTTTTTAAAACTGTTTTTTTAGCTTATAATAAAAATGTCTCTTATTTTTTTGTTTGGGGTAAACAAGATTATGAAGGCTTTCAACAACATTTTAGTTGGTGTTAAAATTTTTTTATAACAATTTAGTTTAATTTTATTTATATTATTTTTGTTTTTTTGTTATTATTTCGTAGTTTAATTTAATTTGTGTTTTGTTTTAGTTTGTTTTTTTTTTTTGTTTTTAGAGTTTAAACTTCCTGATTTACAAATATGTTCGTTTTAGTTTCTGCTATTTTTACTATTTAATTTTTTTAATTTTGTGAACAATTTTATTGTTTTGTTTTTGTTTGTGATGTGTCAATGAACGTCTTGGTAACTGAAATAACTGAGTTTTATTTTTTATAATTTTAAATAACATATAGTTTAAATTTTATAACAAAATGTTAGCGAATGATTTTTGCGGATACAAGTTTTGGGAAATAGAAATACTGGGAATTTTAAAGAGAGGTGGCACATAAAGAGGTGTTAATTAAGAATTTTTTTATAAATTTGAAAACTTGTAATTTATTTCATTCACTAATACATATATTCTTAAAAAAAAAAAAAAAAAGATAATAAATAGAAAATTTTGTATAATTCAATTTTCTACTGACAACTATTATCTGAGGGACATGTATGAAAAATTATTATATAGGTTAAGACCTTTATAATTTTGCTCTCCACTTTCTCTCTTTTTGTTTTGATCTCTAAGTTAAGTTTTTCGTTGACGTTCCACTGTTATGTTTGTGTAAAAAGCAGATTATGTTCGAGCCCTGGTGCAAAGTTGACTATAATTGCTCCAGATCAATTATCGTCCAAAAGAGCATAATTATAAAATTTTAAGAACCCGATCACTAAGATTACTTCTCTAGATAAGCTAAGGTCTGGGTTCATTCAATTTTAAACTAAAAATAATACCCCAACCACTTATGGTGGTGTAGGCTAAATTCACCTGATATCCAAATTTTACATAAAAAATCACAAAAAAGCCTTTTAAAATCAATAAAATGAAAAAAATATATATATTTTTTTTTTTTATCAGATTTCACTAAAAACTTACTTTTCGTTAAAAATCTAAATTTTATCAAAACCTAAAATTTTTACCAAATACCAGATTTTACCTAAAAAATTCAACAACAAATTTATTTATTTTTTTTTTTTTAATGTTTAGCAAAATTTATGAAATTTTTCAAATATATAAAATTTGTATCGAAAATTTAACTTTCGTCCAAAACCGGTTTTTACTAAAGAACCGGTTTTCACGAAAAGCAAAAGAATTGTTTAACTAAAAATAAATATATATATATTATTATTATAATTTTCATTTAAATGTAAATTTTTATCAAGAAATATTTTTTTTATTAAAAACCGGTTTATACTAAAGAACCGGTTTTCACAAAAAGAAAGCAATTGTTTACCAAAAAAATGGGTTTTATCTAAAAAAAAAAAAAGAAATTCATTTAAACGGGAATTTTTATCCAGAATTTTTTTTATTAAAAACCGGTTTTTACTATAGAAACGGTTTTTTACTAATGAACCGGATTTTCACTAATAAACGGTTCGGTTTATTGCCAAAGAATAGAGGTTTTACAATATAAACCGTGTTTAGAAAAAAAAAACTATTTTTCATTAAAAACAAATATTTTAAGCGAAAAACCGGTTTTTCACCAAAAAAAAAAACGGATTTTTGCTATTGAAATAAAATAAAAATAATTTTCATTTACACGTCAAATTTTAACAAAAAATATTTTTTTTTATTAAAAATCGGTTTTTATGAAAGAACCGGTTTGCAGGAAAAGAAACCAATTGTTTACCAAAAAAAAAAAAACGGATTAATAAAAAACGAGTTTTCATTTAAACGCGATTTTGAACAAGAAAATTTTTCTTTTTAAAACCGGTTTTACTATAGAACCGGTTTTTTTACTAATGAACCGGATTTTCACTAATAAACGGTTCGGTTTATTGCCAAAGAATCGAGGTTTTACAATATAAAGCGTCTTTAAAAAGAACCAAGTTTTCATTAAAAATTATAATTTTAATCGAATAACCGGTTTTTCACCAATAAACTGGGATTTTACTTATGAACTTTTTTTTTTGTCAAAAAATCCTAGTTTAACAATAAATACTTCTTTGGTAAGAAAACCAGAACTTTAAGGAATGAGGGTTTTACTGAAAACCCAACAAAATTTTTTGTCAAAAAGCCAAATTTTCACAGTGAAAAAAACTGAATTTTCATTCATTTATTTTCCACTAAAATTCTTAGACCAAGAACTAGGTTTTCACTTTAAAAAAGTTGTTTGCCAGAGAAATATCAGTTATAATCATATAAATGTTTATTTTTTACTAAATAACCCGGGTTTTCTTCAAAACCGATTTTATGCTAGAAAACTGACTTCAAATTTCTCCACAACAGTGTTGCCAGCTAAGGATATTTACCTCCGAATTTAGGATTTAAAATTAGGTTTGTTCAGAAATAAACAATTTTAATCAAGGAACCGGTTTTTCATTATAACGAATTTGTTATACAAAAAAAAAAAGCAACATATGGCTAAAACAGTGTTGCCAAATGAGTGTTGCCAAATTTCCAAATTCGGAAACTTTAATTTTGAAAATAGACTTTTTAGAAAAACTATATTTCACTTTAAAAAAGTGTTGCCAGATGAGGGAATTTGCTCCTAAATTGAAGATTGAAATTTTAAGAACAAATTTGGATTTTTTATTAATATTTATTATGGAAAATATGAAGCCAATTATTTTTCTGGCAATATTAGCCAAAAACCTTTTATTCATCTACACTAAGGGAAAAAATTCAATGCAAAATCTACATTGGTAATTTACGGTAACAGGTTTTTAATACATTTTGTTAACAAATTTAATAGAAAACATAATGTAATTTAATAATTTGATACCGGAATGGTTTCAACTTGGTGCCAATTAGGTATCGATTTTCGATAAGAATTGAACACGCAGTGTTGAATTTAAACACATACGGTGCTGATTCACTATTGACACAGAATGGTATCGTTTTCAACACGTATTTGATCACTTTTTCTCTGGTTGTATAAACCCAAAATGTTCACTTTCTTACAATACTCCCTGTTTTCATTTATAAATTTGAAGAAAAAATAATATAAAAATAATTACTATAAACTCCTCCTTCCCATATCCATAACAAAATTGACGCCTATTTAAACACTATTTCACACACAATAGATATTAAACAACAAAAACATTTCTTAAAATTGGAATCAAAATATAACAATACAACAACTACAATTACACAAAAAAAACTGTCTTTATAAACATGCAATATGAAATTCAAGTTACATTTGAAAAAATTTTTAGTTAATGGCATTTAAATTAAAAAAAGAAAAAAAAAAAAAAATAAATAATTAAAAACATGAAAATTGACTCCTAGACTTTGAAAATTCAAAGATAAATAATGAATATTCAAATTTTTACAAAAATTCATATGAAAACTTCAACAATACAGGATTTTTGAAAAAAAAATAATAATTTTCATTGTCAGTTTTTTTCAAACATGAGACCCAATTAATGATGTTATGATACACCTAAGTATGTTTGTATAATTTTTTTTTTTTTAAATTAAGTATGTGAAAAAAACCCAATAATTAATTATTTAAACAAACTAAGAAGTTAAAAGCAGCAGCAGTAACAAAAATAAAATAATAATAAAAATTTAATTATTTAATGGAAAAAACTATTCAACACTTTCGATTTCGTTGATGTTGGGTTGAAGTTTTTTGCTTATTTTTGACTGTTTGGTTGGGGTTTATTGTGTCTGCTGTGAAGGTGAAAGCATTTTCACTTTTTTTCTACTCTTTCTTCAAATTATTTCTTTAAATAATCATAATAACAAGATAAAAATAATATTAATAAATAAACAATAATCATATTTGTATTATAAATTTAATAACAATAGAAATTATTTATTTCTATACAAACATATTTATATGCAATATATGTATGAAATTATTATAAATCATTTTCTTATTTAAACAATAAAATATTTATATTTAAATGTTAAATGATTTGTGTTATTAAAAGACATTTGCTCTACATACTCCCAGTATATGGTATGTGAGTTTAATAAATTATAAAATTATTTATAAGCTTTTAATAGTAATAAATTGTTATTAAATAATTATAAACAATTATTTTAATTATTTATTGCTAAATTGTTTTTAATGGAAATTAATTTTAATATGTTAAAACAAAAAGTTAAATTGTTTAAAAAAATATATTTAAATTTAAAATCAAAATTTATTTTAGTAAGGTCAAAGGTTAACATTTTTTTAAATTTCTAAATTACCAAATTTGGGTATATTTTGAAAAATTTTATAGAATTTAAATGAAAAATTTCGAACACTATAAGGAATAATAAACATTTCTTTAAAATCAAGGTTAAAGTTCAACAATTTAATAATAAAAAATTGTTAAAGAATTTTTATTTATATTTAAAAAATTAATATTTTGAAAAGAAATAAATTGATAAAATTTTCAAATTAATTTTTTTCTATATCAATTACTTAATAATTTAGGTCAAAGTTGAAATATTTGTACATTTATAAAGTCTCTGAAAATATCTTTTCTTTGATTATTTTCTAGGATTATTATAGAATTATAGACAAAATGTTTCGTAAAACAAAATAATAACCAATATTATTATTAGAAATATTATTTATTTAGGTCAAAGGTTAATCTTTTCAAAATATGAAATTTTTTAATGCAAATAATACATAAACACATGTTTTTTTGGTTTAAATGAATAGAAATGAAACTTGGGTGTAAATACAAAATAAAAATAAAAAAATAAAAAAAAAAAAACATTTTAATTAAAGAGGTTAAAGTTCAAATTGCTAAAAATATTGATTTGTAATTAAGAAGATTTGAAAAATAAGTTTCTTTATCGTAAAAAGGGTCAAAGTTAAAATATATAAAAAAATCGTAAATACTAATAAAGTAAACAATGAAGTTTTTCTTATTCTCGAGGTCAAAGGTCAAGATTTTAAGAATTAATTTTTTAAAATCTTAAAAAAAAATCATATTTTTCATTTGAAATAAAAAAAAAACGAAAGAAAGAGTTAAAGCAAATACTAATAAACAGTGAAGTTTTTCTTTTTCTCGAGGTTTAAAGGTCAAGATTTTAGGAATTTATTTTTTAAAATCTCATTAGAAATAAAAAACGAGAGAAAGAGATATAGTCGGTCAATCCCGGCCATATGATACCCTACACCATGTGTACCAAAATTCGGGAAGGGACTAATTATGTTCCTATAATTGTATTAAGTGTAAAATAAGAAATACTAATACAGAATATTATATAGATACTAAGATTCATATGTATTTATGCACTTTTGGGTGATTCCCGAAATTGGGTCTTATATGGTAGCTATGGAAAATTATGAACCGATCTTCATAAAATTTTGCACTGTCATTTATATTTATAAAAATGTTATTTGTGTTAAATATTAAGTTGATATTAAAATTTTTATAGGATTTATGAACGTTAAAGTGATTTTCGAAAGAAGTGTTAATATGGGAGCTTTGGTCAATTATGGACCGATCTTCACGAAATTTGTCATATGGATTTATACCTACATAAAACTTATTAGTGCCAAATTTCATTAAAATATTTATATTTTATAAGGTATTTATGAGTGTTAAAACTCTATTCCGGGAGAACATTTGTATGGGGGCCAGGTGAAATAATGGGCCGATCATGACCAAATTCAATAGGCTTCGTCCTTGTACAGAAAAAATCATATGCACCAAATTTCATCAAATTATCTTCAAAATTGCGTCCTGTACTTTTGCTCACAAGCTCTACATGGACAGCCAGTCAGCCGACTAGACGGACGGACTGATTCTGAGTCGAACGGTATACTTTAAGGTGGGGGTCGGAAGATTTTTTCTCTGTGTTACATAATTTGCATAATATCCCAACCACCTATGGTGGTGTAGGGCATAAAAATATATTGAGAAATAAATAAAGATCTCTTCTATTAAAATTTAGTAAGTCGAGGTCAAAGGTAAATTTTTGAAAATGAAATTTAAGAAAATTAATTAAAAGTAATAAAATTTGAAATCAAGATGGTTATTTTAAATTTTAGTAAGTTGAGTTCAAAGGTCAACCTTAAAAAAGAACTCAATTATTAAATTTGAAAAAAGATTTTTTTTGGGGAAAAAATATTTTTCTGAAGATTTAAAGAAAAAAATTAGATTTTATTAAAAGGAAGATCAAAGGTCAAATTTTGAGAATGACTTTATTGAAAATATTGACACTTTTTTCAAAACAATAAGTCAATTTAAAAAAAAATTATATTCTAAATTTCAAGAGGAAAATTGGAGATTTTTATTTCAAATTTGGTAAGGGAGGTCATAGGTCAATAATTTAAAAATTAAAGATTTGTTTATAAAAAAAATTATAACTAAATTTAACAAAAAAAATTTGAATTTTAAGGAAAAATATTTTGCTACATATTTTAACAAATTAAAAAATATTTTTTAAAATAAAAAATTGATCAGGCCAAAGGTCGAATTTTTAAAATTGATATATAATACCAAATACATATTATTACATTAAATAGTTAGAGTGGCAAGTCGTTTGGAAAAATAATGAAATTAAAAAACTTTTTTGTTACTTTTAAAAATTGTTTGCCTTAAAATTGGGGGTTATTTATAAATATCCTAAAGTTTAGTTTAATTCCCTTAACAATTAACTTAAACATCTTATACATATTTTGTTAAAAATCCTTAGCAATTACTTGTGTTTTTTTTTTTTTTTTTTTTTTTTTTTTCAAACAATATTTTACTGTCAATTTAATTTAATTTTTATTTCATTCAAAATATTATTTCAATATTGAAAAAATATAAAAACGCGTGCTTAGTTTATTAATTAATTACTTATAAAAATTATTAGTTACTTTTTTAATTGTTTTATATAAATTTTTATTTATTTTTATTTTCTTTTTAATTTCGTTAATTCGTATTTTTGTTGTGGTTATAAGCAGTCAATTTAATTGGTTTTTATTTATTATATTTATCGTATTTTTGATATTTGTATTTGAATTTGTAATAAATATTGGTGAGTTAATCACTTATGACTTGTCTTCATATAGACCTTCTTTTATTTTATACTCTTGGAAATATTGTGGGCTTTGAAGGGGTGTTAGAGTTAAGGAGTTTAGTTTCAATCAGTTAGTAGAGGAGGGGAAGTTTAGTTTAAACCATTAACATTTCGTTATATTAATAGCCGCACAAAGTAGAAAAAATAATAATAAAAACTATTAAATGTTGTATGGGTATGACAAAATACAAAAATATGAATATTTTTGTATACAACCAAAATAAATGCTTACGATTTCATTTTGAAGATACAATTATACATAATATTATCTTTTTTATTTTCGCAAATAGTTTGTAAGCTCCTAATAGTGGTGGTGGTAATGGGTTGGTTCGTTGTTTGGTGGTGGCGTTAGTTAGTTTAACTTGCTTAATTTTTTTTCTTACGTCTTTTTTGTTTTGTTGTTACTTTTGGCCACAAAACTAAAATTTTGTTATATTAGACGATTTCACAAAAATTAAATACATTTTTTTCTTCTTCTTTTTTTTTTTTACTTCATATTGTTGTCTACTTAACTTAATTTTTTGCTCATTTTAATTTATACATAAATTCATATAAACATATGTATGTTTGTATATTAATATATAATGAAATTCATGTAAAAAAAAACTCTTATAATAAGTGTTAATTTCATTTTGCTGTTAGTACGCAAAATGTTCAATGAAAAAAATTATATTTTGGCCTAAAGGAGGGTGTTTACAATTTCTTCAATTTAACATGATTTATATCATATGAATATGTATTTTATTTAAATATAAACATGGTGGTACATTACAAATTAGCAAGTCAAATTGTCTGGGTTTTAATTTTATCTAAAACAATTTATTTTATGTTACCATTTCTATTTAAATCCAATACAAAAGCCATCAATTGCAAGACCTTTATTAAAGAAATTAGAAATTTTTTTACAAACAAATTCAATAACTATTGAAGAAGAACTTTAAATTCCTCCATAAATTTATTAACTACCATTTAATTTATTAAGAAAATTAGAATTTAAGAAGGAAATGGGATAATTTGTTTAAAAGGTTTAATTTTTAAATATTTATTTTTAAAAATTTCTATTAAAGAAGTTTTTAAATTTAATCGTCATATTTTAATTACAATTTTAATTAAATTTAAACATTTTTATTCCCTACACCACCATAGGTAGCGAGGCTATTATGCTTATGTTTGTAACAATATTGGTCTAAGACCCAATTTAATTTATACCAGTTGGCTTAGAATCACTTTCTGAGTTGATTTAAGAATGTCTGTCCGTCTGGCTGGCTGTCCGTGTAAATTTTGTGCTCAAAGTACAGTTTGCAATTTTGAAGATAATTTAATGAAATTTGGTACAAAAGATTGTCTTCACACAAGGCCTATTCAAATTGGTTATGCTCGGTCCATTATTTCACATAGCTCCCATATAAATGTCCTTCTGGAACAGCGGTTTAACGATCATAAATGACGTATATTTAGTAATATTTTAATGAAATTCGGTACAAAGAAGTTTTATATAAATATCAATCTTTGTGCTTAATTTCATGAATATACATAACTGACCATAACTCCCATATAAACCTCTTTCCAAAAATCCCTTTAGCCCGTATAAATCCCATACAAATATCAGGTATCAAGTAAATATTTGGCACATATAAGTTTTATGAAAGTATAAAAAGTGGTACCATATTTTAAGAAGATCGGTCCATAATTTACCATAGATTCCGTATAAGTCCCACTTTCGGGAATCACCCAATAGTGCACAAATTCATAGAAATATTAGCATCAACGTAATATGCTGCATTTGTATGTTCTATTTAACACTTAATACAAGTATCGGTTCACAATTGGCCACAAGTCTAAAAAAATAACCCTTCCCAAATTTATGTATACATACACCATGGTGTATGATATCATATGGCCGGGCTTAACTGACTATATCTTTCTTTCTCGTTTTTTTTTTTTTAAATATTTTCTCAAATTTTTTAATATTTACCATAAAATACAAATTGTTGATTTGTTTTTTCATTTGGAAATTAATAATTTAATACAATGACCTTTGACCTATTTGGATTAAAATCGAATTTGTGCTTAATTTCTTAACATAACGTAATTATTTCTTATAGATTAAAAAGGAATGTTATTAAAATACCTATAAATAATTTGAATTTCTTTAATTTCATAAAATTTGACCTTTGACCTCATTTAATAAAATCAGATTTTTTTATCCTAAATTTTATGTTACATTCAAATGTTTATTATTATACTATATTTTTACACAAAATTTCAATGGTAACAAATTTGACCTTTGACCTTTTTGGTTTAAAAACTGATTTTTAGAAAATTTCTGCAGTATAGAGCAGTTATTTTTTTAAATTCAATTAAATTAAAACATTTTTTTATTAAAGTTTGTCATTAAAAAAATTTTACCTTTGGCCTCAAAGATTAAAATCATATTTTTTGTTTAATTTCTGAAAAAGAAGCAGTTTAAGTAAAAAAATTAATAACTATATCAAATTTAATACATATTTATTTAAAATGCAGAATATAACAGTATTTTTTACTATTAAAAAATTTGACCTTTGGCCTCAATGAATTTAAAATAGATTTTTGCAAAAATGTCTTTAATATGCAGTAGTTATTTTTAATTTTAGAAGTAATGTTTTCAGGTTTGCCATTAAAAAATTTACCTTTGACCTTTCTTAAAAAAAAACAACAGTTTGAATTAAAACATTTTAGCTTCTATATTTTTTTTTTTAATTTTATCCAAATGTTACTTGATCTTTGATCTCGTGCAATAATCTTAGATCTCTGCTGAATTTCTTGATAATCACGAATTATTTATATTTTAGTATAAAAAGTTAACCATTAAAGATGTTGACCTCTAACATCCTTAAAAAGTTTTGATCTAAAGCTTTAGGAAAATTTGATAGAAAATGGAAAATATTTAAAATAATTAAATAATTAAACTTTGACCCTGAGTATAAAAAGTTTAAATGTATTTATTTTATATTTTTTTTATTAATAAAATATTTATTTTTTTTTTTAATTTAAATCTGTCAAAAATTAAATATTTTAAAATTTAACCTTTGACCTGGTTAATAAAGCTTTTGTAAAAAAAAGAACTGTTTTGTTTATTTGTTTATTGTATAAAATTTTTATATGATTTCAATTCTTAAAAAATAACTCTTTTATCATTACAATTTATTATATATTTTTTAATTATATAAAACTATAAAACTTGTTAATACTGCCATGAACTTTTTTAAGTTTAGTTAACCCTAGTTTAAAATAAAATAAGCTTATTTAAAGTTAAACATGTAATTTAATTATTATTATTTATTTTACAAAAAATAATTAAGAAAAATATTGATTGTGGCCAAAATAAAAATTAATAATTAACTTTACAAATTGTTTGGTTGATGGACGTCATGCTTGGCTGACGTAAGGGATTTTCTTAAGTCACTCATGGGTGGTGCATTACACATGCGACAATCACATACTGTTAAGGGATCTTAAAAAAAGTCACCAATCAACCTATTGTCATGTCATCATAAGGGGTTTTTGTTATAACATTATTTTATTTTTTCTTTCAGTGACAATGACTATTTGTAATTTTTTTATATTTTTATTATTATTTTATAGAGTGTTTCTTCATATTTTGATTAAAATTTTAATGTGAAGTCATTTAAAACAAAAGAAGAAGAAGCGACAATAACGATGATGAGCTTTAGCCACAAAAAACAAAAACTAACTTATTTACACTTGACTTCATCCATGGGCCAGGGCTAATAAATTAAAATGCTTAAGCTAGAGTTGGAATTAAAAATTTAAGTTTATTTTTTTTCTTTGGTTTTTGTATAAACTATTGTTTATAAATTGGCCTAAAATCTTAACCAAATTCTCTTTGTTGTAAGTGTTTTTGTGAAACAGTCATTCGAGGTGTCATTATCACTCTCATCATCATTAAAGATGAGAAATTTCTTACAAAGAAAAATATTACTATGATTGTTGCAACAATGCTTAAATAATTAATTTAGACACTTGTTTACCTAGCATTTTAGCCAAATTTAGTAATACTACAAGCAAAGTTTTTTCTTTTATTTTTTAGATACTTAATTAACAAATTATTGTTTTGTTGAAGGCATTATTATTTATATTATATTTTTTATATATTTTTTTATAGCTAAATGCTAAATGCAGTTTTTGTTTTTTCTAACAAAATTTACATTTCTTAGGCTTTTGTTTCTTTATAGCTTTATTTATTTTCAAACATTTTTATTGTTAATCATTGTTTTGTAAATGTTAAAATATCTTCTTTCAATTCATTTGATTTTTTATTTTACTGAGGGAGGAGATTTTGTTTAAATTTTATTTTATTTTAGGATTTTGTGCATTGTGTTAAGGTTTTATAGCTATTTTTTAAATGTTTTGTTTGCGACTGAAAAGAAAAGAAGACCTTGTTGTAAAATGGGTTACTGCAGCGATTAAGTTCATGCCAAACAAGATTGTCAACCATGAAAATAAAATAAAATGAGGCACACAAATTTTAACAAATATTTAATGGAAAATCTGTTTTATTCAAGTCAATTGGAATTAAATTCGATTACTAAGCAAAATACCAACAAAAGAATTTTAAACTGTTTAATTGTCAAAATCTAGCATAACTTAAACAATTTAGTAAAATTTATAAACGGTAAGTTCAAAGCTATTTTTAATAGTATTTTTTAATAGTATTTATTTTAATAAATTTGCTAATAAATAATTATTTGCAGTTATTAAAATTTTTAGCTGTAAGGTCAAAGGTCAAGCTTTTGATTATATGAAATATGTATATCATATAACTATAATAGTGGAATGTAAATTTAATTTCAATAATTTTAGCAAAAATTTACAAAAAAAAAATAAAAATTTATTATAATAATATTTGATAGCTCTTCGGTCAAAGGTCATGTTTTTAAATATATTATAGACTAGACTATCGAATAAACTATAGACTAAACTATAGACTAGACTATAGACTAAACTATAGACTATGCTATAGAATAGACTATTGGCTTGACTATAGACCAGACTATACTATAGACTAGCCTATTGACTAAACTATAGACTATAGATTATAGTCTGGACTATAGATTATAGTCTGGACTATAGATTATAGTCTGGACTATAGATTATAGTCTGGACTATAGATTATAGTCTGGACTATAGATTATAGTCTGGACTATAGATTATAGTCTGACTATAGAATATAGTCTGGACTATAGACTATAGTCTGGACTAAAAACTATATTCTGGACTATAGATTATATTCTGGACTAAAAACTAAATTCTGGACTACAACATTCTGAAGTATAGACTATAGTCTGGACTATAGACTATAGTCTGGACTATAGACTATAGTCTGGACTATAGACTATAGTCTGTACTATAGACTATAGTCTGGACTATAGACTATAGTCTATACTATAGTCTATGGTCTGGACTATAGACTATACTCTGGACTATAGACTATAGTCGGGACTATAGACTCAATTTTATACTACATTTTTTTTAATATAAAATTTTCATAAAATTTCCTTTTAATGGCTATTTGTAGTTTTGTTATGAATTTTTATTAATTTTTTAATAACAAAAACTTTTGCTTTTCAATAATTGTCGCTGATTAGTTTTATTTTTTTTTTTTTTTTCTTCCTCATATGTTTCTTTAAGGTTATTAACTAATTTTACTATAATTACAGATTCTATAAATCATTATGAGAAATTATAAAAAAAACTTCATAAAAATCCATTAAGAATTAATAGAAATAAGAAACAGATGCAAAACAAAACTTCCATTTTTAATGATTAATAAATATTTTAGTTGCCAACAAAACATATATTTGGTCATAATTGTAATTAATGTGGGCTTTAAATTTTTAACTATAAAAAGCAAACAATTTTGAAATATAGTTTAAACAATTTTTTTTTTTTTTTTTTTTTTTCAAAATTTTGTGTTTTTGCAACACCATGATTTTAACGCTTTTTTAAAAAAATACTGTTTAAGCAGAAAAATCGATAGAAGAAGCAGAAACAAAAAATCAGTTAAATGACCTGGCAAAAATAAAATGAGATCATTTCGTAAATATTGCATGAATCAACCAAAACAATTCGTTATTGTTGAACAACAATTCCAAAACATGACCAAGTTAATGAACTTCAGTTACAAAAACAAAAATTATAAATAAATGCATGACAGCATTAAAATAATAAAAAAACATATCAGAAATAATCAGCATTTAATCAAGATCTTTTTTAAACGCAAAATTATAATAGAAATGTTTTTTTACAAGGGAATTTAAACGGTTAAAATATAGCGGAACTTTTAGAATTTCAATCAAACAACAAATTTATAGGAACAGTTAAAAGAGAAAACAGAATATTAATTCTATCATGCAAGAGAAGAAATCTTTTAAAAAAAAGTTCTCTTTAACTCCCTTGACTTATATTGAAATTTAAAACTCTAAAAAATCGCTTTATTTCCCCAAAAAATCGCTAAAATATTTACTTTCATTTCATTAAAATTTTAATCTATTTTTTAATTTTATTTTAACAATTTCTAAATTTATTGCTTTATTTTATATAAATATTAACATTTAAATTGTTGCAAATTAAAATAAATTAAATAAATTCCTGTTTTAATTTTCTATAATTATTTAAGAATTTGGTCATTTGGTTTTTCTAAATCCGTTTTTATTTCAACTCTTTTATTTTCTAATGTGTTTTGTTTATTAAAGTTAATTTTTTGTTTAGCATTTTAGTTAATAATACAATAATTGTATTTGTTAGCTTAAAAAAAAAAAAAAAACTCATTGTATTATTTTGCTAAAATATTATTTTTATTTTTTAACCACTTGAAAGTTGTATTTTAATTCAAGGTTTACCACTACTATAGTCATATAAATATTATTGGCGGTTTTTATTCAATATATCACTCAATAAAAAAATATAAAAAAAAAACTCGACAGAATTAGCAAAAACAATATGATTGTGTCCGGTTAATAATACATATACACAACAACAAATATATTTAAACATTAAGATTTAAAATAAATAAATTTATGTGATTTTTTTTTTTATATTTTATTTAAAAACTCAAGAGAGTATTGAAAAATATCCAAAAATGAATCATCGATGAATAATGCAGGTTTTAAATAAAACAAAATTAGAGGAAGATGCAAGATTTTTTGTTTTGGCAAGAAAAAAGCTTTTTATTTTTTTAATATTATTAACATTTCGAAATTAGCGTTTTTAGTTTTGTGAAAATAGCTATTTTCTTGGGCAAATAAATTCTTCCAGAGTTATTCTATTAAATTTTTTATCATTTTTTTAAGTAGCGTTTTTTGTGATTTAAGCGTTTTTTTTTAAATTAGCGTGTAGCAGCTCCTACATACAGTATTCCAGCTAATACACCAGTTGTTAAAAATGAGAACACAATTGTTAAAAGAGTATCCGTTAAAGTGCCTCCTTTTTGGCCGAAGCAACCTGAAATATTGTTCGCACAAGTAGTGGCGCAGTTTAACATATCAGGTATAAACAGTAATATATCCAGATTCAATACCATGGTAGCTGCCATTGAAAGTGGAGTTTTGGCTCAAATATCCGATGCAATTCTAAACCCACCGAACAGAGACAAGTACAACAATCTCAAGTCGTGTATTATTGAAAAACTGCGACCGTGAACAGAAAAAATCCAAAAACTTATCTCTGAGATTGATTTAGAAGACAAACGGTAAACGCATGAAACTTATATGTACCAAATTCCATTAAAATATTGCTATATTTAAGCTATTTATGATCGTTAAACCCTTTTCCGGGAGGCTTTTGTATGGGAGCTAGGTGAAATAATGGACCGATCATAACCAATTTCAATAGGCCCTGGACTGAAAGAAACCTGTGTGCCAAATTTAATTAATTTTTGTTTAAAACTGCGACCTGTAGTTTGATTATAAAGTTTACATGGACGGACAGACGGTCAGACGGACGGACGGACATCGTGAAATCGACTCAGAATGTGATTCTAATCCGATTGGTATAAATTAAGGTGGGTCTTAGACCAGTATTTTTGGGTGTTACATCATTAAGGGATTTTACATCATCACAAACGCTTAATAACCTCCCCACCTATGGTGGTGTAGGGCATAAAAAGCTAAATTACACAAAAAATTTTAAATTCTTAAAATTAACAAGCGCGAATGTTATATTCGGCTCGGCCGACTCTATATACCCACCATCAACTTTCTGCTTTCAACAGACAGACAGACGGACGGTCTTAAATGATTCTTTCGACATGTTACACACGAAATGACAAAACCATCTTTTTGATGGTCGGTATAAAAACACCAAATTACAGAAAATCTCTATAATACACAAAAAAAATCGCTTAGTTACCAAAAATACTTTTAGTAAAGAAAAAAATCGTTATAATAAGAACAATTGGCTCAAGTATAAAAATTAAATAAAAAATCTTAATTTTTAATTAAAAAAAAAAAAAAAAATAATTAAGTTATTATAGCTTAACTTTTAGTTACTTTAAAACGAATAATTGAAATTCAATTAAATGAAACACCTACACGTTTCCTAGTTTTTTTTTAATGCTTTTAACAATTTTGCAATAAAGAAAAAACAATTAATTTAAAACGTTTTTGGAAGAAATGTTTAAATCCGGCTTAAGCTTTTGATGTGATACTTACAAATAAATGACACAAATTTACTATAAAAAGGTGTCCAGACTTTGAAAATAATGTTTAAATATTTTTTAATTAAAAAATAACTACAGAAAACACAGAATATTTTCGAATTATTTTAAAAAGAAATCATTAATTAAAGTAAAATTTTCTTTATTTGTAGCTGCAGCCTTTTTTTAATTTATTCCATTTTTAATTTAAGGGGTTTACAAAACGACTTTTTTTATAATTTTTCTTAAAAAAAAACCCACGAAAAACCCTTGGAAATATTAAAAAAAAAAATATCTTTGAGAATTTGTCTTAAGTCGGCGACAAAAACTAATTTGAACCCCCTGTCTTTATTAAGGGTTAATGAAGAAACCCGCTAAATATATAATATAACGAAAGAATTGTTTTTTAATCATCAATAACTTTCTAATTTAAATAATGTTTGTTATAAAACGAGGTGTTAAATACAAACGTTAATTGAATTAGAAAGTATTTGAAAATGATAAATCGTTTAAAGCCATCGCCCTCCCCAAGACACAAAAATAACTAAATTAAATCCCTCCTCACCCCTCAACGTCAAATACAACAAAATCAAATGACATATGTCCATCAAAATTAAAATCATAATAATAAAAAAATGCAAAGCTTAAAAAGTTTATATAAAGCTTCAAATATAAAAACAATGGAAAACCTTATAAGTCTCATAGAAAAATAAATTAAAATTTCAAAACATGACCAACTAGAATTATTCTCAAAAAAGTTTAACAAAAATTAAAAGCAATAAGTGGGCAGTTAGTAAGATCATTTTGACAGCCAAAGGTGGTAATTGAGACACTTTTAACTATAAAACTAACACCCACTTGATTATAAAACATAAAAACACTATAATATTTAAATAATATGAAACATAAATAATTTTGTAAGAGACTTTATTTAATAAACCTAATTTTATTAAGGGATTTGAAATCATTTTCAATAGAAAATGAATCTTGTTATAAATATTAAACTTTAACAAAAAGATTTTGTTTTTACTTTTTGAAAAATTATGTGCAATTTTGTAGCTTTTTGTAGGTATTTACTAACTAAACTTTTTTATTGTTTATTTTTTTATACAAATTCATGATCTTATGCAAATTATCAGTTTAACTTTTGGTGAAAACCAGTTCTCCTTTTTTATTATTATTTTGTTAATTTCTTAACAAAAATCCCAACAAACAAATAGCACAAAAGTAGAATTAAAAAAAAAATATATAAAATAAAAAAATACAAGAAACATCATCAAAAGAAATCATGAAAACAAAATTATGAATCATCTGGGCAAAAACAAAAAAAAAGTAACAAACTTAAAAAAAATAAAAACACTTTAATACAAAACATTTGAACGTAATAATATTTTAAGCGATTTTTATTAGAGTACCCTACTGAAGGTAGACCGGGAGTAAAAAGGTATAAAAACTTTAGTAAATAATTAAGATCATATTTGTAAATAATAACTAAATAAAAAATTATTGATTTAAAGTAAATGTTGAAAAAAAACTTAAAACAAAATAAAAAACGTGTTTCTTAAATTTCGGATTTTTTGTAGTATTTTGTATTTTTTAAAAATTTAAAATTTTTGTAAAATATCGGATTTTTGGTAAAATTTTGTATTTTTGGTGAAATTTCGAATTTTTAGTAAAATTTTTAGTTTTTTTGTAGAATTTCGAAATTTTTGTAAAATGTTGGATTTTTGGTGAAATTTTGGAAAAATTTTTAATTTTTTGATTTTTGGTTAAATTTCGAATTTTTTGTGAAATTTCGAATTTTTGGTGCAATTTCGAATTTTCAGTGAAATTTCTAATTTTGGTGAAATTTCAGATTTTTTGTGAAATTTCGAATTTTTTTAATATATTGCATTTTTGGTTAAATATCGATTTTTTGGTGAAATTTTGTATTTTTGGTGAGAGATACATCATTTTTAAAAAAATTTTTCTTAAAAATAACTTCTTTTCGCTAAAAAAATTTTCAGTTTACTCTTCATAAAGATCAGCATGTTCGTTCACCCTCTACTTATTTTGAGGGTAAAACATCTAACATACTTATTTTTTAAATGTAAGTGCAACACTTTTAGAAAAGAATATCTGACCCATTTACAGTATAACATTTTTTTATTTTTTTTTTTTTCAGAATAGAATATAAGAATAGTCAGAATAGAAAACGCTATAAGAAAGCTTCTTAAAAAATATGTTTTTTTCTTTTTCAGAAAAAGCTATTTAATTACAAAACAATTCATAAAATAGTTTTAAAAAGTAAAAAAGCTTTCTCATTAAAAAAAAAAAGAAACTCCTTTTCTATACAAAAATTAAAATTATAAAAAAATTTAAACAAAAGCCTATTCTTGATTAAAATTTCAAAAGCTTTTTTTATGGAAAACTTTAAAAAGTGCAAAAAATGTTTTTCTTAAAACAAAAAAAAAAATATATAAAAAAGCTTTTTCATAATAATTATTCACAAATTGTAAAAAAAAAATTAAAAAAAACTTTTTTCCACCAAAATATTAAAAAAAGTAAAAACAAAATGTTTTTCATAAAAATCCAAAAAATATTTATTTTTTTTTTTTTTACAAAAAATTCAATAAAGCTTTTTTCCATAAAAAAATAAAAAATGTTCATGATAAGGAAAGAAAAAAAATCATAAGAAAAATAGCTTTTTCATGAAAAATCTTTGTCATTAAAGAAATTAAAAAAGCTTTTTCCACCAAAAAGTTAAATATTTTCCTCCTAAAAGTTAAAAAAAAAATATTTTTCTCTATTTTTTTTTTTTAATTTAATAAAAAGAATTTTCTTCTATTTGAAAAGTTTATCAAGATTTTTTTCATAAAAGCGTATTTTAACCAAAAAAAGTTTTTTAATATACAGTAAAAGCTCCCTTAACAGACAGCTCCCATAGGCGGACAATTTTTTAGGTCCCATGATTTAGTTGGCATTTTTAGAATAAATTAATCTCCGCTAGGCGGACACTCTCTTGGGCGGACACCTGTTTTCATAAACGGTAAAAGAAATATACCAAATATTATATAATGAAATGCTTTTTATTTTCATTTTTGTCCGTGTTTGCATTCATATTTCATCTTTATTTAAATTTTTTGAAGTTAATTTAACTTTTTGCTGATTTTGACTTTTACACTTGATTAAAAATTCTTCATACTAGAAAAGAGAAAATGGATCTTGATCCCTAAAAACAGATGCTGTTCCAGTTATTTATGTCCTGAACACAGTTTTGATGAGAACACAATGGCGACAGACTCCTACAAATCTTGACAACTTTTATGAACCAAGGGCATAGAAATTCTGCACAACAAGCAGAGCGACAAAATCAGCGTGACGATCGCTGTCCGCCTATGGGAGCTTCCACTGTATATCTATAATTGAGTATAAAATTTATGCTTATGAATGCAGAATGAAGAATTTAATTAATCTTAAATTGGTTTCTATGAAGACCTATGATTGAAGAAAACTTAAGATTAAAGCTCAGATCAAAGCTTTAATTAATTCTAAAAAAAATTATACAAATAAAGCTTAAAATTCTTAATACAAAGGCTAGTGCTGAAAGCTTTGATTTCAAATAAATTTTGATTTTAATATAAAGCTTCGATGAAAGCTTCAACTAAAACTAAATTTTGATGAAATCCGTAATAATTTTTAACAATAAAATCTACTTACTTTTTCTTTTTATTGTTTATTTATAGAGTATTTAAAATTCGTTTTACCTATTAATTTCCCCCCTATTAATATTATTTTTCGTATAACACCAACTTTTGGTTTGTAATACCTTTTCAAACATATGATGCCTACAAACTAACTAACAATAACTACAACAAAAATAATAATAGTAATACTTAATAACGTAAAAAAAGTGTTACCTTAAATTATAAGTACCAGCAATTTATTTAGGTTTCCCTACCAAAAAAAAAAAAAATACTGAATGTATGTAAGTGTTTAACACTTACACACATAAGTAGTGGTACGTATTATAATAGTAAGAGTGTGTATAAGTATTTCTAATGCGGTAGTATTATTTTATAGGTATTTATATGTGTAATCATAAAATATAAATGTATGGATGTATATTTGATTTTAACCATAACTATTTTAGGTTTATTTTTTTATTTTTATTTATTTTTTTTGGGTAGAATTGAAATATATTTTTATGTACTATTATACATTTATATGTATGTATTTATATTTGATTTTATGCAAATTATAATTATTTGCCATTCAGTATATAACATTCGTTGGTTTGTTGTTTCTTTTCATCATTCATTCACTCATTCAGTCATTCATATATATTTTATTGTTATATTGTACTCAATTTTTTTGTATTTGTTTGGTTGATTGTTTTTTGTTTTTAGTGTCGCATTTATGTTTGTTGTAAATAAAGTATTTAACCTTAATTTATTTGCTAAATAATATGTATTGCAAAAATACACAATTGAGTTTTAGGAAAAATATAAATAGACCTGAAGAAAATTAATATAATTATTAATAAATTATGGTAGAAAAGTGTTTAAAGAAAAAATAAGAAAAAAGGACTTTTCTTAGGAAATTCTTAAAAGCTTTTTCTTATGGTCATAAGGTTATGGAAAAAAATAATGTAACGTGAATAACATACCTTTTAAAATTAATTCCTTTTAATATGTATAAGTTTGTAATTTCCACAATTTTCGTCTTTTGTCGGTTGAAATTGCGTTTATGATGTCCCCCGATAACTGTCATATATAATTTGTATATCAAACGATTGGAAATTCTTTCGAAAATTTTGCTATTGAAATTCTGCAAGATCGGTGCATAAATGGCGGAGATATGTCTAAAAAATGGGGCTTTTAAAACGGTTTTCGATTTCCAGAAACCTCCATATAAGCTAAAGACTTAGTTTTTGCAAAGAAGATTCATTTTTTTTTTTTTAATTTTTCTGCTAAAAATAATAACTGAGATATAGGGCAAAACGCATTTTTGACATTTTGAAAAAATTCTGCAGCTGAATATAAAGCTCTAACTTGTTATTATTAAAACTGATTTTTAAAGGCTTTCATTTATATATAATTTCTTTTAAGGAATTTTAGTATAAGCTTTTGATTGATCTATTATTTTTAATAATCTCACCTTTGACCTGTCTATTTAAAATTATTATTTTTAATTTTTATTTTCTTTAAAACTTCTCTTTAATTCAAATATTTATTTATTACATTCTTTTTATATTTTTTCTTTTTGGTCTTAAATAATATGAATAAATTTTGTTGCCATTATAATTATTAGTTACAAATGAGAGGTCTTCTGGGACATCAATAACATCATCTATTACAATGAATGTAGTCATTTCATTCTATTCATTCATTCTTACATTTACTTTTACATTTAACTCCAACTTTTCCCACGAATTTCTTTTATTTATTTTTTTCACTAATTTCCACCAGGAAAGTTTCCACTTAGGTCATAATTATCATCAGCTAGTTATAGTGAAATTAAACAAATGTAATGCCTGATAGTCTGCGCCTCTTTATACCCCCTCTTTTAATAATTTTTGTGTTTCATAAGTTTAAGAATTTTTCTTTTTATTTTAGTTTTTTTTGGGTTATGGAAATTAGTGCAAATTTTTTTTTTTTTTTGCTTATTTAGAATAAAATACTTTACCTTGGCTTTAAGTGAGTAGAGATATTTTTATTCTTGTTATTTTGGGTGTTTTTATGTGCGTTTAAGCTTTTAAACATGCTAAACTATTTTTTATTATGTTTTACTGAGTTTATGGGTTAAATAGTGTTTTTTATATAAACATTAACTTGTGTATGTCCAGCCAAGGAAATACTAAATAAATATGGGGTTTGTATTAGGGGTATTCACTTAAGAATGATTAAAATGTAGTGGACACGAAATTGTTTATTTTAAAAAGCTTTAAAAGAAGCTTAAACTAAAGATTATTTTGGCTTGGAAAAATGCCTGAGAAAGAAAATTTGACGAAAAAAAATTTGAGTAATATAAAACCCTAAGATGGAAGCTTTGTTAAAGTCAAAATGGATTCTAATAAGAAGAATTAAGAAGCTTTAAATAGAGCCAAACTTAGTTTATATATATTAAAAATGTAATTAAATTTAAAATGTCTCCTTATAAAAAAGCATTATTTGAAGTTATGTTTGAAGCTAAATTTAATTCGTATAGAGAGCTTCGATTGAATCTAAAATCGGGTTATATAAAAACTTTGTATTTTAGATTAGAGTTAAACTTGGTTCATATAAAGAGCATTGACTGAAGTTATGATTAAAACAAAAATTTGTCCTTTTAAAAAACTTCAATTGAAATTTAGTTTGAAGCTAAATTTGATTCATATTATCATTAGAGCTAAAATCGAGTCATATAAAGACCTATTTTTAGCTTAAATTAAAGTCAAGAAGGAAACAAGCAGAATTTAATTAATATAAAGAGCTACAATTGAAGCTATGACTTAAGCTAAAATCGAACCATATAAAAAACTTAATTAAAGGCTAGATTGCAGTCAAACTTGGTTTATACATTGTGCTATGATTGAAGTAAAATTAGTTGCTTTAAATATCTTCGATTAAATATTTGATTGAAGTTAAATTTAGTTTTCACAAAAAGCGTTTTTCAAGAGCTTCCATTGTAGCATTGATTGATGAAACATTTTAAGTATAAGAGCTACGATTGAAGCTAAAATAGACTCCTATAAAGGCCTTTTTCGATTGATAATAAAATTGTTCCTATAAAGAATTACATTTTACAAAAAGCTACAACTGATGTTTTGTTTAAAGCTAAATTTTTCTATTTTAAAGATTTTCAATTGGTACTTTGATTGAGGAAAAATTTGGTTTATAAAACAAGCAACGATTGAAGTTTTAATGGAAGAAATTTTGGTTCATATAAGGATCTAAAATTTTAGCTTTGATTGAATCTTAAATTGGTTCATATAAAAAATAACATTCCAGCTTAAATTGGCTTCCAAACAGACCTTAAATTTAAGTCAATTAATAGCATTTTAAATAACTTCGAATGTTGTTTAGTTAAAGACGAATTTAGTTCACATAATAAGCGACAATTGAAGTCAAGTGAAGCTAAAATTGGCTTCTATAAAGTCCTTTGATTGAAGGTAAATTTCATTTATATAAATAGCTAAGATTGAAATTTTAATTGATGCTTTAAATGGCTTCTTTAAACCCCTTCTATTTATTCTTCGTTTAAAGACAAATTTGGGTTATACACAGAACAATTTGAAACAATGATTGAAACTAAAATTTGCTCCAATAGAGACCAACGATTGTTAAATGGAGTTGTTTCATATTATGAGCTACAATTGAAGCTAAATTTGACTCATATAAAGGATTGTGATTGAAGCTAAAATTGACGTTGATTGAAGACAAATTTGCTTATATATAATATATATAATATATATAAAAATCTTTTATTTTAACTTTGATTAAAACTAATTTAAGTTCATGTAAAGAGCTATGATTGAAGTGAAATTTAACACCTATAAAGGCCTATGTTTCAAGCATTATTTGAGGGAAAATTTTAACCATATAAAAAGATGTAATTGAAAATTAAATTCAATCTTTTAAAGCCCTTTCATTAGTTTTGTTTGAAGAAAAATTTTATACAAACTAACATGACTGAATATAAAATTCGGCTATTTTAACGATATTTGATTGAATAAATATTTTGACATTAATTAAAGACAAATTTAGTTTATATACCGTACTATTTGAAACAACGTTTGAAGTTTAAGCTTTATTGAAGCTATGATTAAAGCTAAAATTGAAACAAAATACCTTGGTTTTGAAGCAAAATTGATGTATATAATAAGCTACGTTTGAAATTAAAATTTACTCTTTTAAATTACTTTCATTAAAGTTTTATTTAACGACTAATTTGGTTCATTTTAAGAGCCCTGATTGACGTGAAAGTTCGACTCCTTTAAAAACCTTTGATTGATGTTTTGATTGTCAGTTTTAGTTCATATAAATAGCTATGATTGAAGCTAAAATTTAAACTGATTAAAGACAAATTTGTATTATATAAGCAGCTATTTGAAAGAACTATTAAAGCTTAAATTAGCTCCTTAAAAGACCTTTGGTTTAGGCTTCGTTTGAAGCTAAAATAGGCTCAGTTTGAATTTGGTTTGAAGTAAAATTTAACTTTGTTTGAAGCTTTGATTTATTCCATATAAAGGTCTACTGTTGAATCTAAAATTTGATCTTTAAAACCTTTTGTTTGAAGCTTTGATTGTAGTCAATTTTGGTCCATATAAAAGGCTTCACTTAAAACTAAAATTTGCTCTTAAAAAGTTTTTTAAAGAACTTTGATTAAAAATGTGAATGAAGTCAAATTTGGTTCATATAAAGAGCTATGATTAATACTAAAATTGCCTCATATAAAGCTCTTTGCTGTTAAATTTGGGCCATATAAAGGCCTTTGTTTGAAGCTTTAATTAAAGATTAATTTGATTCATATAAAGCGCTACGATTAAAGCTAAATTTTTCTCCTTAAAGTACTTTGTTTGAAGCTTTGATTGAATTTAAATTTTGTCCATATTAGAGGATAAGATTAAAGTTAAAATAAGCTCTAATGAAAGCTATTTGCTTGAAGCTTTGATTAATATCAAATTTAGTCTATATAAAGCGCTACGATTGAAGCTAAAATTTGTCCATTAAAGCTATTTGTTTTGAAGCTTCGATTGAATGCAAATTTGGTCGCTATAAAGGGTACAATTGAAACTAAAATTGAGTCTTATGAAGTCCTGTAATGGCCTTCGATTTGACTGAAGCCAAATTTAGTCCACATAAAGCGCTATGGTTGAAGCTAATATTTTTTCCTTAAAGGTATTAGTTTTTGAGCTTTGATTGAAGTCAAATTAGGATCATATAAAAGGCTACAATTAAAACTAAATAGGCTTATATGAAGTCCTTTTTTTAATGTTTAGTTTGAAGTCAATTTTGCTTTATATTAAGAGCTGCTATTGAAGATAAAATTATAGTCCTTTAAGGATATATTTGGCTTATATAAAGACAAACTATGGAAACTTAACTTGACTCCTTTATAGACATTCGATTAATGATTTGATTGAAGTCAAATTTGGTTCATAAAATTACCTATGTTTCAAGTAATGACTAAAACTAAAATTAACTCCTTAAAGACCTTCGATTGAATTAAAATTTTTAGCAAAAACAGCTACAATTGAAGCTAAAATTTACTTCTTCATAGGCCTTTGATCAAAGATTTGATTTTAATCAAATTTTATTTATAAAAAGAGTCCTATATTTTCTCCTTTCTTTGAATGCAATATTGAAGCTCAAATTGGCTAATTTAATGACCTTCTATTTAAGTTAAATTGGAGTTAAATTTGTTTTATATAAATAACTATAATTGAAGCTAAAATTTACTCCTTTATAGAACTTCTAATAATGTTATAATTGAAACTGAATTTTGTTCTCAAAAAGCACTATGATTTAAGTAAGAATAAACCTAAAATTTACTATATAAAGAACTTTGTTTGATGCTCCGACTGAAGCCAAATTTGATTTATACAAACAACTATAATTAAAACTAAAATGAAGGCCATATTTTACTCCTTAAATCCTTTCAACTGAAGTTTTTATTCTAGCCAAATTTTGTTTATAAATAGAAGTTTTAAATCCTGTATTTCCTTTTTTCCTTGAATACCCCTAATACTTTGTATTACATTTCTTATTAATGTTTATATGTAGCAAACAAAAAAAAAAAAAAAAAACTATAGTAAATGTCAGGTGTCTAACTCTAAAAACTAGGTGAGGTCAGTTTTATTATTGTTGTTTCTGTTTTTTTAATAAATAAAAAAAAGATGAGTGCATGCTAAAATATTTACGCTTTCTTTTATAAAATAAACATCAGCTATATTTGCTAAAATTTTGGGGCCAAAAAATGCCTTAACATTTAAAGGATTTTAGCAAAAAGCTTAATAAACAAGAGTATAAATATAAAAAACGAGTTGACTAACTAATATGTTAATTAATTTTGTTAAGGCTTTTTTTGTTATTTAAATATTTTTGTGCTAAAATAATCAAGAGGAAAAAAATGATGGTCATCATGAAATAAAAAATAATAACTGACGTAAGTCAGCTAAATTTGCTATTAACTCGTACTCTATAAAGCTTGTTTTGTATTTAGGAGAGAAAAAGGTGGGTGTTTTTAATTTAATTTATGTATCTTTTAGGTTTTATTTTAATTTATGTTTTTATTTATGGCGATTTTTTAAGCAATTAAAATTATTTTATATCTTGTAACAAGTATTATAATTTTTCTTTTCTTTTTTTTTCATTAATTCTATTTTTTATTTCTTTTTTTAATCAATAGTAGAAAAAAGTGAAAATCAATTAATTAAAATAATAGTAAAATAATAAAGAAAACATATAAAATGAAACTAATTGTTACAAAGGCCAGTAAAAGTTAAAAGAAAAATATGAATAAAAAAGAATTTTAAAATAAAAAAAAAAAGAAAATTAAAAAGAAAAAAAAATAAAATAAAATAAGAAGAAAATGTAAATCAGTTATATTAAAATAAACTTTCTTTTATAGATTGCACTGAAACATATTACAATTAAAAACAACATTTAAAAAATTATAAAAAAAAAGATAAATTCAGGAGCCAAAAATAAAGTTAACCCTCTAGCGGTTAAGGCTACCTCAAGGCATAGCCAAATATTTTCAAACGATTTTATTATATTCTATGCAGTTGTTTAGCCAGCAAAATTATCTATCGAACAAAGAAAACTTTGAGTTGTTATCTTTATTGAGTCAAAAGTTAAACGATTTTGAATTGAAAAGTTTGCAAAACTTAACAAACAAATGGACAGATGGATGGACATTAGAATTCTCTCAAAAAAATTCTTAAAATTCGAAAAATATTTCTTTCCACTTTTCGATTAATATGAAAACCAAATAAAAGTATTAAAATTTTAATATCACCTTTGTTTGAATTAGGTGCCATTTTTGACCCATTTAACGCAAATGTATAGACAGACGGACGGACATTACCATTCAGACAAAAAAATATTTTATAATTCTAAAAGTGTATTTTTTTTACTAACTAATAAATAGGAAAGTAAAACGTGATCATAAAAATTTGGATATCACCTTTTCCTAAATTAAACGTAATTTTCGTACCATTAAACCCAAATATATAGACAGACGGACGGACATTGCTATGCTGACAAAAAATATTTCAGAATTCTAAAAGTACATTTTTTTACTAACTAATAAATAGGAAACTAAAAAGTGATCATAAAAATTTTAATATCACCTTTCCCTGAATTAATTGCCATTTTTGACCAATTTAACCCAAATGTAAAGACGGACGGACATTACCATTCAGCCAAAAAACATCTTATAATTTTAAAAATGCATTTTTTTACTTACTAAGAAATAAAAAAATTAAACGTGATTATTAAAGTGTTGATACCACTCTTCTCTGAATTATGCATAATTTTTGACCCATTTAACTGTAATGTATAGACGGACGGACAGACATTACTGTTCTACTAAAAAAAATCTGAAAATTCTAAAACTTATGTTTTTTTTACCTAATAATCAATAAAAAAAAATAAAACGTGATCATTAAAATATTGATATCACCTTTCCCTGAATTAATCGCCATTTTCGACCCCTTTTACCCCAATATGTAACGATTGGAGCAAAACATTTATAACATCAGAACACAAACTTTAATTCTTTTAAAAATGTATTTAGTGTAAAATTTGTAGGAGGTTTATAATTTGAATATTTAGCTTATAAAGTCAAGATTATAAATTCTATATTTACACTATTTTACACTAAATATATTTTTAATTGGATTAAAATCTGTGTTCTGATGTTATAAATGTTTGCTTCAGCCCTTAAAGATCTAAATCATATAAAAATATTTCCTAAAAATTACCATAAATTAATTGCTATAAAATTTATTTTTTTATAAAGATCTACATTGAAATTGAGTCATAATTTAGTTTTATTTTAAAATTCCCCTTGTAGGAAATGGTGTTAATTTTTTACTCTTATTTCTATTTCTTTTTTTTAATTTATTAATGCAATTATTTTTTTATTATTTATTACTTAAACATATTTTTATGTTATTAAAAAATTCTTACATTTTCTATTTCTCTTTTTTGCATTTTTTTTTTTTTTCTTTATTTTACTGCGTAGATTTCTTTTTATTTTATTAATGAATAATTTCTCAATTAATTTCTATTTCTTTTATGTTATTTAAAACTCTTGTTTCTATTTGAATTTTTTTTTTTTTTTTTTTTCATCTAACAGGTTTTCTCTCAAATGAAATTATAAATTTAAATATATATTTATTTTTTATAAACAAAGAATTTTTTTTGTTTTTTCAAAATTAACTTTAAAGCACGTTTGATTTTAAATTTCGTAAAGCTGTCAAAATAAGTTATTAATTGTTTTATTATGTCTAGCTAAAATTATTTATTATTCTACTATATTATTCATGATTTTATGGTTAAAAAAAATATATTAATAAATAATAAAATTACTTTAAAAGATGGTACTTTTTATGTTTAAAAGGTACTTTGTTTTCTAGGGGGATTTAATTCATAATTTATATTGACTAAGATTGAAGCTAACATTTGTTTTAGAAAGATATGTATATGATTGATGCAAAATTAGATATTATTAAAAAGCTTAAAATGAAGCTAAAATTGTTTACCAGAATGACCTTTATTTTAGGATTTGTTTCAAGTCAAATTTAGTTTGTATAAAGAGCTACAATTGGAGTTAAAATTGTGACCCAAAAGATCCTTCCATTAAGGCTAAAATATGTGGTTATAAAGTTCTTTAATTAAAGCTCTGATTGAAGCCAAATTTGAATCACAAAAGTTTTGACTGAACCAAAACTTGCCTCTTATTTTAATCTTGGATTGATGGCTTTGTTTCAAGTCGAAATAGATTGATACAAGAATTGGAAGCTTCCTCTGACTGAACATTGAATTGAAACTTAATTTGTTTCATATAAAAAAATTATCAGTGAAGGTAAAATTTAATCCAATAAAACTTAAAACTGAAGCCGAAATTGGCTCTTATAAAACCCTTCGACTGATGCTGCGGTTAAAGTCAAATTTGATTCATAAAAAATGCTATGATTGAAGCAAAAATTGGTTCTTATAAAATACTTTAACTTAAGATTTGATTTCAACTAAATTTAATTTACATAAACTTTGATTCATTTAAGCCTAAGATTGATTTAACGATTGAAGCAAAATTAGATCCTAAAAAACTTAAGAATAAAGCTGAAATTGTTTCCCAAATAGACTTTCAAATGAAACCAAATTTCTTTTATATAAATAATGATTGAAGCAAAAACCATCAATGATTTGATTCAAGCCAAGTTTGATTTATATAAAGATCTACAATTGAAGCTAAATTTTGCTTTTAAAACCCCTTCGACTGTAGATTTAATTGAAGTTAAATTTGGGTCATATAAATTACTACGACTGAAGCTCTGTTTGAAGTCAAATTTGATTAATAAAAAATGCTATGATTGAAAAAAAATTGGTTGTTATAAAACTCTTTGACTTAATATTTTATTGAAACTAAATTTGATTCATATAAACGCCTAAGATTGATTTGATAATTGAAGCAAAATTAAGTCCTACAAAACTTAAGATTAAAGCTGAAATTTTTTCCCAAATATAACTTCAATTGAAATCAAATTTGTTTTATATAAATTATGATTGAAGCAAAAAGCATTAATGATTTCATTCAAGCCAAGTTTGGTATATGTAAAGATCTACAATTGAAGCTAAATTTTGCTTTAAAAACCTTTCGACTGATGTTATAAATGGGTCATATAAATTACTACGACTGGTGAATTAGGCTAAAATTTACTCTTATAAAACTGAAGCTGAAGCTAAAATTGGCTCTTATAAAAACCTTCCATTGTTGCTGTGATTGAGGTCAAATTTGATTTAAAAAAAAACTTTGATTGAAACTCAAATTGACTCTGAATTGATGGGTTGATTAAAGCTGAATTTGGTTCATATTAAGAGCTGCAATCGATGCAAAAATTGTCTCATTTAAAACACTTTGACTTAAAATATGATTAAAGCTTTCTAAGGGATTTTATTCGTATTTTATATTGGCTATGATTGAAGCAAAATTTAGTTTTATAAGATATAAGATTGAAGCTAACTTTGTTTCTCAGAAAGACTTTAAGTTCAAGCTTTGATTGAAGCCAAAATTTGGATTCATATAAGTTATGATTGAAGCAAAAATAGACTTTTATGTAGACCTTGGATTGATGGTTTGATTCAAGCCAAATTTGGTTCATATACAAAGTTACAATTGAAGCTTTATTTTGCTGCTAAAAAAACGTTAGATTGATTCTTTAATTGAAGCTAAATTTGATCATATAAACAACTATGACTGAAGCTATGCGTGAAGCTAAAATTCATTATTATAAAACTTAAAACTGAAGCCGAAAAAAGCTCTTATAAAGGCCTTCTATTGATGCTCTGATTTAAGCCAAATTTGCTTAATTTAAAATGCTGTAATTAAAGCATAAATTGGCTCTTATGTAAACTTTATATTAATGGTTTAATTGAAGTCAAATTTGGTTCATTTAATTAGTTACGACTAAAGTTAAATTTTGCTCCTAAAAAATCGTCGACAGAAGCTTTAATTGAAGCTTATTTTGGTTAATATGAAAAATTAAGATTAAATATAAAATTTGCTCCCAAAGGGATCTTCAACTGATACTTTGTTTGAAGCCAAAATTGGATCATATAAAAAGCTACAATTAGTGCTTTTATTGAAGTTAAAATTTACTCTTTTAGAGATTTAGTTAAAACATTAGTTGAAGCCATGTTTGGGTTTTAAAAAGAGCTACGAATGACTCTAAAACAAGTTCCTATAAATACCTTGAATGGAAACTTTAATTGAAAGCAAATTTATTGAAGTTATGATTGAAGCAAATAAATTACTCCCAGAAAAAATCACGACTAAAGCTTTGATTGAAGCTAAAAGACCTACGATTGATTTTTAGCTTTTTGAAGCAAAATTAAGTTTCTTAATATTTAAATTTGATGTTAAAATTTTCTCCCAAAAAGACCTAGAATTTATGTTCTGAATGAAGCAAAATTAGGAGCTACTTTTGAAGTAATGATTGATGCTAAAGTGGATTTTTACAACATTAATTGAAGCAAATTTTGGTTTTTGTCAAAAAATTTGCTAGAAAATAGTTTCTGTTAAGCTTTAAATTAAGCCACATTTGGTTCATACAAAGAGTTACGTTTGATGCTATGATTGAAGCAAAATTGACTGCCATACAACTTAATTTTGCTCCTTAAAATACTATTAATGGATACTTTGTTTAAAAACAAATTTGGTTCATATTAAAAAGCTATGATTGAAGCTAAAATTTACTACTTTATATTATCATTTGAAGTATTGATTGAATACAAATTTTATTTTTACAAAGAGCTGTAATTGAAGCTAAAATTATTTCCTATAAAAACCTTAGAATTTTTCGAAACCAAATATGACTCCTATACAAAGCAACGATTAATTTTAAAATTTAATGCTGAAAAGACATTTGATTAAAGCTTTAATTTAATTAAAATTTGGAGCAACGACTAAAGCTAAAATTGACTCCTTAAAAAAGCTTTGATTGAGGTTTTGATTGAAGACAAATTTGGTTTATATAAAGGGGTATGATTGAAGTTAAATTGGTTTCTATAAAGAACTACGGTTGAAGTTTTGAAGCTAAATATTACTACTAAAAAAAAGCTTTGATTGAAACTAAAATTGGCTGCTAAAAACCTTCAATTAATGAATTTTTTAAAGCTTAATTTTGATGCATATGACGATCTATGATTGAAACAAAATGGTATTCTTCATAGACCTTCGATTGAAATTTGATTTGAAGCAAAATATAGATTATTTAAAGTGCTACGATTAATGTCAAGATTGAAGCTAAAATTGCCTTCTATAATGAGCTATGAATTTAGCATTGATTGACGTCTTATTAATTTCGTTTAAAGAGCTATGTTTGAAGATATGATTGAAGCTATAATTGAACCTTTAATTTGCTCCCATTAAGATTCTTGTTTGATGACAAAATTTGATAAATTTAAAGACCTACGATTGAAACTAATTTTCATTTATATAAAGAGCTGTATTTAAAGCTAAAATTAGCTGCATAAAAACCTCTTAATAAAGTTTTGTTTAAAGTCAAATTTGATACAGATATGATTGAAGTCAAAAAAAAAAATTTATATAAAAAACTATGATTGAAGTTTAAATTGTCTCCTAAAAAAATCTTCTTAAAAAACATTTATTGAAGTCAAACTTTTGTCTAAAAAACCTTCTTAGGAAACTTTGATCGAAATCAAACTTTGGTCTTATAAAACCTAACATTTGTAGCCATGAAGGAGGCTTTAACTGTCTCTTTAATAGCATTAGCAGATTCTTCATTAATTTTGAAATGTTTTACATATTAAAAAGCTTAAATTTGTCGGCTTTATAATTCCTAGTTTAAACAAAGCTATAGGGTATAACTAAAAACTTAAATGCTCTTGAATTTCATTTGAATTATAACGCTAGAAATTTAAAACCTTCTTTATTTTCTCCACCACAACAAACCGGAAATATAACAAACTAAATGCTAAATTTATACCACATTCATATAGAAGCTAAGCTTAAAAAAATGCTCTCTATTTTTTCTTTCCAATAAAAACAACAACAAAAACCAGCACAATAAACTGATTGACTGACTATATAGAAGACCCTTTCTCTGCAAAACATTTCTATAACAACAAAAACAGACATACAACATGTCTGGTCATTTAAACTTAATTACCCCTCATTTCTATTTTTTTATAACTAATTCTAATTATAAAAATTTTTTGTTTTCCAACATTTCTAATATTATATTTTTAATACTACTTACCATAGCCACATTTTAGTAAAAAGTAATAAAATTATTATTACTCTAAACTATAATGAGCCAGTAGTTAATTTTATAAAAAATTTCATATATGACATATCTTTTTTTTTTTTTTTTAATATAAAAGAGCGTGCGTGTAAGTTAAGTAAGAAACACCAAAATATATATAAAAATAAAAATCGATGAAATTTCATATTAAACGTGTCATTATAAAATTATTTTTTTTTTTAGTTTGTTTTGTTTTTGTAGTTTTTAACTACAAAAAAAGGTGGTAGTTTTATTTCTTTTTTGTCTTAACATTAGATACACCTGTTATTTGTTTTAACTTACCTTCCCTAATAAATTATTTAGTTGTTCGTTCATGAGTTCATATTTGAAAAAATAAAAAAAAAACTTTACTCAATATTCTTTAAAAGAAAATAAATTATTAACTCGTACTTTATGTGTAAACTACAATTGTACGTGACACTTGTGTCAAAAAATGATTCCAGGGTTTTTCCTTGAAAATTAATTAGAATTTTTTTTTGTAAAAGGAAATGGAAAATTCTGTTATCACTACTGATCTACATATGTTTGCTTTTAAGCATTTAAATTCAATTGAAAAAATTGTCAAAGAAGGGAAGTAAACAAGTGTGAGTTTTTCTTTGTTAATAATACTGAATATTTTAGATTTGAAATAAACACTTTTAATTGTATAATAGAGATACAAAAAAAGTTGAATAGTTAACGTTATTCATTTAAAAAATAATCAGATAGGTGTCTGGTACTTTTTTGAAATTTGGCTCCTTTAGGGAGAAATCGGATAAAAACTGTAATTTGGTACTTTTTGAAACCCTATCTATATTTTAAACCAGTAAGCATAGAAATAAAATGTGCATCAAATTAGTATATTATCGAAAATTTGCGAATACAAGTTTGGTACTTTTTGAAAATTCGAACGTTTAAGGAGTAAAAATCGTACCTGATTTTAGTACTTTTTTTTACAAAATATTTCGTTCTTTCTACTGACACATACATATGAATATTTTAACATTAGATCGCATTACATTTTAGAAATTCATTGGAATACAACCTTTGTTACATTCACGGGGGTAAAAAGTACCAAAAAGGGGATAAAATAGGGATATTATAATTTAGAGTAGGGGATTTTGTGGTGCTTTTTAATTCTTCTGATGGTACTTTTTGGATTTTTTTTACAAAATTGAAACTAGAAACATGAAATTAAAGAAACATGGTCCTATGTGGGTAACAATTGAAGAGAAGGACTTTTTGGTACTTTTTCATTCTGCCAATGGTACTTTTTGAATTTTTTACAAAATTGAACCTAGAAACATAAAATTAAAAATATATGGTCCTAAGTGAATGAGAATCCAGAAAAGGGGATTTGTGGTACTTTTTCCTTCTTCTAATGGTGCTTTTAGAATTATCTATAATATTGAACATAAAATCATAAAATTAAGATATATGGTATATGTGGGAAAGAATTCAAGGGTGGGTGGAACCTTTTGGTACTCTTTTATTCCTCTAATGGTACTTTTTGAATTTTTTACAAAATTGAACCTAGAAACATAAAATTAAAAATATATGGTCCTAAGTGAATGAGAATCCAGAAAAGGGGATTTGTGGTACTTTTCCTTCTTCTAATAGTGCTTTTAGAATTATCTATAATATTGAACATAAAATCATAAAATTAAGATATATGGTATATGTGGGAAATAATTCAAGGGTGGGTGGAACCTTTTGGTACTCTTTTATTCCTCTAATGGTACTTTTTGAATTTTTTACAAAATTGAACCTAGAAACATGAAATTAAAGATACATGGTCCTAAGTGAATGAGAATCCAGAAAACGGGATTTGTGGTACTTTTTCGTTCTTCTAATGGTGCTTTTAGAATTATATATAATATTGAACATAAAATCATAAAATTAAGATATATGGTATATGTGGGAAAGAATTCAAGGCTGGGTGGAACCTTTTGGTACTTTTTTATACCTCTAATGGTACTTTTTGAATTTTCTATAATATTAAATCTAAAATCATAAATTTAAAGGTATATGGTTCTAAGTGAATGAAAACCCATAAGAGGATACTTTGTGGTACTTTTCGTTAAGAAGTAGGAAACTGGTAACTAAAATACTTAAAAAGAGAGAACACCAATATTATAACTGTTCCACAAGAGATAGTAATCATAGTTAAATTTTACGGATTTCTTAACTTTTGGTATTTCATTTTTTTTTTTTTTTTCTAAATAAAAAGGCTACAAATTTTTTGTCTGGTCTATGTAGAAATACTGCATGATCATGTTAAATGCTATCTATATAAAAGTAAATCCGTGTTTGTTAGTCTATCTGTTTTTAAATTTAATTCAGAAACTTTTATTTTATTTCAATACAATAGAGTAGTAAAGCGCACTGTGTTTATGCTATTAGAAATATTGTTCAAAAATGTATAGTTATAAAATTATAAATTAACACAATTTGAATTTATAATATTGCATGATTTTTACTAAAAAAAAATCTACGCTAACGAAGTAGCGGGTATACCGCTCGTATTTATATAACTTTGTAAATTTTTTTGTAATTTTTACATATAACGATATTTGTTTGTTAGTGTGTCGGTTGAAATGGCAATTATGAAGGCCCTTTTGAATTTAAATACATGTATAGCACATGTAAATATCCGTAATATTGTCGAAAATTTAGCTATTGAAATTTATTAAAATTGGTTCATAATTGTAAGAGATATAGTCCAATATTAACGTATATTTATAATTTGTTAATGTATATTTTGTTAATATATGTTTTATGGTTTACTTATATGTTATTTTCTTATTTTCTTTTTTTTTCCAAAAATCGCTAGAAAAAATCGCCAAAATACAAAAATTGACAAATTACAGAAATCGAATATTAAAAGTATAATGCAAAGAAATTGCCAAATTACAATAATATTATCGAAAAACTACTAAACAAATAGCGAAAGTTAAAAAATCCCCCCAAAAAAGCGAACAAAATAAAAAAACTCTTAAAGGTCTCATTTTGTAAAATGAAACGAAAATTCGTTTAAAAATTTTATGTTGAAAACAAAATTAAAATTTAATTTTTGTTTTTAACTGATGGACAGATGGACGGACATAGCTAGATCGACTCAAAATCGAACCAGGACCCAGAAAATATATACTTTATGGGGGTCTTAAATGATTTCTTCGACATGTTACACACGGAATGACAAAATCAATATACCCTCCATCTTTTTGATGGTGGGTATAAAAACTAGCAAATTTTAAAAATGTACTACATATCTTTTACAAAACTACGGTTTTCCTGAAAGTACCAATTTTCAAAAAAAAATAAAAAATATTAATATTTGAGAAAAGACCAATTTTTTTTTTTTTTTTTTTAAAGAGCACTATAAAAAAATTTTATAAAAATTACTTTTGCATAAAAAACATTACGTTATACCAAATTTAACTTACATACATATGTGGACAAGTTTTTTTTTTTACTAATTTCATAATTTCTTTAAAACATTCCCATTAAGCTTAAGTATTTCCTAATCCAACACCATTCAAGTGTGAATGAACCACCATGAAGTTCTAATTTTAAACAAACTAATTAAGCCAGTTAATGAAATAATAAAACAAGAAATAACAAACTTCAACCTCGAACTTTCGTTATGGTCATTTACCCAAAGAACCTATACATAATCATACATACATTTGTATAAATGTAACTCAATGAAGTTCAAAAACCTTTAAACAAAAAAACTCCTCTTTACATTCAATGCCTCAAAAAAATAACGAGTAAATTAAACAATATTTTCTTCAGTTTTCCAACAAAACTTCCATATAAGTAAATTGACACATAAAACAATACCTGAAAATTCATGCAAAGTAATTATTATTGAATTTATATAGAAAAACATGAAATGTCAATGAATTTCCTTAAACCTTTCGAAATTTCCACAGTGATAAAGCTAAAGTTTGACAAACAAAACAAAACCTAACCTTATTGAAGGTTTGGTTGTCTAAATATTAAAAGTAATTATCAGGTGGAAGGAAAGCTTGTTTAGGAAAATTTTAATGAACTTGATGGGGTTTTTTTGTGGTTCTTGGTAATGACACACCTTGAACCTTTTCTTTTTTTTTTTTTTTCTAGTTAAGTTAAAACTAAAACAACTTATTTGTAGGAGTTGGTTGCTTTTTCCAAATAAATCGATATTTTGTTTAATTTTTTTATTTGGGAATTAATCTAACATGTTTATCTTGTATATTCATTTGTATTATCTATGTACAAATGTATTTGAATTTTTGTATAACAATTTCTTTTTTTTATATTTATTTGCTCTTTTTTGGAATATTTAATTTCCTAAGAATTTTACTATTTGTATATAAAAAAGATAAACATTGTTTTAAGCATTTTTATCAAAATACTAAAAACAGGCAAAAATAAAAAAAGAAATAAAATAACTATAAAATAATGACAACCAGTCATTTTACCAACAGCAGCTTTAAGCCATAATAACAAAGAAAAAAGTTCAAGGTTATTATAGATAATTTAAACAATTCAACAATATCTTAAAGATATTTTATAACATTTGTTTAATACTAACAAATATGTATTTTTCTTCATGCTTGTTCTATAATCAAATTCATATTTAATATTATTCTTTCATAATAAAATATTAATCCTAGTGAATCATAAAATAGTCTAAGTACATTTGAATACCTCCCCACAATCGTAAAATAGGTAAACAAATTCATATTTTATTTAAATATTGTATGTAATAAACGTTGTTGTTGTAAAAAAAAAAAATCGATAAAATTTCTTATAATAAATAATATTCAGTAATAATAATTGAAAATGATAAATGTTGTAGAGCTATAAATATAAAATTGAATGTCTGTTATATTAATTTAAAGGTTTATGATGACGCCATTTTGTTTTTTAGAAATAAAAATATTGGAATTCAAACTTTAAGGAGGCACAGCAAGGGAAAAGCTTAGAAAACTAGTTTTAAAACTAAAATTGGCTAAAAGAAAGCTACAATAAAAGCTTTAATTAATTTTTTTTAACAGCGTTAATTAAAGATTAATTTAATTTATTTAAAGAAAATCCTTAAAACACTTGAAATTGAAGCTTAAAGTTTGGTTTAACAAGACTCACAATTTAGCTTTAATAAAAATTTATAAAAACTTTCAAAAGTCCTTACATGAAGCTTTAGTTAAAAGCTAAAGATTGCATTTTATAACTTTAAACTGTTGAAGATTTGTAATAGATAGTTAAATTAAACTATTTGAACATTTACAATTAAAGCTAAAAATTTAGTGTAAGAAAACCTATGATTTAAGCTTAAAATAAACTTTCAAAAGCCTTTAGTTTGAAACTTTCAAAAAATAAATAAATTGTACTCAAAAAAGGGCATACGAATAAAGATCCAAAACCCCTACAATTTAAAAGTTTCTATGAAATTGCAAAATATCTTAGTTCGAAGCTTAAATTGAGCTTTTAATATACCTAAAATAAAATTTTTAAATATCTACTTAAAAATTTACAGACCTATGATTTAAGCTTAAATTAAACTTTCAAAAGCATTAAATTTAATGTTTATAATAGACTTAAGAATGACCTTTAAAAGCCTTTAGTTTAAAGCTTAAAATTGATGTAAAAAATACGTACAGTTCAAACTTAACTTAAGATTTAAATTGTACTATAAAAAGTCGTATGACTAGACATCAAAATACCCCTACAATTAACGCTTGCAAATGAAATTGAAAAATATCTTAAATTAAAGCTTAAATTGAACCTTTAAAAGTCCATCAATTAAAGCTTTAAATTAACCATTTACAAATCTAAAATTTTACTCTTAAGAGACTTATGCTTCTTTCTTAAATCAAAATTTTATAATCCTTTAGTTAAATACTAAAATATACTTTAAAAAGCTGATTAAAACTTTCAGTAGAACTTTTGAATATCTTAGATTTAAATTTAAATTGAAGTTTTGAAAGTTTTAAATTGCATTTATAAAAAGCATACGAATGAAAGTCAAACTACTGAAACTTGAAAAGCTTTGATTGAAGTTTTGAAAAACCAGTAAATAAAGCTTTAAATTTACTACTGAAAAATTTACAATTAAAGCTTAATGATTTAAGCTTAAATTGAACTTTTAACAGCCTCTAGTTTAAAGATAAAAATTGGCTATAAAAAGCCTGTAATTTAAGCCTAATTAAGGATTCAAATTTTAATTTAGAAAATCATAAGAATAAAAATCAAATTAGACTTAAATAGCTTAAAGATAGAAGCCTTTCAATTAAAATTCAAAATATATTAGATCGAAGCTTTAATTAAACTTTTAAAAGTCCAGAAATTTAGACTTGACATGAACTATTTAAAATTTACAATTTAAGCTTAAATTCGACTTTAAGAAAATCTATATAATTATTATAATTAAACTTCTTAATTTAACTTTTGAATGCCTCCAGTTAAATATTAAAATATACTTTATAAATACCTCTAATTAAAGCTTAATTTAGGATTTAAATTGTATGATTAAAGTGAACTTTTAAATATCTTAGAAACTTAAATTGACCTTTTGAAATACCATAAATTGAAGCTCAAAATTAAATATGTTAAATTTACAATTACTTGAATTGAGACGTTTTGCTTTAGAATAAAACATGAATTGAACTAATTTAAGACTTTCAATTGAAGCTTCCATTTGACTTAGATTGAAGCTTAAATTCTGCATTTGAAATACTAGAAATTAAAGTTTGAAAAACTTGTCATTAAAGCTTATGTATTGCTTAGATTGAAGCTGAAATTTAGCTTTTAAAATACCACAAAATAAATCTTGAAATAAACTATTGAAATATTTACAATTAAAGGTTAAATTTTACTATAAGAAAACCTGTGATTTAAGCATAATTTCAACAAAAGCGTTTAGATTATATATTAAAAAAAGCTTTTGAAAAACATATAATAAAAGCTTATAATGAACTTTGAAAAGAGCTTGAATTGAACTTTAAAAATATCCTAGATGATCTCTTTGAAGATATTCGTTTTAAGCTTACTTTTGGTTTTAAAAAATCTTATGCTTAAACCTTAAATTGAACTTTAAAAATGCATTTAATAAAAGCTTTTAGCTTACAAATAATTGAAGCTTAAACTGTACTAACTATTTGAAGATTTAGAAATTAATCTCTAAACTTATATAGGAAAACCTATAGAATTTTTAACTTTAGTTTAAACGTTTAGTTTAAAGCAAAACGTAGATTTTATAAAACCTACAATTCATGCTTAAATAGAACTTTTAAAGGTCCTTAAATTGGTCTATTTAAAAGCATATACATCAACTGAAACTTGAAATGCAAATAAAAAAAGTAAAATTCAAAAAAAAAAAACATAATTACGATGGAAGCAAAAATATAACATCGAATGACTTTGTTTAAAATTTAAGATAAAGCTCGAATTTTATTTTAAAATAACACCTGCAGAACCTATGACATAAGCTTTCATTTGTTTCAAAAGATCTAAAAAGATTTAGGAAAGATCTAAAATAGAAGCTTTAATTTCATTTAAAATACTTTAGTTAACAAAGACCTACGATTGAAGCCCTACTTTAACGTAAAAAAAAAGAATTGAAGTTCTATTATGACTAAGATTGAAGCCTTAATTTGACGTAAAAACAATAAGACAGAAATAAGCTTTAATTTTACCTAAAAAAGACTAACAATTTAAGCTTTAAAGTGAAAGGGTAGAAACTCTAACTTTAAACACCGATGAAGGAAACTTTTATTTCTACGTTAAAAAAAAAAAAATCTTAAATTAAATTACTACTATGAGCTACTTTGGTTTTAAAAAAATTTTTTGAAATTAAAGCCTTTAAACTTTAAACACCGATGAAGGAAACTTTTATTTCTACGTTAAAAAAATCTTAAATTAAATTACTACTATGAGCTACTTTGGTTTAAACAAAAATTTTGAAATTAAAGCCTTTGTTTAAAATAATGTATATGACTGATTCTTTAATTTGTTCTAGAAAAGCAATAAAATTGACTTGAGAAAACATCTTTAGATTTAAGTGTTAATTTGTATAAACAAATTACCTAAGATTGATGCCTTAATTTGTCTTAAATTTAATGAAAAAAGACCTACAAATGAAGGCTTACTTTAACTTTAAAAATACCTAAATTTAAACAATAATCAAGAATTAATTGAAGTATTAATTGGGGTAAAAGACAAAGAGACCGAAGATAGAAGCTGTCTCTTTTAATTAAATGGACCTATGATTGAATCCTTATTTATCTTATCTAAAATTGAAGTCTATTCTTGACTTAATTTGAATTAAAAAGATTTCAGTTTAAAGTCTTTATTTTTATTTTTATTTTTATTTTTATTTTTAGATTAAAGCGCTTATTTATCTTAATACATTTGATTAAAAAAGACCAACGATTGAAGACCTACTATGACGTAAAAAATTCGTTGAATTGAAGTTTTATTATGACTTAATAGAGATTTGAGATTAAAACGTTAATTTCTTTAAGAAAAGATAGTCATAGATCTTTATTTTATCTTCATTTGATAGAGTTTTAATTTGATCTAGATAAGATTGACTTACAAAAGACCTTAAGTTGAAGCTTAAAACTGTTTTAAAAAAGACTTAAGATTGAATTTTTAATTTGTCTTTAAAAAGACCAGAGATTGAAGCTTTTATATTTGAGTTAAGAAGCCACGGATTAAAGCTTAAATTGTCTTAAAAAAGATCTTAGAGTGAAGCTTTGTTTTGCTCAAAAAGATCCAAGACTGAAACTTTGAAGAGAAAAAATTCTATAATTGAAACCTTTTAATGATTTATTTGTTTGACTTAAAAAGAAAAAAGATTGAAGCTTTAATATGTTTTGGAAAAAACAAAGATTGAAGCTAAAAAGAAATAAGATTAGAACTTCAAAATGTATTAGGAAAGTTATATGATTTATGATTAAAGCTTTAATATGGGATTGGAAACACCTAGAATTGAACCTTTAATTTGACTTAAAATTGATGCCTTACTTCGTCTTCAAAAACACGTATGATTAAAGACAGAATTTATTTTACAAAAGATATAATACTGAGTCTTCATTTTAGTTACAAAATGCCTAAGACTGAAACTTTAATATGACTTACAGTAAGATTGAAGAGCCTGCGATTGAAGCCTCAACTTTTTTTAGAAAAGACTTGTAATTGAATTTTAATTTGCAAATATACCCTAGATTAAAGCCATAATTTTACTTTGAAGGATTTGAAATGGTTGAGGTTTTTATTGAAAGATAATTTTTTTTAGAAAAGACCTACATTCAAAGCTTAATTTTACTTATAAAAATACTCTAGATTGCAGCTTTAATTTTATTTAAAAAAATACATTATTTTATTTAAGAAATGTCCATAATTTAGGTCTGTTTTAAATAATCTGAAATTTAAGCCTTTTAAACTTTTATAAAGTCTGATATTAAAGCCAAAATTCAAATTTTCTTTAAAATATTCAAAATTGTGTCTCATCACTATTATTTCTTAATACTTATTACCCAAGATAACCCAAAATCTCTAACACAAAATCTCAAGGTTATTTATGTAACAAATATTACCAATTCTTATAATTTCAACACATAATTTATAAAATTAAACCATTAAATTAATTATTATATTTAATTTCCTTTACTTACCTCTATTTTTGCTGAATAATCCTCTATTAATTTTTCTTGTTGCTTCACCAGCTCTTGATTTTTATCCAATAACGCTTTACCCAATTCGGCAGCTAATAAAATATCTGATTCTTTTTGTTGTAACTGGGCCCAGACATCAGTTTCCGGATTACGTTCAATTGCTGTAGTACGTGCCTCCATTGCTTCAATATATTGCTCTAGATCAATTGAAGCAATAGATGAATTTAATATTGAAGATGATGACGAGGACAATAAAGAAGTAGATTGAGGGGAATGTTGTAGATGATGATGTTGATGTTGAGGCTGCAGCGAATGTTGAAGATCATCAGTTGAATTATTTAAAGTTGTTGTTGATGATAATAATGATGATGTTGTTGAATTTGAAGATAATGATGATGTATTAAATGCATTTGTTTTATTATTGTTATTTATTTTATTTAGTTTTGTTTTATGCATGATGTTTTTAAAAACGCCAAACCGTCGTTAAATTAAATGAGTTTTTTTTCGAATTTTTTTTTTATATTTTTGTACAAAGAAAAAGCCAAGTTTAACCACCAAACGGTAGAAGGCCGTTAGAGGGTTAGAAATATATAAATAGATATAATGAGAGCTTTTTAATGTTGTTGTATTTTTTATTTAAATAGTTTTTTTTATTTTTAGATTTTAAATTAGTAACAGTTTTTTCTAATTTTATTTATGGATAATAGCAGTTGATGATGTGTAAGATAGTAAAATAATAATTGTAGTTTAGACATTATTTATGATTTTTTTCTTATGCGCTTTTTATTTATATTTATATGTTTTTAGCTGTTTTATAAACATGCGTTTAGTTTTGATGATGATTTTTTTATAATAATTATTTATATATTTTACACTTATTTAATTTAGTTACATTTAAACTTTTAACAGTTTTTTTAAAGAGTTTACAAGAATTTTTTATTAACTCTTAAGGTCTGGGTTATTTGAAGTTGATGGTAGCATTTTTATATGATTCGCAATTGTTTTAGTGCTGTTAAGAGAGAAAGATAAATCAATTTAGATAATTTTGATATGTAGCTTGAAAAGTTTATTAGAAGAGATGAAAAGAAATCGTAAAGGAAATAAAAACCAAAACATTAAGCTTAAACAACTAATAAAAAAAAACAATAGAAAAGCCTTCAATTAAAACATAAATTTGTTTATAAAAATTCATAAGCCTTAATATGGCTTTAAAGAGTCCTTAATAGAAACTTTAAGGGAACTTTAAGAAGTCTTTATTGAAGCTTTAATTTGTTTTACAAAATATTTTAATTTTTTGTTAGAAGAAAAGCTACAATTGGAGCGTAAATTGTTAACAAATAGCTAAGAATGAAGGAATGTTTTTAGACTTAAAAAAGGCTAACGATTGAAGTCTTAATTTGTTATAAAAAAGATCACGAGTGAAGTCTAAATTTGCTTCAGAAAATACTTAATATTAAAACCTTAATTCACTTTATAATGGACCTAAATATAAAGTCTTAATTCGTTTTAGAATAGTACTAAGATAGAGACCTTTATTTGTATTAAGAAAAATACCTAAGATTTAAGACTAATTGAAGTCTTAATTTTATATAGAAAAGATTCAAGATTGCAATCTGATTGAGAGTTAAGAAAAATTAATAAAAATCACAAAAAAACTGGTAAATTATTTACTTTGTTTACAGCATTTGATTATAAAATACATTAAGAATTACGTAGATACTAAAAATTCTTAATTTTGAATACTTTACATCATGTATATAATGCAAAATCTTTAAAAATTTATGAAAATGGCAAAAAATTCATCAATTAAACTTTTAACATGATTAATAACATTTAATAAATAATTCAATTTTACAATAAAACACTTCTTTATATTTTTTACATGAAGTAAATAATGCAAAATCCTTAAGAAATGCAAGAAAAATCAATGAAAATCTCCAAAAAATCGATAAATTCAATTCTTTACATTATTTACATCATGTCAATAATTAGTTAATAAGGTAATTTCTAGTATACAAAACTTTAAAAATTATGAAAATATTAAACTCTTAATTTTTAATTCTTTACATTTTTAACATCTTGTAAATAATGCAAAATATGTAAGAAATTCTAGACAAATCAACGAATAGTGTAAAAAAACAGTAAAATTAATTCTTTACATTTTTCACACCATGTAAACAATTAGTAAATAATGTAATTTTTAGTATAGAATACTTTAAAAATCATGAAAATATTAAAGAAATGTTAATTTACAATTTTTTACACTTTTTACATCATGTAAATAATGCAAAATTTGAAGTAAATTAAAGAAAAAATTAAGATAATGGTAAAATATTAATAAATTTAATTCTTTAAATTGTTTACACCTTGTAAACAATTAGTAAATAATGTAATTTTTAGTACAGAATCCTTTAAAATCATGAAAATATTAAAGAAATATCAATTACATTTTTTACAACATGTAAATAATGCAAAACTTAAAAAAAAATAAACAAACAATTTAGAAAATGGCAAATTATTAATAAATTTAATTGTTTAAAATGTTTACACTGTGTAAACAATTAGTGAGTAATATAATTTTTAGTACAAAATTCATTAAAAATTATGAAAACATTAAAAAAATATTAATTTAGAATTCTTTACATTTTTTACATCATGTAAATAATGCAAAATTCGAAGAAAATTAAAGAAAAATTTGTAAAAATACAAAAAAAAAATAATAAATTGAATTCTTTACATTGTTTACATAGTGTAAACAATTAGTAAATAATGTAATTTTTATTATAGAATACTTTAAAATTTTTAAAATCATTAAATAAATGTTAATTTACAATTCTTTACATTGCTTACATTATATCAACAATCGGTAAACAATGATAAGAAACAACAACTGAAGAAAATTTAAGATAATTAATAAAATTCCCAAAAATTTTATAAATTTTATTTTTTACATTGTTTACATCATGTCAACAATAAGTAAATAAAGTGTTTTATAGTATAAAATACCACAATAATGACTAAAACTTAAATAAATAATAATTTTTAATTATTTACATAATGTTAACAATGAAAAATCTTTAGAAAATTCAACAAAAATTAATGAAAGTGACTAAAAATTGATCAAATTAATTCTTTTCATTTCTTACACGATGTCAACAATAGGTAAACAATCAAAAATCTTTAAGAAATTCAAGAAAAATCAATGAAATTTACAAAAACTAAATTTAATTATATGAATTGTTTACATTATGTAAACAATTAAAAAATAAAGTACTTTTTGGTATCGAATACTTAAAAAATCATAAAATATGAACATATTTTAATTTTTTACATTGTTTACATCATGTCAACAATAGGTAAACAATGATAAGTTTTTAAGAAATTCAACAAAACATAATAAAATTCCCAAAAAAATGATAAATTTAATTCTTTACATTGTTTACATCATGTAAACAATAGGTCAACAAAACAAACTAAAAAACTACGGGAAATTAAAAAATAAAAATAAATTAAGTCATAAAAAATGTATAAATTTAATTTTTTACATTGTTTACATCATGTCAACATTTAGTAAATAAAGTAATTTTTGTTCTAAATACAGCAAAAATTATGAAAAAATTAAATAAATAATAATTTTTAATTTTTTACATTGTTTACATCATGTCAACAATAGGTAAACAATGAAAAATACGTAAGAAATTAATGACAAAATCAATAATAATGTAAAGTATCTAATAAATTTAATTCTTTACATTGTTTTCACCATGTCAACAATAGGTAAACAATGAAATATCCGTAAGTAATTCAAGAAAAATTAATGAAAATTACAAAAATTTTATAAATTTAATTTTTTACATTATTTACATCATGTCAACAATTGGTAAACAATGCAAAATCCGTAAAAAATTCACGAAAAATCAATAAAAATTAAAAAAATGTAATAAATTTAATGCTTTACATTATTTACATCATGTCAACAATAGGTAAACAAGTTAAGAAATATCTTAGAAATCATGAAAATATTAAACAAATATAAATTTTTAAAAATTTACATTATTGACATCATGTTAACAATACAAAATCTCTTGAAGAAAAAAATTTATAATTTAAACTTTTTACACTGTAATTTAAGGAATTTGGAAAAAAAATCGATGGAAATCACAAAAGATTGATATCAGAAACTGGTAAAACTTTAAAAATCATGAAACTATACATAAACATTTAATTCTTATTCTTTACATTTTTTACATCGTGGAAACAATAGGTAAATAATGAAGTACTTTAATACTTTAAATTGTTGACATCATGTTAATGATATAATTTGATTAAAGGAAACTAAAATTGAAGCTCTAATTTATTTTAGAGGAGATCTAAGTTTGAAGTTATAATTTTATATAAAAATTTAGTTTTTAAAAAAACTCAAGAAAGCTCTTGAGAATATTTCACAAAATTAGGTCATTTTAATTTCACTTTTATAATTTTCTCGCAACATTTAGCCCGCACAAATTTATTCCAAGAAAAACCAGTGACAAGGCTTCTACAAACTCCTCCTTAATATTTATTTCAAAAGCTTTTTTAATTTAGTTTAAAGCTGAAATAAAAAAACACCCAAATACCTTAACTAAATACATAATATACATCATAAGCAGATACATATACTTAAGTATATAAAAGAATATATAACAAGTGAGAATGTTGTATTTAAGCTAAAACGAATTGTAAATACCCTCAACCAAATTCAAAAAAAATTTAAAAAAATAAATCTTTATATTAAAATTAACCGCATCTCTGCTCAATTCTATACAATTTCTCTAAGAAATTTTTAAATTATAGGTAATGAGAAAAATTAAAAATGTTTAAACAATTTAGCTAACTTTCAATAGCAATCACCTTAAGATAACTACAATTAAACTGAAAGGAAATTCAATTAAGTAATTTGGTTTAATTATTTAAAAGTAATAGTGTTACCTACAGAAAAAGGAACAAATAGAATTCCATATGAACAAATAATATGTGTAACATATGCTTTAACAAGCTTATATTTGCTTTCTTCACTTAGTAGAGTATATTAAAATAAAACCTAAATAAACTATGTTAATATTAACATGACATGCAAAGTTAATACAACAAAGTATCAAGCGTCAAACAAACATAAGTTATTTAAAATGAAAAGAGTGAGTTGAGTGTAATATGATGCGTTTTTCGGTAAAATAAATAAACAACAGAAAAAAAAAACACAACACAACATAATTCTAAATGAACTAAATAACATAACATTAACTTGGTTTAAGAAGAGGTGAAACAAAAACAAATGAAATGTAATATATATTTTAAATAGAAAATAATATATGAATTAGAGGGTCATGAATATTGTGGTTCATTCTATTGTTGTATGAATAAGAGTTTTAAAGGGGTATTAAGTATTTTTTTTTTTTTTTTATAAAAATGTTTAGGCTTGATTAGTTTTTAAAAGGGATTTTTTGGGAAGGGGGAAAGATTTTTTACAGGCGTAACCAAATTTAAAAAATTTTAAATAGGGTAAAGGGGGAATATTTTTTTAACAGATTAGTCAAGCGTGGATAAAAAGAAGAAATTTTGTAAAAGAAAAATTTTTTTTTTGTGATGACATTAATAAGTAAATATTCTAAACAAATCACCAAATTATTAAATAAATACAAAATTTCAATTCTTTACATGATGTCAACATTAAGTGAACAATGAAAAATTTATAAAAAATTCAAGCAATATCAATTAAACTCACAAAAAACCAAGAAATTTAATTCTTTACATAGTTTACATCAGGTAAACAATAGATAAACACTGAAAAATCGATGGGAAATTACAAAAAAATCAATGAAAATAACAAAAAATTATTAAATTTAATTATTTACATTGTTTACATAATATCAACAATTGGTAAATAATGTAATTTTAGTTAAAAAATTCCTTAAAATAATTCAAATATTTTAAAATAATTAATTTTAAATCCTTTGCAATATTTACACCATGTCAACAATATGTAAGCAATTCAAAGTCTGTAGGAAACTCAAAAAAAAAAAATTGCAAAAACTTGAAAAATTGTATTCTTTACATTATGTCAACAATAGGTAAACAATGAAAAATCAAAGGGAAATTAAAGAAAAATCAATGAAAATAGCAAAGAATTACTAAATTTAATTCTTTACATTGTTTTCATAATGTCAACAATTGGTAAATAATGTAATATTTATTAAAAAATATCACAAAAGAATCATGCAAAAGATTAAAAAATTAATATTTTAAATTATTTACGTCATTTACATCATGTCAACAATAGGTAAACAATCCCAAAATTTGTGGGAAATTCAAGAAAAATAATTAAAAATAACAAATAATAGATAAAATTAATTTTTTACATTATTTACATCATGTCAACAATTCTAGAAAATTATATTTATAAAAAAAATTCACAAAAATCGTTAAAAAATTAAAGTTTTTAATTTTTTACATTGTTTGCAACATGTGAACAATTCAAAATCTGTAGGAAATTCAAGAAAGGCCATTAAAAAAGTCAAAATATTGATAAAATCATTTCTTTACATCTTCTACATAATGTCAACAATTAGTAAATTAGATAATTTTTAGTGTTAAAACCTTTAAAATTATGATATCATCTTTACATTGTCATGTCAACAATTAATAAATTAAGAGAAATCTTGCATAAATCCAAGAAAAAATAATTAAAATTAACAAAAACCCTATAAATTCAATTCTTTACATTGTTTACGTCATGTCAACAATTAGTAAAAAGTAATATTTACTAAAAAAATTCACATAAATCATGAAAAAAATTTTGAAAATGCAAATTTTTTAATTCTCTACATTCTTTACTTCATGTCAACACTAGGTAAATAATAAAAAAATATGTATTAAATTCAAGAAAAATCAATAATAAAAACGACAAAATATTAAAAAAAATAAACTCTTTACATTGTTTACATCATGTCAACAATTAGGAAATAATGAAAAATATTTAAGAAATTCAAGAAAAATCAACAAAAGTTACTAAACACTAACAAATTTAAATTTTTACATTGTTTACATCACGTCAACAACTAGCAAATTATGAAAAATATTTCATAAATTTCAGAAAAACCAATGAAAATTATAAAAATTTGCTTAATGTTATTTTTTACATTGTTTACATCATGTCAACAATAGGTAAAAAATTATAATTAATTAAAAAATAACACAAAAATCATGAAAAAAAAATTAAAAAATTAAAAATTTTAATTTTTTACATTATGTCAACAATTGGTAAAGTTAGAAAAATTAGTGGGAAATTCAAGAGAAATAAATAAAAGTTACAAAAAACTAGTAAATTTAATTCTTTACATTATAATCTTCATGTCAACAATTAGTAAACTATGAAAATTGGTAAATTATGAAAAATCATGTCAAAAAATTAAAAAAAATTTATGACAAAAAATTACAAAATGAATTAAAATTAAAATAAAATTTATTAAAAAAATTCACAATTAAATTTAAAAAAATTTAAATTAAAATATTTTTAATTAATTTTAAAAAGATTAAAAAAAATTTTAATTTTAATTAAATTTGTTAAAATTGTTTTAAAAACTCTTTATTTAACCCTTTAGCACTCTTTGGCTCTTGGCCCCTAAAACCCCTCTCTTAATTAAAAAAGGAAATAAAGATGACACATTTTAATTGTTTTTTTATTTCACTCTTTCTCTTCCTTGTTTTTTTTTTTTTTTTTGCAGAGAATTGGTCATCCATATTTAATAACAATTAAAAACACCTACACATGAAGTTTTAAATGAATTTCATAATATTTTTATAAAAAAAAAATAATAATAATAATTTATATAAAAATATAATTATAAATTTTATTAAAAAGAACCTCATAAAAAGAAACACACAAACACAAGTAAAAAAGCAAAATATTAGCAAATGCAAAATAAAAACACAATGAATTCAAAAATAAATAAAAAGCAAGAGAGTGAGAGTGGGTTTTTAAGAGCCTTGAGTGGGTGTTTAAAAATAAAACACAATTTAACAAACTCTTGAATAAAACTGTAAGAATTTTAAGGAATTTTTTAATAAATTTGTTAAAGTTGGGGTTAATTTCTTTGTTTAAAATTTAAACTTTAAATTATAAAAAAATAAATAAACAACGTTAATAACACTCACACACATACATATACACCAGCTTATATATTTATATTTACAATTTTAATAAAAAACATATGAAAATGATTTATAATTTTTGTGTTGGAAACAAATTTCCTTTTTTTTTTCTTGTTAATAATGGAATTAATAATAAATAAATAAAAGTAAAAAAGGTAATTTTGCTCACTTCACGCTTTGTTGACTCAAGTGTAACGCCAAAAAATAATAGTAATAAATTTGTTGAATTTTAATAAATTATTTATAATAAACTTTTTTTAATTTTTTATAACTTTTTTTAATAAGTTTATAATTTTATTGAAATTTTAATTTTTATATTTTTCCAATAATTTTTTTAGTATTTTTTTATAAATTTAAAATTTTTTTTTTTGTTTAAATTTTATTATAACTTTTTATTTAGTTATTTCTTTATGTCACTTTATTTTAGCTGGTTTTGAAATTATTGATAAAACAAAATATTTCTTTTTTGCTTTAGTTGTTTTATTCTCAAATTCTTAGACACTAAACTTTACCAACACACTAACACTTAATAGCAAAATTTTTTTTATTTGTAGTTTTATTATAGTTTTGCACACTATTTGTCCATATTAAGTAAAAAAACCTTCAATTCATTGAAAAATTACAAAAAAAAATTCTCTTTATTTTTTATAAAATTCTTTTTTAATTTCGTTATTTTTCTAAAATATATTTTTTAAACAAAAACTTCTTTTTCTTTATTCCAAAAAAATACTTCCGCCATTAACTTTTGTTCTATTTAACTAAAACACTTAAACACTTGTGTTATTTTTGTTGCTGTTTTATCTTCTTGTTCTTTTGTTTTTTATTATTATTTACACTATATTGCACTTGTTCTTCTTCTTCTTTAAACACTTCTGCCTTTTAACTAAAAAGTGCACTTCTCTGTTTCCGTTTTTATCTCTTTTTAAACATCTCACTTGTATTTGTATTCAATGCTCTTGTTATTTATTAAGCGAGAACAACCGTTAATATTATAAAAAAAAAAAACAAATAAATAATAACAAAAACAGATAAAACTACAAACACAGCGTCACGTTAAAAATATTCTATAAAAAAACAGAAAATTAACCGTTTACTTTTCATTAAGCCAAGTTGTCAGAGCGAACGTTCGTTTAAGACTGAATGGCCAAAACAAAAAGTAACCAAGTCAACCGTCATTTGTTTTACTTTTTTTTACTTACAATCAAATATACATATGTACATATGTAGTTGTTATTAACAACAATAACATCGAGGAATAACGAGAAATTTTTAATAGTTAGTTAGTAGTTGTGTTAATGAAAATAAAGAAAAAGGGGTTTAAAGGGGGGAAGATTTGGAAGAAGTTACCAATATTTGTTATAATTTTTATTAAAGCATATACCAAAAAGAGCGTATGTTAAGCGTAAAGAGAAGAGAGTGTTAGGATAAAAAAGAGTTAACATTTAAGTTAGTAAAAAGAAACCAGTAAACAATTTTATACAAAATTTAATAAAATTCTTATAAAAAAATATAAAATCCTTATAAAAAAAATATAAAATTCTTATAAAAAAATATAAAATTTTAATTAAAAACCCTTAAAATAAAACAAAAAATAATTAAAATAATTAATATCATACTCAAAAAATTTAATTAATTGAATATATTTTTCAAAAATTTGTTGTTTACTCTCAATGTGATTAAAAAATTTCTAAATTTGTTTACTGGGTTTTATCACAGAGTTGCCAGATAGTGATAATATGCTAAAATTACTCATTATTCGTGAAAATAATAAATAAGTAGCTGTTCATTTTCAATTTTTACATTGTTTACATCATGTCAACAATTGGTAAATAATACAAAATCTGTATGAAATTTAGGAAAAATCATTGAAAATTCTAAAAAAAGGTAATAAATTCAATTCTTTGAATTTTTTACATCATGTCAACAATAGGTAAAAAATGAAAAATCTGAGAGATTTGTGAAAATAATAAATAAATGTTAAATTTAAATTCTTTACAACAATTGATAAACAATTCAAAATCTGTAGGAATATTAGGAAAAATCAATAAAAACTCTAAAAAAGCAATAAATTAAATTCTTTACATTTTTTACATCATGTCAACAATAAGTAAACAATGAAAAATCTTATAAAAATTCAAGACAAATAAATTAAAATCGCAAAAATCTAATAAAATTAATTATTTATATTGTTTACATAATGTCATTAATTGGTAAACAACTCAAAATTTATCGGAAATCTTAGAATAAACAATGAAAATGACAAAATCCCGGTTTAAGTAATTATTTACATTGTTCATCATCACGTCAACAATTAATAAAATATGTAATTCTTAGAATCAGTAAAAAATATTAAAAAAATTCATTAAAATTCACATGTATTAAAGAAAAGTAGATTTTCAATTCTTTACATTGTTTACATCATGTCAACAATTAGTAAATTATGTAATTATAAGTATAAAATGCTTTAAAAATCATAAAAGTATTGAACAAATAATTATTTATAATTCTTTACATTTGTTTACATCATGTGAACAATAGAAAAATAATTAAAACTTTGTGTAAAATTTTAAAAAGATCTGTGAAAATGACAATAACAGTATAAAATTAATTCTTTACGTTACATCATGTCAACAAGTAGTAAATAATGTAATATTTCTTATAAAATATTAAAAAATCATGAAAAGTTAAAAATCTATTGATTTACAATTCCTTACATTGTTTACATCATTGTGTAAAATTTTAAAAAGATCTGTGAAAATGACAATAACAGTATAAAATTAATTCTTTACGTTACATCATGTCAACAAGTAGTAAATAATGTAATATTTCTTATAAAATATTAAAAAATCATGAAAAGTTAAAAATCTATTGATTTACAATTCCTTACATTGTTTACATCAGGTCAATAATAGGTAAACAAAGAAAAATCTGTATTAAATCGTTAAAAAAAATCAAAGAAAAGAACAAATATCGCATAAATATAATTATTTACATTGTTCACATTATGTAAATAATAGGTAAAGAATGTAAATTTAGTGGAAAATTCCAATAAAATTAATAGAAATTACAAAAAACCGGTAAATTTAATTCTTTACAATGTTTACATCGTGTCAACAATTAGTAAATAATGTAATATTTCATATAAAATAATTAAGAAATTAAAAAAGTTAAAAACCTATTGATTTTCAATTCTATACATTGTTTACATCATGTCAACAATTGGTAAAAAAAGAAATCCTTAAAAAAATCAAAGGAAAGGTCAAATATCGCATAAATATAGTTATTTACATTGTTTACATCATGTAAAAAATAGGTAAATAACGTAAATTTGGTGGGAAATTCAAATAAAATTTATAAAAATTACAAAAAAAAAAACGATAAATTTAATTCTTTACATTATTTACATCATGTCAACAATTAGTAAATAATGTAATATTTCTTATATAAAAGTAAAAAATGTATTGATTTCAATACTTTACATTGTTTATATTATGTCAACAATAGGTAAACATAGAGGAATCTGTGTTAAATTCTTAAGAATTCAAAGAAAAGGACAAATATCGCATATATCTAATTGTTTAGTAGGTAAAAAATTTAAATTTGATGGGCAAATCAAGAAAAATAAGTGAAAATTACATTAAATTAAAAAAATTAAATTATTTACATTATTTACACCATGTCAACAATTAATAAATAAAGTAAAAAAATAACTCAAAATTCATTAGACTTTAAAAAAGATAATAATTTTTCATTTATTTACATTTTTTACATCATGTAAACAATAAAAAATCTTTAGATCTTTATTTTAAAAACCTATTGGCATCTCCCTATTAAAATACTTTGCTCTAATACCATAAGAGTTTATTTATAACAAGAGTGTAAATTTATTAAAGAGAGCTAATAATTCTCAAGTAAATAAAAACTCTAGTAAATAATAACAAGCAGCAATTGCAAAAGTTTATTTTTTGTTTTTTTTTTTTTTTTTTTTTGCTTTTAAGTTTGTTGTACATTTGTAAGTTGTATTAAGTTTAAAGCTAAACTCTATTTCTGGTTGTTCTTCCGTTTGTTTCTTAATGTATCTAGTTTTGACCTTATTCTGGCCTTTGTATTCCTTTTTATTTTCTTTGTGATTTTTGAATTCCCCAAAAAAAAAAAAAAATAGCAAAACAACAATAAGGTGTTTAATGAATGTAAGTTACACATTTTTTCTTGTTATATTTTTTATTATTTGGAACATTTTTTTGGGTCTTTTTAGTCCAACAAGAAATTATCTATTCGTCAAAAAATAAATATTTAAGCACAAATTCTTGAAACAAATTTTTAAATAATAACAATAGAAATTAGTACACTCAACTAGTCTATAGATGACTTTTCTTATTGGATAGTCGTTTATTCGGTTTTTGTCGTGTTATTATTGTTGTTATTTCCATTTAATTGTTTTTGTTTTTAATTTTAATGAGTTTTTTTTAACGACAAGACATGATTATGTTCGTAAGACCGACAACCAAATTGCATGCTATTGTTTTAAAATTTGTTTGTTGTGTTAAAACAAAAACAACAACGTGGGTCTTGTAATTGAGTTTTTTTTTTATTGTTAATTTGTTGTTTTTATAATTTATGTTGACCACGTTTAAAAAAAACTATATTTTAATGTTAACATTTTTAGGTTTTTTTTGTGTTTGGTTTGTATGATTTGCGTAACTTTTCATTTCATTTGTAGCCCTAAAAACAACTTTCTTGTAAATAGAGTGTTTAACACTAAAATAAATTTAAATAGAATTTTCAAAATTCTAAGATTTAAAGTTGCAACAATAAAATTAACATGGTTAAAAGTGTACCGGTTTCTGCTAAGAATTTCTTAATCTGTTAAAGACGCCAAAAGTAAATGTATGTGCTCTTTATATTTAAAAGTATTAGTAATTTAGAAAACAACTACATATAAACATATGTATATGTAGTAAATATGGAATTTTTAATGTCCGTAAATGGGCGTGAGAATTGTTTTTTTTTATAATTTTAACCTTTTACGGTTAATGTCCCTGAACAAATAATTTTTTTTTTTTTCTGTTTTAACAATTAAATTATTTTGTTTTATATATATATTACAAATCAAATAAGATTTTACAGAAAACTTTTAAAAAGCTTAAACACTAAACAACTTTATACACACTCATACACACACACAAATTAAATTTCCTTTCTAAATGCATTTTAACAAAAAACAAAAACAAATCTTCAGTAGAAGAAGTAAGAGAATTTTTTAGCAAACATTAAGGAGAACAAAAAGACAACAACATGGATTTTGTTACTTTATTTTATATGAGTTTCAAAAGGGCTTGACTGTTGGATAGTCTGACAGACTGACTGACAGTCTGTCTGCTATTGACATCAATATCAAATATCAAAAATATGTTAAACATTGTCTTGGTATGGTAAATTTTTTTTAAACAGGGTAAAACAAAAGAAGAAAAAAATTAGAAAAAATAAGTTTAAAAAAAAACACATTTTCCTAAAAAAAATATAAAAATACAAAATTCCAAAAAGTAACTCAAAATTTTCTAAAACAATATAATTTTCCAAAAAATAAAATAATTAAATATATTACTATTTTCGAAATACACCCTATTTGTTACACCCTTTTATTAAAATTAAGTATGTATATTAGAGTGTCCCGAGAATAGCGTTTTTCGAGATTTCGATGTAGGAACACCCCTCAAACGATGCGTAAAAATTAGCCGAATATGGGAAAAATATTAAAAAAATTTTTTAAATTGGTCTTCAGTTCCCTACCAGCGATTTTAAAATCATGGGTCCCATACATTTTGGTCAAAAAAAAGTTTCGATTTTTTAATCGAAATGGGTATCAAAAAATTCGTAATTTTATGCTGGTTATGGAAAAAATATTTAAAAAATTTTTCCGATGGGATTTTCGTCTGCTAGAAGACTTTTTAAGGTATTTTGATGAAAATTTAAAAAAAAAACTGGAAATTTACATATTATCAACAGTTCTTACTACAATGCAATTTTTTTAAATTTTAGCCTTAAAAGGAACAAAATTATAAAATTCTTATCTATCTTTTTAAGAAAAATATCGACATTTTTTTTGCATGATGTACTAAAATGACGGTTTATGAAAATTTTTGCGAACATTTTTTAAAATATTTTTTCTATAATTGGCTTAAAATTACGAATTTTTTGATACCCATTTCAAGACTAAACTCAATACTATTTTTTGGACGAAATGTTCTAGACCCGTGACATTCAATCGCTGGTAGGGAACTGAAGATCAATTTAAAAAATTTGTTTAATATTTTTCCCATATTCAGCTAATTTTTACGCATCGTTTGAGCGGTGTTCCTACAAAATTTTTGTCTACGGGACACTCTAATGCATATACTCATGTTTTAAAATTCTTTTACATATTATTTATATTAAAACGCTTCGATGGTTTTTTTTTATTAAATTATGTTTTATGACCACACACTAACATCAACAGCAGCATGAAGTACATTTAGCTGTCATCTGTAACAAAAGACTATTGAAGATCGTAATGTCATTGCTTAAAGATCTAAAGTGACACCAAGTACTAAACTAAATAAAAATCCAACAAATATGTAAAAAAGGAAGCAGATATTATTTAGTCATAAAACCATTATTTATAATACGCTTCAAATGGAACTATAGTCGAGACCACAGACTACAGTCAACACTACATAAAAACTACATAGACTATAGTAAATCATAAATTAAAGTAAAGCATATAGGCTACAATATAGTCAAAATTAAAGGTTAGACTAAACTATAGTCAAGGCTACAGACTAGACTATATTCAAGAATATAGGCTAGACTATAGTTAAGACTAAAGACTATAATCGATACTATAACTAGACTATAGTTAGTTAGAACTATATATATAATTTAATTAGAACCAAGACTATAGATTGGTATATAGTCAAGTCTATAGAATAGACTATGGTTAAGACTATAGACTGGACAAAAGACTAGACTATAATCAAGACAATCTATAGTCTGAAGTCTTGACTATATCTTGACTATATCTTGACTATAGAATTGACTACAGACCAGAATATAGAATAGACTATAGACTAGACTTAGTAAAAACTATAAAATAGGCTATAGGAAAGACCATAGACTGTACTATAAACTATACTATAGTAAATACTATAGACTACATTACAGAAAAGAACATAAGCTAGACTATAGTAAAGACCAAGACCACTGAATAGACTATAAACTAGATTATAAAATAGTATTAATTTAAGACTATTTTATAGACTATAGTCTGGACTACAGCCTATAAACCATAGTCAAGATTATTGACTAGACTATAGAATAGACTGTAAGTCTATAGTATAGACTATAGAATAGACGAGGCTATAGACTAGACTATAGTTAATACTATAAACTAGATTATAGTTAAGATTATAAGCTAGATTTTATTCAACACTACAGACTAGACTATATTCCAGACTACAGAATAGTCTGTAGTCAAGGGTTAAAACTAAACTATAGTCAATATTATGGAATAGATTATAGTCCAGGCGAAATTAATTTCGAATTTTCGAAAACCAAAAATTCTAGGTAAATCTTAAATGTTTGCAAAAATTTTATAATTTTCCGGCTGTGGAGGTCCAAAATATTAGTTTAAACTACTTTTTGGAATTTCGAAATTAAGTTCGAATTTTCGAACATAAACCAAAAAGTAAATTTTTGCCATATACTTTTGATTTTATGTTTAAAGTTAATAAAATTTTGAATTATTCTTTCAAAATTCTATGTTCGAAAATCAAAAATCATGAGAAATAATTAGATTTTTCAGAAAATTTTATTAGTTTTTTATTGAAAAGTTCTATAATATTAGTTTGAACTACTTTCTGGAATTTCGAAATTAAGTTCGAAGTTTCGAACATAACCCAAATGTAAATTTTTGCCATATACTTTTGATTTTATGTTTAAAATTAATAAAATTTTGAATTTTTCTTTCAAAATTCTGTGTTCAAAAATCAAAAAACATTTGAAAATATGACTTTTTCCTGTAAATTTTATTTGTTGTAGAGTTTTTAAATTTTAGTTTGAGCTACTTTTTGGAATTTCGAAATTAAGTTCGAATTTTCGAACATAACTTTTGGTTTTATGTTTAAAATTAAAAAAATTAAAAATTTTTCTTTGAAAATTCTATGTTCGAAATTCTAAAATCCTGTAAAAATATTAGATTCTTCAGAAAACTTTATTAATTTCTTGTTATAGAGGTCTAAAATATTAATTTAAGCTACTTTTTGGAATTTCGAATTTTCGAACATGATCTCAAAAGTAGGTTTTTGATATTTAATTATGATATTAAGTTTAAAATTGATAAAATTTTCAATTTTTCTTAAAAAATTCTATGTTCGAAAATCAAAAAACCTGTGAAGATATTACTTTTTCCTGAAAATTTTATTTCTTTTTTGTTGTAGAGGTTTTAAATATTAATTTTAGGTACTTTTTGGAATTTCGAAATTAAGTTCGAATTTTCGAACATTATCTAATATGTGGATTTTTATCTTTTAGTTATCATTTTAAGTTTAAAATTAATAAAATTTTGAATTTTTCTTTAAAAATACTTTGTTTAAAATTCCCAAAACCTGGAAAAGCGTGCAAAAACACCGCTTGTAAGTAAATAAAGACTAAAAACTTATCTATATTTGATAGAATAGCCTATAATGTCGACTATAGTATTTTATTAGCGATTTTATAGCTAAACGGGAGCCGTTAGAGCAATAAGGATTACAAACTGTGTTTAATCATATTTGCCGTTATTTAAAAACAAGTTTTTTTATAAGAAATTTAAAACAATTTTCTATATTTCCTACTTCTGTTTTAGGCAACATTGTTAGTTGAATTTCATCCGAGTCATTCACCTATTTACTCTCCCTTTTTCTCAAGCTTTTCTCCCCTTTAATGGAAATTTAATAAGTTTTCTTTTTTTTCTGCTATAAATCTTAATTACTTTTTTCCTTTTACATATAAATTTTCTTTTCTCACTTCTTCTGTTTCGATTAAATTACTGTGAAAAATTCTTTTTCTTAAACAAACCATGAAAGTAAAAATATTCTCATCTTATCTTGCCAACAATGGATTAAATATCGGGTTTGGTTAGAAAGAAAATCAAAATCCACTTGCTGCATTTTGTCAGAACAAAGAAATTTTGAAAAACAAGAAACCTTAACCATATCAGTAATTAACATGATGTAAAGTCATGTTTATTCTTATTCTTCTAAAGATCATTACAACAATAACAACCATAATAATAATGTGATCTTTGTTTTTTCTTCTTGTTTTTGCTTCTTCAATTTTAAAGTTATTTGCTTGGAACGTTCTTGAGTTACTTAACAAATTTAGTGTGTGATAGTTAAACTTCTTTTATTCTTATTTTTTCATTTTTTATTATTGTCTTTATTCTAGCAGCACAACTAATTGTACCAGTACTAGTAAACGTTTGGAATTGTCCATAAAAATCTAATAAACAACAGTTGAATATACTCCAAGATTGTATGACTATTTGACTAGTTTCCTAAGAAGTACTGACCATAAAATAAATCTTTTAAACAAACTAAAATAAGAGTTAAGATCAGAAGAGTAACAAGCAGCAGTCAGTGGTTGATTGTAACAGTAACAACAAGGTTTTTAAAGATTTATGACATGAAGTACATCCGCACATTGTCTTCTAGTATGTTTTACTTGTTTTTTATTATTATTTTTTTGCAGAAAATATTGTTGTTGTTTTCTTGTAATTGTTGTTATGCGTATAAACTTGACTTAAATATGTTCGTATGAACATCATGAGTCTTTGGTTTCTGATGAATATAATATGAGTCAACATTAATTTTTTCTTTTCTGTCATTCTTTTGCTTAACTTTTTGGCATAGTCTGCAAATGTCATGCAAATTTTAAGTAAAATAAAAATGTCTACAAACTATAGAATTGACTATAAATTAAGTTTAGCCTATAGCCTTGACTATAGTCTATGTCAATAGTCTTGACTATAGTCTTGTCTATAGAATTGACTATAGTCTCGCCTATAGTCTTGACTATAATCTCGTCTATAGTCTTGACTATAGTCTCGTCTATAGTCTTGACTATAGTCCCGTCTATAGCCTTGACTATAGTCTCGTATAGTATTGACTATTGTCTCGTCTATAGTTTTAACTATAGTTTAGTCTGTAGTCTTGAATATAGTCTCGTCTATAGTATGGACTATAGTCTCGTCTATAGTCTTGACTATAGTCCCGTCTATAGTCTTGACTATAGTATCGTATAGTATTGACTATTGTCTCGTCTATAGTTTTAACTATAGTCTAGTCTGTAGTCTTGACTATAGTCTCGTCTATAGTATTGACTAGAGTCTCGTCTACAGTATTGACTATAGGCTCATTTATAGTCTCGTCTATAGTCTTGACTATAGTCTCGTCTATAGTCTTGACTATAGTCTCGTCTATAGTCTTGACTATGGTCTCGTCTATAGTATTGACTATAATCTAATCTATAGTCTCGTCTATGTCTTGATTATAGTCTCGTCTATAGTCTTGTCCATAGCCCCGTATATGGTCTTGACTATAGCCCCGTCTATAGTTTTGACTATTGTCTCGTCTGTAGTATTGTCTATAGTATTGACTATAATCTCATCTATAGTCTTGACTATAATCTTATCCGTAGTATTAACTTTATTCCCGTCTATATTCTTAACTACAGTCTTGTCTATAACCTAGTCTATAGTATAGGGTATAATCTTAAATATTTTAATTAAAAATTATATTTTTAGTTCTATTACAATTTTTTAAATATATTTAAAACTTAAGTTTAAAAGAAACTTAAAAACTTTTGGTTTTTATATATATTTTTTTTAAACATCAACAAAAATTTCTAAAATTTATTCTATCCTAATAAATTTGCCCTCATGAAATAAATAAAAAATCTAAGTTACACTTGAGTAATTAAGAAGGTAAACTTAAATCTTAAACAAAAACTAGCCCTTTTGCATTATTTGTACTTCAAGAATAAAATCTTAAAATAAGAACAATAAAACAACATAACAAAGTTAAAATGAAGAAAAACTAACAGACAACAAAACAACACTTTTAATTTACTATGAAATCAAATACTATAGGTTAATAATTTACAACGATAACTTTTATAGCAAAAAAAGAAAAACAACAAAATCTAAAGTATTTCACAAAGGTACGAGAAAAACTAAACCTTCAAACGCACTATTAACAATAAAACCAAAACAAAACTTAAAATAAACAGCAGCAAAATGTAGATAAACAAAATTAACAATTGTAAAAAAAATTGCTATAATTATTAAGTTTTTTTAATACAAAACAGAAGCTTAAAATATAAATAACTTAAGCCAGGGTAATAATTAAAAAAAAAAATAAATAAAATACCAAACAGTAGCGAAAAATATAAATAAACTTTAATAAAAACAAATGAAAAGTAAACAAAAAGTTTAAGAAAAACCAAAACATTTGTTTTGTTTTTGTTTATTTTAAGATAATAATGAAGTTAGAGCCAGAAATTAAGAGAAGATTTTATGTTAATTTAAAAGAGTAATATTATTCTTAAAAAAACTCTTTTGTTTTATATGATTTAAAAGCTGATTTTAAATGTATGTGATTTAATTTAAGCAAGTTTTTTATTTATAATCGTTGTTATTTATGAATTTTAATCAAGAATTATTTATAGAGAATTAGAAAAAGAGATTGTTTATTTGAATAAAAAGTTGTAGTACTTTAAAATTAGGTATTTTAGAAATGTTATAACACTTGGAACACGATGATCATAAAATAACTAAAAAACCACGATTAAAAAAAATACTACTTGATAGAGAGATAGAAAGAAGGGTGCTCAAGTACAGGATGAAAGTATAGATCATTTCTGTGGCATCCGTCTCAACGTCTGTAAGCAGCGTATTAAAGCAGCAATGTATGAACTGACACAGCAAAGATGGAAAAATGAAACCACGTGCATGATAACGAGAATGATATGGCCTAAGTTGGAAAAGCGAAGGTTAACGTTTACAACTATCTAGGACACTACTAGCTAATAATATAACAGCAGCAATCTCTGGTCACTTCAAATTTGGAACTCATGCTACAAGATTGGGACTTCGGTCCAATAATTTCTGCTGAAGCTGTCACAATGAAGAGGAGGAAATCCATTCAGCATATCTTCTCTAACTACCCTACATTAGAAGATATCCGTTCAAGACATTAAGAACAGAGATATTACAACATTATAATTAGCGTCTTAATAAGGGAATGTTGTTTGTTCTTACCACCATACTTATCGGAGACGACTACTCTTTAGCTAAATCACTTCGTACTTTGTTTTTTACTCTCTATCTCACTTTTCATCATCCTCTGTATGACAACTCCTTTATATTATTCAGTTTTTCTCTTGAATACATAACAAAATCTCTTATTCTATTAATGTTTTCTTTCCTTCCTCCCCACCTCACCTATTATCTGCTTTTAACTACTTACAGGTAACACAAGGGGACCCGAAGGACTCCTGTGCGCCGAAATAATCCTGTTGGAAGTCACTTGTCTAACTAACTAACTATTTATTTGTTAAAAATTTAGAATGAATTTATTCGATGAATATCTAAATTTTGAAAATATATGAAAATTTTGTTGAAACTTACAAATTTTGAAAAAATTAAGGTTTTTTTTTTTTCTTTTTGGCTAAATTTTGAATTTTTGTATTAATTTGAACATTTTTGGTAAATTCCCGGCTTATTAATATTTCGACTTTTTGATGAAATTGTGAAATTTGGATTTTTTTTTTTTTTTTTTTGTGAAATTTCAAAATTTTCGCCAAATTTTGAATTTTTAGTAAATTTTCGTTGTATTGATAAAATTTTGAATTTTAGTAAAACTTCGAATTTTTGGTGAAATTATGAATTTTTACCAATATTTTAAAATTTTAGTATAATTTTGAATATTTAGTTAAATTTCGGATTATTGATGAAATTTTAGATTTTTGGTAAAATTTCAGATTATAATGAAATTTCGATTTTATAGTAAAATTTTCGGATTATTGATAAAATATAGAAATTTTATGAAATTTTTAATTTTGATTTATATATTTTTTTGTGAATTTTGGAATTTTTGACAAAATTTAGATTTTTATAAAATTTGGTATTTTGGTGAAAATTTTGTATTTACGGTGAAATTTCAGATTATTGATTATTTTTTGAATTTTGTTTAAAATTTTTAGTGAATTTTTTAGTGAATTACTGGTGAAATTTTAAAATATGTGGTGAAATTTCGGAAATTGTTGAATTTTTCGAATTTTTGTTAAAATTTCTAATTTTTGTTGAAATTTCAAATTTTTGTTGAAATTTAAAATTTTTAGTGAAATTCCAGATTATTTATAAAGTTTAGAATTTTTGTATGAAATTTTGAATATTGGTCAAATTTTAAAATTTTTCATGAAAAATTTGGTAAATTTCGTATTTTAATAATTTTTTTTTGTGAAATGTTAAAATTTTAATAAATAAGTTTAAAAAAACCTTTAAAAATATCTCTCTGTTAGAAAACTTATTTAATTTTCTTTTTTACTTTAAAAATGTCTCTCTTGATGAAATATTTATTAAGAACAAAAATGGATTGCTGGTTTTAAAAATAATGACAGCTGCTCCTCTTTGTTTGATTACACTGGGGAATAAATAAATTTATTAGTTTTAAAAAAAATAATTAAATTATACTTCAAAAAAATTAGATAAATATATTTTAAATAAACAAAATTTTTAGAATAAATGTCTTTTATAAAGTTAATTATTTTGCTTATTTTTCGCACATATTTATTAAATAACATAATGAACATTTGTTTAAAGAATAAATACTTAGACAAATGTCAAATAAAGCAAAATTAATACCCATTATTTATTACAACAAAAAAAAGAAAATAAAAAAATAATTATTAAAAAAAAATTTGCTAAGCAATTTTTAAATTTTATTATTTTTCTTTTGAGAATTAATTATGTAAATTATTTAATGAAATATATGTTAAAAAAAAATTGTTTAAATAATGATGGATTTAATGATTAGATAAGGAAAAAAAGGAAAGTTAAATTATTCCACAATAAATAAACCTTAAAAAAATTATTTTTTCGTTTTATAAGAATTTTAACATTGAATATAGTTTTCGTATTATTTTAAATATATTCAAGAAAAATCTTGTTGAGGTTTATAGTTTTGTTTTTTTGATAGATTGTGGTTTATTTTTACATTTTTAGAAGAAGATTTTAATAAATTTGTGCTTTTCCTTTTTTTACATTAATAAATTTCTTTTCATTTTTTAGATTTTAGTTAAATAAAAATTGAATACCTTTTTTTTGTTTTTGCTTAGAATTTACAATTGCAAAACCCTTTTCACTTCCACTGTGGGAAAAGCTCCAAATTCACTATTGGCAGCCCGATGGGGATTACGTTGTAAATATTCTTTGAGTATTTCGGCAGCCAAATTATTGGCTTTATGGGATATTTCAGATTTTTCTGGCACAGGCAAATGTTTGCGTTGAAAAGCCACTATATTTTGTTGTTCCTTATGGGCTTTGCTGGGTTGTGTTTGTAGCAAAGACAAAGCCCAGGCATGTTTCATTTTAGTTAATTCAGATTCCAATTCAATTATACGTTTATCCTTAGGTTGGGGTACAAATATAGGATCGAATTTCTTTAGTTTATTCTTAATTTGTTCAGCCTGTAGACGTAATCTTTCGGAGCGTTCAGTATTAAACACATGTTTGAGTAATTGCAACTCCTCGGCTATTAAGGGAGTAGCACCAGTTGTATGAGTGCTAAAGGAAGTATTGGTAGAATGGCCCGAGGGTGCTGTAGTGGATAAGAATGAAGAATCTCCTGTTCGCTTAATGCCGGTATGTTTGATTTTCTCTTTCAAAGTCAATTTCTCACTTTCCAAAGCTTCTATATCAGATTGTAAATGATCAAAGGTTTCTTCATATTCCTTTTCTTTCTTTTGCAATAATTCCAAAGTGTCCTCGTATTGCTTCTTCCATTTAAGAGCATTATCATATTCACTTTGCAATACTTGCAATTTCTTTTCTGCCAAATCTTTACGTATTTGCATTTCTGATAATTCATGTTGTTTCATTTTAGCAGCCAATTTCAATTGTTTGATATCAGCTTCACGATTTTCTAGGGTGGCAGCCAAGACATTCTTTTGCTCTAATTGTTTCTTAATCAATTGGGCCCTTAATATGATGGGAGAAGTAGGTTTCTCTTGTTTTTGATTGGCCAAAGACATAATTTCATATTCTTTGTCCAACAAATATTGGGCCACTTGTTGTAGGTCATTGTTAGCGGCTCCCAAGACACTCTTAAAGTTTTGTGAAGGACCACGATCATCTTGTTCATAGATTCTCTCACAAGCCTGAGACAAAGCTTCCCAAAATTTAGCTGGATCTATGCAATGATCATTATCATTGTCTCCCTCTATGGAGGCTACTATGAGAGATACAGCTTGTTTGTTGGCTTGATGTAGAGCCGACATAATGCGTGACAATTGTTGGGTTAATGTACGCATGGCTTCCAATTTCAAGGGTGAAATTCCACACTTAATGACATGCAAATCTTGGGGCAAACGTCTCTTAATTAATTTCACTTGTTGTTTAATGGATTCTACATTATCGGTCAAGAATTGCATGAGTAAAGCAGCATCACTAGTGGATCCTTCTTGTCTTAATATAGCTCTTGCAATGGCGGTATCATTGAGTACACTTTCACAGGCAGATTGTATGGCAGCCACACAATCTCTTATCATTTGGGTTTCATTTAACAAGTCCTCACCGGCCAACAATACTGAATTCATAGCATTAAAGAAGGCCACACATTTTTCTATATTATCAGTAGTAGAATTCTCATCTAATTGATTGGATTTCAGCAGCTCAATAATACCATCAATGGTTTTTTCCTGAGCTATCATTTCAGGCAAAGAGGAACCCGCTCTAAGAAGAGTATCTGGTTGACAGCTATTTAAGCCATATAAAATTTGATGCAAAGCACATTGTAGATTGTGTATATAGTGCATTAGACGGCACTTGAAGGCATATTGTTGTACTGAATGCCCCTGAATAATCGAATCCTTGGTGACATTTTCTACTGCAGGGAATCTTTCCCGTGTCTGACTTATAACAATGCCACATTTGAAAACTAAACGAGAGATTAATAAAATCACCAAAATAGAATCATGATCTCCACCTCTAGACATAAATGATTCGGGCATAAAGGCTGATAACATTTGTACATGTTCATTAGCCTGTGACAATTCAATTTGTCTTAATTGGACATCAATGGCTTTGGTATAAGCCTTAGACTCGGCAAACATTTGTTTATAATCTACCGTTTCATTGCTAATCATTTGTGGGTCCTGCAAAGACTTGGGATCATTTGAGGCCGTAGCCTTATCTCTTAATTCAATCAATTGTTCATTAAGTTTTTGCACTAATTCTCTAAATTTAGTTATGGTTTGATCTCTATCATAAATAGTTTCTATAGCAGCATCTCTTTCCCTTAGAACCTCTTTTTTGGCTGCTTGAGCCAAATCTAATTCTTCTCTTAAATCCATTTCTAAATCATGATTGCTTTCAATTAATTGTTCGTGTACTTCTTCCAAAGCTTCTAGTTGAGCTACTTCTTCCTCTAGCAATTTGACACGATCTTGTAGCTCGAATTGTTTTTCAGTTAAAGTCTCTACCATAGCTTCAGCTCCCAAAGCAGCATCCACTTGTTCCTAAAAAAATTAAATCAAAAAAAGATTAGAAAGACCATGACTTGTAGAAAAAAATGTCTAAAGGAAATGAGAGATTTTTTAGAGAGAAACAATTGTACAACAAAAATTTTGTATTACCTCCTTTATTTAGCCGAATTGTTGGCCCAAAATAAAAGAAATAAATAAATTTTTTAGGTGAGTTTAATGAATCAATGAATATTTACACAAAAAACAAAAAAAAAAAATAAATTTTGAAAATTTTTAAACAAAATTTGGAAAAAAAAGGAAAAATTAAAGCATTAAATTACAAATAATTTTAATATTGTTGTAATGTAATTAATTGTTTCAATAAAATCTTAAGAGTAAAATATAGTTTTTTTTTTATTAAATAAATTATTTGAAGAAAAAGTTTTTAAATGAAATTTTAAATATACAAGTCATATTTACAGGTTAAAGTCTGAGGGGGATTTACTCCATAATTGGATTTCAAAGAAATTAGATAAAAATTCTATACTGAATTAGGCAAAAGCTCTACAGAACAAAACTTCTCAATTCATTTTTAAAATTTTCGCTTTTAAATAAATTGAATAATTTTTATTGTAATTTGAATCAAAATATAACATTAGGGAAAAAGGGGGTTTCTTGAAAATTTCAATTCGTAAGGAAATTCATTCGAATTTAAATTAGGAAAAAAATAAGTAAAACATTTTCTTTTCGAATTAAAATCATGAGGTTTGTGTTCTATATCAATTCACAAGGGAATATTTACAGGTTTAAATATTGAGAGAATAAAAATTCGGATTTTCTCTTTAAATGAAATTGTGTATTAGACCCTTCAAAATTATATATTTTAAACCAAAAGAAAGGGTTTATTTATTTCAGTTCTGAAGCGCTTAAAAGTAATTTTATGAAATTACTTAATATTTTCCTGATTTAACATAGATATTAAATTTCCTACTGTCACTGATGGTGTGCTACTGCTTCAATTTATTAAGAACAAAAATTGCTGAGTTTTAGGAAATATTTAATAATAAATATAAATTATTTACACTGTTATACAATTAAACAAAAAACTGATATTTCAAACAAACTATCAACTTCTCACATTCACCCAAACTCACCTGCAAATCGGCAACAGTAGCCTCTAATTCTTCCACCTTAGCTGATAATTTCTCCTTAGTTCTTTCCAATTCTGCTACTTCCGATTTTTTAGTTTCCAATTCCTTGGTCAATTTTTGTATGTCATGTTTGTCATGGGCCGATAAATCACGTAAACGTACTAAGGTTTCCTTTAGCCTAATATTTTGCTGTTCCATTTGTTTGAATTCATAAACCGAGGGTCCACCTTCGCCAATATGACCCATTGAAGTTTCTGCCTTATCATGCATTTCGGAAGACAACAACTCATAGTCTACTTGTAATTCTTCTATACGTTCTTTGGCAGCATCTAGTTCTAGCTGTAAAGCTTCAGCTTTTTCTTCAGCCATTTCTTTGTCCAAGGTGATGAGTTCAACATTATCAGCCAATTCAGCCATTTCTTGGGCATGTCTTTCCTTGGCTTCTATGGCATCCTTAGCCTCCTGTTTGGCTCGTTGTAGTTCTTTTTGCAAAGAAGCCTGGGCGGCCATAATTTTAGTACGAAATTCTTGCAATTGTTCAAATTGTATTTTCATTTTATCAAAGTCTCTCAGACGTTCTTTATCCTCATTACGTCTTTGCTTAAGAGTTTCAAGTTTTTCAGTCAAATCAGTTACTTGGGTTTGTAATTCCTCATTGAGTTTCTTCTGTTCTTGCAATTCTTGTGAGACCATTTGATTAGGTGGCGAGCTAAAGGAAGGAGACCTTAAAGGTTGCGAAGGAGTAAATTGTGGCTTTAAGATTTCCATAAAACCAGTTTCAACAAATGAATTTTTCTTGGACATATTAGCATTAGGAGGTATAGCATCCTGATTGTTAATGGCCGCCAAAGAGGTATTAGAGGCCGTGGTATTATCCTTAGAGAGAGCCGAATTATTAGAAGTAGGTTGAAGACTTTTGCGACTTGTATTAGAGGCGGTACTGCCACTGCGTTCCTGAAGTGAAGCAGATAATTGTGAACGTGAACCGGACAAAGATAAACGACTTGAAGAGAGGGAAGGACGAGGCCCACTTAGCCGGGTTTTAGTCGGTTGGGGTGCGGTATGTTTAAGACCATCTCCACCACCAGCGGCTATATCCTCCGTGGATTTGCGACCATCCGGTGCTGGTTGTATAACCTTTAATTGAGTTGGCCTTACAAACATGCCATAATTGTCGGGACACTCAAAGTACGATTGCCCTTTGATCGAACCATTATTTTTTCCTTTAGGTTCATCCAAGACCACACCCACCCACTTGCCCACAGCAAAGCTGGTCATGCCCACATAGGCTATAGTGCCTTGTAAATCTTTGCCCGTTAGCTCTATACGAGCCCCCACTTTTATATTTTTCTCCGACATCTTAAGGGGTTGGTGCTAGCCTCCTTCTAAAAGCTGATATCACTTGTTTTTTTTCACACACTCTTTCTTAGGCTAAAAAAAAGTAATAAGAGGGAGAGTTAAAGATAATAAAGGCTAACAGTGGTATGGGTAAAGCCGCTTAGTAATAAAAAACTTACCAACTATTTATTTTTAGGTATTTGAGGAATTTATCTGTAATTTTTATTACCAGCCAGCTGGTTTAGGTTTCTTTGTTGTTGTTTAATAATAAACTAAAAGAGATTTAAAAGAAATGCTAATTAGCCAAGTATTTTTTCACAACCATTGACATCATATTAGTCACTACCCTGTTTTGGCCTAACTACCTGCCACCACTTTTGGTTAATATATTCCCATTATTCGGGAGATTTTTGTTATCAATTTTACCTTTTTATATAAATTATTATCTAAAGATTTAGTTAACAACAATTTTTAATTTAATTTATTGCAATTTACGTTGTATTTTGTAAAAAACTTAAACAATTTTGTAGGTGAAAATGAATGCAGCTGTGAAAAAACTTGTAATTGCAATATTTGACAGTTTGTTAGAGAGTAGTTTGAGAGTCATTGGAGAACAAAGAAAGTGTCAACAACATAAATGAAGTAAACAAAAAACGTTGAAATGAAAAATATAATTTCTTAATAATATAAATTCATATATCTTTTAAAATGATGGAGCGAATCTTTATGAAATTTAGGTTATCGTTAGAGGCGGATTTATTCTTTCTAAAAATTATCAGATGGAATATGTAATAGAAGCGCAGTCGAACACCAGTGGGTGGAATTTTAATATTCTTTGTGTTGCTTATTTAAGGGACAATCGATATGTAGAATTTGTTGAGTTTTGTGATTTCAAAACCATTAATTGGGATGACAGAAACAAGACTAAATGAAACAGCACTGCAAACTGCTGCTGACTAAATGTAATCAACACCATAACAAACAGTGTATTCTAAATAATCAGCTGATTATGACAGCACACACTGCTGCTGACTACGCGCTATTGTAATTTGGGCTTTACACTCCATGCATTAAAGTTTCAATAAATCGTTCCAGCTGTTTAGAAGATCTATATTATATTACTATTCATTTCGCAGAAGGTCCCACTGTGCATTGTTTTTGTTTATAATCTATTATTATTTTATTTTTTAATAAAAATAATATTTTACCCATAGTAAAATAATAAAGTACTCGCACATCTACAAAAACAACAATTGCTTGTATTTTGTACTGCCCACAATGTCAAAATGCTTTGAACGGAAAAATGAGAGAATGTAGGAGAGCAAGAGCAAAAAAATCGAAAAAAAGTTTACATATGAATACAAAAACAATTTGACAGTACCGCGAGGTTTGCCAATGAAAAAATTGTAAAACAGCTGGTCTTACGAGTTAGTCTCCTGCGCAAGATGATTTGAAAAGCAAACATACTTGAATTTCAAGTGTGTGTTTCATAGCCAACATGTGCAAAAACAACAATAAATACTGTTCGTACTGTTCGCTGCCCGAAGCAAAGCAAGTGTGTACTGTGTATGAGCGACTGCAAATCCGTGCGTTCAAATCATTTATCGTAAACAAGTGGTGCAAGTGGTGTGGCAAAAAAAAGCAAATCATACAAGACGTTGAGAAATGATTTAAAGATTTCAAGTGGGCTTAATGATTTGTTTGTTTTTTGTAATACGTAGTTGCTGTGTGTGGCAAAAAATCTTCATAATGTGTAAAAAGTGGTTGTTTATAAATATTCTTGCATACACACACATATATACAGTATGTCTATATTTTATTGTTGGTTCTTCTTTTCTAAATAAATGTAAAAGGGTGAATTCATAAAGTTATTAAAAAATACTCTTTATTAAGAGTTAAAAAAGTAAAAAAATTAAAGTTGACATTTGAAACTGTCAGTTGCATATGTAAGTTAGAAAATTTTTATCTTTAGTATTTATTTATATTTTAAATAAAGTTAGTCTTATTATTAATTGTATGTTTATAAAAAATTTTAAAATTGTACTTATTTATATTATGATAGATTTTATTGCATTTAATTTATATTTACTAAGTAATCATTCTATTTTAAAACTAAAAGGAAATAATATAGAACAATGTCTTTTCATTTTTCAAATTCGTTTCCATATACGTTTACTCCTTGACTAATAAATTTTCCTAATTTTTTTTTTTACTAATAAAACTTAATGCATGTTTCTTTAAATTGTTATAACTAGTAACATTAATAATTTATTTGATCGTAAATAACAATAAGTTTATAAACAATACTTTTAAACGACTGTTTTACTTACGAAATTACTTTATACAGTCATGAACGCACACACACAAATATAATTTTAATAAAAAAGAAAACACAATTTTTTTCCTTATTGAAGCAAACAAGTGGTCAAAAGGCTTGTATTTTTTTATACAAGCCTTTGAGAGGCTTGTTTGGTCGCTATCATAGCACACTCATGATTTGTTCATAAAGTTGAAGCACACACGCAGTATTTGTATGGTTTTAAGTGCCTGCAGAACAGTATTTATTACTCCGCACACACACTGATAACAACACTTGAAAAATATCAAGTGGCTTGTACAGCCTTATAAGACACAGTTTGCAGGGCTCTATTACGAGTATACTTTATTATACTATGATTTTACCTTAAAGTTAAATAATTTAAATTATTTTTTCCTTAAATTTATGTAATTAATAAATAAATTAATTTTTATTTATTTATATTAACAGCCTGTTTCTCTATGTCGAACGAAAGTCTAAGCGAACGAAAGCAAGTCGAACGAATTCGAATCAATTTGGGTTTCTATATTTCCTACGCTTTCGTTCGCATGGAGTTACGTCTTTTCGTATTGTTTTTGTTTTATTTTGCTTTCAGAGTAACTTTTTTTCGTAAAAATATTAAAAGTACTACTAAAATGTTTAAATGTATATACAACCAAGTAAATAAACAAACAAAATTAAAAGAATAAATAAAAAAATATTTTTTTTTTTTTTTTTGGATTTTTTTTTTTTTTTTTTTTTTTTTGAAATTGTTTTTTAGACACAAAATCATCATTTATGGATATTAAATACATTAAAATAAATACTAAACATAATTAGAAAACATATGCAATGTCCCTATAAGTATTTTTCCTATTTTTCTTTAAGAAATTCAACCAGTCGAAAGCATATTAGCAAGACATTTTTGTTCTTATCGTTCGAAATACAGAAACCCAATTTTATATGAAAACACTTACGTTTTCTTTCGACTTGTCGTTCGACTCATTGTTCGCATGGAAGTGAGTTAGAGAAACCCAAATCAGTTTTCGTTCGCTTAGAAGGCGAAAGAAAGCTTTCGTTCGACATAGTGAAACAGGCTATAAATTTTGTTTACATGTTTACATTTCATGAATAGTTTTAAGAGCATTGCTTATGTTTAATTAAATTCTAGGTTTGACAAGCTTTGTTTAGGTAAACAAACATATGACTTTGACATTTTGCATTGAAAACGTAAACAAAACGTTTTGTTTGTGTAATTTTGGATTTTTTTTTGTTAATTCTTTTAAAAAATCATGTTTTCTGAAGCAAATTTACATAAATATGGTACATCCTTGCCTTTATTGGAATTGGGTTAGTATTTACCTTTAATAATAACTAAAGAAACTATTAAAACTTTTAAACATTCTCATTAATTTAGATCAAGTTCCCTCCAAGAAGCCTGTTTATGTGCAAGATCAAATTGCTACCGATGATCAGGGTCGCCGGCGTTTTCATGGAGCATTTACAGGTGGTTTTAGTGCGGGCTATTGGAACACCGTCGGCTCTAAAGAGGGATGGACTCCTCAATCGTTTAAAAGTTCTAGAACTGAAAAGGCTTCGGAAAAACTAACACAAAGGCCGGAAGATTTTATGGATGATGAAGATCGTGGTGAATTTGGTATAGCCCCCAAGAGTCTTAAAATCAATGAAGATTTTACTAGTGCCGCAGACCAAACAGAAAAAAGAAAACGTAAGTTTTTGCAAAATGATTTACAACCCATACCGGGAGAACCAGTACTGCAGCAGCTTATTAAACCCATAAAAGACAAGGCAGCTGTACGCATATTAAAAACCTGGGGTTGGCGACCAGGACAAGGTATAGGACCTCGCCAAACCAGGAAAGAAAAGAAAAAGGCCCGAGAAAGAAATAAAAAAGAATTATATTTAATGGAAAAATATGGCTGTGAAATACCCAGTACTAGTAAGAAACTTTCCTCCTTAAACTCCGATGAAGAGGAGGAAGATGACGAATCTGAGACAGAAAATGAAGAAGATGAAATAACTTTTGCTCCCGAGGATTGTGAATTACCTCCTCATTATAACAAACAAGATAGATATGGTATAGGTTATGAACCTTTAAGCAGGAAATCAGTTTTGGGTGGCTCTTACTCTATAAAACCCAATGAACATATTAATTTATTTCAACCTCTTGAAGCAGTGGGTAAAAATAATCAAAAAATTTCCTTTACGGGACAAGCATTTGGAGTGGGAGCTCTTGAAGAAGATGATGATGAAGATGTTTATGCTTTAGATGATATGACACGTTATGATTTTAGTTTAGAAGATAAAAAGAATAAGAAAACTAAGAAAAAAGTCTCTGAGGTAGAAGATTTAATATTTGGAGAATTTGTGCTGGATAGAAATCCTCCTAAACCCTTAATTTATAAAGTAGAAATACCTTTTGGTTGGCACCCACGTAACTGGCATGAAAAACGATCAAGATTTGAACCATTAGATCCTAGAAAACAAAAGCATATAGAAAAAATATTTTCCTCTTCATCTGCAAATGAACAACAAATGACCCGAGAAAAACGGGCCGAATTGTTAGATGAAGAATTGAGAAAACCCTCGGTTTCCACTAATGAGAAAGAAAAACCGCGTGAAATTAAGACTAAAACTGTAGAAGAATTACAACAGGAGTATAAGGAAAGAAAAGAAAAAACTAAAAGTCTTATTGACAAAATAACGGCCAAATCGTCTAGTTTTACTAAAGGAGGTTTAATAACCATAGACGGAGAGGAGAAACCTTTATCACAGGAAGATATTAGCACCTCATTTAAACCGTTTGCAACAGATGAAAGAAAACAAAACCGTTATGAACAATTTTTGGCTAAAGAATTTAAAAATGAACAAGAAATAGAGGAATTTTTAAAACAAATACAACCAGTGGAATTATCGCTATGGGATAGACAAATGGAACTTAAAGAGTTTCAACAAGCAAAGAAGTTATATAGGCCTCTTAAGGGTATAATGTCGGATAGGTGAGTTAAATCATTTATTAACTGAAAAAATATTCATAATTTTTTTATTTTAACTTTTCATTCCAGATTTATAACAGAATCCGAAATCAAGGCCGTTGAACATGAAACCAAAAAAGTAGACAACAAACAAATTATAGTAGAACGCAGCAAACAACTATGGAAACCTCATAGTTTGCTATGTAAACGTTATAATATAGCAGAACCTTTTAAAGGTTTAATGGAAGATGATAAAAAATCCAAAAATAAACAGAAAAAATTATCGGTATTCGATTATTTAGAGACTTCTATTAATAAAAAAGAAGATTTTCAAACACCTGTAATCATACCAAAAAATATAGAGAAACCTAAAGAAATTGTTAAGCAAACTAATGAAACAAATACAGAATCAACAATTCCTAATTCGAATGAAAAGGTACCAGAATCAGCTACTTTGGAATGGCAAGAGGTATTAAATCCCTCAGAAAAAGTTGTACAGGAAAAAAATATTTTCACTTTTAAACCCAAAACCGATTTAGAAAAGCAAGTAGTGGAGAGTTTAAATAAACCGGTGGCAGAGAAAAAGGAATTATTTAAATCTATATTCTCGGATAGTGAAAGTGAAGCTAGTGATAATGAAGAAAATGAAAACAAAGATAAAGATAAAGAAGAATTAGTTACAGCTATAAGTAAACCTTTAAATGCAGCTGCCGCCAATTTATTAAGAAATAATTCACCACCTAGAGGAATATTTAAGGCTTTATTTAGCACAGCTAAACAAAGCAATGAACAAGAGAAAGAAAAGGAAACAACTGATAAAACTGAAATAGATCAAAACAAACGAAATAACTTGCCAACAGAAAATTCTACTAAAGTTATTTTCCAACCTAAGGCTTTAAGAGAACCTAAAGAACCAGAAAATTCTTTAGAATCCCCCGATGTCTATGGACCCGCTTTACCCAAATCACTACCCAGCAGCAAACCTTCCGAAACCCAAACCCTTAAATCTTCTATTGATGTTAAATTATTGGATTTATTTAATAAACACAAGCCCAAGCTACAAGTAACGGAAAAATGGATTGAAAAAGGCTCTAAAAAGGATTCCTCTGATAGTGAGGACAGTTCTGATAGTACAGATTCTTCCACATCATCACAGGAAGCCGTTAAACACAAAAAGAAATCCAAGAAAACTAAAAAGAAAAAATCTTCATCTGAACATAAACATAAGAAACATAAAGATAATAAAACAAGTAAAAAATCCAGAAAACAGGATAAAAAGAAGAAAAAACATAAAAAGAAATAAAAATAAATTTGTTTAAAGTAAGTTTAAAGTTAAACAAAAAATTGTTTTATTTATAAAGATGATGTAACAGAAAACTAATTTAGAAGATGATTTTTTTTTTTAATTAGATTTAATTAATGAAATTATATAATTTTTTGCTCCAATTTTCCATCTAAAGGAATGTATTTCCACCATCAAAAAATACACAAAATCATGTTCAACATTTTTCACTACAAATTATCACAAAAGTATTTTCACCACAAAAATTAGGTTTTTATGAATAAAATTTTTTTGTCCTAAAATATTGGTGAATGCAAAGCAATATTTGCATTCACCACGAACCATATTTTTCACCACAAAAAGCATTTTTTACCACAAAAACTATATTTTTACCACAAAAACTATATTTTTACCTATAAGAGAAACTTTTTCACCACTAAAAAAATTTTTCACCTCTAATTTTTTTCACCACTAATGTATTTTTCACCCCAAAACATTATTTACAAACATTTTTTTTCACCACTAAGAAAAATGTTCACCGCTAATAATTTGTTTTACATCTAATATTGTATTTCACAAATAAAAACATTTTTCACAATACACAAAATGTTATTTTATAAACATTTTTCAACTCAAAAAAAAATTTTCAACACAAAACATATTTTTCCCCACATAAATTATTCACTTCAAACTAATTTTTTCTACATAAAAATGTTTTTCACTACAAAAAATGTTTTTACGAATAAAAATATTTTCTATCCTTGAATAATATTTTTCACCATTAAAAAAATTATTCACCTATAAATAATTTTTCACCACTAAAATATTTTCCTCCACAAAAATTATAATTTCACGTCCAAAAATATTTTTTCTATAAAAAGATTTTTCACCTCCAAAATATATTTTCACCACTAAAATCATTTTTCACCACTAAAATTATTTTTCACTCCAAAATTTGATTTTCACCACAAAAAATATATTTATCTACTTAAGGAATTTGTCACCACTAAAACCAATTCCTACCCCTGAATATTTTTCTCTCAAAAAATATTTTTCACCTCAAAAAATATTTTCTATACCTCAAAAATTGATTTTCACCACAAAATTTTTTTACCTATTTGGTATATTTTTCATTATAATACATATGTATATTTCATCCCTAAAACTATTTTTCACCACAAAACATATTTTTGATCATCATCTCTAAAATTAATTTTTTATAAGTTATTTTTCACCTCTAAAAAAATGTACCACATAAAAAGGTTTTACCTCAAAAAAATGTTTAACTACAAAAATATGTTTCACCACAAAAAATGTTTTTGATCACAAAACATATTGTTCACTATAAAAAACATACATACGTATTTCATTTTTACCACAAAAATCTTTTTTTCGTCACTGAAACCATTCTTCACCACAAGAAAACAGTTCTCAGTTAAAAAATAAATAAATAAATAAAATGATTTTCCACAAAAACATTTTTTACTATAAGACTTCATCGTTAACTAAATTTTTCACCACTTATAAATATTTTTCACCATTAACAAAATTATTTAGCATTAAAAATATTTTTAACCATAAAGAAACGTATATCATCTCTTAAAGGGGTTTTCAAAATAAATAAACGTATTTCACCTCTTAAATAGTTTTTTACCACAAAAGACTTTTATCACCGCTAACAAAATTGTTCACCACTAATAAATATTATTCACCTTTTAAGACATTATCACCCCAAAAATGAACTTTTTCACCACTAACAAAATTATTAACCACATAAAAACATTTTTAACGATAAACGTATTTCACCTTTTAATTAGTGCCACAAAAACTAAAATTTTCACCTCAAAAAATATTTGTCACCACTAAGAAAAATGTTTTCCATTAGAAAAAATTTCACCACTAACAAATATTTTCACCTCAAAAATAATTTTTACCAATAAAACTATTTTTAACCATACAGAAACAAATTTCACCTCTTAAATTTTTACCATAAAGTAACGTATTTCAAATTGACTACCACATATTTTTACCTTTCACCACTAAAAATATAATTTTCATCTCAAATTGTTGTTCGCTAGTAAAACATGAAATATATTTTTGTAAATTTAAGTTTTTTGGTAAAATTAGATTGTTTAAATAAATCTGGCATCTTTTTTCTTTTAGCCAACTTCAGCTTACGATTTTTTTCCAAATATCGTAAATGCCCAGATTGAAAACAGAGAAAAGACCAAAAACAGATGCCAACAACTAAACAACAACAAATAACCAACGATCTTAATAATTATTTTTTGTATCTATTTATTACTCTGACGTTTGTAAGTTTATTTTGTATTACTGTTGTTGTTGTCACTACTGACGTATTTAGTAGTTGGTTGGTTAATAAGTATATTGAAGCTGGGATAATAGTATTTGGTAGTATGTAGTATTTTTTGTTTGTTCCTCTTTCTTTGTTTAATGTACAGACAATTAAAGTAAATCGAGGAAAAAAAGTATCTAAAACGACAAACCAACAAACTAATGATATTAATGTACGAGAACTGTATGTTCAAACTACCTTTTCAGACCGTCAAATTCAGTCGCAAATTACGTGTTCCAACGAAAAGATCGAAATGCTGACGAAGCGTAACGAAACGCGTTAGTGTAACTTGTGAAAAAATTTCAAGAAATAAAACCAATCAAAGTGAAGAAAAAAATCTATAAAAAAAATTCAAGCAAAATGTTTTAAATTAGAAAAAATTAAAAGAAAATTATTTTATTGATTTTCTAATTGAAAATAATGGAAAATTTAGAAAAATAATAAAAAAGATAAAAAAAAAATAAGAAAAAAATGTGTACGATCATTTAGATGGAATGAAAGTATGAAAAATAAAAAAATTAAAATTGCAGCAGCTTGAAAAGAAAAACAACCAGGAAATAGTATAATTTTTTATTATTTAAAGTTTTTGTTTTTCGTACAACAACAAGCAACAACAAGAAAAAAATAAAGTAAAATAAAATCATTAAGTGAAAAAAGTGAAAACCAATTATTTAACTAACCAGTTGGCAGTTTTTTTTAATAAAAAAAATTTTATTTACTGCTGTTGAGGTTGATGTTGTGGTGGCTGGTCAAGTTTTTATTTCTTTGCTAAAAAAATATAATATTGTTAATACTTCCCTTTTAAATAAAAAAAGAAATAAAAATAATTCAAGTAATTTAAATTAACAAAACCAGGTACAGAATTTTTAATTTTTTTTTTAAATAATTTTAAGTTTAGTTTAACATTTTTTTAAACAAAACTAGGAAATTTAGTTAGCAAAAAACCTTTAAAATATTTTAACAAAAACTCTTAATACAAATGTTTTATCGTAAAATTATGAAAAAATACGTGATTATTTTTAAAATACAAAAAAATAAAATATAATTTAATTACAACAACAAAAGACACTAAACAAAAAGAAGAAGAGGTATTGAAAAAACAACAGCAGCAACAAACTGTCAAACTTCACCTGAGAAACACTTGTTTTTTTAACTTCAAACTAGGTTTTAAAAGAGAGAGAGAGGTAGAGAGAGAATAATAAACTAACTGTTTAATAGTGTAAACAAAACGACGAATCAAATAAACAGGTTATTTGAGAAACAAACTAAAATTGCTGCAAAAAAATAATAATTGAAACAATTACTCAAGATTTTAGCTAAAAGTAATCGGTTACTTTGTTCAAAAAAGTAGAAATATTAGTAAAAAAGCATTATTATGCTTATAATTTCTTTATAAAAGTCCAAATAATATTCTAAGTGAATAAACATATTAAAAAAAAAAATGTAAAATAAGATTTTATGACGGTTACTTGCGTGAAAAAGAAAAAGTAAACGGTTACTTTTATAATAAAATACAGCCATAATAATTAAAATTTTAAACGCATAAAACTTCTTCGCGAAATTATATAAATTTATAAAATTCAGAAAGATTTAATGGTTACATTCTTAAATTTTGAAAAAGTAATCGGTTACTCACGTCATTAAAACACGGAATCATGTAAAAAGTTTTCTTTTTAGTAACAAAAACTAAAAAAAATATAAAATATATATTTTTTTTATTAAATTTAATACAATTTTAACTAAAAATAACCGGTTACTTTGGATAAATAACGACAGAATACAAATAAAAAAAAAAAAAAAATCATTTATACTAATTTATATAATTTTATAAGTTTTATAAAAATATTTTAAATGTTTTTGTGATTTCTGTTAATAATTAAAAAAAAAGTAACCGGTTATTAATATCATTAAAAAAAAAATTCCATGACATCTCAACAAAAAGTAACCGGCTACTTTGTTAAAAACATAACCAAAATATGATTAAGAAACCTTATAAACTTAAAATTGCTCCGCTGAGTACAAAGAAATTAGTAAATTGTAAATAAAGTTACGCTTTATATCATTTGTATAAGTAACCGGTTACTCGAAACATTTAAAAAATCTTTTTAATTTTTTAGTAACTAAAAAACTAAATCAAACTTATTTTTTTTAATTTTTGTGTAGTAATTTGATTATTTAACAAAAAGTAACCGATTACTTTAATCAAAAAAAGCTAACATTTAAAATAAAACTTTTTAAACGAATAAAATCCCTTCTTCAAATACTAAATGTTTTAAAAAATATTAAATTTCTTTGAGGTTACTCCATATATTTTAAAAAGTAACCGTTTACTTTAATTCAAACTAGAAAATATGTCAATAAAAATATAATAAATTAACAAAATTCCATCTTTAAAAGCAAAATCTTATAAAAATGTTAGATTTTTTTAAGACTACAAGGAAACACCTAAAAAGTAACCGGTTACTTTTGTTGAAAACTATCTAATATTACAATAAAATATTCTAGATGTATGCAATCCTTTATTTAAATGTAAATTGTTGTCAAAAATATTAAGTTTTTTTGGGGCTATTCGTAAGAATTTAATAAGTAACTGATTACTTTTTGTTAATATAGTAAATATTTCATTAAAAATACTTTGAATACTTAGAATTTCTTTGTTTATGGTTGAATTTTATTTTGTTTATGGTTGCTCTTTACACTTTAAAAATTAATCGGTTACTTTTGTTAAAAGTATTAAATATTACAATAAAAATTTTGTATATTGATACAATTTCTTATTTAAATTTTAAATATTATACAAAATTTGAAATTTTGCCTATGGTTACTCTTTTAAATATATAAAACGTAAACGGTTACTTTTTTCAAATGATGCAAATATTAAAAAAAAAAACATGTTTGATAGTTAGAATTTCTTTAAAGGATTAAAAAATTTTTTATAAATTTGTTCATGATTACTCGTTAGAATATAAAAGATAAGCGGTTACTTTTGTCAATAGTATTTAATATTACAATAAAAATCTTCTATATGGAAACAATTCATTATTTAAATCATAGCTGTAACTAATAAAAAATATTTGTTAATCAATCTATTATCTTTTGAATAAAAATATTAAGGATTTCTATTTATACTAAAACAATTGAATTTATTATCAATTTGTATCTGATTGAACAAAATAAACTAAAAATTAAAATATTTTATTTAACCAAAAGAAAAACAAATATATTTTTATAAGAAGATAATCAAAAGTTTTTTATTTGATTATTTTAAAGTTTAATAACATTCATATGTATTTTATTTCAACAAATTTTTATGATTTTTATTCAAAAACTTTATATTCAAATAGAAACATTTAAAATAAATATTTTTATTATTTTATTCAACAAAAACTCCAAAAAATAAAAATATTCAGCCTCAAATGGATTGAATAACAAAAAATTATAAAATTTTTTCAAATATTCAAGTATAAAAAAAAAACATATTTTACTTATTTTTCTTTTTTAAAGTAAATTTAAAACTATTCAAACAAATTCATGTTGAATAAAAATATTCAAAAGTTTTCTATGAATAAAAAAATTGAATGTTTTAAAACAGATATTATTTTATTTTTAAAATGGAAAATAAAATAAAGAACAATTGTATTCAAACTAAAGAAATAAAATATATTTTAAAATTAGTTAAAGACTAAGAATTTGATTTATATTTTATAAATTCATATTCGAATACTTTTGTGGAAATTTTATTTTATCTAACTTGTTAACAAATGGAATAATATTTAAATAATTTTTATTCAAATTAATTTCAAGTAACTGAAAATCATATTACAAAGAGTATAAAATAATTTTAAAGAAATTTATTTCTAAAAATATAAATAAAATATTAAAATAATTTATTTTTAACAAATATTTTGATTGAAAATATTCACAATGAACAGCTATGATTTAAATGAAAAAGGTTAAATTTTCCTTCAGTTACTTGTTAGAATCTAAAAAGTAACCGGTTACTTTCACCAAAAATTGCGTAAAATTTAATAAAATCATTTTATTTAGCTACAACTTTTTGCTGAAATACATAAAAAGAAATCGGTTAACCACTTTGTTAAAGTTAGAAATTTTTAATTTTTTACAAACAATTATTTAGCCTAAATTGGTGAAAATATAAAATTGTTGTATGGTTATTTGTAATTAGAACAAAAAGTAACCGGTTACTTGTAACAGAAAAAGCAAGAAATAAGCATTTCTTAATTAAAAAAATAAAAATAATAATAATAAATGTTTAAAAATACCAAATGTCAAAAAAGTACTAATTGTAATCCAAAAAAAAGTACCAGTTTTTAAAATTAGAACTACTCTACTTACTGCTCTATTTCTTTTTAAAAATTATTTCAAAAGATTTTTATCATTTCTTAAAATTATAACTTTTTGTTCGCTACAAAATATTTTGTTAAGATTTCCGCATCATTTTTTATTAAGAAATTATCATAAAAGCATTTGGTTTAACTACAAAAAAGTAATAAATACACATAAATATCTATAACATTAATAAAACATTAAAAACATGATAATTACACCAGCCATTATTTCTAGCCATTCTTCAGTCTCATTGTCGTTCGTTTTTTCGTATTATTGTCTAACTTCTATTTAACTACCACGCTCTGTATTCTGTCTCTGACTTGGCTGGTTGGTTACCCTCTTTGTCGGCCTCTCTTTTCCATAGATGCGTTTTTGTTTTCACAAAAAGTCTTTTGCAAACATTTAAAATTAGTACCTGTCTTGTGTTTCTGTTTTCTTTAATATTCGTTTGTATTCAATCAAACGAAAAAAAAAATAAACTGTAAGAAAATAAAGAAATAAATAAATATTTCTGCATTTTATCATGTCTTCGACAGGTAAACAAGTAAAAAATTATTATAAAAACAACAACTACAGCAACATATAAAACTAACTACAAGAGGTGTAAACAAAAAATGTTAGTCAAGGTATTTGAAATAGGAGCCCTACTTAAAAATTCTCAAGTTTAAACAAGGAAAAGAATTTTAGCGACAGTTTTCTTAATAGAAAAAACTTCTCTATATGGAGTAAAATAAACTAGTTCTTTTACTTCTCTGGTTTATTACAATTTAAACTGTAAATTATGGAAGAACTATCTACTCTTTAGATTACCGAGGGACAGTTGTGTACTAATAGAAGTTTCAAAAGAATTAGTTTTATTTTGTAAACGGTTATTCGAGTAATCGGTAAAAAATAAGTGACAATTTTTAAATAATATACTTCAAAATTATGTATATATTTCATTAAAACTTTAAATTTGACCAAGAATTTTAATGTCTACAGCAAAATTTTAAACAAATTTTTTAACAAAAAAAAATAAAAAAATATATATTTTTTAAATTGGGTAACCGATTACTTGATACTTTTGAATAAAGTAACCGATTACTTTTGAGATTCTAACTAGTAATCGCTTACGTTATACTTTTGTGGTATTTGATGTTTAAACAAAACTTTAAGACCAAAGTAATCGGTTACTTTTAACAAATAACCATAGCAAAATATAATATTTTATAAGATTTTGTATTTAATGTAAAAATTCTAGCAATTTAAAATGTCTTGATTGAAATATTTGTGATAGTTTTTATATAAGTAACCGGTTACTTTTGAAATTCTGACGAACAATGGTAAAGAAATTTAATATTTTGTCTAAAATTTTATATATAAAGAAGGATTTGCATACCCTTAAATTAATTTCATAAAAATTTTTGCTACCTTTAATAAAAGTAACCGGTTACTTTTGTGATTATTACAAGTAACCGTTTAAAAAATTAATATTTTTATAATATTTTGTGATCAAATAGCAAATTGTATCCCATTTAAATAATTTAACAAAAATATTTGCTATTTTTGAAAAGAAGTAACCGATTACTTTTGAGATTCTAGGTAGAAACAATAGACAAAATTAATATATTTATAAAATTTTGTATTTAAACAGAAAATTTTAGCTATCTTAATTTCTGTTATGAAATTATATGTAATTTTTAACGAAAGTAACCGATTACTTTTCAGATTCCAACGAGTAACCGTAAAAAATTTACTATTTGTTTAATAAATTTAGTGTTTAACTTGAATTTATAGCTATTTAAAATGTATTTATGAAATTATAGAAAATTTTTAACAAAAGTAATCGCTTACTTTTGAATCTATAACAAATAACCGTGCTCAATTTTTTTTTTTTATTTTTTGTAACATATTGTACTTAAAGCAGAAGTTGTATCCATCTAAAATATTTTTTATTAAAATATAAGCTAGTTTTCACCAAAGTAACTGATTACTTTTCAATAAAATGTCGGGTATATAAATTCAGTTCTAACTTTTCTAGCTTCCTTAGCTCGTTGAATATTTTAGAAATGAAAACTTTGCAAGATTATATATTTAAATAAAGGCGATTAACCGGTTACTTTTTTAAATTTTGAAAGGTAAACATAACAATTTTTAACATTTTAGTAATTTTTAATACTTAATGAAAAAGTTTTAAATTTACATGATATTTTAATTAATATTTTGGTATTTTTTAAACAAAGTAACCGGTTACTTTTTGTTAAGACTTCCTGTAAACGTTTCAAAATTTATTTTTTTAGTTCATTTACTTTGTTCTGATGATATCAGGAAGTCTATATGAGCCTTTCACATCCGTACCCATAATGTAGACACCTGCACCAGTACCGATATCCATCTTTGATCTGTCCGTACTGCACATCCTTCATACAGCCTCTCAGTGTCGGACCATGCTTCCCTATCAGGAATCACCACAACAGGATTTACCCCAAAGTCTAGTTCAATGGCCATGTAATCTGATGCCCCCATATCACAGAAAAAAGTCACCAATTAACAAATATATATGAAAATAATTCATTCAATTATAAACTTGTTTAAATTTGCACCTCTCACCAAAATGATTATATCAATTACTAAAAACTATAAAAAATACAAAACAGAAAACTTAACATTTGATATGGTTTCATCCCTGGAGTGACTCGTTACTAATGAACCTAATAGTCCAAATTCCTTGAGTCTCAGCAGACTCCTTGCCGTTATACCTCTCACATACTCCTCAATGGGTAGGAGATGAAGTATGACGTCTAGAGCCGCCTGTGGTGTACTTCTCATGGCACTTGTAATGCCGATTGAAGCACACCTTTGTGCTTTCGACAAAAGGTTCCTATTACTCTTCCAGTGCCTGCCACCAGACAGAACAGCTATATGCAAGAATTGGTCTCATTACCGAAGCATAGATCCAATTCACAATATTCGGTTTGAGTCCCCAATTCTTGCCTATAGAGTTCCTGCAGGTATAGTTAAGAAATTTATGATTTTTATTAATATTGTAATATTTTATAGCTAAAGTAATCGATTACTTTTTGTTAGGGGTTTGAGAAACCGTTAAAAATGTATTAATTTTTTTGTTTGTTTATTTCTTTAGTTTTTATTCTTGTATAAACGAAAAATTTTAAAATTTTTTGTTTTATCAATTTAGGGAACCGATTACTTTTTAATTATAACAAAAGTAACCATTAAAATTTTTAAAAATGTTTATAAAATTTGTTATTTAGTAAAATTTGTTTGGTATATATGATGTTTTTATTAATATTGAGTTAATTTTTACAAGAATTAACCGGTTTTTTTTTTTTTAAATGTCAAGTAACTGTTTAAAAAGATAATTGTTTGTATAATTTTATTTTGTATATTGTTTTAGAGAAATTTTTAGAGACGTTTATAAGATATTTTTATTTATTTTCGTGTAGTTTTCAGCAAAAGTAACCGGTTACTTTTTGTAAGAAACTAAATAACCTTATTAGAAGTTAATTTTTTGAGGAATTTTATTGAATTTATTCTTCTATAAAAATATTAGGTTAATTTTTGCCAGAAATAACCGGTTACTTTTTGCTAAAAAGTCAAGTAACCGTTTAAAAAGATAAGTTTTCTGTATAATTTTATTTTGTATATTGTTTTAAACAAGTTTTATGTGAACTTGCATGTTATTTTTATTAATTTTCGAGTAGTTTTTAATTGAAGCAACCGGTTACTTTTTGTTAAAATCTCAAATAACCATTTTGAAAGTTATTTTTTTTAATAATTTTATTTTTATATTCTTTTGGGGAAGATAAATTAAAAAAAATGAATTTTTTAATAAAATAAGTAACCGATTACTTTTTGCTATATTGTCGAGTATTTGTTTCAAAAATAATTTTATCAGTTTATTTATTTTGTTTTTTACTTTTGGAGAAAAAAATATTTTAAAATTTTATGTTATATCAATGTTACGAACCGATTACTTTTAAAAATTTAAAAAGTAAATTTGCAAATATTTTATAATTTTTTTTTAATTAAGACATTGAATGTGTATATGTATTATATTTTTATTAATATGCGGTTATTTTTTTGACCAAAATAACCGGTTTAAATTTATAATTATTTTAAATATATATTTATAATATATTTAAATATATATATTGTTGTTTTTCCCCATTTTCCTACAAAACTCTTTTATGGCTTTTACTTTGACAGCTGTCAAATTAATAAAAATTAAAATTTGTTGCAAACCTTTTGATTTATTTATTATACTTTTTTTAACTTGCTTTTGTTATATAAATTAATAAAAAATATTGTTAAATGAAATTAACAACAACTATAAAATAAAAAAAAAAACAACAAAATACAAATTATACAAGCAACAACCATTCAACCGTACGGTAATAATGTCTTATAAAAAGTACATACAAATATTTGATTTTTTTTCTGTTTTCAAAATTATTTTCGCATTTGACGGTCACTGAGTTTCTCTATGTCAGTTTGTCAGACAAAACCGTCTTTTATACTGTCATTAATATATTAAAACAACAACTAAGAAGGAAAAATATATAAAAATAAATTTTGTACACTATAATTTACTTTTTTACTTAAAGCTATTTGTTGTTATTTTTATGTTTCTACTTACAATAACTAAAAGTACCACAACATTTAGTTTCAAACATTTTTAGTCAAATTGCACATACCAAACCAAACTAAACCAACCAAATAACCCAACCATCATTCATTCATTTCATTTTTTAATTTAATTTACAAAAAAAAAAAAAAAAAAAAAAACCTACAAAAAGTTTTGGGTTTGTAATTGGAATTTTAACGTTGCTTTTACATAAATATGGGTATTCATACTCTTCTCCTCGTATATGAAATTATTGCTAAACATACATAAATTTTATTTTCAAATAAATTACCGCATGAAATTTATTTTTATTTTTTGTAAATATTAGTTTTTTTTTAACTTTTAATTTTGGAATTTGTTATGTTTGCTCTTTTTTATTGAAAAAAAAAAAAAAAACGTTTTTATTTGTTGCTGCTGTTTGTTTTTTGATTTCTTTCTTCTTTAATGTTATGACATAAAAATTTATAAATATTTATAAACATGAAAAGAGTTTAAAATTATAATGAAAATAAAATATTCACATATAATCGCCAACACCAACAAATGAGGAATTTTTATTTAAGTTTAGCTAATACAAAAAGAAACTAGTTTTTGTTTAAAACTTTATAAGATTTAGCTTAATTTTATGTTTAAAACAAATTACTAAGATGGGTTTTAATGACCCTGGGAATGAGAATTATTCTTATAATTAAGAAAATTTCAAGAAAACCGGTTACTTGTAAAGTTTAGAAATAGGGTTATTCGGGTTATCATGAATAAGTTACTATAAAATTAAATTAAAATATTATATAATCAATTTAAAAACAAATTTTAATATTTTATTACATAAAAACTATAAATTTTTTAAATTTTCCCTAAACGGTTACTCGAGTAATCGTAAAATTTTTATTTAAAATTTTAGAAAGTTAGTTAAAAAAAATTTAGTATTTAATGTAAATAAAAATTTAAATTGTTATAATCAGAAGAAAAATACACAGTTATTTTTTAAATTTCATAAATGGTTACTTGAGTAACCACTAATTATTAAGCAGAATATTTAATTCAAATATTATATAAAAATTTTAAAAATAAATTTAAGCATTTTATTACATATGAACTAAATTTTTTTAAATTTTCCAAAAATGGTTACTTGAGTAACCGTAATTTCTTTTTTTAAATTAAAAAAATGAATAACAAAATTGAGTATTCCATGTTTACTACAATTCATATTGATATAATCTTTAAGAAACATCAATATTAAACCTGTTACTCTCAATATTTTGTTAATGGTTACTCGAATAACCATTAAGTTTAAAAGTGAAAATAACATTTAAATATAAATAAAACATTTAAGGCATTTTTTTAATTATTTAATAATAATTTTTTAAATTTTTCTTAAACGGTTACTCGAGTAATCGTACAATTTTTATTTAAAATTTCAAAAATTTGTAACAAAATTAAGTATTTAAAACTTGTTAGCACATGAATTGTTTTAAATTAAAAAAATATTAAAAATTAAACCGATTACCCTTAATATTTCTAAAATGGTTACTCGAGTAACCATATTTTTAAAGTTAAAAATCAATTTTAAATAATATATAAATAATAAATGCAAAGTAAATTTTATAATTTTTCAGTTAAAGGTTTCCGCCATAATTTGATGAAATTTTATTACTTTGGAATCGGTTACTTTTTTAGATTTGCGAGTAACCGTTAAAATTTGATTATTATTTTATTTTTTGTACTTCTAAAAAATATATGACTTTAAAAGTTTTCTTCGTCGTTTTTTTTTTTTATAAAATTTGTGTTTATAAGTAACCGATTGCAAGTAACCACCGAAATTTTTTATTTTATATATTTTATTATATTTTTAAGGTTTTCCTACCAATTTTTATGAAATTTTGTTAATTTGGAAGCGGTTACTTTGTTTATTTTACGAGTAACCGTTTTAAATTTTTAGTTTTTTTTTTTTATTATTGGAGCAATATGAGGAATTTTAAAAACTTTTCTAGTAAATTTGTTTTCAAATTTGTGTTTATAAGTAACCGATTACTTTTATTCGTTTGGAAGTAACCATAGACACCGGATAGTTGTTTCGTTTTGTAAGTAGCCGTTTGAAATTTTTAGTTTTTTGTATTATTTGAGCAATATTATGAATTTTAAAAAGTTTTCTAGCTAATTTTTAAGAAAGTTGGGTTATAAGTAAGCGATTACTTTTATTCGTTTTGCAAGTAACCATCGAAATTTTAATTTTAATGTATTTTGTTAATATTTTTAGAAGATTTTCATCAAAATTTGATAAAATTTAGTTACTTTGGAAGCGGTTACTTTTTTCGTTTTAAAGGTAATCGTTTTAAAATTTTATTTTTTTGTATTATTTGAGCAATATTATTAATTGTAAAAAGTGTTTTAGCTAATTTTTAAGAAAGTTGGGTTATAAGTAACCGATTACTTTTATTCGTTTTGCAGGTAACCACTAAAACTTAATTTTATGTATTTTTAAAATCATTTTATGATTATTTGGGGGGTTTATGGCAAATTTTGCTAAAATTTTGTTACTTCAGAAGCGGTTACTTTTTTAGTTTTGATAGTAACCGTTTGAAATTTTTGGTTTAATGTATTTATTAAACAATATAATGAATTTTAAAAAATTTTCTAACTAATTTTTATAAAATTTGTGTTTTTAAGTAACCGATTATTTTTATTTGTTGTACAAGTAACCTGCAGTTTTTAATTTTATGTATTTTTAAAATAATTTTATGATTATTTGGGGGGTTTTCGGGAAATTTTGCTAAAATTTTGTTACTTTAGAAGCGGTTACTTTTTTAGTTTTGCGAGTAACCGTTTGAAATTTTTGATTTTATGTATTTTATGAGCAATAAAATGAATTTAAAATTTTTTCTAACTAATTTTTATAAAATTTGTGTTTATAAGTAACCGATTACTTCTATTCGTTTTGCAAGTAACCGTCAAATTTTTTAATTTTATTTATTTTTAGAATAATTTTATGATTATTTAAAGGCTTTTTGGAAAATTTTAATAAAATTTTATACTTTAGTAGTGGTTACTTTTTTCATTTTGCTAGTAACCGTTTTAAATTTTTATTTTTTTGTATTTTTTGTAAAGCTTTATGATATTTTAAACAATTTTCAGTAAATTTGAATGAAATTTAAGATTTTTAGAAGTGGTTACTTTTTTTGTTTATGGAGTAATCGTTTTATATTTTAGGATTTTTGTAATTTTCACATAATTTTACAATATTTTAATAGCTTTTCAGCAAATTTTGATTAAATCTGAGTATTTCAAAAGTGGTTACTTTTTTGAAATTGGTTACTTTTTTGAAATTGGTTACTTTTTTTAATCTTTAGTATATTTTTTTAATAAAATTTAATATGTTTTTAGATAAAATTCTTTGTAATTTTATAATTTTATTTATTGTGTAAGCACGTACTAGTTTGTTATCAAAGATCTTGGAATTATTTTTTAGTTCTAGGAATATTTTTGCCTATAATTATGATTTTATTATATTTTTTTCTAATTTTTATTTTGAATTTTTATCTTCTCTTTATAGTTAAAAAGAAATTACGTGGATTAAAATTGTTTTTTTGGAATTTGATTTAACAAAAAATTTGAAGCAGCTTAAACATGTTTTGGCATTTTATTGGCGTTTGTTTATATTATTACCAGGATCTGAAATTTAATAAAATTTTGAAATCAATGAAATAATGTCGCAAAATGCTGCCGATAGTTTGGTAAGTTTAAAAAAAAATTATTTATTTTTATAATTTTTATTAAAGTTAAAATAGCAAATAATATTAAATATCATTGTATTTTATAATCAAGGAAAATTTGTTAAATTGGCTTAAATTTTTAAGAGTTTTTTATTAACACTAATGTGTGATTTTTTTTTTTTTCTTTCTTCTCTATTTTATTTATTTGTGTATAATATGTATGATTTGGTTATTTTATATAAAGAAAACATTTTTTAATGGCTATTATAACCTTTTTTGAACAAAAAATGAAACGAAACGTAACGAATAAATAATACTTAATAAAAAACCAGCAAAAATACACACACAAATTTATGTATTTCAAGTCTTCAACAATTTATTTTCTCTTTAAAAGATGTTAAAACGTGAGAATTTTATTAAATTTATTTCTTTTAGTTTTGTTTGAATTATTCGTCTTAATTTATTTTGGGAAAATTTTGTTTATAAATAAATTTTCCTTTATTAAAACATTTTCCTTATTTGTTTATGATTTATGTATGTTAAAACATTTGAACTTTTACTTAATTTTGCATATTTTTTTTTTTTTTGCAAAAATTTCAAACAGGAAATTTTTAATTAAATAAATATTTAAATAAGTGTAAATTTTTTCATATCTTATTATGACTAATTATTTTTGTAAACATTTTCCCTAACAATAATCAGTAATTATTATTTAAAATAATAACAACAATATGAAAATTAAAATTGTAATAATTATTTACAACAACAAGAAGAAAAAACTGCATAATAATTGTGTTGTTTAATAAAAATTGTAAAAGATTATGATATTTTAAAAAGCGTGGGAGAATTTTCAAAACAAATTCATATGCTTTGTACACACACTTGCGTACACATGTAAATGACACTCGCTCTTTCCCTTTCGCTCTTGTTAAAAATGTTTGTTATAATTGTAATAGATTGTAAACAATTTTTTTTAGCAAAAAAAAAATTCTTAGAGAGTATTAAAGAAGAGAATAAGAAGAGAAATGTTTTGATTTTTTTTCTAAAGAAAAATAAAGAACAAAGAGATTAGAGAAAATGTTAGAATAAAAACAAAAACGTTAACGTAAGTTTGGAAAAAATGGATTATAAATTATTATAAATAATTTTTAAGGTAATTAAAGATATTTTAAAAGATATCTAATAAAATACATGAAATTTTAGTAATTAAGTAACCGGTTACTTTATTCGTTTTGAAAACTTTTTTTTGCAAATTTTGAACATTATTTCAAAAGTTTTCTAACAAATTAAAGTAACCGCTTACTTTATTCGTTTTGAAAGAAAATTAAAAACTTATTTTTTTCCATTGTTTGAAAAATTTTATGCTATATGCTAGGTTAGGTAATATTGGCAGCAGCCTTAGGCTAAGCTCACTTGTGTCCAAGTAAGTTCCCGTTGTGTTACCATAAAAAGTTCCCCATTTCGTGGTCCCAACAAAGGAGTTGATTCTGAATGGTTCAACTCTAGAGAGACAGGATTTGTCTGTTAATAACATTAAACCAAATAGCCGTTGGCGTTGGTCCCCAAAGGACGGACAGTGACATAGAAGTTTTATGTATTTTTTGACCATAAAATTGATTTATTTTTAAAGAGAAGTTTTATAATTTGTTTGCTTTATGTGTTATTTGAGCAATTTTATGTTATTTTAGAAGAGTTCTAGTCAATTTAGTGCAATTTCGCTACTTAAGTAACCGATTACTTTTTTTATTTTTGCGAGAAATCATTAACATTTTTACTACTTTAAATAATTTCGAGCAAGTTTTATAGTAATTTGACTACATATGTAACCGATTACTTTTTCCTATTTCCAAGTAATCGTTAAAAATTTTAGTTTTATGTATTATTTAAGCAATTTTATCCTATTTGAAAAGCTTTTGAGCAAATTTTGTATAATTTGGCTACATGACTATCCGATTACTTTTATTCTTTATGCGAGGAAGCGTCAATAATTCGTTTATTTTGGATCTTTTGATAATTTTTCTTATATCTCAGTTTTTGAGTAAGTTTTAATGAAAAATTGGTATTTAAATAACTGTTTACTTTTTTATGTTTTACGGGTAATCGTAAAAAAATGAAATTTTTGTATATTTTAAATAGTTTATGTTGTTTCTAAAGTTTTCTAGCAAGTTGATAACATTTGGGCACATAAGTAGTCGATTACTTTTTTAGTTCTTGCCAGTAACAATTAAAAATGTTGGTATTATGTATTTTTTTAAACAATTTTATGCTATTTTAAACATTTTCTAGCAAATTTTGATGAAATTTGCGTGTTAAGTAACCAATTATTTTTTATGTTTTACGAGTAATCATCAAACGTTTGGGATTTAGGTTTATGTTTTAGCAATTTTTGTACATATTAAGATTTTAAACAAATTTTTTGAAATTTTGGTAATCAAATAACCGATTAATTTTAACGAGTAATAATTAAAAATCTTAGTGTTTTGCACTTTTTAAGCATTTTTATACCATTTTAATAAGGTTTTATTACATTTGTTGATATTTTTGTATTTAAGTAACGATTACTTTTTTGTTTTTTCTAAGTTATCTCTCAAAATTGTAATTTTTTAATTTTTTAAACTGTCTTAATATTATTTTTAAAGTGTTATAAATAATTATATAAATGGTGTGAGTATTTTTATAAATAAGTAACCGATTACTTTTTGCATTTTACGAGTAACCGTTCATATTTATTTTTTATTTTTTGTTTTTAAACAGTTAAATTTTATTTTTATAGTTTTCTAGGTAATTTTTATGAAATTTGAGGTCAAAAGTAAACGATTACCTTTTTGGAATAATGAGTAATCGCTCAAAATTTCAGTTGTGTATATTTGTTAGGCAATTTTTCTTTATTAAGGAGTTTTTGAACAATATTTTATAAAATTTAGGTAATTAAAAAACCAATTACTTTTTTGATGTTTATGAGTAACCATACAAATTATGATTATTAAGTTATTTTTAAGCAACTTATGTTATTTTAAAAGTTTTCTAGTAAATTTTCTAGTTGCTAGTAAAATTTGGCTGATCAATTAACCGATTTAGCTGATCAAGTAACCGATGATCAAATGTTTTTATCATATTGTAAAAGTTGAGGTTTAATATTACTGGCAATAAAATTAAATTTGGCTGATCAAGTAACCGATTACTTCTTTTAAACTATTAAAAATTTTATTGTTTTGCTTCTTTTGAATACTTTTATGCTATTTTAAAAGCTTCTAATAAATTGGAGCTAATTTGTCTACATAAGTAACCGATTTCTTTTATTGGTTTTGCGAGTAATCGTTCTAAATTAAAGTTTTTATGTTTTTGAATAATTGTTATATTTAAAATTTTTTAGCTAATTTTCTAAAATAAATAACCGATTACTTTTTTCCTTTACCGGGTAGCCATACATTTTAAATTATTTAAATTCAATTTCTTTGCAACAATTCTTTTTTTTTTTCTCATGACTGAAATAAAAATCATTAACGTTTTTATTTAACGTTTACGTTTCTTTTTGATTTTGTTAAAGCAAAAGCAAAGAAAAAAAAAAACACCACCATAATAATGAACATTAGCAAAAACACATAGAGAGCATCACATTTCCAAACCTGTAAAAAAGGGGGCGATTTATAAAAAGAGAACAACACAAAACAGAATAACAAAAACGAGAGAGAGACTATAGTCGGTCAAGAGCTACCATATGATAACCTACACCATTAGACCTGTGTCCAATTGTAAACCAACACTTTTACTAAATGTAAAATAAATTATACAAATACAGAACAATGCATTTATACTAACATCTATATGATTTTATGCCCTTTAGGGTGATTCCCGGAAGTCGGTTTATATGGGAGCTATGGTAAATTATGTACCGATTCTCATAAATTTTAGCAATGTTGTTTCTACTTACATAAAACTTATTTGTGTTGAATATTAACTTGATACTATCATTCGTATGGGATTTATGCACGTTTAAGTGATTTTCGGAAGAGGGGTTTGTATGGAAGCTATGGTCAATTATGGACCGATCCTGATGAAATTTGGCACATTTACGGCATTTATGATCGCTAAATCCCTATTCCGGGAGGACATTTGTATGGGGGCCAGGTAAAATAATGGACCGATCATAACCAATTTCAATAGGCTTCGTCTTTGTGCCAAAATAATTATCTGTGCCAAATTTCATCAAGATATCTTTTAAATTGCGACCTGTACTTTGTTCACAAGGTTTACATGGACAGACAGCCAGACGGACGGACGGACGGACATCGTTAAATCGACTCAGAAAGTGATTCTGAGTAGAACGGTATACTTTAAGGTGGTGGTCCGATAATTATTTCTGTGCGTTACAAACATCAGCACAAACGCATTATACCCCAACCACTTATGGTGGTGTAGGGTATAAAAACAACCCCAATTGAGATGATGATTGTTAAAGGCACACTCTAATGATGAGTAGACTTACTTACAAACACATATAGAATTAGAATTAATAAAAAATAGCAACAACAAAAACAAGATTATTTGTATTATAGAACAAAACTCAATTTAAATGAGTATAAGAGTAGTGAGTGTTGTTGTTGCTTTTAAGTACAGGGTAATTGAAGACAAGGAATTGTTGTTGCTGTTGTTTTTATTTGATAAATGAGTACAACAACGAAGAAGAGGAATAAAATAATTCGTATTGGATTTTTTTTATTGTTTTTGGGGGAATATATTTTTTTTGTTAGTTTGTTGGCAGCGGTGAGCGTGAAAAATACATTTTTTTTCGTTTAAATAAAAAGGAGGAAAATTAAAATAGTTTTTATTAATTTTAATATTGCGGTGGTGAAGATTTAATTAAATATAAAAAGAAAAATTAAGCTGAAATTATTAAAATTAAAAAAATAAAATAAAGTTAAAAAGAATTCAAATTAAAAGAAATTAAGTTAAATAGAAGTTTTATAAAAAGTGAAATAAAATTAAAAAGTTTTGTTATAAATAAAAGAGAAAAAAAGTAAAGATTTGAGGAAAAAATATATAAAATAAAATTTATATAAAAAGAGAAAAGTGTAAAGTTTTAAATTTTATAAAAGAAGAGTATAAAATTATATTATTTTGCAATTTAAAACCTTTAAACTAAATTACTCATAATTTACCGAAAAAAAAAATCAGCTTTAGAAAAAGTGCAACGAACCCTTGAGTAGCAAAAAAGGAAAATACAACACTTTGAAGTCTAATATTACCAAACAGTGACGAATCCATTATAAGTTTTTTTGCTAACAATTTTCCTATTTGATAATAGTGACTGTTTGTTGGTGGCTCGCCTTTTTGTTTGCTTTCCAAACGAAAAAGAATAAAACCCAGCAGACAACCAACCACTCCTTTGAACAAAATATTAAAGCTGCAAAAAAAAAGTATCCACTAATTGGACAAGAGGGGTTGTTGCATGTGCAACACACACATAACAAATTTTAAATAAATATTACAACACAAAACAGGATATTACGCGATTTTTTCTATATATTTACCAGAAAGTGCAGTTAAATAAACAAAAACAAAAAAAAAAAAAAGGAAAGAATTATATACAATAATTTCAAATTTAAATCGATCAATAAATTCTTGGAAATTTTTGTTACTCAACAACCATAACAATAACAAGTTAAAAATATACTAACAAAAAAAGGCTGCTCTTACACCCACTATTACAACAACTTTAAACTCCTGCATTAATTTCCAGCATCAACATCATATTCCTTAAAAGAAAAACAAGACATGTTTAACAATCTTTAATTATAAATAAAAACAACAACAAAAGTCTCTCTCTACGCCAGTTTAATTAATAATATTACCACCTCTACAACAATAAATAGCTACAAAATACATCTCAAATGGTAATAAATCTTAAATGTTTTAATAATTTATTTTATTCTCACAAAATAATAAAACAATATATAAAACTCTTTAAATTAAATAATTCTTTAAAAATTATCTTCAATGTAAATAACAACAACAATAACTATAATATTTATAATAATAAACAATTTATTATTAACTACAACAAAATATCATCAAAATAATAAAGAAGTTGCGTGTCTTTATTTATTTTTTTTTTATTTATTATTTTCCTATAAACTATTAGGATGGCTGTCTCATATATTGTTTTCTTCCTTTTTCTACCCCACTCTCTTTTTAACTTTGCCTCGTTTTTTTGTTTTGTTTGTTTTTGCAAAACAAAACTCTATTTTTAACTCACCGCTATTTGGTATTAAGGTGGCCAGATGTTAAAAATAAATAAAGTAAATAAAACAAACAGGATTTTTGTTTTTAATAATTTTTTAAATCATTGAAGGAATTTTGGCATAAAAAATATACTTTGTTTTTTTTTAAATAAATTTTCTTTAAAAATAAAAGTAAAAATAATAAAAAAAACATAAATTTAATAAAAAAATTTACATCTTTTAAAAAATATCTGTAAAAATGTCAACATAATCCTCAATATTATTTTCATTAATAAAGTAAAAATGTTTTTTTTTTTGTAATAGATTTTTTTTTTTAATTTATTAATAAACTATTTATTTATTATTAAAGTTTACCACTTGAATATTAAAATTTATTAAAAATTTTAAACTAATTTTAAAGAAAAATTATCACCTCCTCAACCAGTTCTGCAGAAGAGTTATCTAGCCAGTACCCATTGTATTGAACGGTTCTAGAACAAGTTCTTTAATCAATGATTTTTGTTCGAAATTGTCACATTCAGAACTCATGCCATAGGTAATCGTTTCAGAACCTGTTTTTTATATTTTTATTCTAATAAGCCATTTCCTAGAAGCCACTTTTTAAATGAATTTCTTTTTCTTTTTTTAAATTTTTGAACATTTTGAACTTTTTTATACAAGTTTTTTTTTTTTTTTTAACAGTTCTAGGAAGTCATTTGTTCTCAGAATTGATGTAGAAGTCATACAGAATTAGTTCGTAAGCACTAGTTGTCAAAAACATTCCTTAAAACGAATTTAGAATAACAATAAAGTTCTATTCCATTAATGTCAGAATTGGTTGCGATACCACTAGTTCTAAGAATATTATAAAAGAATCTGAAGTGGTTCTGATGACAACAGTTCTAGAACTAATGATTTTAAAACATGTTCTAAAGTTTTTCCTGGGAATTTATGTTTTCTTTTTGCATTTAATTGATATTCGCATTAGATATATCGTCAATTCCACGAAAGATTTATAAAAAATACCAATTTTTTTACGGAGGGTCATTCGATTTTGTTCATATTTGTCATACGCATACCCTATGGAGCCATTTAATTTTTCAAAAAGTGAAAAAAATGACAAAAGTGTCTAACTTTAAACACCAATATCTCAAAAAGTTATTAACGGTTTTTAATGATTTAAATTGCATATTTAAGAAGAATAAGTCCACTGTAAATGTACTAATTTAAAAATAATATTTTCATTTAAAAATGCATTCATAATGCAAATGCAATTTTAGGATGCATTTTTGAAAAATTTCTACCCTTTTGATTTTAATTTTCTTTTAATATGTTAAAAAGCAATATCTTTACTATAAAATGCAAAAATAACTGTTCTGGGACAATAAAATCTACTATTTTTAATATTTTTTAAAAAAATATCAATCATATTTTTCATACAAAAATTTAAATTTTTTAAAAAATTTTGATTTTTAATTTGTTTGGTTATACTTTTTTAGTAATATGTAACTTTAAATATTTATAACTCCTTAAGTATACCTGGGATTTTATTGATTTAAGAACTAGTGTAAAGCTTATTACAACAAATATTGTAAATTATATTGTATAAATCAAAAATAATTTGTTTGCTAAAGATGCACTCAAGAAAAGAATGCAATTTTCGGATGCATTTTTAAGAAATATCTACCCTTTTGATTTTAAATATTTTTGATTAATATTGAAGAAAAATTTGTTTATTATATAAAACATTAGCACTTAATTTGGGACAAATAGGTTTTCTACCACAAATAACAAATTATGAAATATTATGATTAAAACTAATTTTAAAATAAGCTCACAAAAATTAAAAAATACAAAAATTAAAAAAAAAAAAAATTTTGTATAAAAAAATTTGAAGAAATATTTAAAAAAAATATTTTAAAATAGTGAACCTATTTGTCCCAGAACAATTTATATTGCAATTTGTAGCAAATACAATAAATAATGTTTTTTATATTAGAAGAAGAAAAAAATTTAAAGGGTAGAAATTTTTCAAAAATGCATACAAAAATTGCATTTGCATTATGAATGCATTTTTAAATGATAATATTATTTTTAAACTACTAAATTTATAGTGGACTTATTCTTCTTAAATATGCAATTTAAATCATTAAAATCCGTTAAAAACTTTTAGAGATATTGGTGTTTAAAGTTAGACACTTTTGTAATTTTTTTCACTTTTTGAAAAATTAAAATTCAAAAAAATAAAAATAGAGATATTTAAATGGCTCCATAGTGTATGCGTATGCCAAATATTATTAAAATCGGAAGACAAACAAAATATTCTTGGGCGTTCTTTCGTGGAATGGACGATATATTTTTTTAAGTTTTTGGTTTTTTTTTTTTACTTTTTGTGATTTTTTTCATTTTGACGATTCATTTTTTTTACCAAATTTTTCTCGTTTTAGTATTTTTTTATTTTAAATTTTTTTTTTGTATTGGCGTTTTTTATTTAAACGTTTTTTTTCGAATTTGTTCGTTTTTTTTTTTATTTTAGTTTCATCTTATTTTTTGTTTTAGCGATTTTTTCCATTTTAGTAATCTTTTTTGCATTTTTTAGATTTTGGTAATTTTTTCATATTTTTACGAATTTTTCTCGTTTTAGTTTTATATTGAGTTTAGGTAATTACGATTTATCTCGTTTTAAGTTTTTTTCTGGATAGGTAATTTAATTTTTTTATTTGAAACAGTCAACTTTTCGACTATTTTCAACTATCCACCCCCCTCCCCCTTTTTTCAAATAGTTTTGACTATTTTTGATTTTACAAGATATTTTCGAGTCTTTTCGCTATTTGTCTAAAAAAAACTTAAAAAATATAGAATTTATACAGCGCAAACAATATATTGTGACATAATTGGCAATCTATGCAATGGAAGTTGTGTTTACATATAAAAATTCCAACAGTTCGATATTGTAGTTCAAATAAAAAGTGCTAAAAAACAAGTCCTTTTAAATAAGGATTTTTCTTTTTCGGATTTTTTTACTTTGTCCTACAATTTTCGACTATCTGGCAATAATGAAGTCGATTTTTCGACAATTTTGAAACAAGAAATTCGAGTTGAATTTTTTCAACAAAAATTCGATTGTTCGATTTGTTTTTGTTTTTTTAGATCTCCTTGAAATCTAAAAATACTATGGTCACTCTATTTTGCCAGCTTTATTAAACTAAAAAATCTTAATAAGAGGTGTGTTGCTTTTTGCTGAGTATATTTTTTGCGTTCAAATGTACTCCCCCTACAACTAAAAATACATACCATCATACAACATTTGGTTCACATGTGATTCATTTTTTTTTTCCTTTATTTTGCGTTTTTTTTTCTCTTCATATTTAAATATATAATTGTTGTATGAAAATATACCCACATTCAATAATAAATACACAAAATTCTAAAAAAGAACATGCATTAAATTGCTTTTTATTTAATTTTTTTTGTTGGTGCTGTTTTTTAATGGTCAGTCGTCGTTAATATTATTTTGCATTCAATCATCATGCCCAAAGCTCACGACACTATACAAACATTTTTACATTTGTTTACAAATTTTTATAGAGATTTTTTTCTTTTTTGCTTTGTTCATGAAATGAGATGCTCCATTTAAAAAAAGAAAGAGCCCCAACAAATTATGCAGCATATGTACATATGTATGTTTAGATGTGTGTTATATTAGTTTGCATCTCTTTTATATATATCACACAAATAACGGATACAAATGATAAAAATGTAGCATTTTTTTGTTGATATGTAGTATGTCAGTGTATTAATAAGGGAGGAGTGGGATAGTGAGCTAGAGAGTGTGTAATTTATTAGGTGTTATTTAACACAAGCACTCTCTTATCATTAGTTGTAGTTGTTATTGTTGTTCTTTTTAATTGTCGAGTGAAGCATAATCATCATTAATGTTGTTTCTTTGTATTTTTTCTTCTTTTATCACTTCCTTTCTCTTTTTTTTTTAAGAATAGCTAAAAATAGAGTTGTTTTACTTTTTTTGGATTTATTTTGATTTTGTTGTTTTATGTTTTTATGTACTTTGTTTACCTTTTTTTATTTTGTTTATGTTAATTTATTTACAAATCGTTTTTATTTTTTTTGTAAATAAAACTTTTAAGTTACATGAATTGTTTTCGGGTTAATTATTATTTTTTTACAACAATTTACCAGTATCATTGTTGTCATGATTGTTTGTGTTGTTATTGTGCTAAAGTCATGTCGGGAATTTACATAAACAAAAAAAAAAAAAAAAACGAAGAAAAATTTTAATGTCGTAATGTGTATGAGTTTTTTTAAAAAAATAATACGTCTTGTTGTTGATAATTCTCTTAGTTTGTCATTCATTCATTCCACTTATAAATTTTACTCACTGTTTGACTTGTACTTGGATGATGATGATGGGCATGATTTATTTGTATTTTTTTCTTTGTACATAAAAAATCATTTTGTTATTTGTAATTGTTTTGAAAACGTTTTTTTGTTTTTGTTATTTTTGTAATTGTTATTTATGTCGTTATGATTCTAAATACAACTTATTACGTTGATTTTTGTATGCATTTTTTCTTCTTATTCTTCTGTATTTATGTTTATTTTTTGTTATTGTTGTAGTTGTTGTATAATAATCAAATGTTAAAATGTGCCTTGATTTCAATTTGGGTCAATGTATTTCAAATGGACTTTGTTTTTTTTTTTTCTTCTTCTTTTGTTTGTAAGTAGAATTTTGTGACATAGCAAATACATCATGTTTGCATTTATACTGTCAGTCAGTCAGCTTATTTTAAAGAAATTCCATTTTTATGTTTTAAATTATTTAAAATTTTAGACAAACATAATTTTGTGTCACGAAAGTCGTTTAATTTTAGATTTTAAGTTTCAAACTGGGTTATATTTGTTTGAAGAAAACAAATTACCGGACATTGTATTTAAACTTTTGTGATAAGAAAACAAAAGTTGAACTTATTTAAGCTTTAAGGAATTTTTACGGATTTAATATTTTTCTTTAATTAGGGGAAAAATAAAGCAGTATTTAAAGTATGTGTATATTTTAATTAAAAAAAATCTGTCGTTTTTTCATAAAATTAAATTTGAAAAAGTTCTTATTTAAAAAAAGGACGAATTTTCGAAGAATTATTCTTTTTTAATAAAAATTACAATTTTAATAAAAAATTACCTAAAAAGTACAAATTTTGTAAAATTTATTAATTTTGAGAAAATTTCTTAAATTTAAAAAAAATAAAGAATCAAATTTTAAAAATACATTAATTTTGAAAAAATAATAAAAATTAAAAAATACTAATTTCAATAAAAATATAGATTTTCAAAAAGTACCAATTTTGTAAAATTTTATAATTTTGAGAAAGTTTTTAACCTTTAAAATTTAAAAAAAAAAAAAAAATACAAATTTTCAAAAAATTCCAATTATAGTCTAAACTATAGTCTACACTATAGTTCAAACTATAGTCTAAAGTGTAATCTAAACATTAGTCTTAACTATAGTCTTAATTATAGTCTAAACTGTAGTCGAATCTATTGTCGAAATTATAATCAAAACTATAGCCCAGACTATAGTATAATCTATAGCATAAACTATAGTCAAAGCAATAGTATAAATAACAGTCTATCATAATAGCATAAACTATAGTCCAAATTGTAGTCGAAACTATAGTTTAAATATGGTCTAAACTAGTCCAAATTATATCCCATATTTTAGTCTAAACTATAGTCTAATTATAGTCAAAACCATAGCATAAACTGTAGTCCAAACTATAGTTTAAATATAGTCTAAACTATAGTCCAAATTATAGTCCAAATTTAGTCTAAACTATAGTCTAAATATAGTCCAAACTATAGCCTAAACTGTAATCTAAACTTCAGTCTTAACTGTAGTCTTAATTATAGTCTATACTGTAATAGAAACTATTGTCGAAACTATAATCTAAACTATAGCCCAAACTAAAGTATAATATATAGCATAAACTATGTATAGTCAAAACAATATTCTAAATAACAGTATATAATTATAGCATAAACTATAGTCGAAACTATAGTTTAAATATGGTCTAAACTATAGTTCAAATTATAGCCCAAATTTATATTATTTTTATACTATAGTCCAAACAAATGTTCAAGCTATAGTCTAAACTATTATCTAAACTAAAGTCTAATCTATTATCTAAACTATAGCTTTAACTAAAGTCTAAACTATAATCGAAACTATTGTAGAAACTATAGTCTAAATATAGTCTTAACTAGTCCAAACTATAGTGTAAGCTATAGTCTAAACTATAGTCCAAACTAAGTATATTAGTCAAAAAATGTCATATGTCATTGGGAAAAATATCAGCAGATTGTCAGTTATACCCTAGTGTTAGTGATATTTTCTATATCTGAAAAGGTTTGTTAATCCAATAATAGTTTTCTAAAAATGTCCCTGAAAATGTCACTTCAAAATCATCTTAAATGTCATTGCAATCCATTCACATTGTTATCATAATCTTCTGCAGTCATTGACTTGATAAAATATTAGCCTTAACAAAAGGACGTTCATTTCCCTCATAGAAATAATTTGATTTTATAATATTTTTTTTATCCTTTAGGTCATTAACACTTAAGTTTAGTTATATTTTTAACTACATATAAACATATTTATGTTTTAGACACTTAAGGCCTCTTCTTCTTTTCTAACAAATTTTTATTGATTTTATTTCTCACTCACTGCACAAATACTCAACTTTACTCAATAATACATTTTATAGATATTTAACCCTGACCTTGGCTATCATTATTTTTTTTTGTTTGTTTTCTTTCTTCTTTCCCTTAACTCCAAAAATAAAAATAAAGAAATCTGAGAATGACGTATTTTTTAAGGCACCAAAATGACTGAAAGCAAGAAACCCACCAACAAAAGGGGGCATTTATTCATTTATTGTTGTTTAAACTTGACTGCTTGGCAACACTTGAAAAGATTCAAAAGTTTTTAAACTCTACTTGAAATTGTCAATTTTATTTGTTATTTAGTATTTAAAAACAAAAAAACTAATGAGTCTATACTTGAAATATTTTTAAATTGTATTTAAATTTTCTACTTGGGTTTCATATTCCTCTAAACTGACTCATTTGAAAATTGATGTTTGTAATCAATGTTAGGGAAGCAGAGAGAGTAAAAGAGCTCAAAAGTAGATTTATGACATAAAATTAAATAAATTTAATAAATTATTTAATCATGTAGTTGTATAGTAACTACATAAGTACATGTGCTTTTTAATGAATTTCATTTCATCTAAACTTGGCGGCTTATCGCTTTTTTTTTTGCAAAAAATAAATAAAACTAAATTTTCTTTTCTTTATTTGGCTTGAGAGGAAATTCATTTAATTTATTTCTATTTTTTTTATTGTTTCAATTTCATCTAATTAGGAAAGATTCTTATAAGTCTAGCATGACATTCAAACAAATTAATTTAGTATTGAATAAAATAAAAAAGTCATTGATTTATTAGAGTGAAATACATTTGAAAATGAAAAATTTTTTCTAAATAAAAAATTCTTTGTCTATATTTGTATTATTTAATAGAAATTCCCTTGGAGATAAAGCAAAAAAGGGGAAAATCTAGTTAAACTAAATATTTTTAGTTTAATGTATGAAATTTAAGTGCATAAATTGCTAATTTTGTAATGAGGAAATTAATAAAAGTGTTAATTGGAAGCATGGAAATTTTCTTTAAATGCTTTTAAAAATTTAATATACTATAGTTTAGGCTAATGACCAGATTATAGTTTAGACTTTAAACTATACTGTGGGCTATACTATAGACTAGACTATAGTCAATACTATAGACTAGACTGTAGTCAAGACTATAGACTAGACTATAGATTATACTATAGTCAGGACTATAGACTAAACTATAGTCAGGACTATTGACTAGACTATAGTCAGGACTATATATCAGACTATAGTCTGGGCTATAGATTAGAATATAGTCTGGACTACAGATTAGACTATAGTCTGGACTATAGTATAGTCCAGTCTATAGTCAGAACTATAGACTAGACTATAGTCAGTTCTATAGACTAGACAGGACTATAGACAAGACTATAGTCAGGACTACAGACTAGACTATAGTCAGGATTATGGACTATAGTCAGGACTACAGATTAGACTATAGTCAGGACTATGGACTATAGTCAGGACTATAGACAAGACTATAGTCTGGACTATAGACTAATCTATAGTCATGACTATTGTCTAGACTATAGACAGGACTATAGATTAGACTATAGTTTATAGTCAGGATTTTGGACTATAGTCAGGACTACAGACTAGACTATAGTCAGGATTATGGACTATAGTCAGGACTATAGACTAGACTATAGTCAGGACTACAGACTAGACTACAGCACTATAGTCAGGATTATAGTTTATGGTCAGAAATACAGACTGGAGTCAGAACTATAGTCAAAATTATAGTCAAGAAAAGTTGAATGACTAGAATGTTTTTTCAAAATATTTTTTGAATATTTATTTTGTTAATTTCCTGCTGTTATTCGCCAACACCTGTTTGTCATCAATTTACTAGTCATTAAACAAATATTTGTTCTATAATAAAATAAATAACATTTTGGGAAACAATGGTTTCATTCACTTAACAAACTATTTTTAAAATCAGTAAATAAAAAAAGTTCATTCTACTTGTAAACGTTTTTTCTTTTATTAAATAATTTTATTCTTCTATTTATTTAATTTAAATTTTATTTCCTGTTTTATATTATTTTATTAATAACATCTGTTGGATAAATTAACAGTAAATGGATTTTTTGGTTGATTTTGAGTTTATCACACCAAAGAAAGACTTTCTTAAAACATAAGGTATTCTTATGTTGATAAAATAAATTTGTTTAAAAGTGATGATGAACTTTTTTTTATTTTATTTTATTAAATAAACAAGGAACTGAAAATATTTAATTATAAAAATTGTTATTGTTGTTGTAGCAATTTTTTTAACGAAAATTATTAAAATTTCACACCTGTTTTTAAAATTGTTTTATTATTTTGTGAGGTAAAATGTTTCTACTTGAAATGAGTCATTGTTCATAACAAAAAATCTATTACAGAATTTCTCTAACAACTCGTATACATGTTCAAACACCAAAACCCAAAAAATTGCTGTAAAAGTATTAAAATCACCACAAAATCCCACATATCAAAAATCTCAGGAATTTCCATTTTATCAAACGGATCAACAGCATCATGATTATTATCAAACCTATAATCAGCAACAGGACCAATTACAACAACAATATCAACAAAAGGCTTTAATGCCTCCTTTAGATCATGCTACTCATATTTTGGCACATCAACATCATTGTAAACATCATCATAAACATCATAATCATCATCATCAGCATCATCATAAACATCATTCTCATCAACAACCTCAAACCAATCACCAGCAGCAGCAACAATTTCAACAACATTTACAACAGCAACAACAAGATTTAGTTAAATCTTTACAAAATGAATTACAATTTCAATATTATGATAAAAAACCACCTACACCACAGAAAACCTCTTGTCACTCTTCACCCCACACCCCTAAACATGCTGCTAGTGGACAAGGAAAAAAGTCTGCTTCCTCAGCGGCAGCGGGAGGAGAATGTAAAACACCCACCTCTACTTTAACAAAACCTAAAAAATGGCGTCGTCCTTTCAGTTCTTATCATTCCTGTGATGATCTGGATGCCTCGAATAATGCTACGAATCTCAATAAATCTCAAACGAATGAAAAAATGGTAGTGGCCAGTTTAAAATATTTATGTGCCTGTACGGGAGCTACTTTGAGGAATTTATCAAAGAAAACCAAAGATTTACATAAGAATAATTGTTATACATATAATAAGGTAATTAAGGAGAGAAAGAGAATTAAAAAGAAACTCTTTAACTCGATCAGCAAAAAGTTCTGAAGTTGAAAGATTTAGAATTAAATCGTTTAAGAATCAATATCGGATAAAGGGAAAATTAAAATATAAATATAAAATAAATAAACTAGTTCATAAATATCTTTAATAGAGAGATTTGTATTTAAGAGATCTTAAATAAAAGAAAAGAATTTAAGATAAAGGGAATTTGTTAAGATTCACTCCATTTTTTATTGCTTTCTTTAAAAAGTCTTTAAAAATTAAACTAAAACGATTTAAATAATCTATAATCTATAGTCTTTTATTTTTATTATTTAAAATACAATTTATCTTTTTATATCGTCTTTTTTAAAATCAAATCTCGGCCTATTATTTTCTATTATTTTACATGTCAAGTACCTACAATTTTTTATTAGATTTCATTTAAATTTTTTTGTTAAATGATAATGATTTAAAATAAACATTAAAAAACTAAAAAAGAATTTCAATGTAATGAAAATATTTGGCAAAAAACACTACAAATTAAAAAAATAAGAATAAAAAAATAATAAACTAAACAGTTTCTGTTTACATTATTTTCAAATTGTACACCACATAACAAAAGTTTTCGACAATAGTCGAATATACAAAAACAAAATTCGAAAATTCAAATTATTCGATTTTTACAGTTTAGTTTTCTTATAGAGTTAACAAAAATAACATATTTTGCGATTTTAGAAATTAATAGAAAACACAATTGAATTTGCAAATAATTAAAATGTTCGAAAAAATAAGAAAATGTTCAATTTAATATTAAAATTTTGTAAATTTATTTTTTGATATTTAATGAATTTTTAAAAATTAAAAATATTTGATTTATTAAGTAAAAGACTTTTGGCATTAACCAAGAATTAAATTGTCGATTTCCAGAATTTAAAAAAAACAGACTTAAAGAACGGTCCCAAAAGCTTTTTGTCATTTTGCAATAATAAAATAATTCGGAAACTAATAAATGTATTTTCACAATTATTTCACTGCCTAACTAACAACAAGTCCCATTAATATGTATGTTAAATAATATATTGTTTATATTTATATTTGTCAAATATTCGATCAAATTTGCGTGACCACTAGTTCTACAAAAAATTGTTTGCCTTTTTTTGATATTGCAAATGTTTTGTAAGAAAAAAAAAAAAACAGAGTCAAACAAGATTCGGTAAAATATCAGCTACGATTAATGATAAGTAAAAAATATTTTCCCATTAAAATGAAGAATTTATAATATATTTTATATAGCGGTTATGTCATTTTGGTCTAATATTTGACTAGTCTGAACATACTTTAAGTTATAACAAAACTAGAAAGAAAGGAGAAAAAAATGTTGGCCATTTTCGGTAAAAATTATGGTTAAATTTAAAATGGAGTCGATTAATATTCTTACGCGTACATTTGGTAGAAAGAATTATATATTTTAAATTTGCAATAAATTTGTCAATTAAATGGAAAAAAGTAATTGTATATTTGAGTAACTGTTTATACAAGTTTATAGAATTTATGTAGAATTTCCTGTATTTTGTTCATCAATATTGTTAGGAAGTTAAAAACTGCGAAATATTTTTGCTTTAAATTGAACTAAAATATAAACAAGACATCACTATAATACAAATAAGAGTAAATTTTCTAAAAAATTATGTACATTTGTATAATAATAAATGATCATCTGAATGCTTTCTAAATATTGAACAAAATTAATCAAACAATTATGAAGTATTGTAAAACCTGGTGCACAGAATTTATTCTGGGCATGATGCCCCAAGTTTTTGTGTTATTCAAAGAAATTCAAGTTTCAAGATATATTAGAAAATATTTTTTTTTTAATTACTTATAAAGCTTACTTATAAAGCTAGTATTAGAGATATTACCCTAAATTTTTACTAATAATTATAGCAAGAACTAACTAAAATTGTATGATGGTAAAGACCGTCAATTACTTAATTTATTTGGCTATGTCTGGCGATCAGTCATTGTAGTATATGGTAGTATACGTTCCTAAAATTCAATTAGTGTAGTTTTGATACTAAATATGTTAAGATATATTTTCGCTATAACTAAACCATGCTCAAAATAAATCTGGGTTTAGTAGATTCCCAATACTTAAAAATATTGTAAAAATATTTTAAATATAACTGAAAACCTCTGTGCAGAACATAGATTAGTATGTGTCCTAATTGAAAAGTGATGTTATGAGACAAAATTAAGTAAGGTATTCCAATGTGGATAAAAACTCAAAATTAGTTTTTATTTGGATCATAAGTATAATTACCTTTAATTGGGTATCATTAGTTTTTCCATAGTGCAAAAACTATTAATTTTATAGCGTTTCAAAAATTAAAAGAAAGCAATTTCGGACCACCTTTTAGTTTTTTTTTTTTTCAATTTCAGATTTTTTTACTATTTTTTTTTTTTCTTTTTTAATTTTTCTTAGATTTTGTAAATTAAAATTTTTTAACATTTATTGAATAATTTAAGAATTATAAATTATTTAAAAATGAAAAATAATTTAAATATTCGATTATTTTATTTTACAAATTTTCAAAATTTTTTAAAAATTATGGTTAAAGAAACCCAGCAAAAAAAGAACTGAAAAAGTCATGATTTTAACATTGTGTTGTCATTGGAAGGAAGTACTTAGTGGATGAAAAAGTTATTTTTTTTTAACCCATGGTTGTCATTGGTAGAATGTTCTTCTTTTATACTTCTAGTTCATTTCTTTTGAAGTACTTCCCTTAAAACTATGTTTATAAATTTTTTTTAACAAAAATTCCGCTGTAGCCTTATTAAAAGATAATAAAAATTCTTTAAAATTTCTGAAATATTAATTTTCCTAGAAATTATTAAGCTTTTTTCCCGCTAAAAATTCATTTATTTTCACTTATTTGCAAGTAATATATTAAAAAATATTCTAAGTATTTTCAGATTTCCAAAAATATAAACAAATTTTTTATTTAAATTAAAAAAATAGATTTTCGAAATATTTTTTTTTTTATTTTTAAAATGTTTCAACAAAAAGTTTTTCAAACTTAATTTTTTTTCGGATTTTCAAAATGTATTTCTCTTTAATTTTGTAAGAACCAATTTAAATTTTTAAAAATATTAAAAAGAAAAAAATTAGATTTTTCAAATTATTTGCGAAGATTTTCTTTAAAAAAATGGATTATCCAACTTTTTTCTTGAATTTAGTTCTCGAAATTGGAAAGCTTTTCCTCCGACTTAAATTTCTGACTACTTGAATTTTCAGATTTCCAAAATTGTTGAAACAAATCATCAAATTTTTTTATTTAAATTAAAAATATATTTATTTACTTTTTCATTTTCCAAATTTCTGAAATTTTCGTTTAGTTTTGAATATTGTTTATTAAATATTCAAAATTTCAAAACGAAATATTTGAATTTATCATTATTTTATTCAATATTATTTTTTTCAGGTTTTTAAACTAAAATTTTTGAAATTTGTAGAATTTTTTAAAACTTTCATTATTCGAGAAAAAAAATCTGCGAATTTTTATTCAAAGTTACAAAACTTGTTTTAACATAAAATATATTTTTAGACATTTTGTTAAAGAGAAACTAATAGCATCAGAATGGGGTTGAACCAGCAATCTTCTGGTTGCTAATCCTGCGCTCTAGACAAATGATCCATGTGATTGTAACTTACTCTGCTATTATACTCTTGAGTACTTATTTATGTAATGTAGAGGAAAGTAGTACTTTAATAAGTAGTTGTCATTACCGAAAACCAAAAATTTTTTGCTGACTAGTTACAACATTTAAAAATCCCTCCTTTTTTTTCTATTTTTTAAGTTCAAATTTCGAAAATATTGAACATTTTTTAACTCAATTTTTTTTTTTCAATATGTGTTTTAGTAAAAAAAATAAACGTTTTACTATGAATTTCGGATTTTCGAACTTAAGTTCGAATTTTCGAACATGGTAAAAAACTGCGGGAGGAAGTTGATCTTTATATTTTTTTTTCAATTTTTTTTAATTTTTTGTCACAATTTATTAAGTTCGAATTTCGAAAATATTGAAAATTTTATTAAAACTCTAAAATTTTTTACATTTGTTTTTAGTAAGAAAAAACTAAAAATTTTGCTATGAATTTGGGATTTTCGAACTTAAGTTCGAATTTTCGAACATGGTAAAAAACAATCGGAAAATGTAAAATTTATTAATTTCCTTTAAATTTTATTAGAACAATTTTATATTAAATGATATTTATAATTAATGTTGATATTTATTAAGTTCGAATTTCGAAAATGTTGCAAATTTGTTAAAAATCCAAAATTGTTTCCATTATTTTTTTTTAGTAAGTAAAACTAAACATTTTGCTATGAAATTTGGATTTTCGAACTTAAGTTCGAATTTTCGAACATGCTAAAAAACTTTGAGAGAAAATTATTAGTTTTTGTCTAATTTGTACACAAAAACTTAAACCTACATGATTTTATAAATTTATGTCTAATATTTATTAAAATCGAATTTTCGAAAATAGAAAAAAAATTAAAAATTTATTAAATTTTTTAACAATATTCGCTTTTAGTAAGAAAAAATAAACATTTTGAATTTTCGTTTTTTGATATTAATATATAAATAAATGTTTTGCTATTAATATTAAATTTTCGAACTGAAGTTCGAATTTTCGAACATGCTGAAAATTTGTAAACGATTTTTAAATTTATAAGCGAAACTTTTTAGTTTTATAGTTTTTTTCTCAAAATTTTTGTAGAAAATTGTTGTGTTCGAATTTCGAAAATGATGAAAATATTTGAAAAATCCAAAATTTGAGTTAATATTTGTTGTTAGTATACAAAAAGAAATATTTTTCTATAAATTTAGAATTTTCGAAACTAAGTTCGAATTTTCGAACATGCTGAAAAATTGTAAGAAATCGTATTTTTTAAAATTTTTTAGTTTAATATGTAATTTTAGCAAAATTTAATAAAATTTTCCATTTTTATTAGTTTTTTTTTTTCAAAATTTTTGTCAAAAATTAAGTTCGAATTTCGAAAATTGTGAAAATTAAAAAAAAAAAATCCTAAATTTGAGTTAATATTTGTTGTTAGTTTACAAAAGGAAATATTTTGCTATACATTTCGACTTTTCGAAATTAAGTTCGAATTTTCGAACATTTTGAAAATCTGTCGGAAATTGTAAAATTTCTTGGATTTTAGTTTAATAAGGAATTTTAGCAACATTTAATGATTTTTTATTTAATTTTTATTTATTTTCCTTTGGTTTTTGCTGGAAATAATATCAATCCTATTACCATAACTTTATGTTTATTAAACGAGATTTTCCTAAATATTAAAAGAGCATTTTATTTGAAATATATTTCTTCAAATTGCAATTCTTTTTTCATAATAATTTCTATTTCTAAGCATCTGTTTTTAAAAAGAATATTATTACACACAAAAAAAGCCAGTCAAAGAAAAACTCTTGGTGGCCACAATTGGCTACTTAGCAAACAGCAACTAGTTATTCAAACAAATAAATAAATTTGTGTATAAATACTTATAGTATTTTTGGCCAGCCACAATTAGTAACTAGCAGCCATAGGAGTTCAATTTAATGACCTTTTGGTCTAAACACCAAATAAACAACAAATAAGTGGTTTATTGAGTTGTAAAATTAAAATGAAATAAATTTCCAAATAAAAATGTGTAAAAATAAATAAGAGATTAAAATCTACTTTTCCAAGAATTTCCAACAAAAAGTAATTAAAAAGAAAAAAATAATTGAAGAAAAAAAAAAAAAAAAAAAAAAACAAAAATCATTTGATATGAAAATTTATTAATTTAAATAAAAAGCCAATTTAACAAGAATTTTAAGTAGCATAAAAAAATAAATGAAGAATAAAAAACTTAATACTTAATATAATTAATTAATTAATTTTATTTTATTTGTTTTGTCTTGTTTCTTAATAATAGCCCACGTGGCGTATATGGGGTGAGGAAAAGGATACCGACATTATTTATACGGTTTATTTGAAAAAGGTGTGTTATCACCGGCCCACACCCTCAGCTACAAATGTGAGTATTTATTTATTTTTTTTTTATTATCTGATAATTATTATTCCTATTTTTCTCTTACAGGCCGACTCTGAAGATGATATTTCCTATTTGGAATGGGAAATGGTGCGTGTACGTTTTGTCAAGGCCGCCACCTTAGAACGTCTAGTCGAGGCCTTGGCCACCGATGATGGTGAATTAGAATCAACCTTCATTAATGTTTTTCTTAATACCTATCGCACTTTTTCCACCGCCAAAGAGGTTCTTAGTCTTTTTGTCAAACGTTATAATACTTTGTGTGAAAAACAACGTATTGAAGATTTGAAAAATAAAGACAATGTCGATTATGATCGTTCCAATTCCATACACGAACAACATAAGAAAACTTTGTTGTCAGTATGGAAAATGTGGTTAAATGGTTTTCCTGAAGATTGGAATGAAGAAAATCTAGAAGCTTTAATTAATTTCACCAGCAAATATTTACCAAATTCAGATCTACATTCGAGGGCTCTCAATCAATTGGAAATGATTTTACGCCAACAGGTGTATAATAAAAAACAATTACCTGCCTGGTTGGGTGATCAATTTGCTGATTTATATTTGGCTCCTGAATTTCATGGGAGAGCTTGTTTTTTGGAAACTTATCGTTTTCCTCGCATTGATGTGCGTCATTTTGCTGAGCAATTGACGCGTATGGATTGTGAATTGTTTAAGAAAGTGATATCGCATCAATGTTTAGGTGCCACTTGGTCGAGAAGGTCACAGGGTTGTTGTGAAACTGTAGTGGCTACAGTTACACAATTTAATGAGGTGTTGTATAGAGTGATAACGAGTATTTTGATCGAGAGAGCTTTAGAACCTCAAGTGAGTATTATGAGATATTTTTATATAAAAAATATGGAAAATTAAAAATTAAAAACAAAAAAATAAAAGTTTTAGTTTTCCCTTGAAAAAATCCAATCTCAAAAGTGTAAAATGATGTTTTTTATATTTTCTTGTATTTAAAAGAAAAATAGTTTTTAAATATTTTCATTCCTTTTTTTCAGGATCGTGCTGTATATATTTCTGTATGGATTGATATAGCTCAAGAATTGAGACTATTAAAAAATTTCTCCTCGCTTAAAGCCATCATAACGGGCCTTAATTCTTCAGCTATTTATAGATTAAGTAAAATATGGTCGGTTTTGCCGAAAGAAAAGGTAAAATTAAATAATTTTATTATAACATTAAAAGAAACTAATATATTTTTTTTTTTCATTCATAGTTGGAAATCTTTCATGAATTGGCACGCATTTGTTCAGAGGACAATAATGCTTCAGTACAAAGAGAACTTTTAATAAGAGAGGGAACAGCGAAATTTGCAGAAACGGTGGGAGAAAATGATCGTCATATGCAAAAGATCATACAAAAGCAGGTGAGTTTTTAGGGGGTTTGAAATGTATAAAATTTGTCATAATTGATGTTATTTTTTTTTTTTTCTAGAGTACCCAAACCTCTCATGGCACTATACCCTATTTAGGCACTTTTCTTACTGATTTAACTATGATACATCAAGCTAATCCTGATACTGTGGGCGAAGATAAACTAATTAATTTCGAAAAGAAACGTAAAGAATTTGAAGTTTTAGCTAAAATTAAGTTATTACAAGGAGCAGCTAATACTTATAATTTAGATGAAGATCCCTTATTTAATAGATGGTTTTATTCTATGCCGGTTTTAAGCGAAGAAGATGCCCATACTTTATCGTATCAACTAGAACCGCCACCACCTACAGCTCCCAGAAAAAGTACCACTTCATCAAATATGTCTTCGGCAAATTCTTCTATTTTAGGGCATAGAAAAACAGATTCTATAGCTTCAAATTCTAGCAGTGGAGCAGGATCACAATTTTATTGTGAGATAAGTTCCCACAATAGTTCCAGGCACAATTCTTTAGATAGAGAAGCCCAACACAATCATATGTCAGCTACTAGTAGTGTATCAAATTTATCTTTAGATTCCAGTAATTCCGGTGGAGGCATCAACAAATCCAAAATGATACATTCCCATAGTTCAAATGGTTTACTACGCAGTTCTCATGGCTCTACAAACAGTGGTTCCCATACACCCACCCATATTGGTTCCCCTTTAATTAACGCTCAAGTAGTTAATTCCCCAGGGGCCAATGCTGATTTTTATATAGTCAAAATTACCTTGGAAACAGAAACAATGCCTCAGGATGGCATTGTGGTCTACAAGAGTATGATGGTTAAAAATAATGAACGCACACCACAAGTGATACGTAATGCCTTAATGAAATTGGGCATTGAAGATGATCCTGATAATTATATTTTGGCTCAAAGGCTGCCTGATAAAGATGTAGATTTACCACGTAATGCCAATGTATTTTATGCTGTGGTGGTAAATAAAAATTTCGAATTGCGTTTCATATTGAAACCCAATACGGAACGTATGAATGGTTTAAATGGAGGAGGCAGTGGAAGTCGTAGTAGTCGAAGCAGCAATAGCTAATGGTTAACAAAGACCCTGTAAAAGGGTCAGAAATTTTATTTAAATTTTTGTAAGAAATTTAACAAAAAACGCAGCGCGTTTGGAAAGTAATAGAGAAGCGAAAGGGTGCTTTTGTAAGGAGAATGTAAGAGAATGGAACACACTTGTAGAAGTTTTTAAAAGGAAACTTTTGGAAGATATGTAAAATAAAGGAAAAAAAATTAATTAAACGAATCTTTAGTTATAAAATAAAGTCAAAAGGAAATTAATAATAATTAAAATTATGAAAAGAAAAACAATTTCCTTGGGGCTTTTATTATTAATTTAATTTGTATATATTTTTAATTTAACACAAACAACTCGAAACTAATTTTATTTTTGTTTTAATAAAAAAACCATGACAAATATTACTTTAAATAATTATAATTTTTAATTTTGTTAAAAAAACTAAACGATTTAATTTTTAATAATTTTTAATTTATTTTAATTTAAATTATTAATAAAATGGTTATTAATTAATTAAAGTAATTAATAGTTATGTAAAAAGAAATAATATAAAAAAATTAAACTCTAAACTTATTTAAATAAAGAATTAACGACTTTAACTAAAAACCAATAATAAAAAACAATTTTGATATTTTCTATTTATAATATTTTTATGAATTTATATAAAAAAAAAATAATAATAAAAACAAATTTTGTATTAAAAAAATTACCACAAGTTTTTTATAAATTATTTATTAAAAAATAAAAATAAAAACTTTTTGGAAATTTTTTATTTAAATAAAAAAACTAAACCCCACTTTTGTACGAAATATTTAACAAGATATGATATTAAAAAAACTACAAAAATATGCTTTAAATAAATCTACATTTAAAATTAATGAAATATAAATCTCAAATACCCCTGTCGCCTCCCCAAAAAATAAACAAAAATGTATTATATAAATTAAATTATAAAATTAAATTAAATATTTAATAAAAAGTAATAAAAAATAAAGCAAAAATAATTTATAATAATAAAATATATAAAAAATTAAATTATATAAAAATGTAATAAATTATAAAAAGTTTTTTGAATAATTTATAAATAATTTATAATTAATTTTTATAATTTATCTTAATAAATTTATTAATTTATATAATAAAAACAACCAGAAATAAATATAATTTATTGGACACAATTTAGATTTATAACTGTTTTATTCTCCCAATTAGTATAAAATATAAAAAAAGTAAGTAAAATGTTCAAAAGCTATTTTATTACACATATATTCTATATAGATTTTTAAAAATCCGTTCCTTAATTTAGCAATTATAGGCGTTAAAAGTTTTTTAAAAATAAATAAAATAATAAATAAAACTTAGCATTATTTTATTTTGAGAGAGGGAGTGAAGCGTATTAGGTTTAAGGTAGTTTTGAATAAAACTAAAAACAAAAATTTAACTAAAAAGTTTTAGTTCCAAAAGACTTTATTACAAATTTGCTATTTTGGAATGTCTGTCCATCCGTCCGTCTTGTTTAAAACAGCGCTACTATGCTTAAAATAACTCTTGAGGGTGCTTAAAAATAATTTCATATGCTTTAAATGTTTTACAAGATGGACCACCAGAGTAGTTGTATTTTAATTATATATCAAGTATGGCTAACAAAACACTATAGAACTTTTATAAGGACAACAATTTAAACATTATAATTAAAATATTTAAATTAGTTTATAAAAAATCGTATATAAACTTGAAACCATAAACATAATAAGGAATATTCAAAATTGTATTACAAAAAATGATTTTTTTACTCTTGTTACAATTGTAAGCCTACAAAGTATTCATATGCTAAAACACTATAGCTAAGATAGTCTATTTTGGGATAAATAGCTATACGTCCTTCCGTCTGCCTGTTCGAAAATGTATTGAAATAAACTTTTCTAAATGCCCTTATAAACCTCAAAATCATTAAGAGAAATATTTACAATTTTCCTACAGCAAACGTTATTTTTACTTTTGTTACAATTGTGATCTTATAAACTATTCTTATTCTAATATCTTATAGTAAAAGGAGTTCATTTAGTGATACTCACTAGTCTGTCATTCCGTCTGTTTGTCCTTAAATGAAAAAAAAAAATGTTTTTTTTCTAATGCCCCTATGAACCATAAAGCTGTAAAAGAAATATTTAAAATTTTTTACGACATTCAGGCATTATAATTTTTGTTGCAATTGTCTTCCTATAAGGTATTTAAATTCAAACGCTTTATAGTTGAGGGAGTACATTTAGAGATGTCCAATTGTCTGTCCTTCCGTCTGTCTGTCCTTAGAAGTATTGGTATTAAATTTTCCAAGTCCTCGGATAACTTACACAACTTAAAACATTTTACAACAAGAAATATAGCGCATTAAGACTTAAGCTAGTTCTTAACAAAAAGAAAAGCAATAATTTAACTAAAAAGTTTTAGTTCTTAAAGATTTTAGTCTAAATTATTTCATTTATTATATCTGTCCAATTGTCCGACTTAAAAAATGGCATCCTAAGGCATCCTAAGGGAAAGAAAGTAATAAGAGAAATATTTAAAATTTTTTTTACGACATTCAGATGTTATGATTTTTGTTACAATTTTCATCTTATAAGGTATAAAAATTCAAACGCTTTATAGTTAAGGGAATTCATTTAGTGATGTCCAATTGTCCGTCCCTCCGTCCGTCTGTCTGTTCTTAGGATTATTGGTATTAAATTTTCCAAGTCCTCGAATAACTTACACAATTTAAAATGTTTTACAACAAGAAAAATAGCGCATTAAGACTTAAGCTAGTTCTCAATAGAAAGAAGACCAATTTTAACTAAAAGTTTTAGTTCTTAAAGATTTTAGTTTAAATTACTTCGTTTATTATGTCTGTCCAACTCCGTCCGACTTAAAAAATGAAAACTTATAGTTATTATAAGGCATCCTAAGGGAAAGAAAGTAACAATAGAAATATTTTAAAGTTTTTTTACAACATTCAGATGTTATGATCTTTGTTACAATTGTCTTTCTATAAAGTATTCAAATTTCAACGATTTATAGTTAAGGAAATCCATTTAGTGATGTACAATTGTCCGTCTTTCTGTCTGTCCTTAGGTGTATTGAAAATAAATTTTTCAAGTCCTCGGATAACTTACATAACTTTAAATGTTTTACAAAAAAAAAAAAAAAAAAAAAAAAAACGTAGCACATTACTCAAGATTGGAGCTAGTTCTTATTAAAATAAAAACATTAAATTAACTAAAATGTTTTAGTTCTTCATAAATATGTCTAAATTACTTAGTTTGTAATGTCTGGCCATCTGTCCGATTTGTAGAAAAGTAAAGGTTGTTAGTTAATGTTCAAAAATACTCTTGAAAAAGCTTGAAAGTAATTTCAAATGCTAGAAAATTTAGCAAATCTTACAAAAATAATAGTTGTACATATTTTAAATATATATTAGGCAGGATAATCAAAACACAAGATAACGTATTCTTGGCACAACCAAATTATGAAATAAAACATAAAAAATTAAAACTTATAAGGAATAAAGTAATATGAGAAATATTAAACAATTTTTCCAAATAAAAGTTTGCGATCTTATAAAGTATTCAAATTCTAAAGCCCTATAGCTAGGGGAGTTCTTTTAAAATTATTCACTCGTCCGTCCTTCCGTCTGTCTGTCTTTAAGTGAGTTAAAATGAAACAAATATGACCGCTAGATTTTGATTTACTTCCTTCAGCTAAGTTTGTAAATTATACAATATATCTAAAGAAATAATTTAGAAATTGGTACTTATTTTGTTCTATTATTTTATTCCGGCTAAAACAAATTAGATGATTTTAAATAAATACAAATATTTTAAATATTTATTTAATTTGCTTTTTGCCTTTGAAATTTCGTTCAGTTATTTGTTAAAAAACTTCATTTTATGAAACTAATTACTAAAATATTCAACACCTTAAATTATGCAATGCTTATTGATCTACTTAGTGCATTCTCCATTTTAGCTAATATACCAACCATGTATTTATACTAATTCAACAAGGCTTTTAAAACCATACTGGTGCTTAACTATACTCAATGAACTAGAACTGATTTAGAACTGAGCTTAATTTTTTTATCCGAAAATTTCGATAAATTTTCATTTCTTTTAAAGAAAAATTTTAATAAATGTTCATTTTATAGACAATTTTCGATATTTAAAAGAAATTTGTTTGGGTACTTTCTTTTATTATGCACCTTTTGTTAAGAGTACTTTTCAAACTAGTGTAGTGGGAGAGAATGAAAAAAGAAGCAACAACAATTAACATTGTTGCATTCGCTCGCAAAGGTAACGTCACCCTAAATCCAAAATCGGGTTAACAGTGACGTCATGAAATACCAGAAAGACACCAAAACACAACAATAAAGTTGAGTGACGTGCAAACAGATATGTCGTCATTAAATTAGACCAAACAATAAAGAATGACAACCAACACCACAAAATGCACTCGCTTAAAAAATATACACACACATTTGCATAGTAATAAATTCTAGAGAGTATAGGTCACAAAATAAAAACATTAAAACCAACAATGACGTAACAGAAGACAAGAGATTTTAATAAAAATAATTATATTTTTAATATTTCTTAGTCTTTTTTTAATTTTCTACTATTTTTATATTTGGCAAAAAAATTTCACTAATTTATTTAATTATTTTTATAACTATTTATTTAAGAAAGAAAAATTTATTTTTTATTTAAATTTTGAAAATTTATCGTCCAAAAAATCCTTGTTTACTGTTTTTGTTTCCTTTTAAAACAACAAATATAAACCACCTTCACTAACAAATGTTGCCAGCTTAAAATCATTAATCATTTTACCACAGACTTTTACATGCACACACACTTACTATCTCTTTTAATCCTACTCATATGCAGGTTTGTAAGAGAGTGTATGTAAACAAATTTAAGCTGACATCATTTTAAGTAACATTTTGCTTTTTAGTGGTTATTGTCATTCTTTGACAAATTCATAAATAAAACCGTTACATTGAAAATGTTAAATAATAACAGTGAGTGATGGAAAAAATGTTATGTTAATTAATACATTAAAAGGTAATGTTAATGAAAAAAACTGTTATGTTATTAATTATACTGTTAAATTGAGTGAGGGTGTTAGAGTACACTGTAGAAAATTAACAGAAAATAAAAAAAAAGAAAAAAATTGATTTTTCATCAGTTTTTGACACTAAATTGTTTTTTCTTTTTACTATAAACAGTTTTTACTATATTTTTGTACTATTTCTCTAAATTAAATCAGGTTTTCACCACAAATTTTCCCCATAAAAAAAGTTGTTTTGCCATAATTCCCCACAAAATTAGTTTTTCATCATTAAACAGTTTTTCACCAAATTATTATAATTTGTTTAACATAAAAATTAGATTTTCACCACTTTTTTAAATTTTCACCACCAAATCGATCAAAACTGGGTTTTCCCAATTATTATTATTTTTTTTTTTTTTAATCACAAACCAAGTTTTTTTTAGAACTAAAACCGATTTCACTATAAACATTATTTTTTTACTTGAAATTTGTTTTCCACCACTAAACCGGATTTTCAACACAAAATGGATTTTTCACCTTAAAACCAGGCTTTAATAACACAACCAATATACATGCTCTTTACCATATAACCGAATCGCTAAACCAGATTTTTACCTCTAAACTTGCTTTTCACCACAAAACTAGTTTTTCACCACTAAACGGGATTTTCACCACAAAACTAGTATTTCACCAGAAAACTAGTTTTTCACCACAAAACTAGTCTTTCTCCACCAAACTAATTTTTCACCACCAAACTAATTTTTCACCACAAAACTAGTTTTTCGCCACTAATTTTAACACAAAAAAAATGTATTTCACCAGAGAACTAGTTTTTCACCACAAAACTATTTTTTCATCATAAAACTAGTTTTTCACCACAAAACTAGTATTTTACCACAAAACTAGTTTTTCACCACAAAACTAGTTTTTCATCACAAAATTAGTTTTTCACCACAAAACTAGTATTTCACCACGAAACAGGTTTTTCACCATTAAACTAGTTTTTCACCGCTAAATAAGTTTTTCACTATTTGACCAGATTTTTACACCTAAAAACCGTTTATTCACTACTAAACAGATTTTACTTCAAAACCCGTTTTCATCACCTCAACAACAATATTTTTTTTTCCAAAACCTGTTTACACCACGTAACTAATTTTTCATCACAATTCTAGTTTTCCACCACAAAACTTGATTTTAACCGCAAAACTAGTTTTTCACCACGAAACAGGTTTTTCACCATTAAACTAGTTTTTCATCGCTAAATAAGTTTTTCACTATTTGACCAGATTTTTACCACTACAACATTTTTACACCTAAAAACCGTTTATTCACCACTAAACAGATTTTACTTCAAAACCCGTTTTCATCACCTCAACAACAATATTTTTTTTTTCCAAAACCTGTTTACACCACGTAACTAATTTTTCATCACAATTCTAGTTTTCCACCACAAAACTTGTTTTTAACCGCAAAACTAGTTTTTCATCACAAAACTACTTATTTTTACTACAAAACTAGTTTCTTACCACAAAATATTTTTTTTACTACAAAACTAGTTTTTCACCACTAAACAAGTTCTACACTTTAAACCGTTTATTCACCACTAAACAGAGTTTTTACTTCAAAATCAGTTTTCATCATCATGTCATATTTTTACCTAAAAGTCAATATTTTTTTTTCAAAATATGTTTGGTTTTTTAATTCAAATTCAATGTTTCTTTTTTTACCACTAAATCGATTTCAAATCATAAAACCAGTTTTTCAACACTAGAAGCTTTTTTTTTACCACTAAATTGATTTTTTACCACAAAACCAGTTATTCACCACTATATCCGTTTTTCACCAATAAATCAGTTTTTCACCACAAAACTAGTTGTGAATTACTAAATAAGTTTTTTACTATTTGACCAGATTTTTACAACTAAACCGGGTTTTCACGTAAAAACCGTTTATTGACCACTAAATAGTTTTTTATTTCAAATGGAGTTTTCACCACTAAATCTTATTTCTACCTCAAAACCATATTTTTGCTTCAAAACCAGTTTTTTATTACAATTCTAGCTTTTTACCTCAAATTTTGTTTTCTACCATTAAATCAATTTTTCACCTCAAAATCAGATTTTCACCATTAAATAGATTTTTGACCACTGAATTGATTTTTCACCACAAAACTATTTTCACTACTACAAAAGTTTTTCACCACTAAATAAATTTTTCACCTCTAAATCGATTTTTTACCATTAAAGTGATCTTTTACCACTAGACGAGTTATTCACTATTAAGAGTGTGTGCCAAACGGTAAAAAAATATGTAGGAAAGTAAATTTTTGACAGTTATGAGGTGATTAGAAATGCATTAGCTCATAGAGCTACATACATTTTTGACAATCGAATATAAAAATTTGAAAATCGTAAAATAACTTAAAATTGAAGTTTTTCTCATTAAAATAAAGAATTTTTAAAAATATATTCAATTTTTTAAAAGTTTTGTTAAAGAATTTGTCAAAATTTAATTTAAAGCATAAAATATTTAAACATAGGAAAATATAAATTTCCCACAGAATTTTGTTACCATTTGGCTATAAATCTATTTTTGACCTCAAAAAGAATTTTTTCCCTCAAAACCGGTTTTCATCTCAACCCCAGCTATTTACTACTAAATCGGGTTTCCACCACAAAATTTACTTTTCACTCCACCCACTTCGTACCCGTGGTTTTGATTGTTTGTTTAAAAAAGAGCCACCTCGAAGTGGTGTAGGTGGCGATTCCCATTTTACTGACCCGTTAAAGTCGTGGAGGTGATGGTGTGTACAAAAAAGTGCCACCCCGAAGTTGTGGTGATAAATGACTTCCTCTAGGACATGTCCATGTTAAAGTGACTAGTCAAGTTGTTTATAATGTAACTACGATAGTTTGAGACAGCCAAGAAAAGAAATTGCTGGGCTTCTATTGCTCTTGTTTTATCCGTAAAAATGGCGGTAAAAATGCTCATGCCTTAGTGTATATACTGCATACACTTCATCAGCATTCATATTTTAACAATTGGTTTTGGATGACCTCCAAATAATAAAAAACAAAATTGAGTTGTAGTGCATTAGGAACTTAGTAACTAATTTTTTACCTTGTTCTTTAATAACTTTTATAAATTACACTTTTAATTTCTCTCTGTGCATGTTACTCTATTAATTCTCACTCAATTAACTATTCCAAACATACTCACATACACACACTCCAATTTACTCATAGAAGTCCAACATAAAAACGTGTCTTCTCAAAAAAAAAGTTACCAAATTACACTCCGAACTCAAAATCTAAAATAAAAGCTTTCGGTATTAGAATTAAGATTTCTTGACAATGCTAACATTTATGCAAGTAGTTGGAGACGTGGAGCCTTAACGTAAGGACTTGAAGTTTGTAATAATAAAAAAATATACAATAAAATACCAAACGGTAAATTTGCTTTTTTAATCAAACAGTGAACAAATTGTGAGAGTGTGAAAAAAATTATAGAAAAAATGGCAGAATATAAGAAAAGAAAAATAAAAGATTATTATAAATAAAATAAAATTAAAAAAGGTTAATAAATTTATATAAAATAAAAATAAAAAGCATAAGTGTTTTAAAAAAAAGAAAAATTAAAATTTTTTATTGAACAAGGCTAAAGGAGAAAAAAAAAAAAAAAAAATGTGAATTTGTAATTTTTTTCTTTACGACGATTCAATATTAAGCCTTTTTTTGTTGGTTTGAAATACATATAGATACATAGTATACAATACTGACAGCTCGGGAAAAATGTGAAAAAAATATCTTGGTAAAAAGAAGAAGCAGATGAAGAGAAAAAAAGAAAAATTCATATAAAAAATAATGAAACATTTAAAAAGGAATAAAAAACTAGAAATAAATTAATAAAATAATAACACAAGAAAATTTAAAAATAAATTACTACAAATTTAATTGAATACAATGAAAAATTTAATTAAAAGGATTAAATGAAAAAATACAACTTTTGTATTAAAATTACGAAAGAAATAGGCTTTAATTAGACATAAATATATTTTTTATTTAATATTTAGGGAATAATTTTTAATTTCTTTATTAATTTATTATATTTAATTTAAATTCTTATACAAATTTTAATAAAATTTCATTGGCAAATAACAGGAAATAACCTTGACAGGGTGCGTGTGTACTAAATAATATTAAAATAATAACAACAATTATTAGCTACAATTTATTTTATATATATTAAATATTTAATTAAATTAACAAAAGGAAATGATTGATTAATTTGTAAAATGTTTCTTTATTATTAATAATTTTTGTTATACAAAATTTCCTTTTTTAATTTAATTGCAAAAGAAAAAATTCCTTTACTCTATAAGTTTTGGGGGAAAACATTTACTTATCGATGACGCATTCCTTAAGAGTAGGGCAGAAGGTTAAATTACGAACCAACAATGAAAAGTAAAAGAAAAAAAAAAAATTTACGTCGAGAGCATACAGCAGCAATAACAACAAAAGCCAAATAATGATAAAATACCTTTGAAAAAAGAAACAACAAAATACACACATAACACCACTTGTAATGTATTTTTCACTAGAAAAACTTATCAAAAAGAAAAGAAGATTAAAAAAGACATAATTTGAAAAATGAAAGCTTTTTCCAAACCACACAAAACTCTTACACAGAAAGCATAAAATTACTCCGAAATAATAAGGAAAAATTTACCACCCACTATGTCTACTACTAAATAAAGCAACTATGTTTTTAATCTCTCTCTGTTGCTCTTTCTTTTAACACCCTCACCTATACTCTTTTTCATTTTCTATAATCAATTTTAGTTCTGTTATTGTCTTTATGTTGCAGACACTCATTTTAATTGTTTTGCTCTTTACGAGTAATTTTAATTTAAAAAAATCTCTTTTATGTTGTTGTCATCTTTTAAACGTTATTTAATTTATTTTTTTGTATTTCTTCTTTATATCCTTGTGTTTATACACAAAAATGACAACAATAGTATTTTTCACAGCAGCATTTAAATAGTAGTAGAAATTTAAGTAGCAAAAAAAGTATTAAAATCTTTGTTCAATTAACAGTAGTAGGAGAGGGTGTTAAAGATTATAAAGAGAGCACAAGAAACAAAAGCAAATAACATAAAATGTATCACAATTTATAAAAGGAACTTAAATAATGCAAACAGTTAGCAAAGAACAGGCCATAATAAAACATGTGCTAAGTGTAAGAAAATAAAAAAAGAGACGAAAAATTAAAAAAAGAACAAGGTAAAATAAAAAGGAAAATTTGTAGCAATTGAAATAAATTAGAATTGATTTCATGGAAAAGTGTATAAAGTTTTTAAAAATTATAATAAAGTGTGCAAAAAACAAGTTAATTTAAAGGAAATTTTTACAAATTATAAGTGGAAATATTAAGTTTTTTTTTGTTTTTTGTTTTGTTTTAAGAACTAACTTTTATGGAAACTTGGAAGGAGGACTTAATAGTGCATCATTTTTGTTAAGCTCCTTTGCTCCATTGATCTCTATTTTCTTTTATCAAATTTTCTCTTAATATTATTGTTGATATTAAATCTTTTATTGCATAAAAAAGAAAACTTATTTTGGATTATTATAAAATTTGGTTCAATGACAATTAATTGGCAGTAAGAAAAAAACACTTGTGAAAATAAAATAACAGAGTTCTTCTTATAGAATATCATATAATAACTCTAATAACATTCTCTCTCTTGGTATTACATTGAAATAAATGTTTGTAGGATCCCAGAAGTTTATTTGGTGGCAATTAACCCGCTTTTAGACAATAAGATTCATTGGTGTATAGTCACCTGCTGCTCTCCATCAGTCACCAATGAGCGTATTAGCAATTGCCACTTTACTGACTCTATGGTAAGCGGGATGAAGACAAAAAAAAGAATCAAAAATTTTTAAGTGACTAATTGTAACCAGTAGAGTGATTATGTGCGCACAAAAGTTACACTTTGTAGCCGCTGAAGTGATTGTGTATGTAAATAAAAAGGCCAACTTGTAGTCGTGCAATGGCCTATTTGTCATTTTATTGACCATTCGGTTATCGTGGAGGTGAGCAAAAAAGAGACACTATGTAGTCGTTGAGGTGGCATGGACTACATAGTGTCCGTGGACTAGCCCATGTTAAAATGACTAGTCACGTAGCTAATAAAGTGGTACCCAGATGTAGTCGGTTAGGTAACTTGTACGCAACTGCCACCATAGACAGCAGGGATAAGCAGCAGGAAAAATATTTGGAAATTTGGAACTAAACGAGATTTCAAGAGGAATATCAGAGAAGATATTTTACATGCAACTTGGATATATATTTTACAAACACGCCTAACGATGTGATATTTCTCCTTAAAGGATTTTATAAAATGGTCTCTTAATTAAAGTCTAAAAAATATTATTAAAACAAAGGAAATCAAAATAAATAATAATTACATGAGGCGTAATGCGATCTAACGTAGAGTTCAGCAGATTCCAAAAACTCAAGTCTCCAGAGAGAGGTTCAGGAAGGAAAGTATACTTTGCATTGTATAGTCCATCGAGACGTATGAGATTTTCCCATTTTACTGACAATGTATGAATTAAATCCGCAAACTACGACGACTAGTTTTTTGAGGCCAGAAATAAATTAAGCCAATGTTTGATATCTTGTTCTAAAGATAAGCTTATTCTAGCTAAGGAATTTTGAATCAAAAGAAATAAATAGTAGTCAGAAAGGGGCAATGCCTGTGTTATACTTTTTAAAGCTGAAACCAAATTATTTTGTGACACTGAAGCAATATCTCAGACATGCAAAATAGCATTTCAGTTCGTGTGGCACCTGCAAATGCTTTTGGGTGAATCCAAGTGCCTTTAAAAGTCTGGAAATTATTGCTTGATCCAATGATTTTCTTACATCTTGATCAAGTAAAGAGTTCTTCATCTTTAAACTTTTTCGAAGGGCTGGTAATGATCTTTCCACTTGGAATTAATTTTATTAAAGCAATCTAATGTCAAATGATGGGAATTAATGCATAAATAAATGCCTGGAGTATCTTTGTTCATGCGTCTTCATAGATATTTTTCCAGGGCGTTTAAAAATTATATCTGTTTAATTATTTAGTTAACAGTTAATAATTTTATACCCTTATGTTTCTGAAATTCTCAGCGAGACAAAACGTATTCAATGACTGGTTTTGTTTGTAACTACAATTCTAAAGTAGAATAGTTTGATTGCTGATTGGAAAATGCTTTAAGTAAATCAAACTTGAGGATGAAGACAGGTTTGATGATGACAGTACCCCAGTCAGCCATATTATTTGAATAGCATGTCCAAATAATAAAACTTTATTATTTAAATTAATGTTCGTTAGCGTAAACGTTGTATTCATTTCTTATACTATTTTGATCCCAAATTGAGTTATACGGATGTATAACAAAACCAAACTTTATTTGCACTTCCATGCCACCAAAATTGTACTAAGTAACCAATGATTTATATTAGGTATGAAGACATATTGCGTGTAAAACGCCGAAGCCGATCCTAACAGAATGGTCGTTTTTAAATGCTTTCTTTTAAGTCGACAATTCTTTAAAGTAAATATGGAATAAAGAAATATGTACTAGAGTTCCTGGTTCAAGAGATGGAATAGTTAACATGGCGCTAGTAACTCACATGAGAATCTCATGATGAGATGAAGGAAATAATGTACAAAACTATCTAGGAGCCCACCTATATACAGATGGATCTGAAATTGGTGACCGAACTGGCATAGGCTTCTATGAAATGTGCCGGAATTCTGGAACACAATACCGTCTTCCAGGCGGATGTCATGGCTTTTACAGAAGGTATTAAATGGTTGAAGGAAGTAGATAATAAAGCTCCTACTCGTATTTATCCGGATAGTCAATCGGTTATAAAAAACTCTAAGAAATGAAAGAGTTACATCTCGAAGTGTCTTAGAGTTAAAGAGCGAAATAAACTGGAACTTTGAATGTGAGTACATCAAGATAATATGGGTTCCAGAATATAACGGAATTGTCGAGAATGAAAAAATCTATAGGATATCCAATATGGACACCATCACAATGTTTTGCAAACAAAACCTTTCCAGAAGTTTAAAACTGAACTGAAAGAATGGGCAAGAGGTGAACACTTCAGAGCCTGACAAAATTTAAATACCAAGAAAACGACAGACATCTTATGGGGAAACCTAAACATCGGGACGACAAAGGCGATCCTTAAAATATATAAGCCAACACTCAAAAGGCTATAGCTATTACAGATATATTCAACAGGTTACCTTGGGTATAAACATTTTTAAAAAAATCGCCAAAATTTCATTTATGATGTGACTGAAAAAAAAAAAAAAAAAAAATGCACATAGATAGTCCTTATAATTTTCTACAAAAAAAAAACGCTTACATGTGTGGAATATCTGTTTAACTTTAAGAGATAATTGGACCGAAGTAAAATTTTTACTCACTTTTGGACATGTTTTTTTATTTTTTTTTAACTTGGTGGGCTCAATTTGAGTCCTAAAATTCTGTACAAAATTCTAAATAATTTTCGTGCAAGAATCATATACCTATGTGGTTCAGATAAAAAGTTATATTATTTTGAAATAGAAAATTTGAAAGAAATGTGATTTTTTTTCAAAAAGGTGGTAACATTTTTTCATATTAAAATCCATTATTTTCCTCAGGACCATATAATTTTTTCATGTTCCTAAAAGAATGCTTAATGTAAATCCATGTATAACAAATCCGAGGGCAGTTGGGGTAACAGTCTCCCCGCTAGCTCTATCAGAATTTCGTTAATTTTATTTTTTTTTAGTTTTTTGTGGAGCTCAAAAATGTCAAAGCAGAATTAAAAAAAAAAATATATATTGATTACATACCTACATATGATCGCTAAACACATAAACAATATTTAATAAACCACGTCTATTATAACGACAGGGTCACCATTTTACTCAAAAAAGTAAATTTTTGAAGCAAGCTTTCCCCGAACTGGAATTTTGGGTATTTCGGAATAAAAAAGTGGGAATATATTTATATTCTTGTTTTAAGGACAACTTTTTTTTATTATACTAAAATTTAATAATATCTTAGTTAATATATATATAGATTTTATTTAACTTTAAGTATTAATTTTTTTTTACAAAATAACTCTTAACCCAAAATTTTTTTTTTCATAAATTTAAATGAAAAAATTTAGCTCTAATACTTTACTATTTATATAATATTATTTTTCAAGTAATAACCTTACCAATGATACCAAATACTTGCATAAATACTTTACCAAAGACCAGCTAGAAACTTGTGCTCTTCCAAAACAGTTGGAAAATGCCTATATTATGTGATAGTCCTGCTAAAGAAGAGTGTAGATCTTACAAAACTAAATTTCCTGAAATAACTATTTTTTTCCAAAATTAAATTTATTCTTTTTGTCTACCTTTTTCCTTCCTCAAATGTCTTTAAATTGCTAACCAAAAATTAAATCAATAATCACATCATAAGTTTTCTGTTAAACAATCTTGTTTATTTCTTAAAAAAACAATTTTAAAATTCTTTTAAAAACTTTTACAAAAACACAATAAAATTTTTGTAAAAAAAAAAAAAAACAAGAAAACAAAATAATAAATTCCTGTCTTGTGGCTTTTATTGCCATTTGTGTAACTCATTCCTTGTTTATAAAAAGAAAAAGAAAAACATATAAAGGAAGAAAACTTGCTATAACACATTCTCTTTTTCTCTCTCTCTCCCTCTCTCTACCTATAAATATTTCCCCCAAAAATTGGTAACAAAAAAACAAAATTGCTAAAAATTACCACGTAACATTTTGTTTAGTTTTTATTTTAAATAATAATATAATTGTTGTTGTTATTATTATTTTATACACAAACTCTCACACATACATACATTTACACTCACATGTTGTTTTTTTTACTATAACTTTTACAACAACTACTAAAAACTATATAAAGAAAAAAAGGAAAACACGTTGTCAAAGTCTCCAAATAAAATATTAAAAAAAAGAAACAACAAAAAGAAGGGAATAAAAAAAAAAAATTAAATGAGTAAAACAGTTACATACACATATACAACGACAAAAAATTATTTTTTGATGCACAATGTAAATGAAATAAGGAAACGTATCTCTTGCTGGTTAAAATGGAAGGAAGTTAAAGAAGAAGAAAAATAAAATTAAAAAAAAAGATACAAAAAACGTTTAAATCAGTGAGTGTAGGAATGTCTGTGTTTGTAAGTGTGAGTAACAGCAAGAGTATATTAAATGTATGTGTGTGAATGTGTTTAATAAGGGAAAAATAACGTTAGATTTTTTCTTTTTATTTTCATTATAATTGTCTAAAGTATAAAATTATAATGTAACGTTATTTTTTTTATTTTTTTTTTGTAGGTATTATTTTTTGTGTTCTATTATTTCTTTCTGATGTTGGTTTTCAGACCTGCATGTTGCATTTCTATTTTTTTTTTGTAAACATGCCAACCAACACACACATACATTTACATATTCATTTATTTTGAAATAAGTATAAAAATGTTTAAATGTTTTTAACAAGCATGCACTAATAAAAAAGGAAGCATGCTACTTTTTTTCTGTGCACACACATTCATATAAACCTTTATGTGTATATGAATTAATATATAAATGTGTATATGTATTTCATATGTTTATTACAGTTATGTGCTAAAACATGAACAAGTTTCCTGTTAAATATAATGCAAAAAAAGCAAAACAAAACAAGAAAATAAAATAAAAAATTGTTGCTGTTGTTGTTCATTCAACAACCAGTTTAAATGCAATTGAAAATTAAAATATAAAAAAAAAATATATATATATAAATTAAAATAATATTATAAGCAAACAAAATATAACCAACAAAACAAAATAATAATTAAAAAAAGAAATTATAATAAACCTCAAATTAAAACGAAATTAAAATAATTGTATATAAAAAAATTGTTAAAACCTTTAATCTATAAAACTCTAAAGTGAAATAATAATGGAAAAAATAGCAAAAATAAAATAAAAAATAAAAAAAATAAAATAAAGCAAATATTATAAAAATAAAGCTAAATATTCTATAAAAAAAGCTAAAAAAATATAAATTTAGACTTTAAACAATTTTAATGTTTTTTAGTAACTATTTTCATTATTATTTATAAACAAAAACCATAATAATAACAATAAATATTTTAATCAGCTTGTCAGCAGCTAAAACAACAAAAAATATTTTAATGTATCCTTAATATTTAAAACAGGTGAGTTTAATTTTATTTCTCATACTTGTAAATATGAATATTTTTAAAATATACCTATAATATAAATTGATAATAAAAGATAAACTTTTTTTTTAATTATTTTATTAATTATAAATATTGTGTGTATTTAATGATAACCAGATAAGGAAAGAAGTTTAGGGAAAGAGATTTCTTAAGGATTTAATTAATTTTAAGAAAATTGATTTTAATATTTTCCCAAATCCTAATAAACAAATTTTTTTTTAAATTTAAAATAGCATCACTTTCTTGTGATAATTTAAAAAAAATATCTTAAAATCGGGAAATATATACCGTATGATTAATATTAATTTAATTTATTTTAAACTAAATAAACGATTGTTAGTTTAAAAAATAGTTTGAGAACATCATTTTAAAAATATCTTGATTTTGAGAAATATGTGGCGTATAGTTAATATCAATTAAATTAATATTTTTTTTTTTTAATTAATATTAATCACATTATGTAAAACGAAATGTTTTCAAACGTTCAAATTTTGTATGAAGAATACTGGGAAATTGAAATTCTTTCCATAAAATTTTTTTCAAACGTTTCACAGTGGTTCCAAAACGCTCTTTTTTTGGAAATAACTCAGTAACTAAAGAACCGTTAGAGGTATCTCAATAAAATTTCACATGGTCAGAGCTGAGGTATTTTCGAGTTGATTTTGTGGAGTACAGGCCCCTGGGGGGTCAGGGGGAAGTGGGTGGCCCTCCAAAGTTACCCATCTCGGGTATGTAATTTTTTTTTTTTAATCTCCAAAAATTCATTTATGATATGACAGAAAAAAATTTTATGTATAGATAGTCCTTGTAAATCTCTACAAAAAATTATTATCTCTTTTAGTTTAAGAGATATTCGGGTCGAAAAAATTTTTACCTCATTTTTAGCCTCGTCTTTTTTTGAGTTTTTTTTAACTTGGCGGGCTTAATATTGCTCCTAGAATTTTTCTAAAATATTCTCCTACAAAATTCTAAATAATATTGCTGCAAGAATCATATAATTATATGAATCCGTTGAAAAGTTATATTATTCTAAAGTTGGAACTTTAAAAAAATTTTAAATTTTTTAGGTTTTTTTTTCCAAAAAGGTGGCCTATTGAAATTGGTTGTGATCGGTTCATTATTTCACCTAGCCCCCATACAAATGTCCTTCCGGAATAGGGGTTTAGTGATCATAGATGCCTTACATATAGCAATATTTTAATGAAATTCGGCGCAAACAAGTTTGGTATAAATGTTAATCTTTGTGCCTAATTTTATGAATATCGAATCATAATAGACCATAGCGGCACAGAAAATAAGAAACTTTTGGCAACATATTGCAAATACATAAGGAGTGCGATCGAAAAAATCTTAACACACGCTTTGCCTCATAACTTTTTTCGGAAGCAATATTTAAATTTTTTTTTGATCTAGCTATCATTGAAAAATATGTCAGTTATTATTTTTAATGACAACCATATTGATTTCGTGTGAGTTTGATCAAAATGAGTGGCGAAAGTGATGTACGTGCTATAAGTTATTAAAAAAATTAAAAAAAAAAAAAAATTAAAATTGGTCCTACAAATAATTGGTCAAAGAATTAAATGTCTGCTATCAAACTGTTTCGAAAGTTATTAAACCGTATGAGGAAAATTCGATCATTGATAGGAAACATGGTTTGGGAAGAAAAAGGTCCACATGATATTGGGAAGGCCAAGAAAATCGAAAGCATATTGAAAAGAACTCAAAACAAATCTGGTAGAAAAGAAGTCCGGTTAGCTCAGCGCACTGACTATTTGGTGCGAAAAGTTAAAGCTAATGCGGAGTTAAGAAAATATATAGAGTCCAAAAAGTTCCAGATTGGAATGCTGCAAAAAATTTAGAAGCCAAGAATAGGGCAAGAAAATTAAAACCAAATTTCATACAAAAATACTAATGTTGTATAAAGAACGACGAAACGTATGTACTGGCATATTTGTCGCAGCTTCCGGGTCAAAATTGTTATGTTGCTGATGCTGGAGGAAATGTTGAAGATAAGTTTAGGACCGAAAAGATGACGAAATTTCCTAAAGAATTCGCGGTGTGGCAAGATTTAGCAGTTGCGACAAAAGAAGCAAGTCATTTGGTACAGTGAGCTCTATAAATACCGAAAAATATATCAAAGAATGTTTCCAAAAGAATATTTTTTCTTTGATAAGAAAGCACAATGTGTCCACTTATTTTTGGCCCGATTTGGTATCATTTCACTAGGTAAGAAAGCTCTAGAGTGGTACCAAAGCAACAACATAGTTTTTGTACCAAGAGAGGTAAATCAAATTGTCCGTAGCTAAGACCAGTGAAGAGATATTTTACTTTTGTGAAAAGAAAATCGAAGAGAACAAAGCAGGTGTTCCAAAATATCAAAGATTTTAAAAGGAAATGGGCAGACTGTTCCAAAAAAGATCTTTAATTGGAAGGGTTACCCAAAAAGGTGTACGAGTTCATAAGTAGTGAGCAGAAGTATAAAAGTTTTATTTTTTGATAATCTGTAGTATAATATAAATTAAATAAAAAAAAAAAACAATAAAAACTCTAACATCAACCGTCTCCAAATTATTGAATTGTATATATGTTAAGATTTTTTCGATCGCACTCCTTACTACTCAAAAAATATTTCACTAATAATATAACTAAGCTTAAGTATAATTAATTAAGAAGAGACAAAATAATAAAATTTTTCAAATTCTTTAGCAACATTATTTATTATTTTATTTTTTTTTTTTTTAATAATATATTTCTGTTTTTGTTTTTGTAAATAACTGTTGTGAACATTTTGCGGATACATTTTACTTTCTCACAAAAATAATATTAAAATTGTTAACTTTTTTCTTTTTTTATTATATTTTAAATAAATTTTGGAAAATTTTTTCCTCATTGCAATATGTTGACAACATTGCAAAATGTATTACGTACTACCGTAACATGTTTCATAAACATTGTGTCTAAAATGCATGTTACTTAAATAATTTATATCAACGTTGTATCCAAGACTTTGAATTGTGTGAAACAGCCCAGCAAAAAAAGAACTGAAAAAGCCATGATTTTAACATTGTGTTGTCATTGGAAGGAAGAGCTGCAGAAGTTCTTTTTTTAACCCATGGTTGTCATTGGTAGGATGTTATTCTTTTATACTTCTTTTTCATTCCTTTTGAAGTACTTCCCTTAAAACTATGTTTCTACAATTTTTTAATCAAAATTCTGTTTTTGCCCTATTAAATAATAATAAAAATGCTTTAAAATTTTAAAAAATTTAAATTTTGTTAGAAATTATTACCATTTTTTCCCGCTTAAAATTCATTTATTTTCACTTTTTTGGAAGTAATTATTAAGAACTTCCAAAAATGTTTAAAATATGCACTTTGTTCCAATTTTGTAGTTGTGAAAATGTTCTTTTTTTGGAAGAACTTCATCGTTTTTTGCTGGGAGTATAAATATTTCAATTTTAGTATGGCAATATATTGTTTTTGTATAATTTTGGTAGTAGTAGTTTATAATATAGTCTGGGTCGTACATTAGGTTATAGTCTACTATATAGTTTATTATATGGTCTAGTCTATTATCTAGTCTACACTCTATTCTTTAACATAGATAGCAGACTATAGTATTTTTTATGTAGAAGATAGTTGCACTTAGACTTTTAAAATATTATTACGAAATACATATAATTATGTACATCTGACTTAAAATGAGAATATTTTTTTTTTTATTTTAAATAATTTTTTCTTGCCTTTTTTTTAATGAAGTAAATAACTAGACGTGCAAATATTTTGTAATTAAAATAATGACAACATGAAACAAATATGCTTGAGAACAAAAGAAAATGAAATCATTTGTAAATTAAAAAAAAAAAAAAAAATCATGTGCTTAATGAAATGTCTTATGATAAAAATAAATTTATGAGGATTTAATCATTGAACAAGAAAGATTTGAAAGATATAATGATATTAAAATTAAAAGATTTTTACTTAAATCATTTTTTTAGAATTTTTTTTTAATTGATATCTGATCAAATATATTTTATGGGTTAGAAAAATTGTAAGTTAAGTTTTTCTTCAACAAAATTTTCTCTTGGTCTCTTTTCATTATTTAGCAAAATTTTAAGTTTTAAAATGTGTTAAGCTTAAATATTAGTTAGCATTTTAATAAAGCTTTTTTCTTTGCTTTTTTTAAATTAACAGAGGTATCAATGAAATACATCAAAGCGTATGATTATTATTTTCTTAAATTAAATATTTATCATACGTCACATATGGCAATTTCTACATAATTTGTTATGCAAAATACTTGACTTCAAATGGCACCAAAAAATATGTTTTAAATTAAGAAAGTAGCTACTAAAATGATTTTAAACATTCATTTAAATAAACAAAATATATACGAGGGTCGTATCAAGTCTCAAAAAAAAAAAAAAAAAAAAAAACAATATATTAAAAAAAAGTATTACATATTTTTGGTGAACAGTTGTATCTAAAGAAATATTCAATTAGAGTTATAATTGGATCCTTTTAAACTTTTATATTAAATTTAAAATTAATTATCTCAAGCCTTATTATTTAACCTTTGTTTAGTTTAGGTATAAAGAGCTACAATTTAAGTTAATTATTTCAAGACTCGAATTTGTAGCTAAAATTTGTTCCATTCAAGACTTTAGATGAATCTTAAGTCTTGAATTGAACAAATTTTAGCTACGAAATGTTTTAAGTTTAAGGAATAAAGATAAAATTAAAAGTCTTTAAGACCTAAAATTAAAACTAAATTTATAGTAATAAACTGTGCCATTGAAGCTACCATTATCTGCATCGGCAGCAAAAATTAGACCTTTTAAAGCTTTAAAATTGAAGTTTAAATTCGATGCTTTTAAGATCAAGGAATGAAGTTAAAATTGGAATATTTTAATAACTAAAATTAAGGCAGAAATTAGATCCCTTTACGATTTAGATTGAAGCTAAAATAAAATTATTACAAGAACTATAATTGTAGGTAAACTTTTATACTTTTTTTCACATATACTAAAAACTTAATTTGGGTATTTCAAGACTATAAATTAATGCTAAATTTGGACTGTTTGGAAACCTAAAATTTAAGTTAAAATTTAAGCCTTTCAAAACTTACAATCGAATTTAATATTTAATTGTTTCAAAACTTGATTTGGAATAGGATTTTGTCAAGACTTAAGTTTGAAACTAAATTAACATAATTGAAGAAAAAATTTAAAGCTTTCAAGACCTAAGCTTAAAGCTAAATCTGGAGCCTTTCAAGATCTAAAATTGAAGTTAAAATTGGATTCCCATAATACCTACAATAGAAGTTTAAATTGAATTATTTCAAGATCTACAATCGAATTTGAAGTTATTCGTTATTTATTTTAAAACCCTAAAACTAGACTTGAAGTTGTTTTTTTAATACCTAAAACTGAAGATAAATATTTATAATTAAAACTAAAATTGGATGATTTCAAGAGCTAAAATTGAAGATAAAATTAGTTCAAAATTACAGCTAAAATTTAGTCTACAATTTAAGCTAAAATTTGTGCTTCTCAAGGTCTTCAATTGAAATTAAAATTATACTCAATTTCCAGATCTTAAAACTGAATTTAGAATTAGATTTTTTGAATAGTTTAAAGCCCTTTTAAACTGGATTTGAAACTGAACTTTTTAAAGATCTAAATTTAAAGTTTAATATCTACAATTGAACGCTTTTAAGACCAAAATTTTAAGTTAAAATTGAAACCGAAAGCGAAAATAAAATTTAATTATTTCAAGATCTTAGATTAAAGCTAAAATTGGCCTAATGTGGAAGCTAAAAAATCAATGAAATTAGATGCCATAATTAAAGCTAAAACTGGATGAAAAAATTGCTACAATAGAAGCTAAAACTGAAACTAAAACTAAATACTATAAAGGCTAACATTTGAGTTAAATCAGGATCCAAACACAAGCTTCAGTTCAAGCTAAAACTGAAGCATATTTTAGGCTACAATTAAAGTAAAAATTGGGCTATATAAATGCTAAAAGTGAAACCATAAAAAGCTAAAAATAAATGCTATAATAAGCTACAAATCTGGATTTAACAAGAAGCTACGATTAATGCTAAAATTGTGACTTTTTAAGACCCAAGAAGGGAGCTACAAATCTATGAATTTGTACGCCACAATCGAAGCTATAATTGAAGCTAAAGTTGGATGAGAATAATGCTACAACAGATGCTAAAACTGGTGTTATAACAGGCTAAAATTTGAGACAAATTTAGATCCAACAAATAAATGCAGTTTAAACTAAAACTGAATGATGTAATAGGCTACAATTTAATTCACAATGCTATAATGAAAGCTAAAACTGATACTATGAAAGGCTAAAATTGAAGCTTAAACTAAATGCTGTAATTGGTTAAAATATGACTTAAATCTGGATTCAGTAAAAACCTACAGTTGAAGCTAAAACTGAATGCTATTAAAGGCAACAATTGAAGCTAAAATTGTACTTTTAAAATGCTATAATAAAAGCTAAAACTAATGGTATGAAAAACTAAAATTTAAGCTAAAGCTGTGTGCTGTAATAGGCTACAATTAGAGTTAAATTTTAGATTTAACAAAAAGATATGATTAAAGCTATTAAAAGCTACAATTAGTGTTAAAACTGAATACTAAAAATGCTACAACTGAAGCTAAAACTGAATGCTATAAATGAGCTAAAATTTAAGCTACGATTAAAGCTAAAATTGGATATTATAAAAGCATACAATTGAAGCTAAAATTTGTTGTTTAAAATGCTATAATTTAAGTTAAAACTAGATGCTATTAAAAGCTACAATTGAAGTTAAAACTGGGTACTAAAATTGATACAATTAAAGCTAAAACTAACTGCTAAAAAATACTAAAATTGAAGCTCATACTGGGTGTAATAAAAATCTACAACTGAAGATTAAATTGAATGATATGAAAACTAAAACTAAAGGTAATGAAGATTCACAAATGAAGCCATAAATATCTTTAATTTCAAGTTGAAACTGGATGTTATAGAGACCCACAATTTACGCTAACACCCAGTGCTATAAAAGGCTATTATGGAGTTAAATTAAATGCTACAAAAGGCTACGTTGTAGCTAAATAAATTGCCTTTAATTGAAGCTGCTATTAAATTACCAAGACCGGCATTTGAAGCTAAAATTGCGTCTTTCTAAAAGCTACGCAATGATTTACTCGATAGTATATAAAAGAAAACATAAAATTGGTTTCTAAGACAATCCTTCGTTTAATAAGTTCCTATAAAAAAATAACACTCAATTACAATAATATTACTTTGATAAATCACATAAAAACTATGTAGTTTATAAAAGGCGCCTTAAATTCTATAACTAAAGGCGCCATCACTGCTGCTACTTAACTTTTTCATCACAAATATCCCACCCTCTGACACAGACTCTTGCCTTCAATTTAAAAATAAAGTTTTAATGTACACAATAGTAATTCCACTAAACTTTTTTCCTCTTTTTGCTATAATTAAGAAATAAACGGCCAATAAGCTTTAATATTAAGAAATTGAAATTAAAAGTTATAAGAAAAATTTTATGGTCAAAAATTTTGTAACCAAAAAAATATTAAACTTAAAAATGGAAAATTAAGTAATGAAAATTTTTTATTTATATTTTTATAATTTTTTACTTTTTATACAAAAAGTAATAAAAGTTACAAAGAAATATTAAAATTAAAGTAATAAAAATATACAATAAAATTTAAGAAAAATCTTAGGCAACATTTAAAGAAATATATTATTAATTACTCGCATTTTTTTCTGGCTTAAGAAAAGAAACCTTGAAGATAAGAAAAAAAAAAAAAAGGAAATTTTAAGAAATGAAGAGATAGATAGAGGCAGAGAAAACTACTTGCCTAATTTTTGGCTATTATTATAAATCGCCCTAAAAGTATACTATTATTTCTTTAACAATTTATACTAATGACCACTTTAGCACAGCATCTAATTGATGTTTGGCTTTTAGTCAAAGAGAGAACAAAAATATAAATTTGCTTTAAAAATCTTTAATAAAAATTTTCTTTTTTTACTCTTTAATAAAATTTTGCTTATTCCTTTTAAACCTGTAATATTTGTTTTTTTTTTTTTTTTAACAGAATCATAAAATTCTTGGAAATAAACAAATTTTTATTTAATCGATATCTCTTTGATGGAATTTTTGGTTAAATGACTTCCTTTTCGTTTATGAAAAAAAAAAAATAGAGAAAAATAAAACGAAAACAAATACATTTTTCTCTCTTACCCATTCCCTTTATGTAGCTTTTATTTGAACAATTATTTGTTTGATTTTTTAGTTCATTTATATTTTTACATTTAAGGTTACAAAAAAAAAAAAAAAAAAAAAAAAAAACCCTTTCACTTTAAGTGCTAAGGGATTAAATATGAGTTTGTTATGCCGTTTGTAACATTTAGATGAAAATGATAATGGATGTTTGGGGTATATGAAAGAGTTTGGTAGTCAATGGAATTTTTAATTAAATTAAAGTAAAAAATTTTGAATTGAATACTAAATTCAAACTAAAACTAAATACTATAAAGAACTATAAAGAAGAATTGGATCTCAAACTAAATGTTATACAACTAAATATAAATTGAATACAAAATATTACTAAAAGCTGAAATTAAATGCTACAAAAACTAGTTTTGAACCATAAGTTTTATGTAACGAAAAGCTACAATTTAAGCTGCTACTAAATGTTAAAAATAGCTACAATTGAAGGTGGTACTTGGGTACTATAAATAGCTACAATTAAATATGAAACTAAATGCTATAAAAAACTACAATTAAAGCTAAAATTGGATACTACAAAAATGTTATATTATAGTTAGAACTTAATGCTAAGAAAAGCTAAAATTGATAATAAAACTAGATGCTACGAAAAGCTATAATTGAAGCTAAAACTGAATTTTATTAAGATCTATAATTAAAGCTAAAATATAATGCTATAAATAGCCATAATTTAATTTAAAATTCAGTGCTATATAAAGCTACAATTTGTTGTTTAAAATGCTATAATTGAAGCTAAGATTGGATGCTATAATTTATCCTATAAATCGATGACATTAAATGACACAATTAAGACTTAAAGTGGATGCTAAATAAGTTAAAATTGAAACTGAAATTTTATAGCATAAAAATATATAACTGAAACAAAATGTGGCTGAAAAAAATATATTAAATTAGAAGCTAAAACTTATGCCATTAAAAGACAAAAACTGAATCAGAAAAAATGCTACAATTGAAGCTAAAATTGGATGGAATAGATTGTATAGTTGTAGCAAAAATTTGATGTTCAAAAAGTTATAATTAAAGCTAAAACTAAAGATTTTTTAATAGAAACTTGTCACCGAAAATTTTTCACTAAAAACTTGTCACCGACAATTTTTCACTAAAAACTTGACACCGACAATTTTTTACCTACAATTGTTTACCAACATTTATCAGTAAAAATATTTTACCTAAAATTTTTCACAAAAATTTACTAAAATTTTTTTTCTAAAAGTTGTTCACCTTTTTGGTGAATAAAAAAAAAAAAAAATGTTGAAAAAGCAACAATTGAAGTTAAAGTAAAAATGATACAATTGAAGCTGAAACTAAATGCCCTAAAAAAAGAAAAAATTGAATTTAAAAATGAGTATTAAAAATACTACTAAATGCTTATAAAAAGCTAAAAGTGAAACTGAAATTGGATACTAAAAAAACCCACAATTTAAGCTAAAATTGGGTGCTATAAAAATTCATAATTGAGGCTTAAACTGGATGCTATGAACAGCTAAAGTTCAAATAAAAATTGGATGTTAAGGATATCCATATTTGAAGATAAAATTTTATGCTATAAAAACTAAAGTTTAAGCTAATACAGATCCATAAATTTATTCATAGAGACCAGTAATTGATTCATAAATTAAATTATAGAGACCTATAAAAAGCTATAAAAAGCCACAATTTAAGCCAAAACTAGATGCCATAAAATTCTATAAATGAAGCTAATTTTGGTTTATAAAAAATGCTACTACCAGAAGCTCTAAAAAAGCTAAAATTGAAGTTGAAACTAGAGGAAATACAGAACCATAATATAAGCTATAACTGAGTGCTATAAAAGCTACAACTGAGGAAAAAATTTAATGCTATAAAAACATATAAACAAAACTAAAACTATATTCTATTAATATCTGTAATAGAAGCGAAAACTTGACGTAATATTGATCCATAATTGAAGCTAAAGTTGGGCGATATAAAAAAGCTTCAAATGTAGTTAAAAAATTTACATTAAAAATTATAAAGTGACTGAGAATTTTTTATAAAAACCAAAAAATTTTCACACCAAAAATTTTCACTAAAAATATTCAAGAACAATTTTTCACTAAAAAATACAAATTTTCCATCATAAGGCTTTCACCAAACATTTTGCGCCAAAAATGTTTTAAGAAAAAATGTTCACCAAAAACGTTTCATTAAAATTTTCACTAAAATTTTTTTTATGCTACAATTTGTTTACTTTTTGCACTAACAATATGTCACCGATAATTTTTTACTAAAATAATAAAAATATTTCACCAACAATTTTTAACTAAAATTTTATTTCCAAAAATTATTCACCAAAAATATTTCAATAAAATTTTTTCAGTAAAAATATTTCACCAATATTTTTTCAGTAAAAATATTTCAGCAAAATTTTTTCAGTAAAAATATTTCACCAAAATTTGTTCAGTAAAAATATTTCACCAAAAAATTTTCACTAAAATTTTTCACCAAAAATTTTAACTTAAATTTTTTTTTATATGTACTACATTTTTTAATTATCATCAATATTTCACTAAAAATATTGACGATATTTCTCTAAAACTTGTCACAAACAATTTTTCACTAAAAACAAAAATTTTTAATCAAAATTTTTTCACTCAAAATATTCACCAAAAAAAACTAAAATTTTTTTGCTGTTTTATTTTTATTAAAATTTTGTTTCTAAAAATTATTCACCAAAAATATTTCGCCAACATTTTTTCACTAAAAATATTTCACTCAAAATTTTTTACAAAAAATTTTAACTAAAATTTGTTTATACTACATTTTTTTTAGTTAAAAAAAAAAAAAAAAAAAATATCATCGAAAATATTTTAGTAGAAACTTGTCACCGAAAATTTTTCACTAAAAACTTGTCACCGAAAATTTTTCACTAAAAACTTCTCACCGACAATTTTTCACTAAAAACTTGCCACCGACAATTTTTTAAATAAAATTTGTTTACCATTTGTCAGTAAAAATATTTCATCTAAAATTTTTCACAAAAATTTACTAAAATTTTTTTTCTAAAAAAAAAAAATGGGGAATAAAAAAAATGTTCACTATGTTTTCACTAAAAATTTTTTACTCAAAATATTTCAACAAAAATTTTTACTAAAATTTTATACTAAATTTTTTTCTCAAAAGTCTTATACATAAAAGATTATACGAACAATTTTGCCAAAAAGTTAAACAAAATACTTAACAAAACAAATTTTCTTTAAATATTTTTTTTAGAAAAATTTTTGACTTCAAATTTTTTCAATAAAATTTCCTCTAAAACTTTTCGATTAAAAAAAAAAAATTACTTTAAATTTAAAAAACAAACATATTTGAGCTGAAATGTTTGTATAAAAAACATTTAATAGTCTTGATCATAGTGTCATCTACAGTCCCCTCTATAATCTCGTTTCGTTTATAGTATCATCTATGGTTTAATCCGTAGTCTAGTCCATAGTCTGGTCCAAAGTATTTTTCGTAGTCTCGTCTATATTATTGTCTATAGTATCGTCTATAACCTCATCTATAGTCTCATTTATAGTGTCGTCTAAAGTCTCGTTTAAAGTCTCATTTATAGTCTCGTCTAAAGTTACGTCTATAGTCTCGTCCATAGTCTCGTCTATAGTCTCATTTATAGTCTCGTCTAAAGTCTCGTCTATAACCTCATCTATAGTCTCATTTATAGTCTCGTCCATAGTCTTATTTACAGTCTCGTCCAAAGTCTCGTCTAAAGTCTCGTCTAAAGTCTCGTCTATAGTTTCGTCTAAAATCTCATCTAAAGTCTCGTCTATAGTCTCGTCCTTAGTCTCGTCTATAGTCTCATTTGTAGTGTCGTCTAAAGCCTCGTTTAAGGTCTCATTTAGAGTCTCGTCTGAAGTCTCGTCTATAACCTCATCTATAATCTCGTCCAAAGTCTCGTCTAAAGTCTCGTCTATAGTCTCGTCTATAGTCTTGTCCATAGTCTCGTCTAAAGTCTCGTCTATAGTATCGTCTATAGTCTCATTTATAGTGTCGTCTAAAGTCTCGTTTATAGTCTCATCTAAAGTCTCGTCTTTAGTCTCGTCTATAGTCTCATTTATAGTCTCGTCTAAAGTCTCATTTATAGTCTCGTCTAAAGTCATGTCTATAGTCTCGTCTAAAGTCTCGTCTTTAGTCTCGTCTATAGTCTCATTTATAGTCTCGTCTAAAGTCTCATTTATAGTCTCGTTTAAAGTCTCGTCTAAAGTCACGTCCATAGTGTCGTCTATAGTCTCATTTATAGTATCTTCTATAGTCTTGTCTATAGTCTCGTCTAAAGTCTCGTCTAAAGTCACGTCTATAGTCTCGTCTATAGTCTCATTTGTAGTCTCGTCCATAGACTCGTCTATAGTCTCATTTATAATCTAGTCTAAAGTCTCGTCTGTAGTCTCGCTCATAGTCTTGTCTATAATCTCGTTATAGTTTTCTCTATAGTCTCGTTTATAGCCTCGTCTGTTGTCTACATTATAGTCTTCTCTATACTCTCGCCTATTTATATAAGAAAACCTTGGGTTTTTCATATAAATATTTATCTAATTACTATGAAGTGTATTTAAAATATCGTTCCTTACTCAATGTCATTTGTCCTCTACTTAAATTTTGTTTTCCCATTTCATTTCTTTCTTCTCTACCAATTGACGTGGGAATTTATTCCAATTGCGTTAGTTGTAGTAAATTATTTTCCAAAATGGATGAAAATAAAACATTAACTTTACTTTTTTCCTCTTATTCACTTGTTTTATTTTTTTGGTCCTAGAGACTCATTATTATGACGGTTATTGAGTCAACAATGTTTGTGTAAATTTATATAATTGTTTGTATGTATGGGTATGTGTAGGTATTTGTGTGTGCATTGTACCAAAAATAATGGATTTTTTTTTAATATTTTCAAATGTGCAAAAATAGAAAAAAAAAAAAGTAAAACTTAAAATAATAGAAAAGTTTTATTGCATATTTTTAACTGTTTGTTGGATGCTGCTGCTGTTAGTTAAATTTCTACATAGAGTTATGAAAAAAAAAACTGAAATCAAATATTTGCATACGTAATAATATAGTGAGGAGATTAAGGTGGTTAAGGGAAAAAGAAAATATTTTTTGTGTTATTATAATAATTGAAGTATAATTAAAAATTGTGAATAACAAAAAAAAAAAAAAAAAAAAAAATCCTGAATTATACAAATTGTATAATCAAAGTTTAAGATGACTTTAAACTTTTCCCAGAGTATGCGCTTAACAGTTCACAATAAAGAATTTTAAGAGAAGTTATTGATTTTTTAATTAATATTAATCATACGTTTAGGGGGCACAAGTTTTTGATTAGCTTATTTTTTTTTTAATTTGTTTAAATGACAGACAAATAATGAAAACTTTTTTGTGGCCCCCCTTAATTGTCCACATTGCAATATGCAGTTTTTTTTTCACTAAAAATATTTTTTAGTTTCATCTGAATTCGTTTCGACTGCTGTGTACTTAAAGTGAACAAACACATGAGAGATTTATAAAATTCTCACTATTTATTTACGCCTGAATTTAGTGCACACTTGTAAATAATTTTTTTAAGAGAACTCTTTGCTAAATAAAAACGACCTTTATACAGCAACATCTCTAGAGATTTGAGAAAAATGTTAACTAGAAGAATAGATTTCAGCAAAATGTTTAACTTTTTAAAATTATTATCAAAATAAAAAAAAAAAAAAAAAACTGAGGGAAAAACTGGACTACTCACAAGATCATAGATGTGACTATAGAGGAGATTATAGATGAGACTATGAACGATACTATGAAAAAGATAATGGACGATACTATAGAAGAGACTATGTTCAAGAATATAGATGATACTGTGGACGAGACTTTAGTCTAGACTATGAATAAGACTAAGACTGAGAAACTATAGACGAGGCTATAGTCGAGAAAACAAACTATCCCAGACAATAGACTAGTCTAGATTATATAATCTATGGGCTATTGACGAGACTATTGACGAAAGTATAGACTAGACATCAGACTAGACTATAGCCAAGATAATAGACTGGACTATATATAGTCAAGACAATAGACTATAGTTTTGACTATAATCTAGAATATACTCTTGTCTATAGACTATAAAATAGACCATAGTCTAGACTATAGAATATAGCCTTTCCTTTCCCATATTTTACTTATGCGCAATGATTTTAATTTGAAATATATTTACTCCTTAAAAAGTGCTATTTGACAATGTTATGCTAATTCTTTTGAACACTTAAGAAATTTGTTTCCTACTTTAGAACTTACAAATTTTAAAGATTAACACAAAATCTTACAAAACCTTCACACACTCTTAACTAAAAGTATTCCAAAACTAATGCGTTTAGCTACCGACCTTATTTTCTTTTCTTGATTCTATTAGATTTTTTTGTTCTTCTTTTATTGCCTCTTGTTAAACTCATAATACTTTTGAAATAGTCCTGTTTTATATACAATTGTTAAAAGAAACTTTTAAGAAAACTTTTCATAATTTTTACTCCCTTCCACGCTTATCTTATAAGAAAAATACTTCAAACTTTAGACAATTTGTGCTGGTGTCACATAAATGTAACTAAAAAAAATGAAGAAAAATCAGGCAACAACGACCTATAACAACACAATTTTATTGACATAAAAACACAAACATAAACAATTTTACTTACAAACACACATACTAATACTTTTGTAATGATATTTTTAAACAGTAAACATAGACACAGACATACTTTTTTTTTTGTTTCTTTTCTTTTATTGTCAAATAATAACCAAACAACACAAATAATAACAACAATAACAAGAACTAAAATATCAAAACAACGACAAAAACAACAACATAATGAATGTAACATAATTTAAAGACACACCTATTTTGAACACCATATAATTTTAATATAACCAAACAACAAAACAAACATAAATAAAATACCAAACTCTCTTTTTACTCCTGTCAGAGCAGTAAATAGGCAGCCAGCCAGTCAGCCGACCAACCATTGAGGTAGAGCCATCAAGGCAAATAAACTTTAAATATACTTTCCAAAAGTGTGTATAGTAAAAAGGACTTTATTTATTTTATATATATATTTTTTCTTTTTGTAACAAGAAAAAGCAACAACAGCAGAAATTAAAAAAAAATAATAAATAAACTGAAAAGAAATGAATTGAAAGCAATAGGTAGAAGCGAATAACAACAACAACAGCAAAAAAAATTTGATAGAAAAACTAATGACATGTCACGGTAACTTAAATACAATATGGCATGATGGGTCTCTATACAAATCACCATAAAAAGAAAAGTCTTAACATATACATACAAACACACATATATACATTTATACTATTCATTTGTACAATAGCAGAAAATCCTACTGATACAATACGATAATAACAACAACGACAAAAACTTACCTAGACAAAAATTTTAACATGAAAAAAAATAAATAAAGAAAAATTGAATGGAAAGGATGGAAATTATTTGAACACGCTTAAACACTATGGGATGAAAAAATAAAAAATGATGGCAACAAAAAAAAAAAAAAAAAAATATATGGTAGTCTTGACTATAGTCTCATCTATAGTTTCGACTATAGTCTCATCAATAGTCTCATTTATAGTCTCATCTATAATATCGACTATGGTCTCATTTATAATCTCATCCATAGTCTCATTTATAGTCTCGAGTATAGTTTCATCAATAGTCTCATATATAGTCTCATCTATAGTCTCGACTATAGTCTCGACTATAGTCTCATTTATAGTCTCAACTACAGAGACATCAATAGTCTCATCTAAAGTCTCGTTATAGTCTCATATATAGTCATGACTATAGTTTCATATATAATCTCATCCATAGTCACGACTATAGTCTCATCTATAGTATCGACTATAGTATCATTTTTAATTTCGTCCATAGTCTCGACTACAGTCTCATCCATAGTCTCGACAATAGTCTCAACTATAGTCTCGATAATAGTCTCATTTATAGTTTCGACTATAGTCTCATTTGTAGTTTCGACTATAGTCTCACCAATAGTTTCATCTATAGTCTCGACTATAGTCTCATTTATAATCTCATCCATAGTCTCGACTATAGACTCATCTATAGTGGCGACTATAATCTCATATATAGTCACGACTATAGTCTCATTTATAATCTAATTCATAGTCTCGACTATAGTCTCATCCATAGTCTCGACTATAGTCTCATCTATAGTCTCATTTATATTCTCATCTATAGTGTCGACTATATTCTCATCTATAGTCTTGACTAAACGAGTAGTCTCACTTATAATCTCATACATAGTTTCGACTATAGTCTCATCTATAATAGAGACTAAAGTCTCATATATTGTAGCGACTATAGTCTCATCTATAGTCTTACCTATAGTCTCATCTATAGCCTCGACTATAGTCTCATTTATAATCTCATCCATAGTTTCGACTATAGTCTCATCTATAGTAGCGACTAAAGTCTCATATATTGTAGCGACTATAGTCTCATCTGTAGTCTCATCTATAGTCTCATCTATAGTCTCATCTATAGTCTCATCTATAGTCTCGACTATAGTCTCATCTATAGCCTCGACTATAGTCTGATTTATAATCTCATCCATAGTTTCGACTATAGTCTCATCTATAGTAGCGACTAAAGTCTCATATATTGTAGCGACTATAGTCTCATCTATAGTCTCGACTATAGTCTCATCTATAGTCTCATCTATAGCCTCGACTATAGTCTCATTTATAGTCTCCACTGTAGTCTCATTTATAGTCTCGTCTATAGTCCTATCTATAGTCTCATCTATAGTCTCATCTGTAGTCTCATCTATAGTCTCGACAATAGTCTTATCTATAGTCTCATCTATAGTCTCATCTATAGTCTCGACTATAGTCTTATCTATAGTCTCATCTATAGTCTCATCTATAGTCTCATCTGTAGTCTCATCTATAGTCTCATCTATAGTCTCATCTATAGTCTCGACTATAGTCCCATCTACAGACTCGACTATAGTCTCATCTATAGTCTCGCCTATAGTCCCATCTACAGTATCGACTATAGTCTCATCTATAGTCTCATCTATAGTTTCGACTATAGTCCTATCTACAGACTCGACTATAGTCTCATCTATAGTCTCGCCTATAGTCCCATCTAAAGTATCGACTATAGTCTCATCTATAGTCTCGACTATAGTCTCATCAATACTCTCATCTATAGTCTCGACTATAGACACGACTATAGTCTCATTTATAATCTCATCCATAGTTTCGACTATAGTCTCATCTATAGTTTCGACTATAGTCTCATCTATAGTAGCGACTATAGTCGCATCTATAGTAGCGACTATAGTCTCATCTATATAGTCTCAACTATAGACTCGCCTATAGTCTCATCTATAGTCTCGACTATAGTCTGATCTATATTCTCGACTATAGTCTCATCTATAGTCTCATCTATAGTCTCGACTATAGTCCCATCTACAGTCTCATCTATAGTCCCGAATATAGATCCATTTATAGTCTCATCTATAGATGAGACAATAGTCTATACTATAATTTCATGTATAGTTCCGAATGTTATCTCATTTATAGTCTTGACTATAGTCACGATTATAGTCTCATTTATAGTCTTCACTATAGTCTCATTTATAGACTTCACTATTGTCTCATCTATAGTAGCGACTATAGTCTTATCCAGAGTAGCGGCTATAGTCTTATTTAGAGTAGCGACTATAGACTCATCTTTAGTCTCGACTTTAGTCACATCTATAATCTTATCTGTAGTCTCGACTATAATCTACTCTTTTTAATGTAAACTATACATATTGGATAATATTTTTAAATCTACCTTTTCACCCCATAGTGCTATTGTCTTACTCATAATATATTGTTTGTCTATAAACGTACATATGTTCGAATGTCTTTGACATTTCAAAAACACACCACATAAAAAAAAAAAAAAAATTAATCGAAACAGGGACCCACAGCACGTATACGCAATCAATGTTAGGCAGACGTCATAAAGCACAACCAAAAATCAACAAAAATTGTTAAACTAAAACCAACAAACAAAACAGTGGGGAAACTTTGACAAAACAAAGAAAAAAAAAAAAAAATAGCAACAAGGAACCCTTTGCTAATATATATATATAAAATTATTCATAATAGAAAGAAAACTTTTAAAAAATACTACGAGTAGTTTCAATACTTTTTCTTGTTTATATTTTTATTTATTTATATACATATTCATATGTATTTATATGTACAGATGTACATATGTTATATATGAATATTTATGATTGTTTGAATGTATATGTACATTAATAAATAAATCTTACATTATACATTCATGCATACATAAATACCTTGAAAAAAATATCATTGCAAATATTTTGTAGAAACTATTTATTTATGAGTGAATATGTTTTGTTTTCATAACTTCATATTTCTATATTTGTTAAAGTAGTAGTAGTACTAGTAGAAGTAAAAGTAAAATTTACTATAACAGAAAAGTTAGCGATTGTAATCCTTTTTCTCCTACCACCTTTTTTCATCCCTTTATAAGACTTGATAAGATTTTACTATATTTATGAATATTTTCTATATTATTATTGAGTTGTAGATAAAAATATAGAACAAAAATGCTACTCGAAAGCAAAAAAAAAAAAAAAGTGCTTTACACTAAAGTATGTTGTAGCAAAATGGGGAGGCTATAAGTTTGTAGTTGTAGTTGTTAAGTATATTATTGAGTATGTGTTTTATTGTAAAGTAGGTAGATAGATTGTTAGATATATTTTTTTTTTTATTTCCACTTCAGCTTCTACTTTACATTTAAATACCTGGCATTCTGCTATCAGCTGAGTTAAACAAAAATCAAGAAATTTTTATTACTAAACTATTTGCGTATAAAATGAAAGTATTTAGAAAAATGTAAATATACTTCAATATTTATATTGATATATTATAGCTTTATATATAACTTAATACACTTGAAGAAAAGGTGTTTTAAAAGGTTGTTAGAGATTTTGGGGAAATGATAATTGTTGTTAGGGTTAAAAAGGAGGTTATTAGGAGTTAATGTTCGTTTTGGAAAGATTTAAGATAATTTAATTGTTAATTTTTATTTTAGTATGGGAATACATATTTATTTAATGGGTTAATGATAAAATATTGTTTATTAGTAGTAAATTTAAATGCTCTTTAATTTATAATCGAGTATAGTCACGACTATAGCTTAGTCTATAATTGTTATTATAGTCTATTCTATAGTCTCGACTACAGTCTAGTCTATAGTCCTGGCTATAGTCTAATCTATAGTCCTGGCTATAGTCTAATCTATAGTCCTGACTATAGTCTAGTCTATAGTCCTGACTATAGTCTAATCTATAGTCCTGACTATAGTCTAGTCTATAGTCCTGACTATAGTCTTGTCTATAGTCCTGACTATGGTCTTGTCTATAGTCCTGACTATAGTCTAGTTTATAGTCCTGACTATAGTCTAGTTTATAGTCCTGACTATAGTCTAGTTTATATTTCAGACTATAGTGTAGTCTATAGTCCTGACTATAGTCTAGTCGATGGTCCTGACTATAGTATAGTCTATAATCCTGACTAAGTCTAGTTTATAGACATGACTATAGTCTAGTTTACAGTCCTGACTATAGTCTAGTCTATAGTCCTGACTATAGTGTAGTCTATAGTCCTGTCTATTGTCTAGTTTATAGTCCAGACTATAGTCTAGTCTATAGTCCTGACTATAGTCCAGTTTTTAGTTCTGATTATAGTATAGTCTATAGTCCTGACTATAGTCTATTTTATAGTCTATTTAATAGTTCAGACTATAGTCTAGTCGATAATCCTGACTATAGTCTAGTTTATAGTCCTGACTATAAACTAGTCTATAGTTCTGTCTATAGTCCTGACTATAGTGTAGTCTATAGTCCTGTCTATTGTCTAGTTGATAGTCCAGACTATAGTCTAGTCTATAGTCCTGACTATAGTCTTAGCTATAGTCCAGACTATAGTTTAGTTTGTACTCAATACTATAGTCTAGTCGATGGTCCTGACTATAGTCTAATCTATAGTTCTGATTATGTCTAGTTTATAATCCTGACTATAGTCTAGTTTATAGTCCTGACTATAGTCTAGTTTTTACTTCTGATTATAGTATAGTCTATAGTAGTGACTATAGTCTATTTTATAGTTTAGACTATAGTCTATTTAATATTTCAGACTATAGTCTAGTCAATGATCCTGACTATAGTCTAGTTTATAGTCCAGACTATAGTCTAGTCTATAGTCCAGACTATAGTCTAGTCGATGGTCCTGACTGTAGTATAGTCTATAGTCCTAAGTCTAGTTTATAGTCCTGACTATAGTCTAGTTTATAGTCCTGACTATAGTCTAGTTTATATTTCAGTATAGTCTATAGTCCTGACTATAGTCTGGTCGATGGTCCTGACTATAGTATAGTCTATAGTCCTGACTAAGTCTAGTTTATAGTCATGACTATAGTCTAGTTTATAGTCCTGACTATATTCTAGTTTATAGTCCTGACTATAATCTAGTTTATAGTCCTGACTATAGTCTAGTTTATAGTCCTGACTATAGTCTAGTATAAAGCCCTGACTATAGTCTATATAATAGACCTGTCTGTTATCTAGTCTATAGTCTTGATTATGATTTAGTCTTTAGATTTTGACATTGACTATAGTCTTTATTTATTTTTCAACCTTTCATATAATTTTCTAGAATTTGTCTTAATCAAAATTTTTTTTCGCTCCTTCGAAGTAAATCCCATAAAAATAAAAACAAAATCCTTCTTCCTTTTAAACAGATCACTGACATTTTGTTATGTTTTATTCAAAAATAACTGACAGACCATTTAGTGCCATTTGACAGATTCTAACTATGTACGAGTGTATGTATTTGTGTGTGACTGTAATTTAAACAGTCAGTCATTTTGTTTAGTCCCTCAGTCATTCAGTCGCAATGATTGTACTTACTCTTCATAGTCATGTTTTTGTTGCTGTAACAATGTTTGGTAATATGCCAAAGGATTTTTTCCACTTTTATGAACAATATACACTTAATAACACCAACAATAACAAATACTAAGATATATTTTTTTTTTTTTGGATCGAAAAATTTATATTTTACGTTTATAAAAAAACACTTTTCCTTCTCATGTTTTTGTGCAGTTTTGTTTGTAAATAAAAAAGTTATTAAAAAAACACATGTTTGTTTTCCATTTATTTCTTGAAATATTATTTTCAGTTCAGATACAATTTTATTTCCAGTTAGTTAGAAAAGAAATACAAATATAAAATCACAAAAGAGGCCTATAGGAATTGAAGTGCAATGAAATTGTTAGATTTGAAAATATTAACAACTTTTAAAGAATTTTGTTTGAAGGTATTGATTGCAAAAGATATTTTCTATTATATTTAGTTTTGTTTTTGTGAAATGGAAGTCATTATTTATAAACTTTTCCTATTGGGATTTTTAGTTTAGTTTAATTCTGCACTTTTTCCCCCATCCAAAAATGTATTTCAAATGTATATTCATTTTGCTTTTTATTAAAAAAATACAAAAAAAAAGTAGTACTCTCATACACTAAAGGAAATTAAATGTATATTTTTATGTTTTCACATGATTGATAGTAAAAAAAAGAAGAAGATATCTACAATGTGAATGCCAACATTTGTTACATATTTAAACATTCGAACAGTGGGTGACAGACACCACTGTGGGGGAATGACAAAATAATTTAAAAAGAATTTTTGGTTTCGTTTGAAAAAATTCTCAACACTAAAAAATTTCATCTATCATACATAGTATCAGTGAATGTTTGAAAAGCGTTTTCCAAAAGCTTTAAGTTCTTTTAATTTTTCGTTAAGTTTTAAAAAGTTCTCATAAGTGGCATTATTTTATATATTTAAACAGTAGTGTACGTGTTTAAAAGGACAATTGAAGAAGCTTTTAAAAATTTCTTTTGGTTTAGTAAAAAAAGTTTCGTTAAGTTTTAAAAATATGTATATGAAACCAGTATTGTTTATCTAATTTACATATATATAATAAATAAATATTGTAAAAGCTTTATGATCAAATTCTTAGTTAAAAAAAAAAAAAAAAAAAAATAAAATAAATAAAAAAGTGTGTCGTTCAGTATGAAAAATTCGTATAATTGAGCAGTTTTTATCAATTTATTAAGTATAATTTGTGTATAAAACTATTGTGGTCAAAACTTTTTAAAAAAGCTTTTGGTTTAGAAAATAAAGTTTCTTTAAGTTTTAAAAACGTTTAAAGTTGTAAAAAATTTTGTTCATATATACAGCATCGTTTCTGTTATACACTAATATAATGAAATCTTTTTCAAAAAGCTTTTCGTCTAAAAAAATAAAGTTTCGTTAAGTTTTAAAATGTACCAAATGTTGAAATTTTTTATATTTTCACATAATGTGTTTTCTGCAGTAAATAAATTTTAAAAAAACCTTTCATAAACATCGTTCAGTTTACAAAATAAAGTTTCGTTAAGTCTTAATAATTTGCAAAATTAAAAAAATTGTTTTTAATTTGCATAAAGACTTTTATGTTGTAAAATAATATAGTAAAAGCTTTTTAAAAGGGCTTTCTATTTAACGAAAAAAAGGTTTCATTAAGTTTAAAAAATTCGTAAAATCAAAATTTTGTTTAGTTTTTATAAAGTTCCACATTTATGTAAAACGAAGGTGGTCCATCTTTTTAAAAAATGTTTTCGTTTAGAAAATAAAGTTTCGTTAAGTTTCAAAAATTCTTAAAAAGTTAAATATTTCCCCTGATTCATATCGCTATTGTTCTGCATTAAACGTATATAGATAAAGTTTTTTCTTTAAGACTTTTTGCTTTATTAAAAAAGTTTCGTTAAATTTTAAACTCTTTTAAAATTTAAATATTTTTCTTGATTTATATTATTGCTTTGAGTAGTAAACGAATATAAAGAAAAGCTTTTTCAAAAAGCTTGTTTTTGCAAAATAAAGTTTCGTTAAGTTTTGAAAATGTATAAAATTAAAATAATTGTCTTGATTTATATAACTAATTTATAGTATCAAACAAATATAGCAAAATATTTTTCAGAAAGCTTTTAGTTTAGGAAATAAAGTTTCGTTAAGTTTAAAAATTTCTTAAAATATTAGAAATTTTAATAGATTTTAATAAAAAAATGTTTGTTTTAAGCGAGCACCCTAAAAGCTCCCTTTTAAAGGTTTTTTTTTAGAAAATAAAGTTTCGTTAAGTTTTGAAAATGTTCTAAATTGAAATAATTTTCATTATTTGTTTGGATGTTTTACAGTTGTAAACAAATATTAAAAAAACTTATCTAAAAAACTTTTGTTTTATAAGAAAAAGTTTCGTTAAGTTTTAAACTTTCTTATAATTAAATTTTTTTTATAGATTTGAGTTAGAAATTTGCTGTAACCAACGAATAACATTAAAGCTTTTTGTAAAATCTTCTAGTTTAGAAAATAAAGTTTCGTTAAGTTTTGAATGTTCTCAAAAATTGAGATATTTTTCTTTATTTATATTATTGCGTTTTAGCAGTGAACAAATATAAGAAAGAATTTTACAGAAAGCTTTTAGTTTATAAAATAAAGTTTCGTTAAGTTTTAAAAATTCTTCGAATTTAGACTTTTTTCCAAATTTTAATACAAAAATTTCTACAATAAACGAATATCATAAAAATTCTTTATAAAAACTTTTAGTTTAGAAAATTAAGTTTCGTTAAGTTTTAAAACTTCTTAAAATATTGGAAACTTTTATAAATTTTAATAAGAAATTTGCTATAATAAATGAATAGTTCTTTAAAAAAGCTTTAACTTTTTTAGATATATTTCTTGATTTATATTATTGCTTTACAAACAAATATAGGAAAATCTTTTTCAGAAAGCTTTTAGGTCTTTATAAAAGCTTATAGTTTCAAAAAAAGTATTGTTAAGTTTTAAAAATTCTTAACATTTTGATATTTTTCTTTTATATTATATGTTTTTAAAAACAAAATAATTCCTAAAAGCTTTAAGTTTGGAAAATAAAGTTTCGCTAAGTTTTAAAAACTTTCTAAATTTAAAAATTTCGTTAATTTTTAAATTGTAATGAAATATAAGTATTTTTTTTTTTATTTAAATAGCGACAGAAAGTTTTGTTAAAGTTTTTATGTTAAAGATAAAGCTTAATAATAAAAATTCATAAGTTTTAAATTTTTTTAAACGAATTTACAAAAAATCTAAAAAATCATAGTAAACAAATATTGAAAAAGCTTTTGATTTATAAAACTTAGTTTCGTTAAGTTTAAACATTTTTTAAAATTTTTAAAGAACCTGATAGGTTTTCTTAAAAGCTCTTTATAAAAGCTTTTATTTTAGATAATAAAGTTTTGTTAAGTTTTAAATATAATTATTTTTCTTCATTATAATAGTGACAGAAAGCTATTTTTTGAAAAGCTCTTATGTTAAAGATTAAGCTTATGAATAATAAATTAATTTAGAAAGAAATATTAAAAATAAGAAATTATATATAATGTTTTAAAATTTTTGATTTCAAAATCCAAAGCTTTATTAAAAGCTTAGGTAGCTAAATTTGCAATAAAAAAGGTTTATTTTAATTATGGATTACAAAAAAAAAAAAAAAAAAAATTATTTCCAAGCTTTAAATTCGGAAACTATAATGCTGCTACTTACTTTCTAAAAGCTGTGGGTTACAACCTTACCAGCTCTGTTATAAACTTTATACAACTAACTATTTTTAAGAGTACTTTCATCTGTATTCATGTGTACTACGCTCATTTTTGTAGCACCAAAAAGTAAATTGTATTGAAAATATTGAGACGAAAAGCTTTCATACAGAATTGGTTTCGTTTAGTTATGTTACGTTTCGTTACATTTGGTTTAGTTTAATTTTTATAATTTCATTTATCCTGACTAGTCCTGTTAGAATGTAAAAACAAACTTACATACTTACATTTGTGAATGTGTATGTATTTTTTTATATGTTTGAATTTGATTTAGTTTGATTATATTTGATTTGAATTGGTTTAATTTCTATGTATATTTAAAGAGATTGAGAGAGTGTTGGTTGATGTTTGTGTTATAGTTCAGTGTCATATAAAATTTATTGATTCGTTAAATAATAAATACAACAAAAAAAGGGTTATTTGTTAGATGTCGTTGATGTTGTTTATTCTTTATTGTTATTATTATGATTAACTATTCATATTAAAAAAAAAAAAAAATGATAAAGAAAGAAAAGAAAACTATTATACAAGTATTATTACTTGTGACATAATGCGATTAAGTTTGTTATAAAAGTGTCTTTCTTTCATTCATTCTTTTTTTTTCTATTTTTTATTTCGAGTTAAGGTTTAATGTTCTCTTATTCTTTTCAGTTTTCTTTCTGGTTTAATATCAAAAACACGTTACACAAAACTATATTGTATTTATTATAAATTTATATATAATAAATAAATTATTCAATCAACATTATCAATTTTTATACTTTTCTTTGCGCTGTTTCACTTTATGAAGTGTTTTTTGTTGATGTTTCTGGGGGGAGAGAGGTTTAAGAAGCAATAGGGTTGGGTTTTATTTTTTTTGTTTAGGGGATGTTTCAAGGGCATTTAGACATTGATTGTAGAGGAATTGTAAAAGCTAAAATATATGAAATATAATAAAAATATATAAAGGATTATAATTGTATTAAAAAATAAGATCTTGTAAAAATGGTTTTATAGGTTAAGAGTTAATACATTTGGTAACAAAGATTTTTCTAAGATAAAGTGGTATTGATTAGGTAATAAATTATACAAGATTTTTTTTTATAATTTTTTTTTTTTATATTAAAATTATATTTTAGTAAAAAACTGAAAATTTTAGTATAAAATTTAAATTTTTGTATAAAACTGAAAATTTTAGTATAAAATTAAAATTTTAGTATAAAAATAAATTTTAGTATAAAAATTAAATTTTTGCTATAAAACGATTTTTTATAGAAAATTTTTGCCATAAAATGAGCTTCAATAGAAAATTTTTGCTATAAAATAATTTTCTATAACAAATGTTTGCCATAAAATGATTTTCTATAGACAATTTTTAGCTATAAAACGATTTTCTAATGAAAATTTTTGCCATAAAATGAGTTTCTATAGAAAATGTTTGCTATAAAATAATTTTCTATAACAAATGTTTGCCATAAAACGATTTTCTATAGAAAATTTTTGCTATAAAACGATTTTCAATAGAAAATTTTTAGCTATAAAACGATTTTCTATAGAAAATATTTGCCATAAAATGATTTCTATAGAAAATGTTTGCTATAAAATAATTTTCTATAAACAATTTTTTGCCATAAAACGATTTTCTATAGAAAATTTTTGCTATAAAATTATTTTCTATAAAAAATGTTTGCCATAAAACGATTTTCTATAGAAAATTTTTGCTATAAAACGATTTTCAATAGAACATTTTTACGACAAAACGATTTTCTATAGAAAATTTTTGCCATAAAATGAGTTTCTATAGAAAATTTTTGCTATAAAATAATTTTCTATAACAAATGTTTGCCATAAAATGATTTTCTATAGACAATTTTTAGCTATAAAACAATTTTCTAATATAAATTTTTGACATAAAATGAGTTTCTATAGAAAATTTTTGCTATAAAATAATTTTCTATAAAAAATGTTTGCTATAAAACGATTTTCAATAGAAAATTTTTACTACAAAACGATTTTCTATAGAAAATTTTTGCTATAAAACGATTTTCTATGGAAAATTTTTGCTATAAAATTATTTTCAATAAAAAATTTTTGCCATAAAACGATTTTCTATAGAAAATTTTTGCTATAAAATGATTTTCTATAGAAAATCTTTGCTATAAAACGATTTTCTATAGAAAATTTTTGCTATAAAACGATTTTCTATAGAAAATTTTTGCTATAAAATGAGCTTCAATAGAAAATTTTTTGCCATAAAATGAGTTTCTATAGAAAATTTTTGCTATAAAATAATTTTCTATAAAAATTTTTTCCTATAAAACGATTTTCAATAGAAAATTTTTACTACAAAACGATTTTCTATAGAAATTTTTTGCTATAAAACTATTTTCTGTAGAAAATTTTTGCCATAAAATGTGTTTCTATAGAACATTTTTGCTATAAAACGATTTTCTATAGAACATTTTTGCTATAAAACGATTTTCTATAGAAAATTTTTGCTACTAAATGATTTTCTATACAAAATTTTTGCTATAAAATAATTTTCTATAAAAAATTTTTGCTATAAAACGATTTTCAATGGAAAATGTTTACTACAAAACGATTTTCTATAGAAAACTTTTGCCATAAAATGAGTTTCTATAGAAAATTTTTGCTATAAAATAATTTTCTATAAAAAATGTTTACCATAAAGCGATTTTCTATAGAAAATTTTTGCTATAAAATGAGTTTCTATACAAATTTTTTGCCATAAAATGATTTTCAATAGAAAATATTTACTATAAAACGATTTTCTATAGAAAATTTTTGCCTTAAAACGATTTTCTATAGAAAATTTTTGCTATTAAATAATTTTCTATACAAACTTTTTGCTATGAAATAATTTTCTATAATAAAATTTTTGCCAGAAAACGATTTTCTATAGAAAATGTTTGCCATAAAATGAGTTTCTATAGAAAATATTTGCTATAGACCGATTTTCTATAGAAAATTTTTCCTATAAAACGATTTTCTATAGACTTTTTTTTTTTAAATTTTTGCTATAAATTAATTTTCCATAGAAAATTTTTGCTATAAAATAATTTTCTTTACAAAATTTTAGCTATTAAATAATTTTCTGTACAAAATTTTTGCTGTAAAATAATTTTCTATACAAAATGTTTGCTATAAAACTATTTCCTATAGAAAATGTTTGCTATAAAATAATTTTCTATAGAAAATTTTTGTTATAAAACGATTTTCTATAGAAAATGTTTGCCATAAAATGAGTTTCTATAGAAAATATTTGCTATAGACCGATTTTCTATAGAAAATTTTTCCTATAAAACGATTTTCTATAGACTTTTTTTTTTAAATTTTTGCTATAAATTAATTTTCCATAGAAAATTTTTGCTATAAAATAATTTTCTTTACAAAATTTTAGCTATTAAATAATTTTCTGTACAAAATTTTTGCTGTAAAATAATTTTCTATACAAAATGTTTGCTATAAAACTATTTCCTATAGAAAATGTTTGCTATAAAATAATTTTGTATAGAAAATTTTTGTTATAAAACGATTTTCTATAGAAAATTTTTTCATAAAATGTGTTTCTATAGAAAATGTTTGCCATAAAATGAGTTTCTATAGAAAATTTTTGCTATAAAACGAGTTTCTATAGAAAATTTTTGCTATAAAATGAGTTTCTATTGAAAATTTTTGCTATAAAAGTATTTTGTATAAAAAATTTTTGCCATAGAAATATTTTCTATAGAAAATTTTTGCTATAAAAATATTTCCTATAGAAAATTTTTCCTATAAAAATATTTTCCAAAGAAATTTTTTGCTATAAAATTAATTTTCAATAGAAAATTTTTGCTATAAAAATACTTTTCATAGAAAATTTTTGCTTAAAAATAAATGTTCTATAAAAAATTTTTCCTATAATTTTCTAAATATCCTTAGATTTCTTAAGAGTTTTATGGCCACAATTTTTTTAAAGCTAAAAATACATCCTATTTTTTTAAAGCCATAAAACTGTTGTTATTAATGTCAGCCACTAAATACATAAAATTTTTGAAACACACATGTGTATATTTTTGAAAAAATATTCATATAGAAAGGACTGTTTTGTAACGTCATGGGTCATAAAATAAAAAAAGAAAAATAAGGAATTGTTGTTGAAAATAAAGTCTAAACGTTTTTACACCTAAAACGGAAATAAAACATATTTATGCCACTCAACATTTAAAAAAAAAAAAAAATGCAAAACAAATACCGTTAGTTAGTTTCCTTTACAATTTTAAAAGGAAATGTTTGAATATAAGAGTAAATGGGTATGAGTTTGTATGTGTATCAGATAAAAAAAAGTGTGTTGGTGTTTATGTTTTTTTTTCTTGTATTTTTTAAACAAAACTAGCGTAACTAGGTATTACGCCAATATAAATTTTAATTATTCAAATTAGTTGCTGATTTCTTTTGCTACTTTGTATATTTTTATTTTTTGCATTTCACAACTGACATATAACAATAAATCACTGTCTTGACCACTGAGAGCTATAAATTTGCCTCGTTTTTTTTTTTATTATTTATACCTTTGCTCTACTCTTCTCTTCCCTTTTTGTTTCCGTTTAATTCTCTACTAGATTTCTGTCTTTTTAACTTCTTAAACGTACAAAGACATATGATTATACTTTTAAAAAGCAAAAAGAAAAAATATTATAAAGAAAACTATGTTACCACCGTTCTGTTTATAAAATGGTTTGATGTAAAGAAAAAATCTATAAAAAAAACTTTAGAAGAAAATGCTTTACAAGAGCAGAGAAAAATCATATCAAAAGGGATAAGATTTAGAAAAAAAAGAAGAAAAAAAAAAAAAAAAAAAAACGATTAAGAAAAAAATGAAATGTTTGAGCTGGAGTTTGACTATAAGTAGACGTTAGTTAAACGAGGTACTTTAAGTAGAAAAGAAACCCATAAAAGTTGCAGAGCAATTGCTGCAGCAGCATTTATTTATCAAACTAAATGCAGGCATAAAGACAGGAAAGATAAAGAGTGGAATAAAATTATTGAAGAAAGACTAACAAAATTAATTTTAGAATGATTTTCTATCGAAAATAAATTTTATGGCAAAAATTCTCTTTATAAAATAAATTTTATAGCAAACATTTTCTATACAAAATAATTTTATAGCAAATGTTTTCTCTAGAAATTAGTTTTATAGCAAAAAATTTCTATTGAAATTAATTTTATAACAAAAATTTTCTATAGAAAATATTATTATAGCAAAAATTTTCTATATAAAATATTATAGTAAAAGTTTTCTATAGAAAATATTATTATAGCAAACATTTTTTATAGAAAATCTTTTTATAGCAAAAATTTTTTATACAAATTTATTATAATAGCAAACATTTTCTATAGAAAATAACCAAAATTTTCAGTAGAAAATAAATTTTATATAAAAAAAATGAAAATTTATATAAATTAACTTTATAGCATGAATTTTATATGTTAAATATTTTAATAGCAAACATTTTTAATTGAAAATTAATTTTATAGCAAACATTTTTCTATAGAAAATTAATTTTATTACAAAATTTTTCTATAAAAATTCATTTTATGCCAAAAATTTTCTATAGAAAATTAATTTATAGCAAACATTTTCTATAGGAAATTGTTTTATAGAAAGCATTTTGTATAGAAAATTAATTTTATAGCAACTATTTTCTATAGGAAATTAATTTTGTAGCAAACACTTCCTACAGAAATTTATTTTGTAGCAAAATTTTTCTAAAGAAATTAATTTTATAGCCAGAATTTTCTAAAGGAAATTAATTTTGTAGCAAAAATTTTCTATAGAAAATTAATTTTATACCAAAAATTTTCTATAAAAATAAAATTTATAGCAAACATTTTCTTTTTAGAGCAATTTTAGAGCAATAATTTTCTAAAGGAAAGTAATTTTGTTTTATGACAAACATTTTCTATGGAAAATAATTTTTATAGCAAAAAATGTTTATAGAAAATTAATTTTATAGCAAAAATTTTCTATAAAAATAAAATTTATAGGAAAAATTGTCTATAAAAATTAAATTTATAGCAACAATTTTCTATAGAAAATAATTTTACAGCAAAAATTTTTAATAGAAAATTAATTTTATAGGAAAATTTTCTATAGAAAATTAATTGGCAAAATTTTTTTTATAGAAATTAATTTTATAGCAAAAATTTTCTATAGAAAATTAATTATGTTGCAAACATTATCTGTAGAAATTAAATTTATAGCAAAGATTGTCTATAAAAGTTAAATTTTATAGCAAATGTTCTATAAAAAAAAACAAATTTTATACGCAAACTTAAATTTTATACTAAAATTTTAATTTTATACTAAAATTTTAATTTTATACTAAAATTTAAATTTTATACTACAATTATTATTTTATACTAACATTTTAATTTTATACTAACATTTTAATTTTATAATAAATTATTAATTTTTGTTCTTATATTTAAATTTTATACAATTTTATACTAAAATTTATATTTTATACTAAAATTTCAATTTTATTCTAAATTATCAATTGTATACAGATATATAAATTTTTAACACCTCTTGATTTGACCCCTTTACCCACCAACTTGTCGTAAGAAAGAAATTCAATTTCCACGTGAATGTGATATATTTCTTTATAAATGAGGATTTCTTTTTAAAACTTTTTTTTTTATAAAAATAACAAAACTACAAACAAATGCTGCTGCTGGTACCAAACAGTGCTTCTGTTGTCACTGTTTCTATTGCGGCATAATAAAACTGCACTTGCTTGTACCACACACATATACACTCACACCCATTTTAACATTTTAAATAGGCCACAAACTAAAATAGAAAATGTTTTTCAAACAGAAAAAAAGTTAAGCGCAAAATAGATATTTACAAGGTAATAAATAGACGACAAGTAAAATGTTTATATTAAACCACAAAATAAAAAAAATCACTTTATTTAAAGCAACTGCACTATTTTTGCCTCATTTTCTTCTATAAATATGCAACGATTACAACGTTATTTTTGTTATTTTTTTTATTTTAATTTTAGGTGACACTTAAAAGTGGCCAAAGAATTTTTAAACAAACTTTTTAATCTTGTTAAGGGAAATTAAATAAAAATTGTTTAAATTTATTTGGCATAACGACAAATAACTAATTTAGATTTTTTTTTTTTACATATAAAATAAAATGTTAAAACAAATCACAAATTTTTATAAAATATTTTAAAATAAAATTAAAAAGAGAAGAGACCAAAAAAATAAAATAAATAAAAACGTTGTAACATGTCAGCTATTGATTTTTTAATTAAATATAAAGTAAAAGACGTTGGAAAAAACCAGGGCAGACAATGTTACAAAAAAGCACAAAAAACTTTGTAGGGGGTAACAAAATAAATAAATACAAAAAATTATACAAACACACACATATATACACACACTATCACACACTTTGACAAAAAAAAAAAAAAAAAGCAGACAGGAAAAAATTGTTTACAAAAAACAGGATAACGTAGGAAGACATTTTGGGAAGAGCAGCACATTGATATAACATTATAAAAGATAGACAGAAAGACAGACGTTTAAGAATGGCAATAATGACAATCATGATTATTAGGTTCATGACGACAACAATGGCGTTGATAAAATTAAATTAAGTATTGTAACACACACACATATATACCAAAGCAAACTATTCTCTCTCCTTAATCATTTTACATTTAATAAAAAAAGCTAAATTTTGAAATAAAAAAAGGAATAAAAAAATGTATAGGGAATATAGCAAATGCTATAAAAACTAAATTGTAATTCATTGTAGTTTTGCTTTATTTGTTTAATAAAATGAATAACTAAATATACTAAAGTTTGTAGTCTAAAAGAAAACTACAGACTAGACTATAATCAAGACAATAGACTCGACAATATACTAGGCTATAGTTAAGACTACAAACTGAACTATAGTCGTGACTATAGACTAAACTATAGTAGAGACTATAGACTAAACCACAGTCGAAGCTATAGACTAAACTATAGTTGAGACTATAGACTAAACTGCAATCGAGACTATAGACTAAACTGCAATCGGGACTATAGACTAAACTATAGTGTAGACTATAATTTAGTTTAAAGTTTCGACTGTAGTTTAGTCTATAGTATTGACTATAGTCTAGAGTCTAGACTGTAGTACAGTTTATAGTCTCGATTATATTTTAGTCTATAGTCTCGACTATAATTTAGTCTATAGTTTAGTTTAAAATTTAGTAGATAGTCTCGACTATAGTTTTGTCTATAGTTTATATAGTGTCGACTATAGTTCAGTCTATAGTGTCGACTATAGTTGAGTCTTGACTATAGTTTAGTCTATAGTCTCGACTTTAGTTTAGTCAATAGTCTCGATTATAATTTAGTAGATAGTCTTTTCTATAGTTTTGTCTATAGTCTCGACTATTGTTTTTTTAGTTTAGTTTGTAGTCTCGACTATAGCTTAGCCTATAATCTCGACTATAATTTAGTCCGTAGTCTCGACTATAGTTTAGTCTATAGTGTCGACTACAGTTAAGTCTATACTCTCGACTGCACTTTAGTTTATAGTGTCGACTATCTCTACTATAGTTTAGTCTATAGACTCGACTATATTTTAGTTTATAGTTTAGACTATAATTTAGTAGATAGTCTTGACTATAGTTTGTTCTGTAATCTTGACTATAGTTTAGTCTATAGTCTCGACTATAATTTATTTTATAGTCTCGACTATAGTTTAGCCTATAGTTTCGACTATAGTTTAATCTATAGTCTCGACTATAGTTTAGTCTATAATCTGACTATAGTTTAGTCTATAGGCTCGACTATAATATAGTCTATAGTCTCGACTATATATTAGTTTATAGTCTTGACTTAGTTTTGACTTAGTCTCGACTATAGTTTATACTATTGTTTAGTTTATAGTTTGGACTATAGTTTCTACTACAGTCTCTATAGTCTCGACTATATTTTTGTCTATAGCTTCGACTATAGTTTAGTCTATAGTCTCGACTATAGTTTAGTCTATAGTCTCGACTATAGTTTAGTCTATAGTCTCGACTATAGTTTAGTCTATAGTCTAAACTATAGTTTAGTCTATAGTCTCGACTATAGTTTAGTCTATAGTCTCGACTATAATTTAGTCTATAGTCTCGACTATAGATAAGTTTATAGTCTTGACTATGGTTTAGTCTATAGTCTAGTCTATACTTTACTATATAGTCTCAACTATGGTTTAATCTACCGTTTCGACTACAGTTTAGTTTGTAATCTCGACTATAATTTAGTCTAAAGTCTATAGTCTTGACTATAGTTTAGTCTATTAATTTCACTGTAGTTTAGTCTATAAACTTGACTATAGTTTATTATATAAACTTTAGTCTATATTTTAGTCTAAAGTTTAGTCTCAACTATAGTTTTGTCTGGACTATAGTTTCGAATACAGTTTTGACTATAGTTTTGTATATAGTTTCGACTATAGTTTAGTATATAGCTTAGTATATAGTCTCGACTGTAGTTTAGTCTGTAGTGTCGACTATAGTTAAATCTGTAGTTGTTTCGAGTATATTTTATGCTATAGTCTTAACTATAGTTTAGCTTATAATCTTAATTATAGTTTGATAGATTATACATATCATCTCAAATATAATCGAATCTCTACTATAGTTTTTACACTAGTTTAGTGTAGATCAAAATTTTGTCTCACAGTTTCACAGCCCTTGCCATATGTTTGTTCCTAAAATTTATTATAACCATAAAATGTATTTTTATTTGTTTATTTTTTTCGGCTGTTTTTTCTTCCATTATTTTCCATAAAATCTAAAGAATATTTTACGATTTTTTAATGACACGAACATACAGCTATTAAAAAAAGAAAGTATTGAAAAAACAAACAGCAAACAAAAATCTATAAAAAATATATTAAAAAATAAAACTTTAAGAACTTTTTAACACGATATTGACACTTTCAAAGACATCTAGTACTTTAGAAGAAAGGAAAAAGAAATGATAAAATAAAATAAGACTAGAAGAAGGCTATAAACAATAAATATATGCAGTACACCAACACTTACACGTATGTTTAAATAATGCACACATACCAATAGTTTTTAAATATTCATGCAATCTTTTAAACAAATACACACGTAACCTCTCTCTCTCACCGCAAACATATTTACATCTTTATTTTGTACAAAAACTAAAAAAAATCCTTGTTATGCCTCCTCCTGTAAAAGAATCAAACCACCTTTTTGCAACTAAAAAGAAGAAGAAAATAAGCAATAACCCTTAGAATATTTATTTCAATACTTTTTTCCTTGTCTTATTGTCGTTGTTGCTGTTAAATAGATTTTTTTTCTTTGGTTTCGGTTTCTTCCTTCTCTTTTCAGTTTTTTCTTTTTCTATCATAAAATTATCAAACAAACTGTTCATGTTTTACTTTTTTAGATGCACAGATAGTTTTTAGTTTTTTGTATTTATATTTTTCAGATGCCTGTTTTAGATTGTCTATCTATCTACTCATAGTTATATTGTAACTACTGTTGTTGTAAATTGTTGTGATACTAACAACAACAACAGAAAAAAAGTACTGAAATTCAAAATGAAAATTGGAAAGAATATGTAAAATAAAAAAAAAAAAATAGAGTAACAAAACAAAAAAATATAGAAAACTATTTGTACCACTACAACTGACATGTTATAGAATAAATAGTTTAGATATGTAGATGAATGAACGCCTAACACACTGACTGACTCAATGACTAAAGCTTTGAATAAGGATATGAAACGTCATGTGTATAAGTATGTAAGTGTAAAAGTGTGTATGGTTGGTTAGATGGCTGGTATGTGGTAATACGAGTGGAAAAAATGCCTAAACACGAACTTGTACTTGTATAACATTAAACAAATGACAAAAAAATTCTACTTCAAAGTGGAAAAGGAGAAAAAAAAATATATATATATAAATTGTTTAATAAATAAAAAGGAAAAAAAAACTTATTGTTTCAAAAGAAAACTTATAGTTCTGGAAGGGTCCATGACTAAACAATACATTACAGACTAAACCATTGCCAAGATTATATACAATGGATTTTCCCATAGTAAAGACTATAAATAAAAAATTGTTGAGACTATAGTCAATACTATAGTCTGGTCTATAGTCGAGACTATAGGACAAACTATAGTCGAGACTATAGACTAAACTATAGTAGATACTATAGACTAAACTATGCACTAACTATAGTCAAGACTATAGAGAAGATAATAGACTAAACTGTAGTCAAATCTATAGACTAAACTATAGTCGAAACTATAGTATGTAATGTATACTAGCTATAGTCATATATAGACTAGCTATGGTCAACACTATCAACTGCTCCAAATTTCTTCTACAACAGTTTTTGAAACTTTCTCTAAATGAATACTATAGATATAAGAAAACTAATATTTGCTTTGTATAGGGGATACTATTTCCCCTTGCCCTATCCGTTCTGATTTTATTTTATAAATGCAATGTGTTAAGAAAATTGTTTTCGCAAAATTTGAGGGCTCTCGCCGTAAGAGTTCTTTTGATATACTATAAATAATATGTCCTTCGTATTGGGGTGATACCATTCCTCCAGGTCCTATCCGTCCGTGTTTTCATCTCAAATATGTAGATTTATAAGCTGTAATAGTTCTCAAGATATGTGGATAATTTGTATTTGCTTTTTATGGGGATTACCATTTCCCCCGGCTTTAACTATGCTATTTTTATTTCATGTATACAACATGATAAGAAAACAGTTCCCACAAAAATTTGAGGGCTCTCACCATAATAGTTTTTTAGATATGCTATTAAGAATATTTGTTTTGTATGGGGGTACCATTTCCCTAGGCCCTACCCATCCCATTTGCTTCTAAACTTATGGAGGTTATTATGAAAGTTGTTCTAACAAAATGTTAAAACTTTTGCTGTAATAATTTCTAAGATATACGAAATTTAATATTTTCTTTGTATGGGGGGTATTATTTCCCTCTGGTCCTATTCGTTCCGTTTTCATTTAAAGGTTGTTGATGACAAAGATATTCCCGCCAAATTTTAAGACTTTTGCTTTAACAGTATTTAAGCTATTTGATAATTAGTATTTTCTTTGTATGAGGGCTATCACTCCCCCTAAACTTACCCGCTCCAATTTCATCTCAATTATGTAGATTGATAATAAAATTATTTCCACAAAATTTCAGGAGTTTATCTGTAATAGTTCTGGAGATATGTGATAATAAATATTTTCTTTTTATGAGGGCTACCATTCCTCCTGCTCCTATCGAAAAATAAAGTAGCCTATTTTACTTCTGGGTATCACAAAATGATACTTTAAGAATTTCAAGAAAATCCGTCCAGTGGTTTAGCTGTCTATAAAGCCCAAACAAACAAATGCAGTTTTATTTTTATATATATATAGATTTATTTACTAAAATAATAAAGTTGACTATAAATTTTTTATGAAAATTTACTAAAAATATTTAAAAAAAATTTGTATTTTCTTTAAATAATTTCTCCCCTTTTCAAATTGAATATTAATATTAAAATATTAATTAAATACATTTTCTGAATAGTATTGTTAACATTTTATTCAAATTCATATGTTTGTAATAAGATTCTTATTAATTATACCTTAAAGTATACTATACAATTACATGTTTTTCTACCCCTTGAAATATGCAAGTAATTATTCATGCATTAGATGTGTTAAAAAAAACTATAGGGACAGTTTTGTAATTAATAAATAATTTATGCATACTTATATTTCAGTGTGATTTTTTTAGGGTAAATAATAAATAATATTTTCTTTATACTTGTGTTTTTAAACTCCCTAAATTATGCAACTATTTTTATATTAGGTTTTTATATATAAACTTTTAGCAGCTCTGAAAGTATATAAAAACCTTATAGAAATTCATAGCAAGTTTTAAATAAAATCTTATAAAACCTCGAAAAAATATGGTTAATAAAGTTTTATTTTAGCTACTCCTTAAAATAGGCAACATAATTTAGTAAGAAATGAAATTAAAGAGTTAAAAGTATTTGTTTTAATCGTGTGATTTATATGAAAGGTAAATTATGATCGTTTAAAGAAATGTTTAATTAAAACTGTTAAAAAATTTTATAATGAATTTCTAGTCCATTTTAAAAAGTTCTTACTGTTTTATTAATATTTGAAACAAATAAACATAAATATCTATATATTTATAGCAAAAAAGCAACTATTTTCTAATATTTTTTCAATAAAGAGAACTGAAACTAAAACTCTATATAAAAGATTTGTGTAAAAAAAAAAGAAAAATCAAAAGTCGAGTAGAAAAGTTTTAATATTTTAAGTACAATTCATTTCACATTCATGTTTATAATTTTGTTTCTTTTTCTTCTTCTTCTTGTGTTCTGTATTTTATTTATTTTTTTAATATTTTTATTTTTTGTCTTGTGTCTGTGTTTAAGCAAATACTTTTGTGCCAGTTTTACAGCTGATTAAAGCAAATGACTCGAATCGAATGAATACATGAATTCTTTCTTGTACATATTTATGCTTCAACAACATCGTCTGTTTCTATAAGAAGAACATGTAACTATGTTGCCTGGTAAAATCTTATCTAGGCAACACACATGTAAATAACCCAACAAACAAATTTGTTTTAATAAAGAAACTAAAGGCTAAAGAAAACAATAAGAAATCACGAGTTAAAATTTCTTCAAAAAATTAAAAAAAATTCCTTTACCAAAATTTGACTTCTAAAAAGCTATTTGGTAAGAGGTATTTAGAAATTGTTTTATAATTAAAATTTTTGTTGGGTTTCCTAAAATAATATAGAAAATATTTAAATACACTATGAAATAAGAACAACTGTTACATAAAAAAGGCGTTAAATATGCTTTTGAACTTTCTACCCCCTTTTTTTTGTTGCTTTTTTCTGCTGCTATTTGACTTTAGGTTGATGACGTAGAGAATTTTATGCTTTTTTTCTTTCTTCTTTTTTTTAAGGATCTTTGTTACAAGGCTTTACTTCGTTAGTTATTGCAATGGCTCCTAAAACAAATTATTTATTTACTACTTAAAATGTTGCAAGTAACAACAAATAGTTCTGCTGTTTGTTATATTGCAAAAAAGGAATGCATGTAGACATATAATTTGTAGCAAAACAAACTTCCTTTAAGTCATCCTTACTGTTTCCGTACAAAATATTTCTTTTTGTGGTGCTTTTTTCATTCTTTTTTTTAACACATAAATTATGGCTAGAAATATATAAAAACACATTAATGTGTAAAGAAATGAATTTGTTTACAAACATTTTTAAACATTTCATAAAAAAAAGCTTTAAAATTTAAACTGAAAGAGAAAATAATATTTAAATGTTTTCTTTACTGAAAATTTCTTTTAAACTTCCAAAAATCTTTAAGAAAACATTAATAAAACAATTTAAAACATTAAATATATAAATTCCTATTTTTTTTTTAAATCCCCAAAATTTCCATAAACGTGAAACTATTATTTAGCATGAAATTATTGAAAAATATATACAATTTTATTGATATTATAACTAAATATTAAAAAATATTATTTTTTTTAGAAAATTCACAAAAATTTTTGAAAAATTCCCAAAATGGGAAAATATAATTTTTAAGAGAAATTTCCAAAACACAACAGTCTCTGGAAAAATTTAGTAATTAAATAATAAATAAAGGATTTTTTTACAAATTCCAAAATTTTCTTTAAAATCCCCAAAATTTCCAAAAAACGGGATAATACTTTTTATCTTGAAAACATTGAAAAATATGAAAAATTGTATTGATATTATAACTAAATATTAAAAAAAATAAAATATATATATATATATATATATATATATATATATATATATATATATATATATATATATATATATATATATATATATATATATATATATATATATATATATATATATATATATATATATATTTTTTTTTTTTTAAATTCCAAAAATTTTTGAAAGATTTCCAAAATTTCCAAAACGGGGAAATACATTTTAAGCGGAAAATCACCAAAACAAAACAGTTTCTGGAAAATTTTAGTAATTAAATAATAAGTAAAGGATTTTTTGCAAATTCCAAAATTTTTTGGAAATATCCCCAAAATTTCCAATATCGTGTAATATAAATAAAAACATATTATTTTTAATCAAAATATTGATAATTAGAAAAAGATACAATTAAAAAAATATATATATATATGTATATTAAAAATATATATATTTTTTTTAAATTCCTAAAAAAATTTTAAAAATTCCCAAATAGGGGAAATTTAAATTTAAACGGGTTATTATTGAAAATTTTTTATTTATTTAACAGTATTTCTTTGTAAAATTTTAGTAATTAAATAAAAAATTTTTGTGAATTCTTTATTTTTTTCAAATATCCCCAAAATTACCAATTCGGGGAAAAACAATTAAAACGGAAAAACATTAAAATGTATATTAATTCTTTGTAAAATATTGATAATTAAAAAAAGATATATAAATTTTTTTAAAAAAATATAACATATTTTTTTAATTTCTAAAAATTCCCAAATCGGGAAAATTTAAATTCAAGTGGGAAATCATTAAAACACAACATATGTAAGAGTATTAAAATTAATTTAATAAAAATTCTAAAGGACTTCTTTTTACTTTTATTGAATTCCCAAAAAAGTTTTGAAAATACCCAAAATGTCTAATAAAGAAAATTTTTTTGGAAAATTAAATTTTTTTATCTTATAACATCAACATAAGTATTTCTTAAAAATTAGTTTCTTTTAAAAGAATTGCAAAAAAATTTCTTAAAATACTTAATATACTCAATTTTAGAGAGCTTAGTTATTGTAATACCCTATAAGAGAAGAAGGTTCCTCTCCACTCCTATAAACAAAACTAACAATCCGTACTCCTAACAAACCTAATAAGGTTTAACAGTGGCATGTCTTTTAGACAATCCAGATCATGGAAGAGTTGTCTACCGATTAATCTCAATCTACGCCCTTTCAGCGCTGGACATTCGCAAAATAAGTGTTGTACAGATTCATCCTCTTCCTTATCTAAGCAACTTCAACAAAAGCTATTTCCTGGGTAACCCATATGTTCCTACATATGCCCGACCATACAGTGCCCTGTGATAATATTTACAAAAAGCGATGACCTGTCAAGAGATAGTAATGCTCTAGTTCTGCTCCATGACCGGAGTGGTCAGAGAGTAATTGACAGTCAACAAGTGGTGATTAGGCACCATCTGGTTCATCAGCTCCACCCGAAGGTATCTCAGCTGGGTTAAGGAGCATATACAGTTGTCAACACATCTTGATCATATAATGGGAGAATTCAGAGCCTTGATTGCGGTAAGACTATCCACATATATATCAATGTTCGAAGTGCAGAATTGAAATTCCTGAATTCGCTACGCAGCCATGTTGATAACATATACCTCGATCTGGAAGACTGTACACGGGTAACCTGAGAGACATCGAAATGTCTAAGTCATTGGAGAAAATACCCGAACCAGTGCCAGTATCTGTCTTCGATCCATCAGGGAATACAGAGATTGCATATTCCTTAAAAACGGAAATTGCTGCCCACTCTTCTCTAGATGTGATTCTAATATCAAAAGTTCTATCAATCGATCCTTGCATGGGGCCAGAGTTTGCCAAGTTCTCGGATGGAGTTTTTAAGAAAGTCGAGGGCTTTCTCGTTACCACATCCAATGGTCTTAACACCCTTTAACCATTTGGTGCCATCAAACGCAGTGAAGGAGTCATCCTCACTGCATCCAAGTTCGGAAACTAGTATCGGCAAGATCTTCCCCTTCAGTAGTAGCCATCTGTCTGTTGCCATATTCTCCTCGGACTGACTACGATCTATAATTGCTATTTTTAGTTCAGGAGGTTATGACAAGCTAGTTGAGAGTTTCAACCACTTGTCCTCAGATAGCTGCTTCTCATCTGTTCTATGCCGCTTTATACAATGTTTACCGACATTACCTTTGGCAACAGCTACTGGACCTCGAGTGAAGGTTTGTGCAGACCATACTTTGGGTGTAGTATTGACAGACCCTGTCATGCCTTACCAATCTTCACCTCTCTTTGAACTTGCTTGGGCTTCCTTGGAAGTGAAAGGGTGAACAACAGGTTTATCAGAGCCGATGATCGTGCTCGTTTCAGAGTTAGCATGGGGCACAAGTTTGGCTGTGATCACCTTCTTACTCTGGTTATTTTCAGTCGTCATCTGGGATGGCCTGACCTCCACAATAGTAGTATTAAGCATAGATTCATACTTCTATATGCTTTTCCCGGGTTCTCAAGGTCGCGGGATCACGAGCATCTAGCGACCTGGAGTACCAGAGAGAGCGTTTGTAGCCTGTCATACTTTTTCGTTCGTCTTGTTCCTTGTTCTTTTTTCCGTTGTCTTCCCTTTGCGGGATCATGGGCCTCCTGTTGTCATTCGTCTGCGTGAAGCCATTTCTTCCTCGTCAGTCTCATAAAGGTTCAAGGTTTTGAGACCTATGAGGTAGTCAAAGTCCTTGTCACTGTCCAAACTATCCTGCCTAGTAAAAAATCTATCCTTTTTGTCTACCTCAGTAGCAGAGCGATCTGGAGGAATCGGTGTAATCGTCCGTTAATTCAGTCTCACGTAACTCCAATGGCACTCAGACCCACTTGAGTATTCACGTTTCCCTGCAGATTTTAGAACCCTCGACCAGGTACATATGGCCGTTCTCTTTGTTCATAATAATAGAGTTTCGGTTTAAGGCCTTTGTGGTTTAAGCCCAGAGGTGAAAAAATGTGCTGCCACTCCTCTGGAAACAGATGCAGACCAGGATGCCGCCCAATATGGGAAACAGACGCATCCTAGATTTGGAAGACTTTTCCTTGAATACTGGCCTAGATCAGAGCCTGGAAAAACACAATTCTGGACCGACATCCAGTGTGGAAAGGAACCCAGTAGCCGACTTAAATGGTCTATAAAGGGGTCAGTTACTCCACCGACTGATCTTAACATAGAGGACTGACTTCGTGGAGTATGGAATGGGTGATTCTTAGTTCGCATCCTGTATGCTTAAGCCTCTGCACTGTGTCTGAATCCTTTTTGAATTTTTTTTTTTTTTATTTGGAAAAAACTAAATTTGAAACAAAAAATTAAAAAAAGTTAAATTTTCTCCTTTAAAATTTAAAATTTTTTTTATTAAAAAATTTAAATAATTTTTTAAATTAATTCTACAAATTATGTCTACAAAAAACTTTAAGTATTTAATTGTATGTTTTCTCTACCACACTAACAACTATTTTTATAAATATTTTTTTTATCTCTTGTTTGTGTGAGCGTGTGTGTGTCTGTTTTAAAACAATTTTAATTTATCCATGTGTAGTCTGCTGAACCGAACATGCATTTCAATGCTCATCATTAATTTCTTTAATTAATTTAATTCGAAACCATTAAAATGAAATTTATTTAACATCAATTTATATTTCATTTTCAGTTTGCCATTTTTTCAATTCTTTATCAAGTTTTTTGATTTCTTCTTTTTCCTCTCTTTTTTAGTTTGTCTGTTGGCTTTACCCTGAAACTTTTGCCAACTTATCTATCAATTTATAGAGGAAAATATAAAAAATAAAATAAAATTACTTGCAAAAAATAGCGAGAAATTAATGGTAACAAATTTACTAAACTAAAATACTAATTACCAATTGCATGTTGGTGTTAGAGTGGGTGTATGTGTTTTTGTGTAGTTTTTGATGGCTGATTATGATGATGGCGATAATGATGTTAAAGCAAAGTCATTAAGCCAAAAACTACAAATAGAATTGAGTGTTATAAAAAAGGCTGACTGGTTGGCTGGCAAAAGGAGGTGTAGTCAACGAAAATGCAATCAAACGGATGTTACTCATTAAAATCATAATTTCATGGCAACATATCATTTCCTCTTCCTACTACTTGAAAATTCTCGAAAAAAGAAATTCTATTACAGTTTTTTTCATATCAAAATTTTCTGATTTCTTTTTTTTTTTTTTTCATTAGCTTAAAATAAAAATTTTATAATGAAAATGATTTTTTATGTCGAGTCATTTGGCAATAGAAAATTTTTGGGTAATATTTTAGAAAATATGAAAAGTGTATGCTAAAAGAGAGGGAGGGAGAACTTAAATAGCTGGTGGTATACTAAAAGTATGCAACAAGTTTTTTTTATTATTAGTAAACACTCATACTTTTGCAAAAAAATGAGGGGAGAGTTATGTATGTAATAATATATATTTTTATTTTTAATATTACATCGTTATATATTTTTTTGTAGCTGCTGTTGCATTCCCCACAAATGATATATTGAAATGCCAACATTAGCACTATAAATTATTTTAGATGGTTGCCCGGTTTTTTTTCTCTTTCCCTCTCCTTAAACATTTCACGGGTTAGAGCGTTAGAGAGAAAAAAAATGTTTAAATTACATTTGTGGCATATTTGAAATTGTTATGGAAAAAAGGTCATTTATAATTGAGTTGCAAGTATGCAAAATATGTACATAAGTATGTATGTACATGTGAAAAATATACGTCAGTATGTTTTTAACACGTTTGTGTGTTTTTTTTTTGCCTTTAGAGATGACACACTAGTAGTTCACTAGCACATGCCATTGGTAGCAACAGCATCATCATCATCACTATACAGCTACTGTGGAACAAAAGTATATGTGGAGGCATGAGAGGCATTAAACAATAGCAATGAAGTCCTTTGCCAATTGTTAAAACAAATGTAAATGTACAATTGTAAATCAAAAACAATACATGAAAATGCAACACAATTGGGTAACTGGATGATGCTACAGCTACTACTCTAATATAAATGGGTGAAATTAAAAGAGATGAACTACGAAATACTGATGATACTACTGAGAGATTAAAATTAGACTAGAATATAGACTATAGTCGAATTATAGAATGGAATATAGTCAGACTATACACTGACTATAGTCGAAATACTATCGAACTATGGATTAGACATTAGTAGAAGTAAAGACTGGACTATACTCAAACTATAGACCAGACTATAGCCGAACTATTAACCAGACTCCAGTCAAACTATAGACTAGACTTCAGTCAAACTAAAGACTAGAACTTAGTCGAACTACAGACAAAAGTATAGTCGAACTATAGACTGGACTATAGTCGAACTATTGACTAGACTTCAGTCTAACTATAGACTGGAATATAGTCGAACTACAGAAAAAACTATAGTCGAACTATGAACTAAACTGAACAATAGATTAGATTAAAGTCCAACAACAGACTGGATTATAATGGAGACTACTGTAGACTTAATTTTAGTCGAACTATAGATTAAATTATATGCGAAGTATAGATTTAACTATAGCCAAACCATAGAATAGACTATAGTCGGACTATATGAAGGACTATTGCTGAAATTTTAACTAAGCTATAGCTGACCTATAGACTAGACTATAGTCTCACAATTGTCGAACTATTGTTTAGATTATAGTCGAATTATGGGCTAGACTATAACTAAATATAGACCAGACTATAGTCAAAATATAGACTAGACTATAGTTAAACTATAGACTTGAGTACTATTGAACTAAAGACTAGACTATAGTCAAACTGTAGCCTATACTATAGTCAAACTATAGACTAAACTATAGTTATCACTATAGCTAAAACTACAGTGGAACTATAGACTAGACTATAGTTAAACTATGGACTAGACTATAGTCAAACTGTTAACGAAACTATAGTCGACCTAAAGTCTGGACTAGACTATAGCCTAGACTATAGTCGAACTAAATGCTTAATTATAGACGACCTATGTACTAAACTATAGTAAAACTATAGACTAGACTATAGTCAAACTATAGATTAAACTATAGTGGAACTATAGTCTAACTTTAGACTAGGCTATAGTCGAAATATAGACTACGCTATGGTTGAGCTGTAAACTAAACTACAGTCTAAGTGTCGAACTATAGACTAAGCATTTAGCCGAACTATAGGCTTAACTATAGACAAGATTATAGTCGAAATATAGGCTATGATCGAACTGTAAATTAGACAAGACTATATACTCGAACAATAGCCGATACTTTAGTCGAACTGTAGCCAAGACTATAATCGACCTGTAGCTAATACTATAGTCGAACTGTATCCAAGACTATAATCGAACTATAGCCTAGACTATAGACGAAGTATTAGCTAAACTATAGACTATGCTATAGTCAAATTATATAATAGACTATAGTCGAGCTATAGACTAGACTAGATATAGTAAAACTATAGACTGTATAGACTGTAGCTATAACTATAGTCAAACTATATTCTTAGTTTTAGCAGAACTATAGACTAAACTATAGTCAAACTATAGCCTAGACTATAGAGGAACTATAGCTTAGACTATATTCGAAGTATTAGCTAACCTATAGACTATACTATAGTTAAACTATATAATAGACTATAATCGAGCTATAGACTAGGCTATAGTCAACTTATAGACTAGACTATAGTCAAACTACAGACTAGACTATAGTCAAAGTATAGGCTAGATATAGTAAAACTGTAGACTATGTTGTAGCCTAGACTATAGTCAAACTAAATACTTAATTATAGTAGAACTATAGACTTAACTATAGTCAAACTATAGATAGACTATAGTATAGTTCATAGTCAAACTGTAGTCTGGACTAGACTTCAGTCTATACTAGTCTGTAGTCAAACTACAGACTAGTATAGACTAGAATATAGCCGAACTATAGATTCGAGTTTAATTTCAATTATAAATGTTTTTAATTTCCCTTAAAATTTAAAATATATTTATTTCTAGTGTTTCACCCTTTAATATCAACTAACTACTGCAGCTACTTACTGGCTGCTTTTGGGTTACCGCTCTACTGGTTTTATAATAAAAAAACAACAACTATTGTGAACATGTTAGTTTTTGTTTCAGAAAAGAATAAATATTCTCTGCTACCCTCCAATGTCCTTTGTAAAGACAAGACAAAGAGAGGAGAACTAAAAATAATATAAATATACTAATGGGTACATTAGTGGCAAAGAGATCACACATTTTATTTTGCCAAAAAAAAAACTTCAATATGAATATAAAAATATTATAACAAATAAAAGAAATCTGTTAGTTATAATATATATAAAAATTGTAAATCATCTAAATGAAAAGCCTTGAAATATTCATGTTAACAATATTAAATACATACAAATAAAATGAGAGAACATACACAATTTCATATAGAAAATATTTCTATTCAATAAAATGTTATAGGCGATGACCTTTAAAGTGGGCTTAATAGAACAAAAAAAAAAAAAAAAAAAAAAAATATTTCAAATTTATTGTTTTAATAAAGCCCACACAGTTTATTTTATGAATACTAGTAGTATATGAGGCCTATAGTTTAATTTTATAGGACATATTAGAAAAAATACAATATAAAATGGTTGTCACATGCAACGAACATTAAGTGGAACTAAACTATAATAATAAAACTAAATCTAAATAATAATAACAAAAAAATAAAAATAATATATAACTAACATTTAGCTACTATTATGATTATATTATTCTTTTTGGTGAATTTTATTTGGTGGTGTGAAAAAGCTAAAATAAGTTTTGATTTATTAGTTCAAATTAAGTAAATGAAAATGAGGTTGTTTGTTTTTAAAAGCGATAAAATAAATGAACAAAAATGAGATTTATAATTTAAGTTATGGTAATATTTGTCTCTAACCATAAATGAGCTTCTTTTGCTCTTTTTTAATACAGTCTTCACTGCAAACTTAAAAATAGTAATGCTAATCTTCTCTACCATAGACTTATTCACAGTCTTGGCTATAGCTTAGTTTATAGTCCTGACTATAGTTTGGTTTATTGCTCTGACTATAGTCTTGTCTGTAGTCTGGTTTATAGTCCTGATTATAGTCTGCTTTACAGTCTTGACTATAGTCTGCTTTATAGTCCTGACTATAATCCGGCTTTTAGTCTTGATTATAGTCTTGTTTATAGTATTGACTATAGTCCGTTTTATAGTCTTCATCAAAGTTTGGTTTAAAATCTTGATTATAGTCTGGTTTATAGTCTTGACTATAGTCTAGTTCATAGCCTTGACTAAAGTCTAGTTTATAGTCTTGACTATAATCTAGTTTATAGCCTTGGCTATAGTCCATTCAAGACAATAAACTAGACTATAGTCCAATTTGTAGTCTTGAATATAGTCTAATTTATGGTCTTGACTATAGTCTAGTTTATAGTCCTGATTATAGTCCGTTTTATAGTCCTGACTATAGTCTAGTAAATAGTCTTGTCTATAGTCCAGTTTTTAGTCTTCACTATAGTCAGGTTTATAGTCTTCATCAAAGTCTGATTTATAGTCCTGACTATAGTCTGTTTTATAGTCCTGACTTTAGTCTAGTTTATAGTCCTGACTATGGTTTGGTTTATAGTCCTGACTATAGTCTAGTTTATAGTCTTGACTATAGTCTAGTTTGCAGTCTTGTCCGGTTTTTAGTCTTGAATATAGTCCTGACTATAGTCTGGCTTATAGTTTTGATTATAGTCTAGTTTATAGCATTGATATAGTATAGTTAATAGTGCTGGCAATAGTCCTGTTTGAAATCTTGACTATAGTTCAGCTTATAATCTTGATCATAGTCTAATTTATAGTCTTGACTATAGTATAGTTTGTATCCTTGACTGTAGTCTAGTTTATAGTTTTGACTATAGTCCAGCTTATAGCCTTACTATATTCCATTCAAAATAATAAACTAGATTATAGTCCAGTTTATAGTCTTGAATATAGTCTAGTTTATGGTATTTATTATAGTCTAGTTTATAGCCTTGACTATAGTCTGCTTTATAGACTTGACTATAGTTTAAACTGTACACTAAACTATAGTCGAACTAAAGACTAGATTATAGCCAAACTATAGATTACACTGTAGTCGAACTATAGATCACACAAATGCTAAATATAAACTAGACTAGATAATAGCAGAACTATAGTCTGGACTATAGTCAAATCCTGACTATAGTCTATTTAATAGTCTTCAATTTACTCCATTCTCTAGTCTCTCTCTCTTTATTAAGTTATGCCTAAAATTTCTTATTTGCTTAACTAATTTTCGATTTTCCTTTTCCTCTCTTCCAGCCTGACTTGTAATGCGCCTTGGGGGTGGTGTACCATACGACGGCGACCCCCCGACAATGAGCGCTACTGGCAACGACTATGCCGAATTATGCGATCTTGGACCTACGCGATGGAGTTCGCGTGGCTACTATCATGTACCACCACCCGCTGCGCACAGTTCATCCTTGCATCCTAGCATACTGCAAACCTCCACCCAATCGTCATCCAGTGTACCAACGGGTGGCTCAGCTGGCCTTGCAGCACATCATTTACGTGCCCACCACCCACCACCTACCAGCAGTTACGAAGCCGAAGATATTGCGGCCTCTTCCTACGGCATGACAACACCACCACCCGGTGTCAGCGGCTTGACTAGTAGTTACGCTGTTAATCCACGTATTGGTAATAGTACAAGTTCGTTACGTACCGGTGCGGGAGCAGCAGCTGCAGGTGTGGGCGTAGCTAGTTCAGCTGGTCGACCGGGTTTATATTATTCTCCTCCGGGTACTTCGTACACAATTATTGAACGACCTCATTCACCGCATTACTATTACAATTCAGCGGGAGTAGCTACAAAAGGTGGTTCATTGCCGGGTCGTGGTTCTGCTTATCTGTCGTCATCACCTTCGAATTTTATGAATAGTATGAGTGGGACATTGCCCACATCGACGGCGGGTAGACATGGGTTGGGTTCAAGTTCGGTGGCAGCGAACGGTAATAAGAAAAGGCCCATTTCACCGGAGCAAGTGTTGCGCATGTTTGGCGCTACACAATCATCTTCAGTTCCTACTAGCAGTTATCATTATAGTAATGGTACCAGAGATCGCACGGGTCGTCGTAGTCCAGCCAGTAGTCCGCCATCAACAACGCATCAGGTAGGGTGATGAAAAAGATTATTTTGGAATGCTAGTGAAAATTATTTTCTCTTTTTCTTTTTGTTTTTTTTTTTCTTTTTTGTAGATCTATCGTGAAAGAGAACGAGATCGTGGTATACCCAGCATACATGATTTAACCACAAGAACTGTTAATATGACTCGTGATCAACAGATAGATCATGGTTTTGGTATATGTGTTAAAGGAGGTAAAGACTCAGGTGAGTTTTAAAACAAAATCACATTAAACAAATATTTAATGAAAAAATTAATAATGGAATGAGGTTTTATAGGAAAAATATTTAATGTCAATAAACAGTTAAGTAAATGAGAAATTAGGAAAGTTTTCTAAAGGTTTTTTAAAAGGTTGAGCTTTGTAGATTTCAAAATTTATTAACATATTATGTTTAGTAAACACCTGCTTAGTTTTTAGTTTAAATATAAAATTATATTTTCTTTAATTTTATTATTGTTTAATACATTTCACTTCTTGTTATCTATAATAATTAATTAATAATATTTAGTTTCATATACAAATGATGAGTTTCTTTTTTATTCCCTTACAAAAAAATCAATTACTATTAGTACTCGTAAAGTGTATTAAACAAAAGTGTAATACAAAAATGAGCTGCTCATTCAAAATCAATATATTCAGATTAATGAAAAAGAAACTAATAAGTTGTACAAATTTAGGATGAGCCTTAAGTTATAATAAAAGATTAAACTTCCCAAGAAAAAACAAAAAAATTGTGTAATTTTTATTTAATAAAATGAGTACTCAAACGAGTACTCGTTACTTACAACTTAAAATTTGAAGAGAAATTTGTTAAAAAAAAAATAAATTTTCATATTAAATTAATATTGGACATGGGTACCTATATAGTTCGCTTAAAAGAGTCGTTAAAAAAGTATTTTGTTAAACGAGTACTCGGTAATCATGGCTCTAAAAATTTAAAATTTAAGGCTGAAAATCTAAAAAACTAAGTTTTTTTAAACAAATATTTTAAAATTGTATGTTTGACTTTAAAGTTAAAAAAAAAACTTTTTGAAACGGGTACCCGGTATTCATGTCTCCATAGATTAAAATTTATACACATAAATATCTAACTAAGAATTTTGCTTCAAAAATAATTTAAATTTTTAACAAATCCTTACAAAAAAAAAAAAAAAAAAAAACATAAATTTTAACAAGTGCCCGGTAACCGTTTTTTAAAATGGCTTAAAAAATTACAGAAAATACAATTTTTAAGTCAATACATAAAAAAATAAATTAAGGTTTAAAAAATCTTAAAAAAGCTCTCATTTTAAAATGAGAACCGGGTAATGGTTTTTTAAAACGGCTTACATAATTATAAATATAAAATTGTTAAGTTAAGAAATAAAAAATCAATTAAAATTTATAAAAATCTTTATAATAAATCACATTTAAAAGCGAGTACTCGGTATTCGCTAACTAATATAATTTACAGAAGCTGCTTAAAAATTGCAAATATTAATTTTTAAGGCAGAAAATAAAAAATAACTTTAAATTTAAAAAAAAATCTTAAAAATAGTCTAATTACTAAAGCGGGTACCCGATATTCGAAAACTAAAATTGCATGAATTGTTTAAAATTTAAAATTTTTAAGCTAAAGAATTAAAAATGATACAAAATTTTACAAATTCTTAAAAAAAAAATGTACTTATTAAAACGAGTACTCGGTAGTAGGTAAGAAAAATAAGTAACCGTTGCTGCTTGACAATGGTAAATATCAATATTTTACAGGTATAGAATTAAAACTAACTTAGCATTAGAAAAATCATAAAAATACCACAATTAGCAAAACGAGTAACCGGTATTCGATAGCAAAAATTGTTTAAATTTGATAAATTACATTGTTATTTTTATGCTAAACAATTAAATCTAATGTAAAATTTATTAAAATCCTTTAAAAGAAATCCTATTAAAAAAATAAAAAAATCACATATTAAAGTGAGTACTCAGTAATGAAAATTAAAAACTATTGACATTTATAAATATCAACACTTTTTAAGGCAGAGAATAAAAAATAAATTAAAATAACTAACATGGTCTTAAAAATAGTCCAATTACCAAACCGGGTACCCGGTATTCGTTAACTTAAATTGTCTGAAAGTCTTTAAGAAATAAATGAATCAATTAAAGTTAAATTATACAAAATAAATTAAAATTTTAAACCAAATGTTCAATTTTAAATTGAGTACCCGGTAATCGGTAACTAAAATGAAAAACTAATATTTTCTAATATTAAATGGTTAAAGCAGATAATAGAAAAAACTTATTAACATAATATATCTTTAAAAAGTTTAACTAGCGAAACGATTACCGGGTACTCGATAACCAAAAATTATGCAATTGTTATAATTATTGAATTTGTAAGCTAAATAATAAAAAATAAGAAAAATTTAAAAAAAAATCTTGAAAAAATTTTACTAAAAGTGAGTACTCGTTACCCGGTTGTTATAATTGCTTAAATAGAAATATAAAATTATTTCAGCTAAAGAATAAAAATAATAAATTTTGCCAACAATTATTTAGAAAGAAATCCATATCTTTAATATACCCTGTTGTTGATAGAAATTTTAAAATAAGTAACCGGTACTCATAATTCTAAATACAAAAATGTTGATTCACAAATAACAGGTAAAATGAATTTGTTTTATAAAGAAGTAAAAAAAAAATAATAATAAAATTTTTAATAAAATGTAAAATTTTTAAATGAATACCCGAGTACTCGTAATATAAAATATGAGTAACCAATATTTAAATGATCAAATATTTATATTGTTATATTATTTAAGGTAAAATTTTACAATAATAAAGAAAAATTAAAAAATTTCTTTTTGTATTAGAATTTTTAAAATGAGTAACCGTTACTCACATATTAGAATAGTTATTAATTGATGCTTTAATTACTTATAATTGAAAAATTTATCAATAAGAATTATTTAGGATAGATATTTTTTATTATTTGGAACGTTTTAAAACGAGTACCCAGTACTCTCATCGTAAAATATATAAAAATTAATAAATAAAATGTACAAAATTTTTAAAATTTATCAATAAAAGTAATAAAAGTTATTTAGAAAATATATTTTTATTAGCTACAAACTTTTAAACAAGTACTCGGTACTTAATAAAGAAAAAATTAAATTTTTATTTGGAAATCCATGTTTCATTAGATATCTTTAATAATGTAACTTTTTCTAAAGAAACGCAAAATTTTTTAACGAGTACCCGGTATTCATATTTTAGAAATACCTCGAAAAATATTTATTTTAAAACATTAACTAATATAACAAAGTTAAGTTAATAATAAATCGAATATTGTCGTTAATTACTATTTTCAAACGGGTAATTGTTATTTATAAAAGTACATTTTGAAACAAGTACCCGATATTCTTTACATTAATTTTTTTTTATTATTTTATCATTTGTTTTCTTTATAGATTGTAAACAGTTTTTTTTTATTATTATAATACTTTTTTTGGTCGCAATTTTAACAAGTTTTTCTATCAATAGCATAATTTTAGAATGAGTAATCGGTACTCATAATATGTAAATTTTGTTCTAATACCATTTTTCGGTATTTATTTACATTTAATTATTCAAAACAATAAAGAAAATTAAAATTAAACATAAAAGTTAATAAACATGATTATTTTAAATACGATTACCAGGTATTCATAACATTTTATTTCAAATTTATTAAATTTTAAGTAAAAATCCTATTTTAAGTTCTAAAATCTCCCTTTAATTTAACATCCCCTTTAATAAAAATAAATTTTTTTTAAAGGGAGCCCCTAACTGAATACATATTAATAAAATTTTTATACAATTACCCTAAAGTATGCAATATGAATAAATATAAAGTGAATAAATGCAAGCAAGCATACTTTTCTACATTCACACACATACACTTATTCTCAGTCACACACTTATGCACAAACATAAATACTTGCATTCACATAATAACACCCACCTACTCTTCTTAAACTCAGTCTCTTGCTCCAGTATGGAGCTCTTCAAGCTTATGCATCATATAAAAAAAGAAGAGTGTTTAAGCGGGGGTGTGTATGTTTATAAGTGTACTCGTATTTAAAACTATATGTTGGTGTATTTAATAGAAGAGTACGAAAGTGAGTACAAGTATTTATTGTCTGTGTTTTATTACTGAAAATGTGTTAGTAAACGTTTCGTTTTTGTACGTTATTTTTTTGTAGTTTTAATTTTTTTAACAAAGTTCATATAAACTTATTATTATATTAAGTTCTTAGAATAGATACTTATTGATTTTAGTCATATGCAGTGTAGAATTTCATATTTTAATACGTTGTTGACTTAAATACAATTCTCTTTATTTTGTCAACAATTGTTGTGCAAAAAGAAAAATGAAGAAATGAATAGAAAATCTAGAAAGAAAAAAATGAATGAATGAACTACATACTTAGTTTTCTTTTTGTTGCTGTTGCATAGAATATAAATTGAATTACATGTTAGAGAATAAGGTTATACACCCAGCAAAAAACGATGAAGTTCTTCATAAAAAAGAACATTTTCACAACTTCAAAAGTGGAACAATGCACATATTTTAAACTTTTTTGGAAGTTCTTAATAATTACTTCCAAAAAAGTGAAAATAAATTAATTTTTTGCGGAAAAAAGTGGTAATAACTTCTAACAAAATTCCAATTTTACAAATTTTAATGCATTTTTGTTATTATTTAATAGGGCAAAAACAGAATTTTTATTTAAAAATTGTATAAACATAGTTTTAAGAGAAGTGCTTCAAAAGCAATGAACAAGAAGTATAAAAGAAGAACATCCTACCAATGCCAACCATGGGTTAAAAAAAGAACTTCTGCAGCTCTTTTTCACCACTAAGTACTTCCTTCCAATGACAACACAATGTTAAAATCATGACTTTTTCAGTTCTTTTTTTGCTGGGCATATGAAGCACAAAAATAGATCAAATAACATCACATACATACTATAGAGGGAGTACTTAAATAGAGAAAGTGTTAGGGATTAAGATATAAATTAAACTAAAATGTCCCTGGATAATTAAATTGTTATGAAATTAAAAAAAAAGGAAATAAATAAATACAAAATATCTGAATTTAATAAAATCTAAAAATAACAATTATTATTTGAATTATAAGATTTAATGTAAATTAAATTAAAAATAATTTCCTTTTTCTTTCAGGCCTTGGTGTTTATATTTCACGCATCGAGGAAAATTCTATAGCTGAACGTGCTGGTTTGCGTCCCGGTGATACTATCCTAGAAGTGAATGGTACACCATTCACTTCAATTAATCACGAGGAAGCATTAAAAGTAAGTATTTGTTTTCTTATTTAGTTATTTGAATTGTATTAATACTAAATTTAGTATTAAAATAAAATACTAAATAATTTATTATGAAAAATATATATATTAAACTTAAACACCTCAAAACCACCTTAAACACTTCACACACAACCCATGCATTTTAAACACAAATTTTTAAATAAATTTTAAAACCTTTTAAAATTAGACCCAAGCATGTTTGAATATTTAAACCCAATGTAAAAGTAATATTTTAGGAAATTTTGTGAAATTTCTTAAGAAAATTTTATTTTCTTAATGGGTACTCGGTTTGAAATAGGTAACCGGTAATCCGAATTTTTAACTAAACTCCTTAAAACGTTATAGTTAATTTTTGTAATAGTAATAAAGCCCAAAAAATATTCGTAGCTCTTATTTTGAATATGGGTACCCGGTATTCAAAGTGTTAAGAATGGGATTTTCTTTAAAAAAGTTCTCAATTTAGATAAATTGCAGGAAAGTAATAATTTTAAATTTAAAAACTTCACCCTATTTAAGAAAATAAAAATGTTTTAAGGGGTACTCGTTTTGAAATAGGTAACCGGTATAAACAAATTTCTATTAAACTACTGAAAATATAATTTTTTCTAGCTTTTGTATTTAGTTTGGGTACCCGTTATTCATACTGTAAAAAATTTGATTTTCTTTAAAAAAAATCTTCAAATAAGATAACTTAGAAAAAATATAAATTTTACACCTTGAAAATTGTTCCTAAGTCTTATTTTTAATACCGGTTACTCGGTATTCACAATATTAAAAATTGTTTCATTTAACAAAAATCCTTTAAAATATATTCAATTTACTCCTTTTCTAAAAAAATACTATTTTAAATCTTAAAAATACAGCTTAATTCTCATATTTAATATGGTACTCAAACGAGTACCCGGTATTCATGGTGATAAAAATTACATTTTATTAAAAAAATTCCTGAATTTAAATTATTTTGAAAATAATAGAGATTTTACCACTTAAAAATTTTCTTTCACTCTTAAATTTCATATGGGTACCCGTTATTCATTACATAAAATATTAAATTTTCTTACAAAAATCCTCAACAATATATTAAATTTTTGCGAAAATAGATATTTTAAATCTTAAAACTTTTTACCTACTCTTATATTTTATATAGGTACCCGGTATTCACACTATTAATTTTCTTGTAAAATTCCTCAATATACATTAAATTTACGCAACTTACAGAAAAATATTAATTTTAAATCTTTAAACTTTAACCTAACACATTTATAGAAATGAATACCCGGTATTCATAGTAATCAATATTGGGTTTTTAAACGGGTACTCGGTATTCATATTCTCAGAATAGAGAAATTTCGATAAATGAAATGGCAAAATAACTTTAAATGACCTAAATAAAATAACCTTAACATAATATTTTTCCAATTAAGAAAATTCATAATTTTTCAAACAAAGTAACCGGTACACATATTGCAATATTTCTTAAAAATTCGTGAAAATATTTAGATTAAAATTGTTATTTAATAAATATAACATAAAAAATATTATCAATAAATTATTTAAGTTTTTTTTTTTTTTAAATTCATTGTAGAAAAGCGGGTACCCGTTATTTTTTCACTAGAGATACTTAAATTAAAAAAAAAAAAATCAGTTTTTTAAACAGAAATTTATATTTAATAATTTATAAAACAGAAATAATTATTCAAAAGTAAACATTTTTAAAAATTTCAAAGTTTTAAAACGAGTACCCGTTAACCAGATTGTTCAAATATTTGAATAGTATATTTTTAAATACGTTAAGTAATATAAGGAAGTTAAATTAGTAATAAATTACATACATTCATTAAAAAAAAATTTTAATTTCAAACGGGTATTAAGAATAAATTATTTAAATTCATTAAAAAAATATATATTTTTAAACAAGTAGCGGTTACTTAGTTTAAAATATTCAAACATTAAAAACCCAATAAATTATTCTGTTTATGACAAAATTCGCTTTTCTGCTTAATCAATAAAAATGATTAAAATTTCATAATTTTCGACGAGATACAAAACATTGTAGCGAGTACCCGGTACTCACATGGTACAAACTCGCTGATTTACCTAAAAAACCATTATTTTTTCCTTAAAATCTATTTTTAGCATTGTTGATGAAAAACAAATTATAAAAATTTGTGTATTTCCTGGGAAATATGAAATTTTAAAACGAGTACACGGTACTCACAAGGTACAAACTTGAGATATTTACTTAAAAATCTATATTTTAAAAAGTAAACGAATATAAAAATATTATATTACTTAAAAATTATTAAAATTCATGAAGAATCATTATTCACTTAATGGAATTTTGAGTATTATGACAAAATTAATAACCTTTTAGCTTAAAAATTGCTGTTCCACAATATTAATTTATTAAAATACTGAAAAAATGCTAAATTTTAAAATGAGTAACCGGTACCCACTTTCAAAAATGTTTAATATTCGCTTATTTCATAATATTTATGTGCTTTAAATAACATAATCGACATATATTTACAATAATTTAAAGAAATCATTTGTTTAATTGTTATTTCAAAACGGGTACCCGTTTTTTATACACTGAAATATTTGATTTTAAACATATTTTTGTATATAAAATGGTTGCTGTCTGTTAAGTATGGTTGAAATACATAAATTTTTCTAATAAAATCAAAATTTAAAAACGGTTACTTTATTTTAAAATGGTTACTCGTATTAAATTAAATAATTATTAGATTTGAAAAATTTAAATTTTAGCTAAAATGTGAATAGTTATAATATTGATATAAATTAACATTTTTTTCTATAGATTTTTTGATCTTCAAACGCGTACTCGTTATTCACTATGCTAAATATTTCATTTAAGAGCCTTTATAATATATTTAATAATTTCTAACAATTAAACATATTAGCCTAGATTATATTACTTGATTAACTACTTGTTATTACGGTTTTTCCAAGTGGGTACTCGGTACTCACTTTAAAAAATATGGGATTTTTTACAGAAAATTTGGTGTAAAATTAATTCTAAAGAATTGTACGAATCTGGAAAACTTTTTTTGCGAGTACCCAGTATTTATTTAGCTTAAAATATAAAAATAAGGATTACAATTTATTTTGTGAAAACCCCGACACTCTCGTATACATTCCCATTATAATTACACTCACATTAATTTTTTGTTTAATTGAAAAAAAACCTACACTAATACACTTTGAGAAAAAATTGGCAATAGAATAAGTTTGTTTTTCTGTTTTCCTGCTCTTTCAATTAAATGTTTTTTATTATATTTTTCATTATTCCTGAGTTTAATAAGTTTCCATTAATCATTAAAAAAATACACTGAGCAGAAAATACTAAAAGTAAAAGCATTAAAAATTAAAACTATAACTAAAAAATAAATTAATTACTGCTGATACTTTTGGTAAAAAATTAAGTTTCTTTTTAATTTAATAATATTTAAATTATTTTCTTTAAGAAACCTAATTTTTTGTTTAAGTGTAATTTGCCGAATTTATTAAAGAGAAAATTAAATTCAAGGCTTTTTGTTTTTCCAATAATAAAAATCCTTATGATTTGCCTTAAAATATATTAAAAATAAAATACCAAAATGTGTTGTTAACATGCACGTCGTCGAGTCTAAGAACGTAATAAATAAAATAAACATAAATAATAATCATTACACTGCACAATATAATTAAAGCACCATTACATTACATATTGTTTACATTTTATTTAATTTTATTATAAATTCTCTTTCTTAATACTAAGTTAAACTCTATTTGTGTAATAATTTTGACTAAGTTTTACTATGTTTCTTTTTAATTTCTTTTTTTATTATATTTAATTTTATTTATTTTTTCGTTCTTTTTTAATTTTGTTTTTGATTTCTTTTTGTTTTGCATTTCCTTTTTTGTTTTTGTCTGTCTACCTTCTTCTTTTTTGTCTCTTCTATTGCCACATTTTTTCTTAACGCAGAGATGTGTGCAGATATTGAAATCATCACGTCAAATCAGTATGACGGTACGTTCACCACCTACGCTTAATTCAACGGCACCATTACATGGTTTTGGTCCACCTTCCCGTGATCCCATGTATGCATCAATGGCTCCCCTGCTGCCACAACAGACTGCACTGCCACCGGGTGCTAGTATAGGAACATCACCATCTGGTGGGGGGCCATTACCGTATCGGCAAACATGTTCCTGGATGGATAGACATGGTAGACCCGCCTCACCGCCCATGGAATATGGGGGCAGAAGAAGTGAAAGAAGAGATCGGTAAGAAAAAAAATTATATTAAATTTTATTAATTTTCTTTTTAGAGCTAATTTTCGATTAATTTCCTTTTTATAGGAAATATTCGATAAATTTACTTTTTATAGTAAATTTTCGATAAATTTACTTTTTATAGTAAATTTTCGATAAATTTACTTTTTATAGTAAATTTTCGATAAATTTACTTTTTATAGTAAATTTTCGATAAATTTACTTTTTATAGTAAATTTTCGATAAATTTACTTTTTATAGTAAATTTTCGATAAATTTACTTTTTATAGTAAATTTTCGATAAATTTACTTTTTATAGTAAATTTTCGATAAATTTACTTTTTATAGTAAATTTTCGATAAATTTACTTTTTATAGTAAATTTTCGATAAATTTACTTTTTATAGTAAATTTTCCATAAATTTACTTTTTATAGTAAATTTTCCATAAATTTACTTTTTATAGTAAATTTTCGATAAATTTACTTTTTATAGTAAATTTTCGATAAATTTACTTTTTATAGTAAATTTTCGATAAATTTACTTTTTATAGTAAATTTTCGATAAATTTACTTTTTATAGTAAATTTTCGATAAATTTACTTTTTATAGTAAATTTTCGATAAATTTACCTTTTATAGTAAATTTTCGATAAATTTACTTCTTATAGTAAATTTTCGATAAATTTACTTTTTATAGTAAATTTTTGATAAATTTACTTTTTACAGAAAATTTTCGATAAATTTACTTTTTACAGGAAATTTTCGATAAATTGACTTTTTATAGGAAATTTTCAATAAATTGACTTTTTATAGGAAATTTTCGATAAATTGACTTTTTATAGGAAATTTTCGATAAATTGACTTTTTATAGGAAATTTTCGATAAATTGACTTTTTATAGGAAATTTTCGATAAATTGACTTTTTATAGGAAATTTTCGATAAATTTCCATTTTATAGAAATTTTCTTTTTATAGGAAATTTACGAAAAATTTCCTTTTTATAGGAAATTTTCAATAAATTTCCTTTTATAGTAAATTTTCAATAAGTTTCTTATAAATAGGAAATTTTCGATAAATTTCCTTTTATAGAGATTTTTCGATAAATTTCCTTTTATAGAAGATTTACGATAAATTTCCTTTTTAGAGGAAATTTACGATAAATTTCCTTTTAAGAGGAAATTTACGAAAAATTTCTTTTTATAGTAAATTTTCGATAAATTCACTTTTTATAGTAAATTTTCGATAAATTCACTTTTTATAGGAAATTTTCGATAAATTTCCTTTTATAGGAAATTTTCGATAAATTTACTTTTATAGGAAATTTTCGATAAATTTACTGTTATAGAAAATTTTCGATAAATTTACTTTTTATAGTAAATTTTCGATAAATTCACTTTTTATAGTAAAATTTCGATAAATTCACTTTTTATAGTAAATTTTTGATAAATTCACTTTTATAGAAAATTTTCGATAAATTTCCTTTTTATAGTAAATTTTCGACAAATTCACTTTTTATAGTAAATTTTCGATAAATTCACTTTTTATAGTAAATTTTCGATAAATTCACTTTTTATAGTCAACTTTCAATAAATTCATTTTTTATTGTAAATTTTCGATAAATTTCCTTTTTATCGTAAATTTTCGATAAATATCCTTTTTATCGTAAATTTTCGATTTATTTACTTTTTATTGCAAATCTTCGATAAATTTCCTTAAATGAATTTAATTTTCTCTCTCTCTCTTTTCTTATAGAATACGTCGTGTCGAATTGCTTATAGAACCCGGTCAATCTCTGGGTCTTATGATACGCGGCGGTGTTGAATATGGTCTAGGGATCTTTGTTACCGGTGTAGATAAAGAAAGTGTTGCCGATCGAGCCGGTCTAATGGTGGGTGATGAAATACTCGAAGTGAATGGTCAATCATTTCAAGATGTTACCCATGATGAGGCTGTTAGTCAGTTAAAATACCACAAACGTATGTCTTTGGTGATACGTGATGTGGGTAAAGTGCCACATTCCTGTACCTCCATTGAAATGGAGCCATATGATGCTTATAGTCCCACGGGGACAAGGTAGGTTAAACAAATGTTTTATTTTTGGTTTGTGAATAATTAAATAGACCTTGTTTTCTTTTGTTATTAAAGAGCACGTCGAAAAGGTCAAATCACCGCCATGGTAGAGGAGAAAGCTCGTTCTCTTTTACCCCGCCACCATTTTGCAAGTCTTTCGTATTATATAGCAGAATATTGTGCGAAAGCAATGACCATAGATGCCTTTGTAGCCGTCTTATTAGAAATGTTAGATACATATGAAAAGGTAAGGCTTAACTTTTTTATATAAGAGAAGAATTTTGCATTTTAAAAGAGATTTTTTTGGGCTTTTATTTTAGCATACACTAGTGACGGAAATCCGTGAACTTATATTTCCTGAGGATCGTACACGCTATGATGAATTAGTTTATCGTAGAGAACGTGATCCTTATAGTGGTGAAAGATTAAGGGTAAGTTTTTTAGATTTTAAAATAGTTTTTAATTTTTTTCTTACTTTTTTTTTTCTCTTTTTTTACAGCGTAAAGGAGAAAGTGCGCGTGATTTGCCGGTAAGCTTTTTAGAAGATTTGTTCTACGACACTGACACTTTTTATTAACCAAAAAAACAAAAACCATTTAAACAAATTAACTACAATTCTCTACTAAAACTCTACTAAAAAATAAAAAAACCTAACCTCAAACAAATTAAAGCTTATAAGAAAATTTTTGAAATATAAATTATTTACTAAACAGCATGTTAAATGTAAAACATATTAGTCTTTATTGTTAACAATTAAAATTTTGTATTTTAATATTTTTATTTAATTTTTTCTTTAAAAAAAAAAATATTTTCTTTAAATGTTTAATTTTCTTTGTGGTTTTCTGTTACTCTTTCTTTTACAAAATTCTCTTTAAAAATTTTTGGTTTTGAATTTGTTAATATTAACAATGTTGTTGTTTAGTTTAATTAATTGTTGTTGTAACTGTGTGTTTGTCATTTAGTTATGGATATAAATTTTATAATTTTATTATTATTTTTTTATTAAAAAAAAGAAATTACTCAATAGATAAAAAACAACAGTAATTAAGTAAAACTAAAATACTAACAATAAATGACAATAATTTTTTTTTTCTTTCTCATTCCAAATTATTAAAAATTTATTAAATAATAAAAATTTATAAAATACACTTAGCATATTTTGAATTTGTTTAATAATATTAGTAACCTATTAAAATTATTATAAAGTTGTTATACTATTTAAAAGAATTAAAATCCTTATAATTGTTATCTTATAACCTAACTTTTGCATGCTTAATTTTACTCTTAAATAACACTTTTTGAATTTATATATTTTTCTGAATTTTCCCCAATAAAGTTGTTATAAACATATTTAAACAAAAAACCTAAAAAACACTATCTATTGAGATCTTTTTTTTCCTATTAATTTGTTTCTTTATTGTTTTTTTGTTTTGGAAGTAGTTGTATGATTTTTCTCAGTGTAGGCTGTTTATAAATGCCGAATGTCAATTTTTATATAAAAAGAAATTTATAATGATTTGTTCTTTTTTTTCTTGCTAAATAATTAAAATTAGTTGAATTGTTTTATAAATTTATTTTTTTAATTCAAATTTATTTGAAATGAAATTAGATAAAAAACATGAAATTATGACATACACTGCTAAAAATAACAGAAGATAAAAATTTAAATTTTTCTTTTTTTAATTAGAAAACCATTAGAAAATCAAGATTTCTATCTTAATTACTTAATTTAAATTTAAAAAGAAGTTTATTAGCTGCAATTGACCTTGCTACTAAAAACGTTAGACTTTGGCTAAATTTTTTTTGTTTTCATTTAAATTGTTTGCCAAATCGTTACAATAAAATTGTTGTTGAAAAGTTTCTATTTAAATAAATTTCAATAATAATATAAATATCTACCTATACTTAACAAAAATCAATTAATTTTTAATTAGTAGCTATAAAAATAAAGCAGTTAATTTTTGGAAATTTTTTTGTCTTAAATAAATTTGGTTAAAACGCCACTTGAATTTTTGCTTTAACTTAATGATTTAAAAAATGCAAAAAAAATAAATTAATTTTAAAAGTTAAATGAAGCTTTAAAAAAAAAATTGCAATAAATGTACAATAACAATAAGAAGTACTTCTTCAAGAAGCAGATTTTCGTGATGGCAAAAGTGATTATTTTGTCGAAATATATTTGAAGAACTTTCAATGATCTTCATTAGCTCTTAAAGTACAATAAATTTTCTTGATTTCATTGGTAGGTTTTATTAATATAAAATTAATTAAATGCGTATAAATTTCATGATTCTTATTATTTGACTCATGAAATTGGATGATGTAATGTCCGTCCGTCTGTCTATACATTGTGGTTAAATGGGTCGAAAATGGTGCTTACTTCAGGAAAAGATGATATCAGTATTTTAATCTTTCTTATCTATTAGTTAGTAAAGAAATACATTTTTGGAACTATACGATTTTTTGACAGAATGCTAATGTCTATTCATCCGTCCTTCTATACATATTTCATCAGAATGGTAATATCCAATAGTCTACATATTGTATCAAAAATTATGCTAAATTCAAGGAAATGTAATATCATCACTTTAATGATCACGTTTTATTTTTTATTTATTCGTACGTAAATAAATATAGTTTTAGAATTATACGGTTTATTTTTGGCAGAATAGTAATGTCCGTCCTTCTGTCCATTCGTTTGGGTTAAATGTAACGAAAATTGTGCTAAATTCTGGGAAAGCTGAGATCAATATTTTAATGCTCACGTATTATTTCTTTGTTTACTCGTAAGTAAAAAATGCATTTTTAGAATTTTAAGATTATTCTTTGCCAGAATGGTAATGTCCGTCCATCCGTCTATACATTGGGGTTGAATGGGTCGTAAATGCCGCTTAATTCAGGGGAAGGAGATATCAATATTTTAATATTTACATTTGGTGTTTCTATTGATCGAAAAATAAAAAGATGTATTTTTGGAATTTTTTTAGAGAATTTTGATGTCCGTCCTTCTGTCCGCCCGCCTGCTACTTTAATTTTTACAAAATTTTAAATTCTAAATCAAAATTTTTGCACTCAATAAAGATATTGATTTCAAATTTCTTTTATTCAATAGATAATTTTATTCTTTAACTAACTGTATAAAAAAAATAAAATGAAACAAAATTTTAAGGTTTTTTGTTTTAAGATTTTTTTTTGAGGGAAAATTCTGATGTCTGTCCTTCCGTCCATCTGTCGGTTTGTTAGGTTAGGTTTAGGAGAGGACCACATGGAATCGTGGTGGTCCATATTTGTTGATCCAAAATGAATCCTCGAAGTTCTTCATCAGCACGTTTACAACCAGCATCATATTACAGCACTGGTTCACGTTCTCTAGCTAGTCCATTTGATCTTTATTGGATCCGAAAAACTTATTTCTCTCGATACTTTCCATGAAATAATTTCCAATGAATTGTGAGACTAATGTTAAGTCTAGAACTTCTCTGCGAGTTCTAGTTACAAATGTCGGTTCCTGTCCCTTATTGTCGATAGGTAATTTAAACTCTATTTTGAAGTCCATCAAGGCTAAGCCTCTATTATTTGTGTCTGTACTGCCCCAAAGGAGATGATGGACATTAGCATCGCAACCTATTACTATATCTATATTCAGAGTACATTGTAACCTTTCTAGTAATATGAGGAGGGGGGTCAATATCATCATCATGAGCAAAGTATGATGAAGCTATAATACATTTCCTCATATTGCAGTTGAACTCAACAGCTGTTTGGTCCCTATTTGAAAATTGTTTCAAGAGAATACACTTTAATTATTTTTTTGGCTTAAATACAAGTCCTGTTCTTTATTGAATTTGTACAAAAAAAAAAAAAAAGTTCATAAGATTTTGATTCAAGACCGCTTATTCCTTTGGCTGTGATCCAGGGTTCCAGAGAAAAAATCTTTGGACACTCACCTTAAAGTATACCGTTCGACTAAGAATCATTTTCTGAGTCGATTTAACGATGTCCGTCTGTCCCTCCATCCTTTGTCCGCCTACCTATTTTTTAATTTTTGCAAATTTTAAAATTAAAAATCGTTTATTTGGGACTCAATAAAGATATTGACTTCAAGTTTCTTCTACTTAGTAAATAATTTTGTTCTTTAACTAATTATATATAATAAGTAAAAAATGTACTTTAGGTACTTTAAGAATTTCTTTTGTGAAATTCTGATGTCCGTCCTTCTGTCCGCCCGCCTGTTACTATAATTTTTGCAAATTAAAAATTTATTATTTTTGGACTCAATAAAGATATCGACTTATGATATCGATATCAAATTTCCTTTACTTAATAGATAGTTATATTCTTTAACTAATTACAAGGCATAATTAGAAAATATAATAATATAAGTGAAAAATGTTGGGCTTTATATAAAAAAACTTGGTTAGGATCTTGTTGAAATTGCTTTGAAATCAAAATGCATATAACTCGAAAACTATAAGAGATAATAATGATAATAAACATGTTTTTAAAAGACCTTATCTAGAGTTTTAAGGTGATATAAAATATTTTAAAAATTCAATTAATTGATACTTTAGACATATTTTATCACAACGTAAACAAGACAGGAGGACGGACATTGTAACGATGACTCAAAAAGCGATTCTGCTTGATTTTGTATATTTTCAGATTAATTTTAGGTAAATCTTTTTTTTTGCACATTACAATACTAAGGAGGTGTAGAGTATAAATATAATAAATGTCATAAACAGCAAGTTTACACAAAAAGTAACAATGCACCTTGGGGATTTTGCCAAGATAAATGTGCATCTTTTAAACTGTTAAACCGATTTTGAAGAAGCTTGTGATATTGATAGATGAGGAGTTAGTCTTTCAAAATATTGTTAGCAAAAGTGTGTGACTAAAGTACAGATAGCGCTACAGTGGGCCAAAGTTCATCACCTTGAGTGAAAAAAGATGATTTTTTTTTAAATTTTTGCTCTAAATTTTTTTTTTTAATTTATTAAAATTTCTGATATTTTTCTAAATTATTGTAAAGAAAAATTTTAATTATTTCAGTTCGATTTCGAAAAATTATTTTTAAATAAATTTTTAAAATTTTTTTCCGTCCACGAAGTTTAAAACTTTTTTTTTAACTTCAGATTTTGAGGGTATATTTAAATTACCGAAAATGATAGAAGTACATTTTCAAATAGATTTCACTTTAATAGAATTATTGATATTGTTCTTTATAAAAATTCTAAACAAACGTAAACTTAATTTTCTAGGCTTTTAGAGTATTAAAGCTGTCTGTCCATCTGTCCTTCTCTTTCTAGACCAGTCATTTAGTCATAAAAAAAATCAATGATTGGTTTTCTTAAGTATTATTTTCAGTTTCTAAGTGTATGTCATAGAGTCATGATTTTTTTTTTCCAATATAAACGTCACGTTTTTTATTTTTAATTAAAAAAAAAAAAAAAAACAAAATTAAAACAAATCGGAAATAATATTTTTTAAAGAAATTTGAAAATTGGGTATCTCATGTTGAGCTATATTTTACCACAAAATTAACAACAACAATAACAAGCAGAACACCACAAACTTAACTCAAAAATTAAAGTATTTTCTTAAAAAAATTCACCCTTTTTTAACTAAGAACTCACCATCACCTCACCTCTAATTTAAATGAAATAAAACTCTAACATTAAAAACTCACCTTTTCTCAACACCGAAAGAAATTATTTAGTAAAATATGAATATAAATAATAATAAAAAAGCACTTTCTTTATAAAAAAAATAATAAAATATTAATACAAAATATCCAAAAGCACTTAAATGACTATAAAATAGAAATGATTATTTAAAAATAAATCCATTGAAAAAAATAAAAATTATAACAAAAAATTAATGTATTAGAAAAATAAAAAATACGAGCAGTATTATTTCTTATTACAAAAATTAAAAGAAAATCATATATTACGTGTACTACTATTACGTAGGTAACCGATGTGGATTTGGAAGTAAGTGCGGCTACTGGCAGAAGTCCTTCGTCGGACTCAGGGCTGGGCATGACCATGACGGATTTAAAAAATCGGTACTCTCTCTATTAAAGCACAAAATTTTCTTTTCTTTAAACTCAATAACTAATTACATTTTTTTCTCTTAATTAAATAAATTCTCTTTTATTTTGCTTTAAAAAAAAAACCAAAATTAAAAAATAATTGACAAAAAAATTTTGGTTTAAATATTGATTAAAAAATTATCAAAAAATAAAACCAGACCTTTACAACGTTTACCCTATCGACCCATGTCGGCTGAACCGATTTTACATCGTTCATATTTTCATCCTACACCTCAAAAACAGCCATCAACTTCGACTTCATCTTCGCAACAACAAACATCATTAAATCAACCTAATTCATCCTCCTCTGCCTCATCAGCGAATTTTTTACATCCTCATATGCAGCATCGTTATAATAATAGCCATCATGCCTCATTGCGACATTTGGGTGGCTTTGGTTCTCGCCTGGCCGGTACCTCAGCATCGACATCGAAAATAATGGGACCAACTTATCACAGCAGTACCACCCATAATACACCTCAAAAGCAGTTTATGTATAAAAATAATGAGAATAGCAGTTGCATGGGTCCAACACCACCACCAACACTTATCATCAATCAAACGCATTTTGACAATCATCAACAGGTGATCATTTTAATAATGAAAAAAAAAAAAAAAAATATTGAATTTAAATTTTTAATTTCTAACAAAAATTTTCAAGAAAACAAAAATCTGTTAAGAAATTTAAAAAAAGTAATTGTTGAAATTTAAATTTAAAGAAAAAGAAAGGAAAACAATAAGACAATTTTCTTTTTCTCATATATTATTTCTGTCACTCACTGTCACCTTTTATTTCTCTTAAGTCTTTTAACACTCTGCTCTCCTTTTTTAAATTCACTCTCAACTGCTATTTCGTTTATTTCAACTCACTAACTGTCAAAAATAAATTCTCTTCACCTTTAAACAAAATTCGGGCACCAACTTTTTTCTCTTAAAATAAATCTTTCACTAAAATTTTAAAATAAAAAAATAAAAAAATAATATTTTTTTATTAAGAGTTTTTGTTAAAAAAATATTATTTTTAAAAATAATTTTCTATTAAAAAAAATAAGTTTTTATTAAAAAATATTTCTGTTAAATTCCTTTAAAAATATTTTTTATTAAAAAAATATATATATATATTTTATATATATATATATTTATATAAAATATATATATATATATTTTATATAAATATAAATTAAATTATTATTAAAAAAATAATTTTTTATTAAAAAATATTTTTTTAAATAAATAATTTTTTATTAAAAAATATTTTGTTATAAAAACATTTTTCTTTATTTTTCTATAAAACTTTATTCACTCCAAAAAAATTGACATTCGAGGTTCTAAATATTATTGTCTTAGGGTTTTTGTATTTAAAAAGTATTTTGTGTCATACAATCAGTGGCTTAGGGCTTTTTTCTTTGTAACTAATTGTAGTTTTTGTGTTAAATGTCTGTTAAGAAATTTTTCGATAATCGAGTTTTTGAGTCATTCCCGTGTGTATGTGTTTTTTATTTAAATTATTTTTTAATTTTAAAATTGTCTAAATTTTATTTTAAATTTTATTTGTAATTTCTATAAAATTTGTTCTTAATAATTATTAAAATGAATGTGAAAATTGTAATTCGATGTTTATGTGTTAATGAATTGGTATTTCTTTCAGTGTATTTATTGTTTTTTATAAAAAATTAATTGATTTTGTAAAAAGGACAACGAAAAGGATCAGTTTTTAAGTTAAAAAAAAAAAAAAACGAAAACAAAAAAAAAAAAAAAACAAAAAAAAAAAAAGAACTTCAATAAATTTATGGGAAATTTACTTTTTATAGCAAATTTTCGATAAATTTTCTTTTCTTCCTTTGATAGAAAATTTTTGATAAATTTCCTTTTTATGGGAAATTATCGATAAATTTACTTTTTATGGGAAATTTTCGATAAATTTCCTTTTTATAGGAAATTTTCGATAAATTTCCTTTTTATAGGAAATTTTCGATAAATTTAATTTTTACAGGAAATTTTCGATAAATTTCCTTTTTATAGCAAATTTTCGATAAATTTTCTTTTCTTCCTTTGATAGAAAATTTTCGATAATATTACTTTTTATAGGAAATTTTAGATAAATTTCCTTTTTATAGCATATTTTCGATAAATTTCCTTTTTATACGAAATTTTCGATTAATTTAATTTTTTACAGGAAATTTTCGATAAATTTCCTTCTTATAGCAAATTTTCGATAAATTTTCTTTTCTTCCTTTGATAGAAAATTTTCGATAATATTACTTTTTATAGGAAATTTTCGATAAATTTATTTTTTATAGGAAATTTTCAATAAATTTTCTTCTTATAGCATATTTTCGATAAATTTACTTTTTATAGGAAATTTTTGATAAATTTCCTTTTTAAAGGATATTTTCGATAAATTTCCTTTTTACAGGAAGTTTTCGATAAATTTCCTTTTTTTCCAATAATTTTCCTTTTTATAGGAAATTTTCAATAAATTTTTTTTTACAGGAAATTTTCGATAAATTTCCTTTTTTTAGAAAATTTTCGATAATAGGAAATTTTCCATAAATTTCCTTTTTATAGGAAATTTCGATAAATTTGGTTTTTACGGGAAATTTTCGATTAATTTCCTTTTAATAGGAAATTTTCGATAAATTTCCTTTCTATAGGAAATTTTAGATAAATTTACTATTTATGGAAAATTTTCGATAAATTTCCTTTTTCTGGGGAATTTTCGATAAATTTTCTTTTTTAGGGAATTTTCGATAAATTTCCTTTTTATAGGGAATTTTCGACAAATATCCTTTTTTATGGGAAATTTTCGTTAAATTTTCTTTTTACAGGAAATTTTTTATAAATTTCCTTTTTTTAGAAAATTTTCGATAATAGGAAATTTTCCATAAATTTCCTTTTTATAGGAAATTTCGATAAATTTGGTTTTTACGGGAAATTTTCGATTAATTTCCTTTTAATAGGAAATTTTCGATAAATTTCCTTTCTATAGGAAATTTTAGATAAATTTACTATTTATGGAAAATTTTCGATAAATTTCCTTTTTCTGGGGAATTTTCGATAAATTTTCTTTTTTAGGGAATTTTCGATAAATTTCCTTTTTATAGGGAATTTTCGACAAATATCCTTTTTTATGGGAAATTTTCGTTAAATTTTCTTTTTACAGGAAATTTTTTATAAATTTCCTTTTTATGGGAAATTTTCTATAAATTTTCTTTTTATAGCAAATTTTCAATAAATTCACTTTTTATGGGAATTTTCGATAAATTCAGTTTTTATGGTATTCTTTCTTTATGATTTTGTGAAATATTTGAAAAACTGATCCTTCGTTTCCTTAACAAATTAATATTAAATGTGTATTATTTCTGTCAATATTGTCTTTTATTATTTCGATTGTTTTTTTATTTTAACACAAAATTACAACAAAATCTTTTATAATTTTCTATAATTTTTAAATTCCATTTTTTTATTTGTTTTTTTGTCTACTTCTTTTTTTTGGTGAAATACAAAATCGTATGAAAAAATTCCAAAAAAAATATTGAAAATAAAAAATAATATACGAAAACTAGGAATACGGCTGTGATGACCATAGGTCCCGAAGAATGAGTGAAACCCATGTACTGCCCCATACGGACTATGAACAAGATGTGGTGAGTAAAGGTTTCAAATTTTACTACTTTCCACTCTAAAATAAAAAAATAAAAAATTACTAAAAATTTTAATTCAGAACAATGTTTTTGCTAAAATAAAATAAATATTTCACAGTCATACTTTTTTATGCCATTAAATTTATTTATTTAATAATTAAAAAAATATACAAATAAAATTCATTATTTCATTTCAAAGACAAATAGTGAAAAGAAAAAAATAATACACTTAAAAAAGAACCAACTTAAATTTAAAACAAAAAATATTTATCTTTTGTCAATAATAATAATATTTTTTCTTTGCAAAAAAATTATTAATATTTGTTTTTATAATTATGAGCACTTAAGTTATTTAACAATACTAAAATAAAATATTTATCATCTTAAACAAAAAACAAAAATAAAAAAATTTAAATTTTCTGATGCAATGATGGTCGAAAATCATCTCCACCCTCTTGATAAGAACGCTGGTGGGTGGCTAAGATTGTCTCATTGGCTGATAGTTGATAATCTCTTGGAGGTGTAAAGGGTCTATCCAATGGATAATAACCACTTCGTGGGGGACTATTGCCACTGGGTTCATATTTAGGGCGGGGTATGCGCAATTGTTTAATTTCCGTTAAATATGATTCCATTTTTTAAAAAGGCTGCAAGAAATAATAAAATAAAATATTAATACAAATTTAATATTTCAAAATGATTTGATTTTTAAACAAAATACTATAATAACTGAGTTTAAAGCAGCTTAAATTTAATCTTTTATTTTCTGTTGTGTTTTTTTATTTTTTATTGTTAAATAATGTCAATGAACATGAGGTAAATTAATATTATTATTATGAAATTTATATAAATAACAATAAAAAACAATTATGTTATTTAAAACCTTTTGTCAATAATGAAATAAAATAAACGTAAATATTGTGTCTGACGCCACCAATGGTTATAAAAGTCTCACGGGTCTCAAGCCATAAAGAAAACAAATACCCAGTAGAAAATTTGATAATGAAAGGAGTAATCAGACTTAGCTTGAAATTTAGTAAATATTTTAATTTTTTGTACCAAATATTATTTTTTGAACTTTTAGTACTAAATTAAAAGTACTAACTTTTTGTACCAAATGTTTGGTAATTAAGATTTAGTACTAATTTATAATTAAAATTGTACTATAAAACTTTTAGTGCCAAATTGTTTTATTACAAATTATTTTAGTACAAAATGCTTTGTCCAAAATTTTGGAACTAATCTTTTAGAACACAATTTTTAGTACAAAATTTTTGTACTACATTTTTAATAGTTAATTTTCTGTACTTACAATTAAATAATTATTTTTTAGTACCAAAAATTTAAAACTAAATTTTCATTACTAAAATATTTCCTTAATTTTTTGTAACGAATTGTTAGAAATAAAATTTTAGTCATAATTTTCAAAACTATTTTTAAAACTTTTTTTTGTTAGTACTAATCCTTTTGTATTTAATACTGAACACTAAGATTTTAAGTATAAAACTTTAGTATTAAATTTTTATTGAACATTTTTTTATTATTTAATCTTTAGCACTCAATTTTTGGTACTAATTATTTAGTAATCAATTTCTAGTACTAAATTTTTATCACAAAACTTTGAGTGTCAAGTTTAAAGCACTAAATTTTTGTCAATAAATTTTTAATACTAAAATTTTTGTACTAAATTTTTACTACACAAATTTTTTTAACAAAATTTTTAGTATTAAAATTTTCATATAAAATTTTAAGTACTAAATTAAGTGTAGTGATTTTTTTTTGTATTAGAATTTTGGTACGATTTTTTTCATAAAAAGTTTTAAATAATATATTAAGAGCATTAATTTTTTTTTACTAAAATGTTGGTATCAATTTTAGGTGCTAAATTTAGAACTACAAATTTCCATTTAAAATTTTTGGTACTAAATTTTTAATACTAATTTTGTGTGTTACATTTTCGGTGTTACATTATTAGTATTTAAATTTTTAGTACTAAAGTCTTAGCACTCAAGATTTAGTACCCAAGTTATAGTACTGAATTCTTAGCACTAATGTTTTTCTTATCGAATTTTTAGTAATGAACTTTTAGTACAAAATTTTGGGTACTATATCTTTAGTTTTAAATGTTAAGTACTAAATTTTGTAGCTCAACATTTTGTGTACCAAATTTTTAGTACGAATTGTTTTTTACTAAATTTTTAGTACTAAACTTTCAGTAATAAAAAAATTTTTAGTACTAAATTTTTAGTATTAAATTTTTAGTGATAAATTTTTAGTACAAAATATTTAGTAGACAATTTTTGGTACTAAATATTGAGTACATATTTTTTGTATCGGATTTTTAGTACTATATTTTTAGTACTTAATTTTAAGTACTAAATTTTAAATGCCAAAGTTTTAACTTTTTTGTACTAAATTTTTAGTACAAAAATTTTTGGTACAAAATTTTGAGTAGTAAATTTTTTATCTAAATCTTTAGTACTAAAGTTTAAGTACTAATTCTGTATTACTAATTTTTTAGTACACAATTTTAAGTATTTAATTTTTAGTAGTAAATTTTCAGTGCAAAATTTTTAGTACTAAATTTTAAGTACTAAATTTTGTGCTAAAGTTTAACTAACTTTTTTGTACTCAATTTTTAGTACAAAATTTTTAGTACAAAATTTTGAGAATCTAAGTGCTAAATTTTTAGTACCATATTTTTAGTACAAAATTTTTATTATTAAATTTTTATTACTAAACTTTTTCCACTAAATTTTTAGTACTTAATTTTAAGTACTAAATGTTAAGTGCCAAAGTTTAACTAACTTTTTTTGTACTAAACTTTTAGTACAAAATTTTTGGTAGAAAATTTTGAGTAGTAAATTTTGGTACTAAATTTTTAGTACTAAATTTTTAGTACTAAATTTTTAGTACTAAATTTTTGATCTAAATTTTTAGTACTAAGGTTTAAGTACTAATTATTTATTACTAATTTTTTAGTACACAATTTTTAGTATTTAATTTTTAGTAGTAAATTTTTAGTACAAAATTTTTAGTACTCAATTTTAAGTACTAAATTTTAAGTACTAAATTTTAAGTGCTAAAGTTTAACTAACTTTTTTGTACTCAATTTTTAGTACAAAATTTTGAGTAGTAAATTTTTTATCTAAATTTTTAGTACTAATGTTTAATTAATAATTTTTTAATACAAAATTTTCAGTACCAAAGTTTAAGTACTAAATTATTAGTACTAAATTTTTATTATTAAATTTTTAGTACTGAATTTTTAGTACTAAATTCTTAGTACTAAATTTTTAGTACCATATTTTTAGTACTAAATTTTTATTATTAAATTTTTAGTACTAAACTTTTTGTACACAATTTTTAGTACTAAATTTTTAGTATTAAATTTTTTTGTACAAAATTTTTAGCACTAATTTTTTAGATTTTTATTACTCTAAGTCAACAATTATTGTACTTTATTTGTAGTATGTACCTCATTTTTGGTACCAAATTTGTTATTGATAGTAATAATATGTATTAAATATGTATGTAATTTGTTGCTGTTTATTCTATCTTTTTCACTTTTTCTGAAGTGTTAAATTTTTTCTTACACATTTGGCCGGCTTAAATGAAAGACCTTTAATTTAATACTCTGTTTGTGGTTAAAAAGTCATTGCCTTGTAAACACATGTCTTTTAAGCTCAAATTTCCAAGTGGGTGGTAACGTATTGTTTACAACCACAAAAGGCGTTTTATAAAAGTGTGTATTTTAATATTTTTTCATAAAAAACACATAGTGAAATAACTGTTATTAATACTGATTGATTTTAAAGTAATGAGAAAAAAAAACTAAAGCAAAAAAACAATAACGGGATGTAAATTAAAAATAAGTAAGAAAAAAAGATTAGTAATGATTAAAAGCTAAATTTGTCTAAACAATGAGTCATAATAAAACTTTTTATTTGTTAAAATTAAATATCTTACTAACAGAACAATGACTTAGACAAATAAGTTACATAAATAGAAAATTGTTTACACACAATATGATAATAGTTATAGTGAATAAGAAATAAAAAGTAAAATTTCTCTTGCAGTTAAAAAAAAAAAGACATTGGCAATAAATCACTTAAAAGTCTTAAGTTTTAGAAGGTTTTGTTGTTGTTTTTAACAAGAAATCTTTAAACAAAAACCAAGAAGATTTTATCAACAACAAAATTACAAAATAATCGTTTACTCTTTACCTGTATGTGTTTTTTTTAAGTTAAATTACTTATACGTTGTATAGCCCCTCTCTTCCCTTCTAAAAAAAAGTCTTTATTCTTTAAACAAGAGTTTTTTGTAATAAAATTGTACGTGTTGTGTGTGTTTGTATGTTTATGCATTTAGAAGTGAAAGAGTAGTAAGAGCAGATATGTATGAGATAAAGCTTATTTATTTACTTTCAATTGAATTTTCATACATACTATGTTAGTAAGTTTGTTGCTTAACAGAATTTTAAGAGAATTTATTGTTTATAATTTCCCGTTATATATTGTTTTGTTTTGATTATGAAATGCTCTTTAAAAAATTTAAATAATTCTTTTAAAATACTGCTACTATAGCTGCTGTGGTTATTTTGTTCAGGTTCTTTTTGTTTTTATTTACTTTTCTTGGTTATTGGCTGTTACCTTTATTTTGTTGTTGTTGTACAAAATATTGTGCACTATGTGTGTGTACTTTTTCTTTAAAGAGATGACCTACTTATGAAAATTTTTTAAACCAAAATAAAAGAGCCATCCCATACACATATTCAAGTGGATGAGGTATAAAAACAGGTCTTGTCTTAAATAGAATGATGTCAAATAAGTCAAGACCATTAAATGAAAACAAAAAAAAAAGATAAATGTACATACATTTAACAAAACAAAGGTGAATGAATAGGAATACTTTATTGACATACGGTTTCAAAGACACACACACTGACCAACTCACCTCACTTCACCTTAGAAAGAGTGAAATTTATTTTTAAAGGAAGTTTAAAAAAAAGATGTAAAGAAATAATTTCATTTAACCCATTTAACAGTTACAATTAAAATAGTCATGTTCGTGATAAAAAGATAAATGAGTTTTTTTAACTAAAATTTTTAAAACTAAAAAATATTTAAAAGAAATATTATTCAGGTGATTTATTTCTTTGTGTTGTAATATTTGAAATGATTTATTTTTGCCATATTTCATGTGATCTAATTTAGTTTATTTTTCACAATCTTCTCAACATTTTCATAATATTCATTTGCTATTCCAAAAATGTCTTTAAATCAATTTACATTTTAAGTAATAAAATTGATAAATGTTATTTTGTAAATACTGACATATTTGGCATGCATTTTCAGTATGAATTCATTAATTTTCAATTCATTTACAAATTTTAAAAATTGGTCAAGTGCAAGTTTAATTTTACAACTTTAATTTATTGTTTTTAAATTTAAAACTTCAATATGACATCATTAAATAAATAATAAAAAACATTACCAAATTTAATATAATTTATTTATTTGGTGCATACCTTAGGTCACGTGTTTCAACTTAATTGAATTAAATGTATTTTGAAAGTATTTTTAAAGCTTTATAAACTATTTGAAATTTCAATATGACATAATATCCTTATTTGGCTAAAGGTTTTGTTATAAAAAAATTTTATTTGTTAAAGGTTTGTTAAATTTTATTTGGTCATAACGTTATTGATTTTGAAAACATTACATAATTTCCTTATTGGGAAATTTACAACCACTTTCTAAAAAAGTAAAAAATAATGTTAATAAGTTTTGTAAAATTTTGAATTAGTTTTTTAAAAATTTAAAAAAAAGAAAAAATAAATAAATTTAAACAATCTGTTTTACATTTGTTGGATCATAAGAACGACGTTTTTTTAAGCAAATTTTGCAAAATCTAGTTAATTTTTTAAATATTTTTTAATCAATTTCGAAATTTTAAAAAACAAAATTTTTTTTGTCTGATAAACGATTTAATATTTTGGTCGGAAGACATTTATTACGAGAAAGTTTCACAAAAACTATTAATTTTAGATGTTTTCCATAAATCTAGTGATTTTTAAAAACATTTTAAGAAAAATTTTTGTCTGATGTTTACATTAACTTACATTTAATAAAAACATTAAAAAAAAAAAAAATATTAATATTAGAACTACAATTATATTTAATAAATTTTTAAAATTTTAAGTTCAAAATTTATGATTTTTTTTTTGTCTGATGTTTGATTAACTTGAAAAACACTAAATTCCAAAATATTTATTAAAATATAAAAATTTTCAAAAATTTTAACAATCACTTTGGCCGACTTTTTTATCGGATGTTTGTTTTATCACACATTTAACTTGAGAAACATGAAAAAACTTATTAATTTCAGAATCCGTATTAAAATAAAAAAATTATAAAAATTTTAAAAAATTTGTTTGCCCGACTATTTTGTTTGATGTTTGTTTTATCAGACATTTAACTTGAAATAATTATAAAAAAGTTATTAATATCAGAATCTCTATTAAATTATAAAATTTATTAAATTTTTTAAAAATTGATTTGGCCGACTTTTTTGTCTGATGTTTGTTTTACCCGACATTTAACTTGAAAAACATGAAAAATACTTATAAATTCCAGAATCTATATTAAAATATAAAAATTTCCCATATTTTAAAAATTTTTTTGTCCGTCTTTTTTTGTCTGATGTTTAATTTATCAGACATTTAATATAAAATAATTATAAAAAATCATTGATTTCGGAATCTCTATTAAATTATAAAATTTATTAGATTTATTAAAATTTTATTTGACCGACTTTTTTGTCGGATGTTAATTTCATATTATATGGCAAATTATAAAATGTTTCTGAATTTTTCTTTTCCAACTTTTTTGTCTGAAGTTAAATTTGACCAACATTTTATTTGAAAATATAAAAAAAAAACATATTTTTCTTATCTTATTTTGGACGAATAATTTTTTTTCTGATTTAAAACTCAAACGACATTTTATAAAACAAATTGGGAGAAATTTGACTAGTTTTTAAATCTTTGTTAATTTCGAACAATAATAGTAATTTTGAAACAAATTTTTAAACCACTTTTTTGTCCGGTGGATGGGTTGACCGACATTTTTTTGTGGAAATATTTTAAAATATTTATATTTTTAGAATATCTTTTGTTTTATAAACATTTTAGACATTTTTAAATAAATTTGTCAAACATTTTTGTCGGACATATGCTATAACCGACATTTTTTTTATATAAAATTGGGAATAATTTTATTAATATTTAAATCCTTGTTAATTTCTTAAAATAATGGAGATTTTAAAATGAATTTTCACATTATTTTTTGTCTGATGATTGTGTTATCCGATATTGAGAAAAGTTGAAAAATATTGTTGTTTTTGAATTCCTTGTTAATTTATAAACATTTTGGCAATTTTAAAATAAATTTATAAGAAATTATTTTATGGGATGTATGATTTAACCGACATTTTTTATATGAAATTAGGAGCAATTATATTGTTATTTAGATCCTTTTTAATATCTTAAAATTATACGGAATTTAAAATTAATTTCCACCTTACTTTTTTGTCTGAAGATTGTATTAAACGACATTTAACTTGAGAAAACTTTTATAAAATTAATATTTTTGATATTCTAGTTAATTTTTAAATATTTTGGCAATTTTAAAATTAACTTAAAAGAAATTATTTTGTGGGATATGTGATTTAACCGAAATTTTTCATATAAAATTGGGAGCACTATTACTGGTATTTTAAACTTTGTTAATTTCTTTAAGTTAAGGTAATTTTAATATTAATTTTTAAACTACTTTTTTGTCTGACCGACATTTTACTTAAGAAAACTTTAATAATATTGTTATTTTTTAAATTATTGTTAATTTATAAACATTTTGGCAATTTTTAAATGAATTTATTTATAAGAAATTATTTTGTCGGTTGCTTGATTAACCGACATTTTTTATATAAAATGGCGATAACTATTACTGGTATTTTTATCCTTGTTAATTTCTAAAAATTATAGTGATTTTAAAATTCTTTTTAAGATAACTTTTTTATCTGAGGTTATATCGACCGACATTTTATTTCAGAAATTTTTTAAAAGATTTATATTTTTATAATCTCATTTACTTTACAAATAATTCGGCAATCTTTAAAATAATTTTGTTAAATATTTTTTGTCGGACCTTTTATTCAACCGACATTTCAAATCAGATATTTAGAAAAATTTAGTTAATTTAAAAATTTTTAATTTTTTACAATTTTAGTATCTTTTTAAAATATTTTTAAGCTACATTTTTGTCTGATATTTTTATTAACCGACATTTTAATTTAGAGAAAAAACCAAATGCTTTTGGTTTTAGTATTATTAATAATATTAAAAATTTATGACAATTTTTAAATTATTATTAGATATTTTTTTTTGTCTGACGTATGATTTAAGAGACTTTTAAGATACAAAATGAATTATTTTTTTTTTTTTTTAAATTTAGGAACTATTAATTTTCAAAAATTTTAATAAATTTCTAATAAATTTTCAGCAGACTTTTATGTCTGATGTAAGATTTAACATACAATTAGTAAGTGTAGAATAAATATATTAATTTTAGCAAAAATCGATTATTTAAAATTTTGTCAAACCTTTAAGCAATTTACTTGACACTTTTTTGTCTCAACATTTAGGTTGTAAAATTTAATTTTATTTAAATTTGAAATTTCTAATGAAAGTGAAATAAAATTGTAGCTAATACTTTCATTATTTTCTGACTCATAAAATTCTCTTTTCACTAAAGTATTTCTCTTACTTTATAATTAGTTTTTTGAACCCAACATTTACTAATTAGCGTAACAGAAATAAAGTTTGTGCTTTTTTTTTTTGCAAAATTCATTAACACCCAAAAGATGTCCCCGTTTTTGGACTTTACCAAATTTGTTTAAAAAAATACAAACACAAACAAATTAAAACAACTCTTTTTTTTTTTTTTTATTATGTATTTTAAGTTTGTTTTTCAAAACCAAGTCAAACGTGACTAAAATAATTAAATAAAGTTTTCATTTTCATACATTTCATTACAATTTTGGTGTTAATAATAATAAAAATAAAAAAACATTTAAATTGCATACAAACAAGGTGACCACTACCAAACAGACAGACAGACAGACAAAAACTCTTAGACATAAACATAATAATAACAACAACAACAACATCACCAATTAACAAGCTATAAACAACGAAATTAACGCAAAGTTTAAAACAAAAACTATAAAAAAGCAACAACATTTAATGAATATTAAAATGGCAACAAATGCAACAAAATTAAATTTTTTTTTTTATAATAAGCAAAAGAGTACTTATACTCAATTACTCTTACTCTTTAAAAACAACAGTAAATTAGACATTACACATTCATTGAAACATTAATGCAAACATACATATTTGTCAGAGTAAATTAGCTTAAAGAGTATTAAAAAATAACAGTTAATAACTCTTTAAACAAATTTTAATCAAATGAGGGGGGTGCATAATATTTTTTCCTATTTTTATTTATTCAATCATTTAAGTCATTTGTGCAGAAAAAAAAAACAAAAATAAAACAAAACAAAAGAAAAATCATAATAAAAGTGAAAGTAAATTTTCCACATTAAAATAAGTCAAAACAACAACAACAATAATAGCGACAAAACAATTTGTTTAAATAAAATTTTCTTAATAAACTTTTAAATAATTTCATAGTAAGACACACACAACACTTTAGCATTAAAATGAATTGTTTTATTGCGTTTTTTTTCAGTTTTTTATGGTAAAAAAATAAAACAAAATTGTTTGACAAAATCGTTCAATCATACGTTGAATATAATTTTTATTCAAAACTAAATATTTAATTTAACATTATAATTCCATTTAAGTTAAAAAGGTAAATTGTTTATGTTCATGTATGTAAGTGCATGTGGAAATTGTTTAAATTGAACATAATTGAAACATTTACATACTAAATGCGGTGGGGAGGGGAAGGTGTCAAAGTTAGCAAACATTTAAGCTCCTAAAAAGAGTGAATAAAACACATAATAAAGAAGCCAGATTGTTAAAAGGGAATGGAGACGAAAATTATGCATTAATTTAAAAGAACGTTTTTTTAAGGAAATAAATTTTTGTCTGAAGATGTCGGACATTTGATTTAACCCACATTTTTGTATAGAAAATTTTAAAAAAATTATTCATTACAGAATAACGTTTAAATTTTAAGATTTTTGATATTTTCTAACGAAAATTTTGAACAAATTTTTTGTCGGATGAATGATTCAACCGACATTTTTTGGACGAAATTTAAAAAAAGTTATTTATTATAGAATCACTATAAAATTTAAAAATTTTTGATAATTTGTAAAGAAATGTTTGTAAAATTTTTTTAACCGACATTTATGTGAAGAAAGTTAAATAAAAGTATTTTATTTCGGAAACACTATCCATTTTTAAATTTATTGACATTTTCTAAATTCATTTTGGTAATACTTTTTTGTCTGACGTGCGATTAGCCGACATTTTTGTGGAGAAAAGTTTTTAAATGAGTTTCATTACCAAATCTCTAATAATTTTTAAAACGTTTCATATTTTCTAAAAAATAAAATGAGAAATTTTTTTGTCTGTTGAATACTTGAACCGACATTGAGTTAAAAAAGTTTGTAAAAATTCTTTTCATTTTAGAATCTTTATTAATTTCTAAAATTTTAACACATCTTTAAAGATTTTTCTATTCGACTTTTTTGTCGGATGACCAAATTGACCGACATTTAGTTGGGAAAATTATCAAAAAGTTTATTAATTTCAGAATCTATATTAATTTTAAAAAAATGTATATATTTTTAAAGAAATTTATGGCAGAATTTTTTGTCGGATGACCAATTTAACTGACATTTAGTTTAAGAAATTTTTAAAAATTTTATTCGTTTTGAAATCACTATGAATTTTAAAAAAGTTGACAACATTTCAAAGATTTTTATCACCTACATTTTTGTCTGAAGAAGGATTTAACCGACATTTTTTTAAGTAATTTCTGAAAATTCATTTTTAAATCTTTATTAATTTCTAAAAATTACAGTTATTTAAAAAATTTAATGAACGAATTTTTTGTCGGATGAATAATTAAACCGACATTTAGTATGAGAAATTTAGCCAACATTATTTTAATTTTACTAATTTGTAAAAAAAATTACGAGTTTTTAGAGATTTTTCTCCCCGAATTTTTTGTCGGATGACATATTTAACCGACATTTAGCTTAAGAAATTTGTAAAAATTTGATTCATTTTAGAATTTTTATTAATTTCTAAAAATTATAGAAATTTTTAAAAACTTCAATGAACGATTTTTTTGTCGGGTGACTAATTAAACCGACATTTAGTATGAGAAATTTGGCAAAATTTTTTTAATTTTAAAATCTTTACTAATTTTTGAAACATTTACGAGTTTTTAGAGATTTTTCTCTCCAAGTTTTTTGTCGGATAATTAATTTAAACGACATTTAATTTAAGAAATTTGCACAAATTCCTCAAATTTCTTTACCTTTATTAAATTCTAAAAATTTTGCACATTTTTAACAAATTCTGTGACCGACTTTTTTGTCGGATAATGAATTCAACCGACATTTAATTTGAGAAATTTTAAATTTTATTCATTTTAAATTCATTATTAGATTTAAGAATATTTAAAAACAAGTTTTTTTTGTTTGATTTTTTTCCCTTTGCTTTGATGTTTTGTCTGGCAACTTCTTTTTTTCTTTCCTTAATAAAGTTATCAAGTTTTGAAGTTGTAAACAAGTTTGTAGGCTTTTATTTTTCCAGTTCTCAAAAACCTACAATTACCTATAATTTCCGTTATTTGTTTTAAAACAAAAAGGCATAAACTTTTATAACAAAAACACTTACTACTGAAAACACATACACACGCACACTTAAACTAACACACTTTCATTTACACCCCCTTCATCAAAAAAAAACTTAGTTTTTTTACTTTTCCTGAAAATGTTTTTTTTTTTCGTTTTTGAGGTAAAATTGTGGCCCAGTATATTAAGCCTTTTGATAGTGTTAAATACATGTATTAAGTGCTTGTATATATATGTGTGTGTATATATGTAAACAATTGCAATTGTTGCGGAAAATGTGCTGTGCAACAATTTTCCGGTTTGCAGCGTTTACGTTTAATTTAAAAGCATAAACTTTTTTTTTTTAACAAAAAATAAAGACCAACAAAGAAAATTTATTTTTGTTTTCCTTATATTGTGATTTTTTTTTACCGATTTTTTGTAAGTTACGAGTACAAATATTTATTATGTTGATTTTTTATTTTTTTATTTTTCAATATTTTTATTGTTTTCACTTATTAATTTGTTGTCTTGTTTTATTGGTTTTTGTTTTTTCGTAAAAACTTTTATTTTTGTGGTAAATTTTGCATGTTGATGTTTTATGGCTTTAAATAATGTTGGGCTTTAGAGAAAAAGAAAAAAAATATAGTATAAAAATCCCAACTATTTACATAAACACTTAGGATTACAAAAATAAAAACACTTTTTTAGAAAAAAAAAAAAAAAAAATGAAAGGAAAAATATGGAAATATTTTTTTTAAGATTCTTTAAAAAAAGGTATTAAAATTTTATTTTTAAAATAAAATTTTTATTTATTTTTAAAAAGAAAATTTATTATTTTATATATTTAAATATACCTAATTTTATTTCCCTTGCTGTTGGCTTAAATATACACAAAGTAATAACTCCTCTATATAAAAAACAAACCATTAAAACCACATCAATCAGGAAAAGAACAAAAAAAAAAAAAATTGGTTTTAAATAATTTTCATTTCCATTATTATATACACTTCAGACTTAATGGCCAAACACCCAAAGACCAGACAAGTTCATTGAAATTAATTTTTTAATTTTTTATTTATTTAAACAAAAGCTACCAAAAAATATACGTTAGCAATAATGATTTTAAAACTCAATTTTAAACAGACAAAAGTAATAAATAAAAAATGGTTTAAACTTTAAAATAAATTATATTTTTTAATAACATATGCTCTTTTATATCACTCATGATCAATTTACTTCAAAATCATTAACATCTCAACATTAAAGTCATGTTTTCTAAACTAAAAAATAAAATAGTGCAAAATTCCAAGTGTTAATGATTTTATAATTTAAAATAAATCATTAGAATTTATTTGCAGTTGGCTGTCAAAAAAAAGTAATATTTTTATCAAATTTAGCCAAGAGGGGTATTTTTTCAAACGGAACTAAAATTTAAACACATAAGCCTTGAAAATTCTTCCAAAAGCTATAATAATTTCATTTCCTCTTAAAATCTTCCTCTTTAAGAGTAAACATTACAGAATCGATAGAAGCTTTAGTCCAATTCTATGACTCGCTTAAATAAAAAGCCATAAATCATTATTCTTATTCAACATTATTTTAATTAAAGCTTTTGATACGAATTTGAACTTTAAAGCTGTTTTATAAAAGAGGAAGCTATATAAAGGATAAATTAAACAAATAGGAAGAAATAATACAGGGTTTTAAATAAGCTTTAATCAAATTATATTCCTTTAAAGCTCGCTCAAATAAAAAACCATAAAACATTATTATTATTCATCATTATTTTAATTAAACTAAAGCTTTAGATACAAATTTGAACTTAGACGCTTTTGTATAAATTGAAAGCTCTATAAAGGATAAATTTTACAAATAAGAGGAAATAACATTGAATTATAATTAAGCTTTAATCAAATTCTATGACTTGAAAGCTCGCTCAAATAAAAAGCCATAAAACATTATACTTATTTGATATTATTTGAATTAAACTAAAGCTTTTGATACAAATTTTGAAGTTAGAAGCTTTTTTATAAATTAAAAATTATATAAAGAATAAATATTATGTAGTTTTGAATATAATTGCAAAATAAATCTAAAAAGTTTCAAACATTTGCATAAGTTAGTCCAGATTTCAACCTATAACTATTTTTCTACTTAACCAATTTAGCTGATTGTAAATAGCGAATTCCCTAGTATGACAGCAATTACTCAGGGTAAGTTTCAGATTATTCAGTTTAATACTTTTGACATTAGACTGTTTTGCAAAGACACAGAGACAGGCAGACGGATGGACGGACATTACAAAATTGTCTAAAATTGTTTTAAAAAAATCGAAAATAAAATTTAAAAATATATAAACACTGTTTAAAATTTTAAGTGATATCTTTTTTTATTAATCACCCATCACTAGTAATGGCGAAGGGTATAAACAATTTATTTTTCGTCAATATAAACTAAATCAAACTACAGTTCGCAGTTGTGAACAAGGACGAAACCTATTGAAATTGGTTATGATCGGTCCATTCCCTGTGGGAAATTTGTGGCAATTGCATTAATGGACCGGTCCCTTAGTACCGGCTAAATACCAATTGAGACCTGACAGCCATCAAAGTTGAGAATCACTTGACGCCTCCACACTCACTAGATATCATTGTGGGAAATTGCTAGCAATTGGTGCAATAGTACCGGCCCCTCAGTACCAGTAACTGACACCTAATAGCCGCGAAAGTTCCAGTTATGTACCAATTGACACCTAACAGCCATCAAGGTTGCACTAGAGAATCAGTTTAACCAATGAAAGCTATTTTTTAGCTGTGACTGAGTGAGAAACTTGTAGGACTATAAAACATAAGTAAAAGTAAACTGGGTTCAATTCGGGGTGTCGCCATCCGAATTAACAAAAAAGTATAAAATTAAAATATTTAAAAAATAATACAGAAATAAAACAATTTCCAATTTGTTTTCCCAAAATTTTATTATATTTATTAATACTAAATATACCATTTTGGGTTTGTTCTGTGACCTGTCCCAAAAACTGGTTAAAAAGGGTGTATTTCTCCCTCCTAGGCCAACGCCATGTTAAAGTAACAGTTCCAGCTCATACAAAGTGTTAGAACTAGAACAGGACATGTTTTGTGTTAGTTCTTTTCCCTCTAGGGATCAGTTAAAAGTGAATTTCTAACAGGCATATTAAGTGCCGGTTCTCTTTCCTCTAGGGTTATTATACCTAGCCCCCATACAAATTTCCTCTTGGAAAAGGAGTTTAATGATCATTAATACCTTAAATATAGCAGTATTTTAACAATAACTTGGTACATATAAGTTTAAATCAGTATGTCGAATTTCATGAAGATCGGTCCATAATTTACCATTGGGCCATAAAAAACCTGTGTATTAAATTATATTTAATTAATTTCAAGGTTTATATAGACGGAAAGACAGACGGAAGAAAAACGTTAAATCGATTCAGAAAGTGATATATTTAAGTGGATCTCATAATACCCCACCAATGGTGTAAGGTATAAGGTTTTGAAGTCATACATTTTTGGGATTTTTTACTGAAGTTGGTTTTGTTACTTTTATGCTTTTTTGAATATTACTACACTTTAATGAAAAATATTATTGTTTCTTTTGATAATTTATACTTTTTGGGAAAATTATTTTTTAAACAATAGCATTTCGTGAAGAATTTATTGTTTATATGTTTTTTTTTATATTTTTTTTGAAATGTTTTTGGAAAATTTTTTTTATTTTTTTATTTTGTTAAAATTAAATACGTTTTTTATCATTTGGTATTTTACTTTTAACTAATTAAATTAATTTAGAAACACATACATATTTGGTGGTGATAATACAGTTTATATCATTTCATTTACTATATATAGATTATTTATTTAAATTATCTAACAAATTAGTTAATTGTAATAATAACCAAAAAAGTGCAATGAATTTAATTATATCTATCAAATGTTATTTGATCTAAACTTTTAAAGAAAATAATTATTTGTTCTAAATTCATTAAAGCTCTTTAATCACAAACTTGTTTATTGAAATTCGCATAACCTTTTTAAGCGTTTTTAATTTAATTCATTTTGATGCTAATTAGCAACACTGTTAACAAATGTAACTTGTTTATAAGTATCAAGCATGACAAAAATTTGTTACAGTAGCATATGAATGATAATGATGATTTAGCCATAACATTATTAACCATATAGAAACATATAATGTAATACCAAAATAGTAATAAACAATGTAGTAAAATAATACCGATTTCTAATAAAAACTCCTCCATTTTTTCTATGTATGTGTGTGTGTTTGATTGTGTTTTTGTTATAGATCATGCGAAACCTCAAATTTATTTTTCCATAAATCTTGGCCTACACTAGACTTAATAAACTAGCTAGGAAAAAAATACAAATTTGGCCATATGTGTTACTAAATATTTCACTAAAAGACCAGACAGCTTAACAAACCAACAAACATACTCTCAGACATTTACTCATTGTGCTTACAATGTCTGTCCTTCTGTCTGTCTTTTGGTTTCTTTGAAGCTGTAATAACTTCTCAAAAAGGCCTAAATGTATTTTACAAAAGTATGGGTATTTTCATGGCTTATACATACATACCTACATACATATAGTAATGCATATGCTTGTAATATTTGAAATTTTCCGCAAAATGTGTGTGAGTTTTTTATATATTTTTTTTTAGCTTTGTTTGAATTTAATTAACCTCATCTCTGTGTTAACTAACATTTGTTTGTTTTTATTAAAGAAAAACAATGTTGGAAAAAAATTACATTTTATAATGTTTTAAATTATGCAGTCTTTCAAGCTCTTTTTTTCACAAAACATTTGGCAAAATTTAAAAGCTTTTTTTCACACGTTTCTAGTTTTTTTTTTTTTTTTTTTTTTTTGTACAGTAAAATTTTTTATATTTTATTTATTTTTCTTAAGAATAACAAAATTATCACATTTATTATTATTTTTTTTTTTTTTGTGAAAATTCTCATTTACTTTTTTGTTTATATAAAAATGAAGTGCAAATCTATTTTTGTTGTAAATAAAAAAAAGTAGAAATAATAAAATAGAAAGTCTTTTAGGAAAAGTTTAATTTATTAAAGAGTGTTAATTATGAATTAACAAGAAAAAAGTAGATTTGCAAAAAGAAGTAACCAGAAAAAAAAAAAAAAAAAAAAAAAAAAAACAAGAATTAAAAAAAACTGTCTGGAAATTTTTTTAAAGTAGCGTTAATTTCACCATTTAAGTTTAAGTCTTAATAGTTCAACTAACTTAGTACTTAGGCATTAAAACATAAAGCCAAATAATAAAAATATTAATAAGAAATTTACTAAAATAGTAATAATAATATTAATATATAAAGTACTTCTAAGGAACTATGTATATAATTTCCTTCAAATACCAAAAAGTCATTTTACACTTGCTCTTCTTTTTGCTAACAAAAATTACCAAAAATAAATAAAATGTCTATAATGTACATATATATCTATAGTACGTTCAGGACTCAATAAATTTTATTTACTTTTAATCCATAAGAGTAGAAAAGTCGAAATAATTATGTCCGTCCTTCTGTCCAACTGTTTTGCTACTGAAATCAACTTTCAGAAGATCCTATTGAATAAGATCCTAAGAATTGTTGTTATAAACAATAATCAAATAGATCTATAAATGACTAAAAGAAAATATCAATTTTTAACATAAATTCGTGAAATAAAATAAAGTCCTTTTTTTTAAGAAATCTATCAATTTCACTTGTCAGATCATAAACTGATAGTGTGAAAAAAAAATGTCTTTATTATAAATCTTTAATATTTCGTTTTTTGCACTGGAACTTACAGTAGTCGGCCCAGAGGTTTTAACAAGGTTCAAATTTCCAGAAATATATTAATAGCTTCATTTTACATATAAAAGTTTTCAAATGAAAGAAATTTATGGAAAAGAATTTAAAATTAAAATAAAAAATTTGAAAATTCTTTCTTTCTTAACCAAAAATGTCCCTTTATTATTGAGGGTATAATTATTAAAACCAAAAAGTGTCTTGAAAAAGAATTCCCAAAAAAGGTACCAATTATTCAAAAAGTACCAATTTTTTTTAAAAAAGTATTATTTATCACAACTTTTATAGATTTTCTTTATCTAAAACTAATTTTAATAAAATGATTTAAAAAAATTTGGTTTTTGGCGAAACTATAAATATTTGATATCTAATAAAATCTTCCCTCATTAAGATATCTTAATGAAATTTTCAGTGATTATTGACTTTATTATTTGAAATAGTAAACTGTAAAAAAAGTTCAAATTTTTCTAAAAAGAATCCCATAGTTCCCGAAAAAAAACCAACGAAAATCCCAAAAATGGGAACTTTTGGAGTTTTACCCATAAATTTCACATTTATAGCAGGTTTTTGAAAAAGCCATTGCACAATACTTTAGTACATATTAGAGTGGTCAAAACTGTATTAGGTTTGCTGATTTGCCTTTAGGATTTTAGAACATATGGGCTAAAATCAAAATTTTGATTTAAAATAGGTCAAATTGGGCATAGTCTGTACATAGTCTTGTAGGGCATTTGGACTTGTTTTTAATTTCAAAATCAACTCTGTGAAAATAACTTTCAGAAAAATATAAAATTTTTACATGTTCTTGAACAAAAATTTTATCTTAGATAAAAAAGTGTGTAGACACTTTTTTCGTTAAAATAAATCGTAATTTTTGCAATTTTCAAATTCAAAATTGTTTATTTTTGGAATCACAATAGAAAGAGACTTCTGGTCTATTTTTGTTGAAAAATTGTTGATAGAAATTATTCTTCTTTAACAAGAAAATTTAGAAAATGGGATACAAATAAGGGATTGGAGCCTGGTTGTGTCACCAGTTCTGCCAGACTTTGGTGACAAAAGGGTTAAATTTAAAAATGGATAGAATATTCTAGATCGCTGTAGTGACGAGTAACGTAGGTTACGAATGAAATATGAATTTAATGAACGGAATTTTAAGGGACGAGAAAGGGACATTTATAGCATTTACTCGCTGGGGACGTTCCGGCACTTTGGAAGCAGCAAATAAAAACGAGAGAGAAACTATAGTCAGTCAAGACCGACCATATGATACCCTACACCATTCTTTATGAGCTAAAAATTTGATCTGTGGCTAATTGTAGACCAACACTTTTACTCAATGTAAAATAAATTGTACAAATGCATTGATACTAACATCTATATGATTTTATGCCCTTTAGGTCGATTCCCGTAAGTGGGTTTATATGGAAGCTATGGTAAATCATGGACCGATTCTCATAGATTTTAGCAATATTGTTTCTACTTATATAAAACTTATTTGTGTCAAATATTAACTTAATACTATCATTCGTATGGTATTCATGTACGTTAAAGTGATTTTAGGAAGAGAGGATTTATATGGGAACTATGGTCAATTATAGACAGCTCTTAATGAAACTGGCCACAAAGATTAACACTTATACAAAACTCTTTTGTACCGAGTTTCATTGAAATATTGTTATAGTTAAGGCATTTATGATCGTTAAACCCCTATTATGGAAGGACATTTGTATGGGGGCTAGGTGAAATAATGGACCGATCATAACCAATTTCAATAGGCTTCGTCCTTGTGTCAAAATAATTATTTATGCCAAATTTCATCAAGATATCTTTAAAATTGCAACCTGTACTTTGTTCACAAGATTTACATGGACAGACAGCCAGCCCCTGACCAGACGGACGGACGGACATCGTTAAATCAACTCAGAAAATGGTTGTAAGTCGATTGGTATACTTTAAGGTGGGGGTCCGATAATTTTTTCTGTGCTTTACAAACATCATCACAAACGCAATATACACCAATCACCTATAGTGGTGTAGGGTATAAAAAAATCAACAAAAAAAAAAAAAAAGTTTGGGGGAAATTAAAAAAAAAAAAAAAATATTTTAATATTATTTTTCAAAATTGAGATGATTATTTTTTAAATAAAAGAAGTTACTTGCTAAATTTAAATTATATTATTTTTAAAATAACTAAGAACAAATTTAGTTTCTAAAATATATATTTATATTATAAATTAGGTGTTCTTTAGGAAGTCTAATGCTTTTCTAACTCATGACCTATTTTGCTTTATAACTCTAAAACCAATTAAGATCTGTATGTAAAAGCTATACACAAATTTAGAAAAGACTTCGGTCATTGTCATTATAAATTTTCAGAATTTTTTAATAATTTGTTTATCAGTTATAAGGCTTTAAACCTATATATGAACTTTGACCCTTCTCACAATAATACAAATGGGGGGTTAAAGGGCAATATTTAAAGAAGTTTAATATTTCAATTGTGGTATTTAAACAATTTATAATTTATTTAAAACTATTTAAAGAAAATTTTAAGTTTTTCTTAATTTAAATATTTTTTTTTTTTTTAAATCAAAAATTATTTTTAAAAAATATTTTTTGTTTATATAACTTAGTTTAAATGCAAATAATTTTAATAACAAATTGCATAAAAAGATTTATAAGAAAATCGCCCAATTAGCTTTACTAATTATCTTTACTTTAAAATGATTTGTTTTAATGTTTGTTTGTCTGTCCGTCAGTCTGTCAGTTTGTTTTTTCATTCAATGTTTGTTTTGTTTAATAAATGAGATAGAGACTTGATAATAATAATATTGTTAGGTGCTAGCAGCTAGCTTAATGATGGTAATAATACTGATGACGATGATGATGAAATAATTTATAAAAACAAAAGCGAAAATCTCAATGACACACTAACGTTTTGTTGAAAAAAAAACCAAACTTTTCAAATTAAAGCCATAAATAGACCCCCAACTAACAAAAAACCCACCAAAAAATCACAAAAAAATCAACAAAAAAACGAAAACTTAATGTATAACAACACACATGGTTATTGTTTAAAATTTATTAACGTCATTTTTTTATTTTTTTTTTTTTTGTTTGTAGCCAGCAAAATACAAGATTTTGTAAATCAAGTGATGCAGTTTATTTTTGTGTGATTTTTTGTTTAGGTTTTATTTTTCAAAAGTTTTGTAATACTCTTATGAGGAAAAGAAATGTTTATTTTTTTTTTTGTAACAAAATAAAAACTGCATAATATGTATGTGCGTTATTGTGAATACCTCTCTCTTCTCTTTTTTTTTAAATTAAGTTGTTTTATGGGTTTGAATGCACAATTGTGCATTATAAACCAGGCAATAACATCTATTATTTGATATTTATTTTTAAATTAAATAAATGTAATAATTTAAAACATTTAATAACCATAACGACAAGGAACCAGAAGTTAAATATAAAAATTTGTGAAATAAAAATTTTATTACTCTGCCATTTTTTTAATTTGAAATGAAAAAGACATAATCAGCGCAAACAGAGCGTAATATATGAACAAATTATTTTTTATAAAATTACACCAGAAAAAAATAATATTTTTTTTTTTTAATTTAATTGAATAGAAATAAATTTTATTTTACTTGTTTTTTTATTTTTTAACTCATTTAACTTAACTCATTTAATAATTTATTAAGATTTTTTTTTATACTTTTTTTCAAACCCACCTTTTTAATTGATTTTTTTAATTTTAAATTGATTTAATTTTTTTTTATTTCAATTTCGTTTTTATTTTTCTTGCTTATTTTTTAATAACTTATTTGTTTATTTTAATGTAATTTTTATTTTATTTTTATTTATTTATTATTTAAGAGTTTTAACGTACTTTACGCTTTAAACGCTAATATCGGACTATTTATATTTTTAAAGTTTGTGGCCAAAATCGTATGCCAAAAGCCGCAAAACACAAACAGCTTTTTAAGTTGATTTTGTTTCTGTTTCAGTTATTATTATTATTGTTGTTGTTGTTGTACATGATTATTATTGAAGTTGTATACAAAATACAAAAATCAAATAAAAAGACAGCTACAGCCAAAAAATAGGGCTCATAAGTTTAAAAGACAATAAAATACAAACTACTATTTTTTATAAAAAAAAAAAATTATTTACACAAAAAGAAAAATCTTTATGGAAATTGTTTAGGTAAATAGAAATATTCATAAATTACCTAAAGTAAATAATGTAAAATTTTTCGTTTTAAATTTAATTAAAAGTTATGTTTTTAAGAAAAATTTTCCATAAAAACTGAAATTTTGAATTGTTTACATAATATATAATATGATGTAAACAATATAAAATTTAAAATTTAGTTTAAAATGAGTATTCGTTATTAGTTCTCCATAAAGTTATCATTAAGTTACTTCAATTCAATTGTTTACCTTAAGTAAATAAAAATATTCATAGTTTACCAAAAGTAAATAATGTAAAATACAATTTTTCGTTTAAAATTTTATTAAGTTTTGTTTTTATGAAAAAATTTCCATAGAAACTGAAATGTTTAATTGTTTACATAATATATAATATGATGTAAACAATGTAAAAACTTAAAATTTGGTTTAAATGAGTAATCGTTATTAATTTTCCATAAAGCCACCATAAAGTTATTTCAATTCAATTGTTTACCTAAAGTAAATTCATAGTTTACCTAAAGTAAATAATGTAAAATACATCTTTTCCTTTCAAATGTTTCAAAAAGTTTTGTTTATAAGAAAAATTTTACATAAATTTTGAAATTTTTAATTGTTTACTTAATGTATGATATGATGTTAACAATGAAAATTTTATTGAAAACTCGCCTCAGTTATTAGTTTTCTTTAAAGCTAACATAAATATATTTTAATTGAATTATGTACCTAACGTAAAATATCATGTAAATAATGTAAAAGTTGGGAAAATTGTTCCTAACCCTAAATTTAGTTATACATTTTTTAAAATATTGCAAAAAATTTTCAAAATTTAATTATTTACCTAAAGTAAAATATTAAGTAAACAAATATTAAAAATTCATTAAAACTTGCTTCACTTTTGAATTTTATTTAAAACCAACAAAAATCTAAAAATCTCGGTATAGTACATGATGTAAACAATGTAAACTATGGAATTTTCTTTCCTTAACTTGTTTTACTGATTAGTTTTCTTAAAAATCACAAAAAAAGTTGAAAAATTCAATTGTTTACCTGAGGTAAAATATAAAGTAAACAGTGTAAATATTGGGATTTTTCCGGAACTAATTTAACTAAAATTTATATATTACAATAAATCTTAAAAATATAATTGTTTACCTAAGGTGATGTAAACAATGTAGAAATTGGGAAAATTTTTTAATTTTTGCATTTTATTTAAAATCACAAAAAATATAAAAAATTAATTATTTACTCGGTGTAATATACAGTGTAAACAATGTAAACTATTGAAATTCCTTCCCTTAACTTGCTTTACTGATTAGTTTTTTTGAACACCACCAAAAAAATTTAAAAATTCAATTGTTTACCTCATGTAAAATATAAAGCAAACAATCTAAAACTCATTTAAGTTATCAATTTTAGACAATAGGTGTATGTTTTGTCAAAAAAATCTTAAACATTTAATAATTTACCTAGGGTAAAATATTATGTAAACAATGTTAAAAACTTTAAAAATTGTTTAAAACCTTTTTTACTTCTTAATTTTATTTAAAACCAACAAAAAACTAAAAATTTTAATTATTTACCCAGAGTAAAATATAATGTAAACAATGTTAAATATTGAAAATTTGTTTCGTAAAATGTTTTATTTAACAGTTTTCTTAAAAACCACTAAATCGTTGGAAAATTTAATTGTTTACCAAATTGAGGCAAACAATGTAAAAAACAAAACTGTTTTTAATACCGGTTATTGCTATTAAACTTTTTTAACACCAAAATGCTAAAATATAATTGTTTACATGGTGTAAAATATGTAAACAACGTAAAAAGAAGACATTTTTTCCAAAACTTGTTTTATTTTAAAACTAGCAAAAGTAGAACATTTTATTTATTTACCTTGTTTAAAATGTTATGTAAACAATGTAAACTATTGTAATTTCTTTTCCGTGATATAATTTAAGTATTAAATTTCCTAAAAACCATCAAAATGTTGGATTATTTAATTGTCTACCTAAAGTAAAAATTGAGGTAAATAATGTAAAAATCAACTAAATTGTTTTCAATACTCGTTATAGTTATCAATTTTTTTAAATACCAAAATGATAAAAAAACAATTGTTTACATGGTGTAAAATATGTAAAAAATGTAAAAACTAATACATTTTTTGTCAAAACTTGTTGTAGTTACATATTTTAACAAAAACTATTTAAAACCTAAAATATTTCATTGTTTACCTGGGGTAAAATATTATGTAAACAATGTAATAAATAGAACATTTTTTAAAAACCCATTTTAGTTATTATTTTTACTCAAAAACCATAAACAAAACTAAAATTGCAATTGTTTACCCAACGTAAAGTATTATGTAAACAATGTAATAAAATTAAACAATTTCTCAAAAATTTATTTAAGTTATTCACTCCATTAAAAGCCATTAAAAAGCTAGAAAATTTCAATTGTTTACCTAAAGTAAAACATAATGTAAACAATGTAAAATACTCTTTTACAAAACTCGTATTATTTGTTAACTTTACTAAAAAATATCAACAAACTGAACATTTCAATTGTTTACCCTGAGTAAAATATTATGTAAACAATCAAAAAAATTCTCTAAAATTTCTTTTAGTTCTTCATTTTAAACAAACCTGTATAAATCTGAAATTAGCTATTGTTCACCTTAAGTAAAATATGATGTAAACAATGTAAATAAACCTAAAAATGTATTTAATACTCGTTTTAGTTATCACTACTTCTGAAAAACTCCAAAAAGTTAAAAATATTAATAGTTTACATGGTGTCAAATATGTAAATAATAAAAAAAATAGAAAATTTTTCGATAAGCTCTGTTTAATTGTTAGTTTTTCTAAAAATCTTTATAGAATTAAAAATTTTAATTATTTACCTAAAGTAAAATATGGTGTAAAAAATGTAAAAAATTTAAAATTTCAGTAAAATTCATTTAAATATTAATTTTCTTAAAAAATTAGATAGAAATTTTAATTGTTTACCCAAGATAAATAAAGAAATTAAATTGAAACTTCGATTTTTTACCCGGGGTAAAATATTAGGTAAAGAATGTGAAAATAAACAAAATTTGTTTAACTTGTTTTAGTTAATAAATTTATTGGAAACCAGCAAAAAGCAAAACATTTCAATTGTTTACCTAGGAAAACATATGATGTAAAGAATGTAAAAAATTTAAAATTTAACAAAGGTTTGCGGTAAAAAGTAAATTTATCAAAAATTTCTTGTAAAAAGAAACTTTATCTGATTGTAAAGTGTTTTCTAAGTCTGTTTATATTCGTTCATTTAAAACTTTTTTTATTAGTTTCTTTGTTGTTGTTGAAAATACAAACAAAAAAACTTTAATTTGTTCCACCACTCATACTCACATATACTTTACATTGTTTTGTACTCTTTTGTTGTTGTTTAAGTTTAGTTTATATTGTTGCTGCTCTTGCTGTTGTTGCTTTTGTTAAGTTGGCTCTGCTTGTTGTGCTTTGGCTTTGAGCCGTATTTTTGTGTCTGGCTTTCTCAAGATCTTTCTCTGTTGGTGTTGTATGTGTTCAACTGGGTCTCTTTTGGCCAAAGATGATGATGATGTTGATGACGATAAAAGAGTTTAGTTTTCAGTTTAGTTTAGTTGAGTTTTAGTTCGGTATTTTTTTATAGTTTTAGTTTTGTGTCCAAAGTTTATGGCCTTAACGAGTAGTAAAGCATAAAAAAAGCTCTCACATGCATATGAAATGAATGTGCCACATATTTAAACAAACACACACAAATATCATTCTAGTCATAAATGTAGTTAAAAAAGTAATCAGCCATACGTAGCATATGTGTGTATAGAAGTGTATAAGTTATTGTTCAGAAGTGGTATGATGAGATGACCAACAAACACTCTTACTTATTTTTAAACATATTTACAACAACGATCTTAAACAAGTCTTACAAAAATACAGAACAAAAAAAAAAAAAAAAAAAACTATCAAGACAAATATTGTTATACATGTTATTACACTTTTAGTCGTTATAGCTTTTTAACTTACTTGACTTGAAACACAAACACTTACTCACTTACCCCATGCCACTAACAGCCATATTCAACCAGCCAGCCACACAGCAGTAGACCATACGCAGACGCACACGCATTTATGGCCTTATAAATACAAGAAGACAAAAAAAGAAAACAAATCTTTGTCCAGATTCTTGGCGGCTTCACAAGAAAACGGCACAAATATTATTTAAGACAGGGAACTGAAGAAAAAAAACAAAACAAACGAAGCACATCAACGTAGGTCATAATGCTAAAATTGGCGGTAGATTTGTATTTGCAACTTGTTTGGGTGTTTTTGTCTTGTAAAAGATCTGTAATAAAAGAAACAAAAAAAAAAAAACACTAAAAATAATTGGTAAATATTCTTGAATGTCTAGTTGGTTGGTTTCATCCTAAAAATACAAAAAACAAAAATAAATAAAAACGCCAACTATAAGAAAAATCTAAAAATGCTATATTAAAGATATTTTTAAGATTCTTAGACATTCTTTTGGCTAGATCATTTTTATGATCTAGCAACTTCTTAGCCACATTCCTCTTCAATGGTGGAATAAATGAAAAAAAATCCCTTGAGAGAATTTTGTAACTAACAAAAGCTAATAATAACTTTTTAAAACCAGAACAGATAAAAAACGCATAGAAATTTACAAAAAAAATTGATTCATAAAACTACAGTAAGTGACAAAACAAGACATCTCCGAGAATAAAGAATTTCGCTAAATATTTCCACAAATAAAAATTGATCGAAAACTAACTACAAAAAGAAAAATTATCTATAGATAGTATATTATCGATAAATTTACTTTTTATAGTAAATTTTCGATAAATTTGCTATTTATAGTAAATTTTCAATAGATTTGCTATTTATAGTAGGTTAGGTTAGGTTAAATTGGCAGCTGTCTGAAGCGTAGCTCACTTGGGTCCAAAATAGGTCCCGTTGTGTTACCGTTCGTTCATTTCGAGCCGTAGTCCTAAGTTTCGTGGCTAATATCAATAAACCATCTTGTAGATTTGATAAAGGAGTGAATTTTATTCAGATCCGCTAGACAAGTTTTGTCGGTTAAACTTCGATGACCAAATAGATCATATCTTAAGTCCTCGAATGCAGGGCAAAGGCAAAGAAGATGTTCAGTAGATTCCTCTTCTTCCTCGTCGTTGCAATTTCTACAAAAATCATTGTATGGTAGCAATAGCCTTTGATCATGCCTTCCCATAACCCAGAGGCCAGTGATCACTCCAATGAGGTTTCTAATGTGGATTCTGCGCAGCTTCAACAATTGTTTCGACCTCTGTATCGCCAATAGTAGCTGGATAAGTTACTGGTATGTAACTTATTACACAATATTCCTGCATAGATCGACCAGATGGTCTTTCTCCTGTTCGTTAAAGAATTTGAAGAGTCTACCTCAAAAGAAATTTCGAAGTCGATATACATGTGATCTAAGAAGGAGCAGTCCATCGACACACTCCAATTCTTGATGAGGTTTGAAAATTTGTCGTTAATAAGTGTAACATCAAGAACTTCCCTTCTGTTAGTTTATTTTCCACAATAAAGTTGAATAGGGACTCACCCCTTTGGTTAATGTCTGAGATAATCAAGGCCGTTTTACCATCATCTGAAACAGGAGTTTTGATGGAATTTAATTCCATCCGGACCTGGGGAGCCTTAGAGGTACCTGGTTACGACGAACCACATTGTATCAAGCTCATACGACCTCCTGAAGGCTTGTTCGTTTTGGGTTGTTTCGAACTAGCAACAGATCGACTAGTAGAGCCTGGCGAAACTCTACTAGACGAGGCCTCAGTAGCATACAACTTACTACAGTCTGAAAACGACGTTGCAGTAGTTGAGTCTCCGGAGATTATTAAGCCATTTACCAGGTACGCAGGGCATGAAGAGAATACATAGAAGAGGTTGTCTAGATAACCGCTCCAACTAGGAGAAACAGAAATTTTCGATAAATTTACTTTTTCTAGTAACCTTTCGATAAATTTAATTTTCATGGAAGTTTTTGATAAGTTTTCTTAAAGTATAATTTCGATAAATTTACTTTTTATTGCAAATTTTCGATAAATTTAGTTTTTATTGTAAATTTGCGATAAATTTCTTTTTGATAGTAAATATTCGATAAATTATTTATTTATAGTGAATTTTAAATTAATTCGCTATTTATAGTAAATTTTCGATAGTTATTTTTTTATAGTAAATTTTCGATAAATTTTCATTTTATAGTAAATTTTCTTTTTATAGTAAATTTTCGATAAATTTGCTATTTATAGTAAATTTTCGATAAATTTTCTTTTTATAGTAAATTTTCAATAAATTTTCTTTTTATAGTAAATTTTCGATAATTTTTTTTTTTTATAGTAACCTTTCGATAAATTTAATTTTCATGGAAGTTTTTGATAAGTTTTCTTAAAGTATAATTTCGATAAATTTACTTTTTATAGCAAATTTTCGATAAATTTAGTTTTTATTGTAAATTTACGATAAATTTCTTTTTGATAGTAAATATTCGATAAATTATTTATTTATAGTGAATTTTAAATTAATTCGCTATTTATAGTAAATTTTCGATAGTTATTTTTTTATAGTAAATTTTCGATAAATTTTCATTTTATAGTAAATTTTCTTTTTATAGTAAATTTTCGATAAATTTTCTTTTTATAGTAAATTCGATAAATTTTCTTTTTATAGTAAATTCGATAAATTTTTTTTTTATAGTAAATTCGAAAAATTTTCTTTTTATAGTAAATTTTCGATAAATTTGCTATTTATAGTAAATTTTCGATAAATTTGCTATTTATAGTAAATTTTCGATAAATTTGCTATTTATAGTATAATTTCGATAAATTTCCGTTTTGTAGTAAATTTTCGATAAATTTCCGTTTTATAGCAAATTTTCAATAAATTTTGTTTTCGTGGCAAATTTTCGATAAATTTTGTTTTTTTACAGTAAATTTTTGATAAATTTACTTTTTTATACATTTAAAGAAAATTTTGAGAATTTTTTTTTTTCACTCACTGTTTTTAGTTTTAAAAAAATAGTTTTGATTCATAAGTACTTAAAGCTTAGAGGTTTTTATGTATATCTCATTAAATGGTTTCAAATTTTTTTTTAGTTCTTCAATTTCTTTAATTTTTGTTTTACTATGTTTTTTATTTTTAGTCAGTTTCGTTTTTCAAGTATTTGATACTCAAGTTTTTGTTTAATTCTTTTTCTCATGTTCTCTGATTTACCTATTAAAAAAGCGTTTAATTTCTTTTAATAATTGTGCGAATAATTTTTCATTAGTTTTAACGATTCTTTAGAAAAAAGTAGTTAAATGAGTTAAAATCTTAAACAGGATGTTCAAAAAGAGCAAACATGTGGGATAGAACAAAATAAATAAAAATAATCTGGTTTAAATAAAAAATAGCAGTTGGTAGTCTTAATTAGTTTTAAAATAAATTGTGGTTTTAAAGAGGTTTTTAAATGGAAGGTTTGTGGTTGTTTTTTTTTTTTTTTTTTTCTTTTTTTCTATAATATTCTGGAATAAAGAAGAAAAATCAAAAATATTAATTATTTTTTAAATACTTTATTTCCTGTTTGATTTGTTAATAACAAAATAGTGAACAGTTTTGGTTTTCTAGTTTCTTTCATTTATTTTCTAATTTAGCTATTTATCGAAAATTGTCTATAAATTTTTAATTTATTGAAAATTATTTATGCATTTTTAAGTTAGCAAACATTTTGTTAATATAATTATTTTATATAATTAAACAATTTATTAAAAATTATATATGATTATAAAATTTATCAAAAATTTTCTATAAATTAAAAAACAAATAATATAAAATGTTTGAAAATTATTAATTTATCGAAATTTTTCTATTAATCTTAAATTTATGGCTAGTTTTTGGTAAATTTACGATTATTCGATAATTTTCTGCAAATTTTTTATTTAAATTGTTCCTTAACAAAAATTAAAAAAATGTATTCTTTTTTTAAATTTATTAAATTAAAGAAGAATTTACTATCCCTTTGTATTTAACAAAGTAGCTAGTCTAAAAAATTTCTTTTGGCCTACTCCATAAACTTCATTTACTTTCCAAAACTTTGATAAAACTTTTTAAAACATTAAAATTCTAAGAGTATTATCTTATTATCTAATTTTTTAATAAAAATTGTTCTCTTTTTCTTTCTCTTTTCATGTGGCTTATTATCATTAACCCAACAAACAATTTTTCTGTATAAAGGAACAGGTAAGCTTTTTTTCAAACTAACATTCAATCATCATTAAACATTCTAACATACATTTCAAATTTTTAAAAGCTTTCAAGTTCAAAAGCTTTATTATGAAAACAAAGTTAAGCTAATAAATGATTTGATAGGTTAACTAGTCTCAAAAGGATTTTAGGCAGAGAGAGGAATATTTAAACACAATTACACCCACACCTAAAAAGAAACACACTAATACAAAATATTATATAAATAAAAATCCCTTCATTTTAGTTTGAATTTTTCAAATATTTATTTTAACTTAAATTTATAAAAAACAAATTAGTTTTAGTTTAGGTAACACAATTTTGTTGAATAAATACATTTTATAAAATATATCATATAAAGATATATTTAAATAGATTTTTTTGGTTAGGTTGTTTTAGTAATTCATTAAAATTTTCTCTTTAGTAAAAGAGTAATTATTTTCCAGTATTTACTCTTTTTTAAAATTCTCTTTTATGTTTATTTATTAATTTGATGGTTTTTCTTTTTTTTAGTAATTTAGTATTAATTTTTTAGTTTTTATATATAAAAAAATAGTAAATAAATTTAGTTAATTTTATGGTTTTAGATGTTATTATAAAATATTTTAATCATCATATTTTTCATTATAGTTTAAACCTTAAACAAAAAAAAAAAAAAAAAATTGTAAATTAAATTTTCCGTTTTATTTTTTTTTTTTTTTCTCTTTTGGGTTTTTTTCCTTTTATATCCTTAATTTGTTTATATTCATGTATATATTTATCTAAAATATATGTGTATCCCTTTAAACAATTAAAAAAAAATTGAAAAATTATTTGAACAAAAATCTTTTAAAAATCCTTAAAATTAACCTGTAAACGTTGAAAACCAAAAAAATACCCTTTTTCCGCTTTTGTGTTTCTGTTTCTTTTATCCCTATTTCTTTTTCCTTTTTTCTATTTTTTTCTTGTTGGTTTTTTTTCTCTCGTTCATTGTACATTTCAGGGAGGCTACCTAGATGGACTACGTTCACATTTGGGTGGTTTAACACAACGTGTCAAATCATGGTATTGGGGACGACCTCTTGTAAGTGCAATTGTATTTTTCATTAAAATCCAAAACAAACAACAAATTTTTCTCTCAAAAATCTTAAATCAAAACAACCACAAAAAAATAAACGAAACTCTAACCTTTCCACAATTCAGAAACAAAATAACAATTAACCAGCTATAAAAAAATTCAAATTTATTTTTAAAAAAATTAAGCACATTTTTACTAACATAATTTAACAAAATTTGTTAAAAAAAAAAACAAAAATTGTTTTTTAATTCCTCAAATTTGCAAATTTTCAGTTTTTGTTTATAATTTTTTTATTTTTTAAACTTAAATTGCTTTATCCGTTTTTAATTATTTCCCTTTTTAAGTAAAGTAATTCTAATTCCTAAGTTAAACTTAGTTTAACTAAATTTTTTAAGTTCCCCTTAAAATTGTCTTAAACGCTTGCTTATGTTATAAAAATCCCCTCGTTCACTTTAAAATTATCCTCATTTTAAGTGTATTTTTTTAATTTTTAATCAACATTTTTGTAGTTGTGTTATTCTTTTAGCAAAATCAAAAACAAATCTATGTTGCACTTGTATTACTTGTTTCTTTAAACCTGGTTTAAATATAGTATTTTTGCCTTAGATTTCCAATGTTATAAAATATAAATTATTTTTTCAAACTTTAGTCTTTGTAAAGTTGCTAAATAAAAAATTTGTCTAATGTAAGTATTACGAATAAAAAAATGAACACCTTAGTTGACAAAAATCAATAAAAATTTTTCAATAGAAATTGATTTTTGCATATTTTTACAACAAAAAACTTTCAATGAAAAAGCTTGAAAAATATAATTGCACCATAACGCATGAGTCACCCTGTATTTAATAATTTATATGTTTTATATATAATTTTAGTTTAGTTTCCTTAGCCTAATTTAGTTAAAATTTCATAACATTTAGTTAATCATGCACTTCATAAGAAATTTTAAACTTATTTTTTATTTTGTTTACAAATTAATATAATTTAATCCTTAGTTTCCTTAATTTTATCCTTTACAAATTCCCTGTAAAAAAATGTTCTGAGATTTTTTCTAAGAAAATAATCTCCTGATTTATTGTTAGAAAAAAAAACTAACTAAATAACTTAACTACTTAAAATTAAATATTATAAATTTAGTACTAAAAACTTTGTACCAAAAATTTATTACAAAGATGTCAGTACTAAAAACTTAGTACCAAAAATTTAGTGCTAAAAATTTTGTAACTAATATTTAGTACTAAAAAATTTAGTACCAAAAATTTGGTACTAAAAATTTAGTACCAAAAATTTAGTACTAAAAATTTTGTAACTAAAAATTTGTAATTGAGTACTAAAAATTGAGTACCAACACAATTTTGTACTAAAAGTTTAGCGCTAAAAATTAAGCACATTTTTTTCTTAAAAATTAGTACGAAATATATATATTTAGTACTAAAAAATTTTGTATTAAAAATTTAGTACCACGAAATAATTACTAAAAATTTAGTACCAACATTTTAGTACTAAAAGTTTAATGCCAAAAGCTTAGTACTAAAAATTTAGTGCTATAAATTTTGCATTAAAAATTTAGTACTTAATATTTAGTTCTAAAAATTTAGTAGCAAAAATTTGGTACTAAAAGTGGTACCAACAATTTTGTACATAAAAATTTAGTACTAAATACTTAGCACAAAAAATTAACTATTAAAAATAAACAGTAAAAATTTAGTTCCAAAAATTTTGTACTAAAAATTTAAATTAAAAAATCAGTACCAAAAAATTAGTACTAAAAATTGTTTACCAACAAGTAAGTACTAAAAATTGTATACTTAAACTTTAATATTCAAAATTTTGTACTAAAAATGTAACTTTAAATGTTTAGCAACAAAAATTTATCACTAAAAATTAAGTACTAAAAATTTAGCACAAAAAATTAAGTGCTAAAAACTATAGTAAAACTCTATTACTAAAAATTTTTTACCAAAAATTTTGTATTACAAACTTAGTACTAACAAATTAGAACTGAAAATTTAGTATTAAAGGTTGAGTACCAAAAATTTACTACTAAAAAATTAGTACTAAAAATTTAACACTAAAAATTAAGTGCTGAAAGTTTAGTACTAAAGATTTAGTACTAAAAAAAATTTAGTTTTAAAAATTGAGTACTAAAACTTTAGTAGAAAAAATTTTGTACTTAAACTTTATTACTAAAAATTTGTTTCAAAAATTAGGTACTAAAAATTTAGAACTAAAAATTTATTATTAAAAATTTGTCATTAAAAAATTAGTACCACAAATTTAGTACTAAAATTTGAGCACTAAAAATATTGTACTAAAAATTTTAAACTAAAAATTTTGTACTCAAAATTTTAAACTAAAAGTTTAGAACAAAAAAAACTAAAACTAGTACTAAAAATTTAAAACTAAAAACTGGTACTAAAAATTTTGTTCTTGAAATTAAATAATACAAATTTAAAACTAAGAATTTTGTATAAAAACTTTATTACTAAAAGTTTAGTACAAAGAATTTAGTACTAAAAAATGAGTACCAAAAATTTAGTAAAAGCTTTAATGGCAAAAATTTTGTACTTAAACTTTAGTTCTAAAAATGTTTTACTAGAAATTAAGTACTAAATTTAATAGGTACCAAAGATGTATCAATAAAAGTTTAGTACTAAAAACGAAATACTAAAACTAGAAATTTGTGGACTAAAATTCGGTATTAAAAGTTTGGTACTAAGAACTTAGTACTAACCATTTTGTACTCAAAAACTTTGTAATAAAAATTTAGTACTTAAAATTTAGTACTAAAAATTTACTATTCTAATATTGAGCGATAAAAGTTTGGAACTAAAAATGTATCATTAAAAATTTGGCGTCAACAGTAAAATACTAATTAATTAAAAATTTAAAACTGTACTTAGTACTAATTTCAGTATATTAAAAAAGAATTACTAATAATTAAATACTGAAAACTGAATTCTAATAATTTGGTACCAAAATTAAAGGACAAAAAGTTTAGTAAAAGTTTTTAGTTTAACTAAATTCAGGTACTAAAAATGTATGTTGAGCTAAACTAAAAATTTAGCGCTAAAAATGTACCACTAAAAATAATGCAGTAAATATGTACTAAAATTATGTACTAAAACTTTATAGTACCACAAATTTAACATACATTTTTGGTTACTAAATTTTTAGTACCAAATTTTGTAGTATATTTTTAAGTAACATTATATTTTGAATAACAATGCTAAATCGTTTAAAATTCAAATTATTTTCTTTAATTTAGTTCTAAAATTTAAAGAAAATTATTTAATACTAAAAAAATCTCAGAAACCTCCTTTTATTTCCCGTATTATACTATCTATATAATTTGTCCTTTTATTTCTTTTGAATTTCATTTCCGTTTCCTTACTTTTTTTTTTTTGTACTTTTATTTTTTTTTTTTTTAATCACAAAACACAAACCTTCTGTAGTCAAACCACCACCTGTAGTTTAGTGTGTTCTTACTTAGTTGAGCTTGGTTTTTACTTTTTTTCGTATTATGTACTTTTTTTAAATAACTTGTAGAGCTTTTTCTCAAAACTAAACAACTATCCTTTAACTGCAAAATAAAAAAATAATAAAAAACATAAAACTGTAGTATTTTACTCTTTAATAATTTGTAGTGTGTCTTCACTAGTCTTTCAAACTAAATTGCATACGTTTGCATCAGTACAAAAAACAATAAAAATATTTACTTAAACTTGCAATTAGAATTTTTACTTTTTATTTATACTTTCTATATCAAACTCAGTCATATAAATACGCCGCATTTATCATTTATTTCGAAAAAATACAAATAAAATATAATAATAAAAAAACAACAAAAAACACTAAATCATACAAAGAAATTAAACACTAACACCAACATTTAAACGTGCAAATTCGTCAAAAAGAAAAAAGTTATAAAATATAATTTTAAAGTCTAGAAAACGATCGTTATCATTTCAAGTGAAACACACAAAATTTAATTGCAAAGAATTGTTTTGAGTGTAAACAAACGATTTCTTTATCGGAAGAACTTTTTTGATTTACAGCAAATTGTGTTGTGAAAACAATTTTAACTGATAAAAGTTTATTTTTGTTAGATCATTTCTTTTTTAATAAATTTAATTATGAACATTGATTTGAAATTGTTAACAGAGGAAATAAATGTTTATTTCAATTTTAATTAAATTTATATTTGAGTACTAAATGTTAAGTACCTTGGTACTGAATTCTTAATATGTACTTAAATTTAATTTTTTTTTTTTTTTTACTGAATAATTATTAAATTTTTAATACCAAATTTTCGTCAAAAATTTTTAGATATAAATTATCAGTACCAAATTTAGGTATCAACAATTTTTATACCCATCATCAAAAAGATGGGGGGTATATTGATTTTGTCATTCCGTGTGTAACATGTCGAAAAAATCATTTAAGACCCCATAAAGTATATATTTTCTGGGTCCTGGTTAGATTCTGAGTCGATCTAGCTATGTCCGTCTGTTGAAAGCAGGATAGGGCTCGAACAGGACAATGTAGGGGGACGAAATTTGGCACAAATATTTATCTTATATAAGGTTTGTTTGGGATTGAAAATGGGCAAAATGGGCTAAAAACCATAAACACAGGGTGTCCATTTCATACTTTTCTGCTGATATTTCGTAAACAAAAGTATGTACAATAACGAAATTTTGTACAAATAGTTTGAGGATCGATATAAACTTGGAAACCAAAAATGGGCGTAGTCCGCCCACTTTACCGCCCACCTCCTATATAAGGTGAAACTTCAACGAAATTGTGTTCAAATAGTTCAAGGACCAATGAAAACTCGAAAACAAAAAATGGGCGTGGTCCGCCCACATCCCATATAACGTAAAATTTGAAAAAGTTGATGCTGGGTATTTAGAATCGGCCGAGCCGAATATAACATTCGCGCTTGTTTACTACTAATTTTTTAGTTTAAAACTTTCAGCGCTAATTATTTAGTACGGAATTTTCAAGAAACTTAGTACAAAGTTTTTAGTACTCAATTTTAAGTACAAAGTTTGAAGAATTAAATTTTAAGTACTAAAAAAATTTAGAAGTCAAAATTTTGTACTAAATATTTAATATAAAAACTTGGTAACAAAAATGTTGAGCAAAACTAGAGCTCTGAAAACTGAGTACTAAAAATATAGTACTAAATTTTAACACCAACAATTTTTTAGTACTAAATTTTTATTCACAAATTTTTATCGCTAAATATTTAGTAAGGATTTTTTAATATTAAATATTTAAAACATATTCTCAGTATTTTTTATTTTCGGTTTTTAGTACCAAATTTTAAATACTAAGTTCAAAGAATTAAATTTTTAGTACATAACAGTTTGCACCAAATTTTTTTTATAAAATTTTTTGTACACAATTTTCAGTTGCAAATCTTTAGTATTAAGTACTAAAGTATAAAATATGTACTACATTTTAATACTAAATTGTTGTTTCTAAAATAAAATTTTGTACTTAAGTATCTTTATCACTAAGCATTGAGTACTAAATTATCAGAGTTAAATTTGAAGTACAAAATTTTTAGTACTAAACTATTACACCCAAAATGTTCGTAACAAATTTAAGTTAAAAATCTTTAGTTGAACATTTTTAGTACTAAATTTTTAGCACTTTATTTTCAGTACTAAATTTTTTAGTAATACATTTTTAAACTAAATTTTTAGTACTAAATTCTTGGTAATTAATATTTAATACTTCATTTTTAGTAATACATTTTAAAACTAAATTTTTAGTACTTAATATTTAGTACTAAATTGTAAATACTAAATGTTTAACACTAAATATTTAGTATTTAATTTTCAGTCCTAAATATTTGGTACTAAATTACTGAACTTAATTTCTAGTACTAAAGTTTTAGTACTTATGTACTTAATTTTCAGTATTAAATCTTTAGCAATTAATTTTTAATACTTAATTTTTAGTCAAAAATTTTGTACTTAATTTTTAGTACTAATTATTTAGCACTAAATTTAAATACAAAATTTTTACTACTTAATTTTTACTATTTAAATTTTCAGTACTAAATTTTTAGAACTTAATTTTTAGTACTAAATTTGTATTACTAAATTTGTGGTACTAAATTTTTGAGTAATAAATTTTTAGTACTTAATTTTCAGTACTAAATTTTCAGTACTAAATTTTTAATACTTAATTTTTAATGCTTAATTGTTAGTACTAAGTGTTAGTTACTTAATTGAAATACTTAAAATTTTTTTGTTCTAAATTTTTAATACTGAACTAAATTTTAGGTACAAAGTATTTAGTACTTAACTGTGGTGTTCAATTTTTAGTACTAAATTTTTAGAAAAAAATTCTTTGTCTTAATTTTTAGTAATTAAATTCTTAGCACTAAATATTTGGTTTTCAATTTCTAGTACTTAATTTTTAAAACAAAATTTTGACTTCATTTTTAGTACAAAATTTTTTATACGAAATTTTATGTATTAAATTTTTAGGTCTCAAATTTTGTCTACTAAATTTTTATATTAAAATTTTTAGTATTAAATTTTTTTAGTACTAAATTATTAGTTTAATATCGAAAGTTAAATTTTAGTACTAAATATTGACACCAAAATTTTAGAACAAAATTTTTAAATTTTTATTAAAAAGTATTTACTACAAATTTTTAGTAATGAATTTGCATAAAAAATATTCAGTACCGAATATTTAGTTGAAACTTTTCGTGGAAAAATTTTAGTACCAAAAATTTGGTATTTAATTATAAATTATTATTATTATTATTATTTTTTTTTTTTTTGGACAACATTTTTAGTACGGAATTTAGTACAAAATTTATGTGAAAAAAAAAAATAATAATAAAATAAAATAATGGTAATAAATTTGCGTAAAAAATGTCGGTACTAAATTTATATACTGAACTTGTTTACTAAATTTTCAAAACCAATCTCCCGAGTACTTAATTTCTTAGTACTAAGTCTTTAGTACTAAGTTTAAGATACTAATTGGGATTTTCTTTTAACTTTTTATTTATGTTCGGTTTTAAATAATTAAAAATTTTCTTTTCAAAAATATTAAAAATTCGATTTTCCCAACACAAACATACTTTCAAATTGTCCTCAAACCTTTCTACTGAAATCACAAAACAATCTCTGTTTTATTATTTTCAATTAAATTATCTAAATGTGTCAAAAAGCACTTTGAAATGTTAATTGTTCTTTTTCCTAAGCAAATTACTCTAAATGTTGCAGATTTACTAAAATCATTAAAATTCTTTAAGAAAAAATCTACACAAATAAAATATGGTCAACACTAAACAAAATACTTAATAGCTTTTTTTTATATTAAAAAAATTCTGATTTAAAAAAACTTAAATTTTATCTTTAACAAATTTAAGAAAACACTAAGCAAATTTTTATCTAAAATATAAATTTTTTTTACAATTTTTAAAATCTTTTTCAAAACTAAATTTCAAAAATTCTAAAATGGGCTACTTACTACACACTTCTATGTAAAATACAATTAAATTAAAAAAAAAATAAAAATTATCTAAAAAATTGTAAAATAAAAACTGAACAAATATATAAATAATAAATTAGGAGTTGGCCACAAAACTCTCAAGAAGTTTCGATATGAAGGAGGAAGGCGGTGCATTACTAGGCGATAAAGGTGTGCGTAGACATCAGGTAAGTAAACATTTTATGGATTAAGAGGGCAACAAATAAAAAAAAAAAAAAAAAAAAAACAAATCCTAAGAAAAGAAAAACAAACAGGCACGATTCTAAAAATTAATTTTTTGTACAGAAAACTCTAAACAAAAAACTCTTCAAAAAATCAAAAGAAACTCCAAAACAGAACAACAACAAAAACTCAAACTCTTCAGATCATTTCAAAACAATAAAACTCATTGAAAAACATGACATTTTAGCCACCCAATTCAAACATTTTTCATTCAAATTTTAGCATAATTTCAAATAATCAATAAAATTTTATTTAAAACCAAATAAAATATAACCTTAAAATTTGAATTGAGTTTTTTATTAGTTTTGTCATTTTAGTAAAATTGGCTTGTTTGTAAAAGTATTTCATTTAATTTGTTTTAAGTCTTTTTTATTGAATATTTTGTACTTAAAAAATAAAAAAGACCTAACCACCCATATAACCACCAAAACAAAAAATTATTTATTCCCAAATACTTGAATAAATTTGAATTATATTTGATTTATTACTTTATTTTGTTTTTTTTTTTTATTAAATAATTATTAAATTTTTATATTTACTTAACAAAATGCCTGCTAGATACATATTGTTTATAAAAATATTTATTTATTTACTTATATGAAATACTTCCTTTTCCCTTTTTAATTATTTATTAATAAAAAGTTATAAAAACACACACCTCAAAAATATACTTTTTTTATTATTATGTACTGGTACCTAATTTTTTTATCAAATATATAAATACACCCTTTTAAATTGTAAACAACAACTATTTACATAATACTATGTATATATTTATTTGATTATAAATTATACAGATTTAAAAAAAAATATATCAAGATTTATTTGGATGTAAAAGTTTGGAAATTTTCTAAATATGATTTTAATTTGAAAATAGTAAAAATGCTAGAGTTATACCCAGTGTTAAAGTTCAATGGCTAAAATCCGATGGAATATGTTACATATAGTACACTGCTCAAAAAGTTTAAATTAAAATTTTTTAATTTTAATGTTGTGCTGAATTTTGTATTAAAAATTTATCAAAAAAATGTAAATTTAGTACTAAAAATCAAGTACTAAAAAATACCTAACAAAAATAAGTATTTAATACTTAACATTAATGATAAAAAACAAACGCGAATAAATGTAGTACTAAAAATTTAAAATTGAGTACCAATAAGTTTGGTACTAGTAATTTAAACCATGAAAATTTTATTTTTGAACAAATATTTACAATAAAAAATGTGGTACTAAATATTAAATATTAAACATTTTTAGTACTAAATTTAAAACTGTCAAAATTTTGTGCTAAAAAATATTGTAATTTCTTCAAACTTCATTACTAAAAAATATACATAATTTGTTATAACAACAAAAATAGTGATAAATTTAGTGCCAAAAATCTTTAGTCTTAATATTTAGTTCTAAAATGTTTTCTAATCAAAACAATTAAGTACTAAATTTTTTATTAAAGTTTACTACCAAAACCATAATTAAAATCTAATGCTAAAAATTTATTAAGTATTATAAAATTCGTTCTAAAAATTAAGTACTTAATATTTGTCACTAAAAATTAAGTACTACAAATTAAGTACCAAAAATTTAGTTCTTATAATATAGTACAATAACTTAAGTACCACAAATATAGCACTTAAAGTCTGGTACTAAAAGATAAATTTAAAAACCTTAGTATTTAATTAGCACTAAAGTCTAAGAACAAAAAATTTAGTACTAAAAATAAACTGCTATCAAAAATGTTGTACTTAAAATTTATTACTAAAAATTTAGTACTAAAAAATTTAGTACTAAAAAATTTAGTACTAAAAATTAAATACTAGAAATTTTGTATTAAAAATTTAGTACTCAAAATTAAATACAAAAAATTTGTACTAAAAATTTGTATAAAAAATTTAGTACTAAAAATTAAAATTTAGTACTAAAAATAAACTGCTACCAAAAATTTTGTACTTAAAACTTATTACTAGAAATTTAGTATTAAAAATTTAGTACTCAAAATTAAATAAAAAAAATTTGTACTAAAAAAGTACTAAAGATTAATTACCTACTAAATTTCTTTTTTACGTTTTATTATTTTATTGAGTCTGCCTTTTAGGCCTTACAATAAGTATATAAATCTTAAAACTAAAGCTAAAATCTAATTAATATCTAACGAGAGTGTAGATGACATAAATTGTCCCTCCTATTAGCGGGGTGGTAGATCATTTATACGAAGCCTTAAATAAATTCGGGCTTCTGCTAGTTGTCTTGTAAGTGGGTTTGGATGACTATGCAATTTTGCTATATATTTTGCCTTAAATTTGTTGAACTCGTCCCTGACAAGGGGTACATCTAAATCGTTATAGATGTTCTTGTTTCTTATACACCATGGTTCTTGGTTCACCCGTCATGGTTCCAAGAATTTTTGATTAGATCAATACTCGTATTGCTAGCCGTTCCCCACAATTGGATGCCATATGTCCAAATTGGTTTTAAAACGGTTTTATACAGTAAGACTTTATTGTCAAGGCTGAGTTTCGATTGTCTATTTATTAACCAATGAAGATTGGAAGCTTTTAATTTCATACTAACTCTTTTGGTTTCTATATGACGGCGCCATGTAAGTCGTCTATCCAGATGAATACAAAGGTAAGTGGCATTATCAGACTGGGAAATGACAATATTATTGAGTTTAACGGTTAGGCAGATTTCTCTTCTCAGTGTGAAAGCAACATGTTTGCTTTTTAACTCTTGTGCGCCAATTTTTTAACCAAGTATCCACATGGCTAAGATGATGATTAGTTTATTAGAAGCTACATGTGGGTTTTAATGAACTCAATATTGCTGTGTCATCAGCAAACGTAGAAATTGTCAGTTCATCGCATGTTGGCAAGTCAGATGTGTAGATTAAATACAGAATAGGCCCTAGAACACTATCATGTGGGACACCAGCTTTTACTTTAAATTCTCCTGTCACAAAGTTATCACACTTCACTCTAAATGATCGGTCACATAGATATGACTCGAACAATTTATGCGTACAAGGTGGCAAAGAACATTTTATTTTATATATTAAACCTTGATGCCATACTTTGTCGAAAGCTTGCGCTACATCCCAGAAGATGGCAGAGCAATACTTCTTTAATTCAAAAGATTTTCTAATCTCTCGAGTCAGACGATTAACTTGTTCAATTGTTCCATGCTCTTCACGGAAACCCAACTGATGAACTGGGATTATATTTCTATCGTTTAAGATTGGCATGATTTTTATTTGCAATACTATTTCAAATAGCTTTGACAAACAAGAAAGGAGACACTACAAGCCCAGGTACCATTAGCTTTCCTTAAAAGACTTTGTGCCTCTACCAGTGGCCTAATACTTTTAGCTGCCCTCCATAGAGAGAAGTTAGTGTATTTATTATTCGTCAAACTTTCAACATAACTTTTATCTCGGCGACCCTCTTCAATTTGAAGTGCTCTTGTTAGTTTTTTGCTTGCGACGGACAGCCTCAGCTTTGCAGCTAGTTATCTAGTTTGTTGCCATTCTCTTCTAAGTTTTCTCTTTTCAAAAAGCATTTGAAAAGAATATTTGTACTTGAGTACTAAAAATTATGTACCAAAAATTAAGAACTACAAATTTTGCACTGAAAACTAGCTATAAAAAATTTAGTACGAAATATTAAGTACTAAAAATTTAGTACTAAAAATTAAGTACTGATAATTGATTATTAAAAATTTAGAGCTAAAAAATAGTTTCTAAAAATTTAGTACTAAATAAAATATTAAGAATTTATTACCGAAAATTCAAAGCTTAAAATTTAAAAGTGTTTAAAATATGGTAGGTACTAAAATTTAGTACCTACTAAAACTTTTACTCTTAATATTTTGTAATAAAGATTTTGCACTAAAAATTTGGTAAAAAATTTAGTACTATAAAGATAATATTGAGAACTTGGTACCACAAATTTAGTACCTAAAATTTAATACTTGAAATAGTACTGAATTAAAAATTTAGCACATGAATTTTGTACTAAAAATTTTGTAGAAAAACTTAAAATATTCAAAAATTTTTGTATTTTTGATTACTTTATAGATTTAAAATTTAGTACGAAAAATTTAGTACGAAAAATTTAGAACTAGAAAAAAAATAAACTTTTGCATCCAAATTTTTTAAATAATTAAAATCTGTGTAATTAAAATACTGTTTTTTATAAAGAACAAAAACAAAATGATAAAATTAATAAAAATTAAAAATAAAATAATTTCAGTCTATGCAAAGATTATCGGCTGAACAGCAACAACAAAATGGTTCAACGACTGAACAAACAACTCATGAACACAATCCAAACGTCGTACCTGATCATAGAGGCAACTTACATGTAACAGTTAAGAAAACAAAACCAATATTAGGTATTGCTATCGAAGGTGGTGCTAATACAAAACATCCGCTTCCTAGAATAATAAATATACATGTGAGTAGAGAAATTACCCTAAATAATATATAACTGAGACAATTTCAAATCTTATAATTCTCATTTATTATCATAAAAGGAAAATGGTGCAGCATTTGAAGCGGGAGGCTTAGAGGTGGGTCAACTGATACTAGAAGTAGACGGCAATAAAGTTGAAGGTCTACAGCATCAGGTAAATAAAATGAAATTGAATTAGAAATTCTTGTTATTAATTGCAATCTCTTTTAGGATGTTGCCCGTCTTATAGCTGAATGTTTTGCAAATCGAGAAAAGGCTGAAATAACCTTTTTAGTTGTCGAAGCAAAAAAATCGAATTTGGAACCTAAACCAACTGCTTTAATATTCTTAGAAGCCTAACATTTGCTTGCCCTGCCGGCTACAGATGACCCATTGGAACAACAAAAATTGGAGTTCCTTTATGAATGGGGTATCGATTTAACGACAACGCCAAAACCAATGCCAACACCAATACCACTAACAAAAGCTAAAAATCCACCGCCACTGCCAACACTAACACAACAACATTCACACTCATTACACCAACACCAACATTATCAACAACACCAACACAGCAGCCAAAATAATATTAACATTAACAACATTAACAACAATGCAAAAATAAACACGACTACAACTACAAACACAATGACTACAAATACCAACAAACAAACAGCAGCAACAACAAAATCCTCAGGTATATTTACACCAGCGAACACTCAACAACAACAACTAATACAACAACAACAAAAACACCACCAATTACAGCAAAACTCAATACACCATCAACATCAACCACAACATTCATATCACCCACATCAACACCAACACCAGGAATCAACTTTAGAAACTTTAACTTCTCCACTCTCATCCAGCGAACACAACACACCCACACATCATCTCTACACCAACAACAAAAAGAATTATGATTCCGTTTACCAATAAATTGAAACAACTACAAGAACAACATGAAACCAAAGAAAAAAATTTAAATTTGAATAACATCAAAAACAACAACAACAAATTATATGTATTGTATGTTTTTCTCCCCTATTTCAACAAGAAAAAAATATAAAAAATTACAAAAAAAATATATATGTGTGCTAAAAGAATAAGCGTTGCAGCCTCACCCCCCAAAAGAAAAGTAACACGCTTCTACGCTTATTGTAAAAAACGGTCAATTGTGCTATGCTTATTAATAGAAACCAAAATCCCTCCCGTTACCCGCTAAATAGGCTTAGGTGTCTTTTATTTTAGAAAGCCAAAGTTCCCCTTTAAAACATTCGCCTTATACCCTAGGAAACATGAAAATATTTAAGAAAAGTTTGCAAAATTATTCCAACTTATATTTATTTATATTCGCGAACAAATTTCAAAAAATTCGTTCGCGAATTAAAAAAAAAAGATGTTTGCAAATTTTTTTTCTTTTTAATAGGAAATCTTAATAGAAAGCTTTAAATTTTGATACAAATAAATTATTAAAAAAATCAAGTGATCATAATTTAATAAAAAGCACTAAACACTTTTTATATTCATAAATCAATTTTCTTTTTTTTTTTTTTTTACTTAAAAAAAATTCGTTCGCGAAAAAGAACATATAAATTGAAAGTTTAAGATTCTAATACACATGAAATTTTTTTAAAAATCTAATGATTATAACATAATAAAAAAGGAAAAACACTATAACCATTAATTCCAATTAATACTTTTTTCATTTTATATTCGCGAATAAACTTTTTACTACGAAAAAAATTTTTTTCGCTAAAAAAACTTTAATTTTTTTAGATGTTGATACATATGAAATTTTAAAACAATTTAATGATAATAAAAAGCTTTAACTCAGTTTAATAATTTGTATTTTTATATTGTAAATAAAGAAAGATTATAATACAAATGAAATTGTTTAAAAATATAGTCTTATGGCCCTGATAAATAGCTCTAACCTTTAATATAATTCAATACTTTTTTGATTTTATATTTCCAAATAAATTTTCTTAATAATAGAAAATTTTTTTCACAGAAACAAAAAAAGAACTTCAAATTAGAAGTTTCAGATTCTAATACAAATGAAAATAGTTGAAAAATTACTATTATTTCCAATTAACACTTTTTTCATTTTATATTTGGGAATTAAATTTTTTTATTATTTAAAAAAAAAAACTATTCGCGAAAAGTAGCTTAAATATAAACCTTTTGATTATGATACAAATGAAATTTAAAATTTAAAAAACCGAATGATAACACGAAGCTAATTTTTTAATGCTTTTAGACATTTGCTTTAGATTCTGATACAAATTAAATTAAAAAGTAAACTAAACTTAAAGCTTTAGATTTTTATACATAAAGATTCTGATGATAAAAATGTAATTAAAATAAAAAGTTTTTATTCATTAAATTTAAATTTATCCATTTGCGAATAAATTGTTAATAAATTTTAAAGAACTGTTCACGAAAATATAAAACATTAATTAAAACTTCTGGTTCTGATACAAATTTGGGTTTAATCTAATGATAAACAAAATCACTAACAATTCAATTTGACATTTTTAGTGCTCACGAATAGATTTTTTTATTATTTTAAAAAATTCGGTCGTCGAAATGACTTCTGAATATTCGCGAATTAATTTTTTTCTCTAATAATTAAAAAAAAATCAAGAAAAAAACATTTATTTATATCCTAAGATTCTAATACAAATAAAATATTAGATAATTAATGCTTTTTCTTTTTAAATTCGCGACCGAATTTTTTTAAAGTTAAAAAAAGTTTTTATTCGCGAATGCAAATTCTTTAAGCAAAAAAAAAGAAGTTTTCAAATTTCATTTAATTCTAAAAACTTTTCCTTAAATCTTGAGATTTAAAAAAAAAAAAATTAACACGTAAAAAATACATTCGCGAATTTAAAAAAAATATTTATTTAAAATTTATTTGCAAAAGAACTTAATTTATTGATGATCAGATTTTAAAATAAAGTTGCAATAAAAATTTCTTAATTAAGAAAGATTAAAATAAAAGCTTTGACTATTAGAAAAAATTTAATCCTAAAATTGTTCATGCTTCCTAGTCTACTAAGGCGATTTGTTTTAGCATACCCCATAAAACTGTAGGTATCTTTTTTTTAAATTTTGTGTTCTCTTGAGTTGCTAGGTCCTCTAAAATCCTAAGAATTGATATTTTCAAAGCTTTTGATGGCAATAATGGGTTAATAATTTATCTTAATTGTTACAAACTAAACATTAATTATTTGAGTTTAGTTTGGTTTTAAAATTTCCAAAAATTGTAATTTACCATTTAAAACTGTCCTTTATTAAATTGAAATTCTGTTTAAATTATTTTTAAACTTAATTATTAAAGCAGATAAGTAAAATTTGTTTTCATTATTAATTTATATATTATTAGAACAATTTAAATATTTAAAAAAGCTTTCAATATACCTATAATAAACATAAATTTTTAGTAAAACTTCTGAGAGCTTTCAAATTGTCAAAAAATAATTATTATTTAAAAAATATATTAAAGTAATAATTTGTCCAAAAGCAAAAATTAAAAAAAACTGTCCTTTAAGATTTCTGAATAAGTAGTTTCCGAATTAAAAGTTTCTTATAAAGCTTTTATTGATTTAATGATATTTATAATTTTCAAAAAGTTTTAAAAAAGCTTTTGAATTTTTGAAGTTCATGCTCTAAAAATTTCGCAAAAGAAAGGAAAATGAACAATGGAAATTAAAAAAAAAAAGCTTTTCCAAAATATAGATTCAAAGGTTAAAATTTTGTTTGTATTTAACAAACTGAAAGAAATATTTTGGTTAGAATTTCTTAATTTATTACAATATGAAATACGAAAAGCTTTAGCTAGAATTCCTTTTCATAAATCATAAGATTTGAAAGCTCTAAAATTTTATATTATAAAATTACGATTAAAAAAGCCTTTCCCTTTCAAAGTTTTTATGTCATATACTTAAAGCAATATAATTTTCAATTATTTAAGTAATTCAAAATATTTGCGAATAAAACTTTATTCTTAAAATAATTAAATTTTATTAAAAATGTAAAGAACAAATTTTGTTTGAAATATGTTTTTATAAAATTTTAATGATTTAAAAGTTTTGTTATAAATAAGACTTAGATATGTTTCCCTTGTTAGTAAATTGTTTATATTTCCCAATGTATATATTCAACTTGTTTAAGTGTTTAATTGTAATTAGAGCTTAAAGCTTAAAATTTAATTTGTTAGGACAAATAAAGGTTTTTGCTAGGCATATTACAATTTAAATATTTGGCTTAGTAAGTTATATTTAAAATCAGTTAGAGAGCTTTTCGTTAGTTTTATGAAAAAAAAGCTATTTACTTAAAGCTTTTTGATTGAATAAGACAAAAAATTAAATATTTAATAAGTTAAGCTTTCAGTTAAAGCTTATTTAAACATTAAACGATTTTGTTGAGATTTAAAGCTATTTCTTTATTAATTTATAACATTATATAATAAATGAGTAAAACTTTTAAACGTTTTTTTAAGCCTTAAAGCTTATTTTAATAAAAAACAAAATTAAATATTTATTTGAAGTATTTAGGACATTTAATTATTAATTTAACATCTTATATATTAAATAAATTATTAAAAAATCAAAGCATTTTAAAAAATCAAAAAGTTTTGGTTAAGCTTTAAAGCTTTAAATGTTAAAATAAGGCAAAATTAATATTTATTTGTGTTTGAGGTTGAACAAAACTAATAAAAATTAATTATTTTAGTTAGCTTTGAAAGCTTTTCGTTATAAAATTTCCTTAAGAAAAAATTCAAATATCTATAAAATATCAAAAAAACAAAACACTGCCAATATTTAATAAACTATAAAGAAAAAAACTTTCATCTACATTAAAATCCCATTTGGTTAATTTAAATAACCCAGATAAACCTTTAAAATTAAGGTATAAACTATTTAAATATAAAAACCCTAATACTTCCTCATAATAGACCCCAACAATTATAACAAACAAAAGCCTCTTAGAAGTAGTTAGAAATTTAAAAAAAAAACTATTTCATGATGTTTTTAATTTTATTTTTTTTTTATTAATTCAAGTTAAAATTTTATTTTCAAACATAAAAACACTACAACAAAATTTTAACAAAAATACTAAAAACTATTTAAAAAAAAAACCCACCTAAAAATACAACAACAACAAAAATACCACAGTCATATATTTAAAACAAATAACATTATTAAAAACACAGTTTAGTAGAGAAAAAAGAAACTATTTAAAAAAAGAATTTTAAACCATTTAGAAAACCCCTAAAATAAAAGAATAAAATAAAGTAGCCACAAGAATAGTTAAAATAAACATACAAACCAAAACCAACAAATACACAGAAACCCACACTTATACATTTAAACAAATAAAATAAACTATATTATAATGATATTAAAAAATAAATTATATAAAGAAAATATATTTAAAAAAAACCATCATTATTAATTATAAATGTTTAGCTAATTTACTTAAATGAAAAATAAAAAAAAAAAAAAAAAACTACAACAAAAAACACCTTATCGAAACAAAAAAATAAAATATAAATTAACCAATTTATTAAATACAAAAATAAATAAAATATGTATTAGTACAATTATGCACCGCGCACCACTTTTTCTCAAAAATAAATAAAAACAACAACTAACTTATTACTTACACCAACAACAACAAAACTAAAAACAAAGTAATTTACCACAAAATTTAAATTAACAGTAAATAAAATTTAATCAATACATTTATTTAATTTCCACCAAAAATTAAACTAAAAAGAAAATATTTCACTTGGTAAACGAGTTATAAAAACAAAAACTTAAAGAAAAAAATTTTTTAAACAAAAAAATCTACATTTTTAAACAATATAGGCTGGAAAAAAAGAGCAAAAAATAAGATTCATAAAAAAATTATAAAAAAATCTAACATAAAAGAACTTTTACAAAAAAGAAGCTTAAAAACAAAGGTTGATTGGCATTAAAGTTTAAACCAAAAAAAATATTTAAAAAAACGTTAAAAAAAAGCCGACAGGGCGCGATTTTTCCAAAAGAAAAAAGAAAACTAACAAGCAAACTGAAAAAAAAACACTACTACTATTTAAATTAAAAAAGCAAATACTCCGCTTAACTATTGTAAAATGAACTCTCTTAATCTCCCTCTTTCTGTCTCTCTCTCTCTCTCTTTCACACTTAAGCTAACCCCTTTTTAACTTTTTTTAAAAAAATGTATAGTAAAAGCTCAACAACAAATTTTTCCTTATATATAAAATAAATTATAAAAAAATAATCCTTTTTTAAAATCCTTTTTTTTTATTTAATTTTTTTTTTTATTATTAAAAAAACAAAAATAGCTAAGCTTTTGTACAACAGCAGTTTCCTTATTAATATTAAAGAAATAATAAATTGTAATATATTAAAGAAAAACCAATTAAAATCAAAGAATTTTTCTAGCTGCTTAACAAAAATTACTTAAAAAAGATTTTTTATAAAATTTATTAAAATTATCTAAAAAAGAAAAAAAAAAAAAAAAAAAATTAGTTAAAAAAAGCTAAAGAAAAAACCTGGTTGTAGTTAAACAAAATATTTAATTAAGGAAGTAAACTAAAACAATTATAATTTGCATTGTTTTTTGTAAAAAAGGGTTCATTAAATTAAATTTTTAACAATAAATTAAAAAAAAAAGAAAATTGAAAAAAAAATTAGTAAATAAAATTTGTTGATTTTACAGCTGGTTGGGAAGAGAAAAAATTAAAAAAAAAATAATAAAATACTTTTGAAAGTGAAAACAAAAAAATAGAAAATTAAAAAAAAAAAAAAAAAAAAAGTTATAGAAATTTAAAAGAAAAATCTCTTAAAAATTCTTTAATATAATAAAATTATAATGCCTAAGTAAGGTTTTGATTTATTTAAATCACAAAATTCATAATTTTTGTTAAAATTCTTTTAAAATTCATAAAAAGAAACAAAAACTTTAAAATCATTTTAAATTGCATCTTAAAATATACCTTACTTTTTCCAATATCAACATTTTTATGAAAATAGCACAAACTATAGGTATAAAATATAAAATAATAAGAGATGTTTGTTCTCTCTCATAATAACATTTGTTCTTTCCCATAATAACATTATAATGATGTTTATAAAGCAGGGACACGCAAAATGGTACATACGTGAAAATGATCTCTTAATTTTTTCACATCTATATGAGGAGAAGAGAATAATTATTTATTAATTTTATATATTTTTAATACTTTTTTAAGCAGATTATTTTAATATTCAATTATAGTTTTTATTACAGACTACAAATTGTTTAAAAGCAACATATATTATGAAATTATAAGCTTAAAAATTGTTTCCGTGCACAATATAAGAGCATGAGAGTTATGCAGACCATACACAAATACTGAAATTTAAATTTAAGAGCGCCGATCCCTGTTATAAAGCAAAAACAAATACATAAAAATTTATAACTAAACGAATACTTTGTAAACAAAACATAATCCCACACACACTCAAAATAATAACAAAACAAACTACAGCTCAAAACTATGCTACATTTTTCCATACTCAATATTTAATAAATGAGCGACTTGTATGAGAGGTATGAGAGTACCTTAACAACATACTCATGAACGTTAATAAAGAAATTAATATTTGTAAACAAACGAAGTCTTTTTTGTAAACAAATGAACGAAGTATTTTTTATAAACAAGCGAAAGAGTATTGGTAAACACACAAACGTATGTGAGTTAACAAACGAACAATTCGTAAACAAAACAGAGCAAAACATATTCATTATCTTATGTAAACAAAAGAGCACAGCAGCACATGCTCACTTCTCTTATATAAACAACCAAAGAGCATATTGTAATGAGTTCTCAGAGCGCCAAGCACTGTTGTAAACCAGTGCTTGCCACTCTGAGAGAGCACCTTATTAACATTGTTTTTTTATTAAAGGTTTTGTATTGTAGAAATGAAAAATTTCGAGAACAAAACACAGTAAACCATACTTTCTTTTCTATGTAAACAAAGAAACGAACATTTTGTAAACAAAACACTGCAACTCATACTTCTATAAAAACAACTTACTCTACTATGTAAACAAAGAAGCGAACATTTTGTAAACAAACGTACGAGCATTTTGCAACTAATGAAAGAATTTTGGTAAACAAACTAGAGCAACACACACTCACTCACCCATGTAAACAAATGAACTTAAAAAAACAACAAGAAAACAGCAATAACAATAGGAAATAGCAAAAAAAGTATGCTACACTTTTATTCTCTAAATAAAGAGCAAGATTTGTTTTTATATTAAAGAGAAGAGTTTGTTTACAAACATTTATGTATATGTTGTTGCTTTTTAACGAATAAATACATGTTTATAAACATTTTTCCAGGAGAATAAGTAATAATGCAAGATATTTTACAATATTTCTTATATTTTGCGCAATTCCAAAGCAATTTTAATGAAACAATATTCACAAGAATATAAAAAATAATTATTTTAGTTTAATAATAAATATTTCCAGTAAAGTTAAAATTAAATATTAGAAAAAATAGGAGATATAAAAGTAAAATAATAATAAATATTTTTTTATTAAAATTTGTTATTAAAGTTGATATATTTTATAACATTTTTGATAAATTAATTTCAAGTCAAACCAAAATTTATAATTTAATTTTTTTCAAGTTAAGTTTACGAAACAAATGTTTATGAAATCTGTATTACTTTTAAATTGTTTTCACCTAAAATTTTTACATATACTATAATTTATATAACTAATAGTTAAAATTTTTACAATTTGTAACAATATAACTTTGAATTTTAAAAACTCATTCACTCTCAGTCATTTAATAGACTATAATAATTATAAAAATAAATTTTTTCAAAATTTGAAATATTTCCAAATTTTATGAAGAATTATTTATTAGTTTCTTAAACATTTTCAAAAATATTTTATATTAAATTTTTTCCTTTTCCCCAACCAGTTGCCGTTGAGTTGTTATGAGTGTGATAGGAATTCTTAAAAAAAAAAAAAAATTAAACGAAATTTTTTTAACAAAAACTATGTTGGAAACCTTGTTTTTTTGGTTTAAAATTATTAAAAAAAATTTAAGCAAAAAATATATTAAAAAAAACAACTTTGTTAAACTTTTTAAAACACTAATATAAAAAAATATTATAGTCTTATTAAATTACAAAAAAAAAAAAAAAAAAAAAATTAAAATAAATTTGTTGAATAATGTGTAAAAAAATTATATAAATGTAATATAAATTAATAAAAAAATCAACTAGTACCTTTCTTTTTTTGAGAATAAAATAATGGAAATTAAAAAAAATATATATAAAAAATAAATTAAAAAATAAAATATAAAAAATTAAAAAAAAAAAAAAAAAATAATATAAAAAATAATATCACCCTTCACTAATCTTACCGACACCATCTTACCATATTACCGACAAATAATAAAATTTTCGCCTTAACGTATGCTTTCATATTTTCACATTTATAAATCTAAATTTTTTTCCAAACTACGAATATTTGAACACGAAAAAAAGTCATAGCAAGCTTTGCTTTAAAAAAATAAACAACAACAATTGAATATTTATATATTTTTGTATGTATGTATGTATGTATGTATGTATGTATGTATGTATGTATGTATGTATGTATGTATGTATGTATGTATGTATGTATGTATGTATGTATGTATGTATGTATGTATGCACATACATATATACAAACTGACTGCATATACAATCTGACTGCATATATAAACAACAATAACAACAATGTTAACATTATATTACTGCTGTTAACTAAACTACTTGCCCATACAAAAAACAACAAGCGCGAATGTTATATTCGTCTCGGCCGTATCTATATACCCACCATCAACTTTTTCAAATTTGTCTTTATATGGGAGATGGGCGGTAAAGTGGGCGGACCATGCCCATTATTTCCGAGTTTATTTCGACCCCCAAAATATATGTACAAAATTTCGTTGTCATACATGCTTTTGTTTAAGAGATATCAGCAGAAAAGTATGAAATGAGACACCCTGTGTTTCTAGTTTTTAGCCCATAACTTTTTTGTTTATTAAGCGATTTTGCCCATTTTCAATACAAAATAAACTTTATATAAGATAAATATTTGAGCCAAATTTTGTCCCTCTACATTGTCCCGTTCGAACCCTATCCTGCTTTCAACAGACAGACAGACGGACGGACATAGCTAGATCGACTCAAAATCGAACCAGGACCCAGAAAATATATACTTTATGGGGTCTTAAATGATTCCTTCGACATGTTACACACGGAATGACAAAATCAATATACCCCCCATCTTTTTGATGGTGGGTATAACAACAATGCTTAATATAACTATTTTTCTGTGTATTTATATTATTAACATATTGTTTTAGTTTTTGCCCCATAACTCGGTTGTTATGAACGAATTTGGTTGATTAAAAAAAAAAACGAAATTTTATAAAAATATTTATGACTTATCTGTTCAATAGCGAAAACCGTAACTTATATAGGAACTTTAAAAAGTCTAAAAATGCGTTTTGGCCGATATCTGGTATATAATGACCCAATTTTTTCAGGAAAAAAATTTGAAGAAATATTTTGAATTTTTCGTGCAAAAACGAAGTCGCTAGCTTGTATAGGAGCCTAGAAAAGCCAAAAACAAATACGATTTTTTGGGAGTATCTTCGGTTTTTTGCCGATATCTCAGTTATTTTTCAAACGATTTTGCTTATTTTTATTAGAGTTTTTCTAAGGAATATTTCCTACAATTTGATGTATAAAACATATATATCCGTTAACTAAGGCTTTCTAAAAACTGATTTCAACAGACAGACGGACATCTTTATATCGACTCCCCTATCAATAAAGATCCGGAATATATATACTTTTTGGGGTCTTAGATGAATATTGTAGAAATTACAAACGGAATGACAAACTTATGTATACCCTTTACACCCGTGGTGAAGGGTATAAAAATTATTTAAATTTATAGCTCCACATTTCAAACTCTCATTTTAAAATGGCGCTTATAATAATTTGGAAAAAATTACAAAATTGTTTTTTAAAACTATTAAAGCTTAATTTAAAATCCACTGCTTAATAAAGAATATTTATTACCTTGCAAAAAATTTGCTCGCCCTTTAAATATTTAGCAAAACTTGTAAAATATATTTATATACAAAAAAAATATTTTTAAAATTATAAAAAAAATTAAGAATTTTCATTAAATCATAAAAAATACATTTTAAATAACATCAAAACAATCAGTAATTGTAAACAGACAAAATAAAATTTAAATACAATTTCATTTAGTTTAAAACATAAATAAATAAAAAATTGTAATTTATTAAATAAAAAACATTTAAATAATAAAAACCCCCCAAACCCCCTATAAACAAAATTACCACAATATATATTTATAAAAAAAAACTATAACAAGCATTTAATAAATAAATTAAAAGTAATAATAAAAAGGCTTAACATGAAAATAAAACAGCATAAAAATATTAAACATAAACAATATTTTGTATAGACAAACTAATAAACAAAAATAAACTAAAACTCTCCCTTTAAAACTAAACTTTAGATTAAAAACTTTTACTAAAATAAACCCCCAAAAAAGCTAGTTAGCTTTAAATAACAAAAAATGAATAAATAAAAAAAATAAAAAAATACCAAAATGTTGTAGATATTGTGTAAATCATTTAATATTTAAAAAAAATATAATATAAAAAAAAGCTTGCCTTTATATTTAACAATTTATTAAAAGCTTTAATATAAGCTGAAATTTTTTAGTCTCGCTTTTTATTTTTAATTTAAAAAAAAAAAATCATTTAAACTACATTTCTATTTATTATTTCCAATAACACCTCTAGTTTTATTTGTTTTCTTAATATTTTTTAAAAGCTTTTCAGTTTTATTTAAAATTTTTAAAGCTTTTTTCTTTTGTCTTTAAAAAAAAAAAAAACAAAGAAACTGAAAAAACCAGAAAGTCTCCTGTAAAAGGTTGTGAACTTAACTGACAATCGTTTGTAATTAAATGAAATACAAACATAAACAACAAACAGGTCTATTAAATTACAAAAAATTAATTAAAATCAAGAGCTTGAAATTACAATATTTTGCCAAAAGAAAACAAAAACTAAAATTTACAACCACAAAAAAAAAAAACAACCAAAAAAAGAAAATATTTAAATTTTGTATATTACTTTAATATAAACAAATAAAACTAGAGGAGCTTTTTATCAAGCACAAACATTTTGTTTAAAGGATTTAAAAAAAATGCAGAGCTTTTGCAATGTTTAAGCTCTTTTATTCATTAATTTTAAAAGAATTTGTTTAATCATTTAATTCTTATAATTTATTATTTTAAAAGCATCGACAAAAATAAAATAAAGCTTTGAAAAGATTTTTTAATTAAGCTTTTAATTTACTTAAAATAAGTTTTTTTTAAGGTCTTTCTAAAACTTTACTGAAATAAAACCTTTAAAAACATTATTTAAATAAAGCTTTTCGAAACTTTTTCAAATTAATTTTTTTATTTTAATTAAGAATTTTTTTTCAATCCAGCTTTTTTAAATTTATTCAAAATAATAACTCAAAGCTTTTTTTGTGAAATTAATCTTAAAGCTAAATAAATAAAGCTTTTCTTCAAACTAATAATTTTGAAGATTTTTTTAAAATTAGCACTTTACTGAAATTTAATTTTCGAATTAATCTCCTCAAATCTTTGTTTAATTAGGTTTTTTTTTCAAATCAATATTTTAGAAGTTTTCTTCAAATAAACCTTTTCGAAGCTTTTTCGAAAAAAATCTCCGAAACCATTTTCAAATTAAGCTTTTTATAATAAAACTGGTTGTTTTCCAAACTATCATCAAAATAAGCTTTTCAAAGATTTTATCAAATTAAGCTTTTTAAAGTATTCATCAGATTTAGTTTTACGATATAAGATTTTCGAAGCATTTTTAAAAATAAGGTTTTCGAAACTATTTTCAAGTTAAGCTTTTTATAATTAAACTGGCAGTTTTACGGTCTGTTATCAAATTAAGCTTTTCAAAGATTTTATCAAAGCATTCATCAAGTTAAGCTTTTCAAAGCATTAATTAAATTAAGTTTTTCGAAGCCTTTTCTAAAATAAACTTTTCGAAGCTTTTTTCAAATTAAAATTTTCAAAATAAACCTTTTGAAGCTTTTTTCAAAATAAGCTTTTAAAAGCTTTTATAAATTTAAGTTTTTCAAAAAGCTTTTCGAAGACTTTAAAAAAATAAGCTTTTTTCAAAATAAACTTGTTAAAGCTTTCATCAAATTAAGCTTTTGAAAGTTTTCGTCAAATTAAGCTTTAGAAAGCTTTCTTCAAATAAAGTTTTTCAAAATGAACTTTTCGAAGCTTTTTTCAAAATAATTTTTTTTTAAGTTAAGCTTATTTATAATCTAAGACTTATGAAATATTTTTAAATAACGCTTAATCAAAATCAAGCTTTCGAGAAGCACAATTAAAAAGCTTCTCAAAAATATTAAAATACCGAGAATATTTTTTTTAAATTAAGCTTTTGAAAGAATTATAAAAAGCTAAAATTTAAAAGTTTTACAAATTGAGCTTTTTAAAGTTTTTTTGAGTTTTATAATGCTCTAATAAAATTGAAAAAAAATTTTTCTTTTTTTATTTAAAACAAAGCTTTTGAAAAAATATTTTTAAAAGTTGTTTTTAATTTAGCTTTGAAAAGGTTTTTTTAGTTGAGCTTTTAAAAGCTTTATTCACATTGAAATTTTGAAATTAAAAGCATTTTTAAATTATCACTTTAAAGCTTTTTCCACTAAACTTTTTAAAGTGTTTTTCATTTAAAAATTTAGCTTTTGTATGTCAACGCTTTAAAAGCTTACGTCTTAAAACCTTAATTTCATAACATTTTTATTTATACTTTTTTAATTAATTCTTATAGAATTTCTTTTAAATTTCTTTTCATTTTGAATTTTTCTTGTAAGAAATTATATAATATTTAAACCTTTTGAAAACTTTAAAGCTTTTAAAATTTACTTACTGATTTTTATTATTATTTTTACAAAATTTGCAATCTGCAACATTTATTACCATTTATTCTTAAACAGAGTTCTTCTTAACTCTTAAAACATCACGTAGTCTAAAGCAAAATACCAAAGAAAAAACTATAAAATTTAAATAAAAGAAACAAGAAACATTTTAACATTTAAACCAAATTTACGTGCCACATTAAGATTTTAGAGCAAACAACTAAATGAAAAAATAATAAAAAAAAATTAATAATAAATAAGTAAATTTATTTAGTATTAAGTCATAAATTAATAAAATGTATATAAAAAATTTTATTAATAATTTTTTTCAAAACATAAATCACACTTTTTTTAAATCAAGCAAGAGAAAAATAATGAAATAAAGCACAGTGGGTTAGAGAGTTTAAATAAACAGAGTTGGATAAAGGTGTACAGAAAAGTTTAGCTATAAAGGATAAGGAATAACATTTTCACTAAATCATTAATAATATTTTTTTAATTAATAAATTCTAAACTACTACCCTCAAGAAAAAAAGCGAGACTTTTTTAAATTAAATAATAAAAATTATTTAAACAAATTTTTAAAAAATAGTTTAGAGACAAAATTTTAAGCAAGCTTTTAGATTTAAAGAAATAGTTTAAATTAAATTGAAAAAAACACCATTGGATTTTTAGGATTTATTCATTTAGGTGAGAAAAAATTAAAAAAAAAAAAAAAAAAAATCAGCGAGCTATACATTTATTAAAAACCAAGGATTTTTTTAAAGAAAAAAATTATAAAAAAAAAAAATATTATTAAAACTAAACAGCTGTGTAAATTAATTTTAAATAAAATATAAAAAAAAAAAAAAACGTTTAAGGTTAAACATTTAAAAAAGCAAAAAGTATATAAAAAATCTAAAAAAAAAAATATTTAAAATTTATATAAAAAAACCCCAAAATTATTCAAATATATTATTAATTTCATAAATTTAAAACCAAAAAAAAAAAAAAAAAATTAAATATAATGCATTAGCATAGCAAATATATTAAAATGAAAATATATATAAATAATTTAAAAACAAGAAAACAATGCTGATTTATTATTAAAAATATATATTATTAATAATTATTTAATTAAAAAATTATATAAAAAAAAAAACAAACAAAAAAATGTTTAATTTAAATTAACGGCTAAAATAATATTGTCCTTAATATTTACATATACATTAAATATAAATATAAAAAAAGAGAAAAAAATAACAAAAAAATATATTATTAATTATATAAATAAAAGAAAAAGAATGATATTATAAAAAAGACAAAACAACAAAATGAAAAAAAGAAAACAGAACATTAATAAATTGTTTTTAAAAAAATAAAAAAAAGGTTTTTTATTTAAGTTTTATTCTGCTAAAAGTAGGCAACACCTTTTAATATAACAAGCGCCTTAATATATGACAAACATTTTTATAACTTTGATTTTAAAATATAAACAAATATCACCTTAAATTAGGCTACATAATTTGTAAATGCTTTAATGGTCTGAAATTTGGTGTAAAATTTGTTAAAAATAATTCAGATCAGATTAAACCAGTTCTAGTTTAGTTCCTGTTTCGTTCTAGTTTAGTTTCAATTCGGCTTTAGTTCAGTTTTAATTCAGCTCTAGTTCAGCTTTAAATCAGCTTCAGTTCTAGTTCAGTTCTGTTCTAGATCAGTTCTATTTCAGTTCTGGTTCAGTTCTAGTTCAGTTCTAGTTCAGTTCTAGTTCAGTTCTAGTTCAGTTCTAGTTCAGTTCTAGTTCAGTTCTAGTTCAGTTCTAGTTCAGTTCTAGTTCAGTTCTAGTTCAGTTCTAGTTCAGTTCTAGTTCAGTTCTAGTTCAGTTCTAGTTCAGTTCTAGTTCAGTTCTAGTTCAGTTCTAGTTCAGTTCTAGTTCAGTTCTAGTTCAGTTCTAGTTCAGTTCTAGTTCAGTTCTAGTTCAGTTCTAGTTCAGTTCTAGTTCAGTTCTAGTTCAGTTCTAGTTCAGTTCTAGTTCAGTTCTAGTTCAGTTCTAGTTCAGTTCTAGTTCAGTTCTAGTTCAGTTCTAGTTCAGTTCTAGTTCAGTTCTAGTTCAGTTCTAGTTCAGTTCTAGTTCAGTTCTAGTTCAGTTCTAGTTCAGTTCTAGTTCAGTTCTAGTTCAGTTCTAGTTCAGTTCTAGTTCAGTTCTAGTTCAGTTCTAGTTCAGTTCTAGTTCAGTTCTAGTTCAGTTCTAGTTCAGTTCTAGTTCAGTTCTAGTTTAGTTCTAGTTCAGTTCTAGTTCAGTTCTTATTCAGTTCTATTTTAGTTCTAGTTCTGTTCTAGTTCAGTTCTAGTTCAGTTCTAGTTCAGTTCTAGTTCAGTTCTAGTTCAGTTCTAGTTCAGTTCTAGTTCAGTTCTAGTTCAGTTCTAGTTCAGTTCTAGTTCAGTTCTAGTTCAGTTCTAGTTCAGTTCTAGTTCAGTTCTAGTTCAGTTCTAGTTCACTTCTAGTTCAGTTCTAGTTCAGTTCTAGTTCAGTTCTAGTTCAGTTCTAGTTCAGTTCTAGTTCGGTTTTAGTTCAGTTCTAGTTCTAGTTCGGTTCTAGTTCAGTTCTAGTTCAGTTTTAGTTCAGTTCTTGTTCAGTTCTAGTTCTAGTTCAGTTCTAGTTCAGTTCTAGTTCAGTTCTAGTTCAGTTCTAGTTCAGTTCTAGTTCAGTTCTAGTTCAGTTCTAGTTCAGTTCTAGTTCAGTTCTAGTTCAGTTCTAGTTCAGTTCTAGTTCAGTTCTAGTTCAGTTCTAGTTCAGTTCTAGTTCAGTTCTAGTTCAGTTCTAGTTCAGTTCTAGTTCAGTTCTTATTCAGTTCTATTTTAGTTCTAGTTCTGTTCTAGTTCAGTTCTAGTTCAGTTCTTATTCAGTTCTATTTTAGTTCTAGTTCAGTTCTAGTTCAGTTCTATTTCCGTTCTAGTTCAGTTTTAGTTCAGTTCTAGTTCTACTTTTGTTCAGTTCTAATTCATTTCTAGTTCAGTTTCAAATCAGTGAATCAGTTTATTTTATTATTATTTAATTCTAGTTCCAATAACATATTTTTCTTAAAAATCGTTTTAAGCTTCAAACAAGTCAATTACCCCCTTTTAAAATTTCAGCAACCTACGCCTTTTCTCTTTTTAAATACTCACATGCTTTTTAAAATACACACACATAAAACTGATTTAATTTTATTGCTACAAAAATATAACATTTGACCAGTTTTTCATGTTCATTTGCATCTCTCAATATTTAATAAACAAAAACAAACAACACCTGTTTAAAGCGGCAGAAATAGTTTTTTAAAAAATTAAATCAGTTTGTTTTTAAAACTCTTAACGTTTGGATTAATAAAAAATAAAATAAATTTTTAAAAATAAAACAAAAAATGCCTTTAGAAAAATCTTGTTTAAGTGCTCACGATCAGCAAGTGTTAGAATCGATCTTTAATCCCTTAGAATTAACTTCTTCTCTAGAAGCTCAACTAATAAATCCCGATTCTTCAGAGCCCTTAGTAGATAATGATGATGAATATAGCGATAAGTCTGAGCTATTAAAACAGTCGAAGCTATTGGAAATAGAAGCAGTAAAATTAGCTGAAGAACAGAAGTTAGAAGAGGCTTTGGAGAAATTTGCACAATCTTTGGAATTAACACCAAAACGAGCCTCAATTTATAACAATAGGGCACAGGCTTTAAGATTAGCGGGAAAAGATGAGGGTGAGTGAATAATAATTTTTTTAATTCTAATTTTTTTCTAAAAACTATATAAAAAAGTAAATTTCTGTGAATTTATTAATGATATGGGATTTTATTTTAATAATTTCCCTGCTGGTTTATGTCAACACTGAGAATCTTTGAACTAGTAAGGTCACACACCGTAGAACACACCACAGTCGAGTCATCAATTGAGAAACCTTTAAAAAACCCACCTTAGTCAAGTCACAAATTAATTGAGAACCAAATACACCACAGTTGAATTACATGAGAGATTCTCATGAATACAACATATTGTTTAAGAAACACACCATAGTTGTGTCATAAACCACTACGGAAGGTGAAAATAAAAAAATTGGTGGTTGGCAGCGCCAATTGTAGAAAAATTCAAAGAATGTTAATTTTTTAAATAGATTTACGTAGATTTTTATCGAAAATCTTCTATAAAAGAAAATTTATCGAAAATTTACTGCAAAAGAAAATTTATCGAAAATTTTCTATAAAAGAAAATTTATCGAAAATTTTCTATAAAAGAAAATTTATCGAAAATTTTGAAAATTTTCTATAAAAATAAAATAAAAAGAAATCGAACATTTTTCGTAAATTTGTCCTAATATCGTAAATTTAATGTAATACTGTAAATTTGATTTAATATCGCAACTTTGATTTAATATCGTAACTTTGATTTAATATCGTAAATTTTATTAAATATCGTAAATTTTATTTTATATCGTAAATTTTATTTAATATAGTAAATTTTATTAAATATCGTAAATTTGTTCTAATATCGTAAATTTAAAAAAAAATCGTATAAAATAATTTTCGAAGCAAAAAAGCCTATTTTAGTTATTATCGTAATTTTATCAATATTTATTTATTTTTTGTCTGTTTTCCAGCTGCCTTTGATGACCTCAACCAAGCTTTGGCCTATAGTTTGAATCAATCTAAAACCAAATGTCATGCCTTATGTCAACGTGGTGTTCTCTATAGGAAACAAAACAAATTAGATGAAGCTCGAGCAGATTTTGAAGAAGCCGGTAAAATGGGTAGTAAATTTGCCAAACAACAGTTAGTAGAAATTAATCCATTTGCAGCGCTTTGTAATCAAATGTTAAGACAAGCTTTTGAACAATTAGAGAAATGAGAGAAGGGTTTTGTAAAAATTTAGTTGTAGTTGTAATTAAGTTTATGTTTTTCGTATGTTTTTAATTACATTAAAATTTTAATAAAATGATAAATGAAATAAATAATTTAAAAATGAATTTTTACTTTTCTTTAACAAAAGGGTGTCCTTTATTAAAAGTCACCTTTTTTGGGGGAAAAAAAATAAAATAAAAATATAAACAAATATAACGGAATAATGTTAAACTGAACAAACAATATATCATGTGAATTAGTCTCGTGTTGAAATCGATCATCATTGATTTACAACTTGTTGCATGGTATAAAGAAATAAACAAAAACAACAACAAATTTCATTAAAATAAACAAAAACAAAACATTCAAAAACCTGTCGAATTTTAGGGCAGCATTCAAAAAAAAAAAAAAGAGAGGGAGCGAATCCAAAAAATGCAAGGTGCGTTTTTGCAATGCTTTATGATGCATTTAAAAAGAAAAATAACGCGAAATAACAGTTGCAATCATCAATGACAAGGCAAGAGATGGTGGCACGTGGTTAAGGCACGATTTTGTGCCAATTTGGTGCAACACAATGAAAACTGCAACTGTTGAATTTTAGTATCTTTTCTTTTTTAGAACGTCATTTGGATTTTAACATCGATAGAAGTTAAAAAAAAGGGTTAAATATAACAAACAAGGGTTTTCAAAAATAAAAACAACCATTTAAATAAACCCTTTTCTTTTGCAAAAACCAAAGAAAATGCATTTAATTTGGTAAAATTTATTTTGAAAACCAAACAGTACCGTTGCTTTAAATTTGTTTAACCAAATTGAAAAAAAAAAAAAAAAAAAAAACTGAAAAAAGTATACACCTAAAAATTAAGCCACAATAACAAATGTTTAAGATTGAAAATATATTTTGTAACAAAAATTAATACAGACAGCAAGCACAGAATAAAAAAAAAACGAAAGTGGTTTTATTATCCTTTACAACATACTTACTTGATTCCCGCTGAAATAAACCCTTTTTGTAAAAAAAAACTTTGACAATAAATAAACAAAATTTAAAACAAGCATTCTGACCAGATCGATAGTAACACATGCAGCCAACAACAATCATGAACCTTAATGAAATGCTGAAGTGTGTAGTGTGGTTTACAGAAAGCACATAGTTTAATTTGGTCTTGGTTAAGTAAAAAAATAAATTAATATTGGCACGCTTTTGTATTAAAATTGTCTGGATGGCATCAGGCGGGAAATTTGCAGAAATTGGTTTCACTTCTGGCTTTATCAACTTGAGAAAAAATAAAACGAAAATCGTTTTAAATTTTAACCAAAAAGTTTGAAACAATTTAATTTTGATAAAAAAAAAAAAAAAATACTAATAAAAAAGTCAATATGATTAGTTTAAAAGAAAGCTTCACGTATGAACAGACTACAGTCAACACTATAGAATATACTATAGTCAAGACTATAGAATAGACTACAGTCAAGGTTATTGAATAAACTTTAGGTAAGACCATAGATTAGACTATAGTCAAAATCACACTGCAGTCAAGACAATAGTCATGACTTTTGTCAAGACTAACTATATACATTCAGAACAATAGTCAGAACTACGGCCAGAACTATAGTCAAGACTATAGTCAAGACTATGGTCAGGACTATAGACTATACTTAAGTCTACAGTCAGGACTATAGTCAGGACTATAGTTATACTATAGTTAAGACTATAATCAGGACTATAGTGAAAACTGTAGTCAGGACTATAGTGAAGATTATAATTAGGACTGTAGATAAGACTATACTCAGGAATATAGTTAAGACTATATTCAGGACTATAGTTAAGACTATAGTCAGGACTATAGTCAAGATTATAATTAGGACTGTAGATAAGACTATATTCAGGACTGTAGATAAGACTATACTCAGGAATATAGTTAAGACTATAGTCAGGACTATAGTCAAGATTATAATTAGGACTATAGTTAAGACTATAGTCAGGACTATAGTTAAGACTATAGTCAGGACTATAGTTAAGACTATAGTCAGGACTATAGTTAAGACTATAGTCAGGACTATAGTTAAGACTATAGTGAAGACTATAGTCAGGCTTTTAGTCAAAATTATAGTTAGGACTATAGTTAAGACTATAGTCAGGACTATAGTTAGACTATAGTCAGGACTATAGTTAGACTATAGTCAGGACCATAGTTAGACTATAGTGAAGACTATAGTCAGGCTTTTAGTCAAGATTATAGTTAGGACTATAGTTAAGACTATAGTCAGGACTATAGTTAAGACTATAGTCAGGACCATAGTAAAGACTATAGTCAAGACTAATAGTTAAGACTATAGTTAAGACTACAGTCAGGACCATAGTTAGACTATAGTAAGTACTATAGTAGGACCATAGGTAAGACTTTAGTCAGGAATATAGTTAAGACTATAGTCAGGACTATAGTGAAGACTATAGTCAGGACTATAGTGAAGACTATAGTCAGGACTATAGTGAACACTATAGTCAGGACTATAGTGAAGACTATAGTCAGGACTATAGTTAAGACTATAGTCAGGACTATAGTTAAGATTATAGTCAGGACTATAGTCAGGACTATAGTCAGGACTATAGTCAGGACTATAGTCAGGACTATAGTCAGGACTATAGTCAGGACTATAGTCAGGACTATAGTTAAGACTATAGTGAAGACTATAGTCAGGTTTTTAGTCAAGATTATAGTTAGGACTATAGTTAAGACTATAGTCAGGACCATAGTTAGACTATAGTGAAGACTATAGTCAGGACTATAGTGAAGACTATAGTCAGGACTATAGTGAAGACTATAGTCAGGACTATAGTTAAGACTATAGTCAGGACTATAGTTAAGACTATAGTCAGGACTATAGTCAGAACTATAGTCAGGACTATAGTTAAGACTATAGTGAAGACTATAGTCAGGCTTTTAGTCAAGATTATAGTTAGGACTATAGTTAAGACTATAGTCAGGACTATAGTTAAGACTATAGTCAGGACTATAATTAAGACTATAGTTAGGACTATAGTTAAGACTATAGTGAAGACTATAATCAGGCTTTTAGTCAAGATTATAGTTAGGACTATAAGACTATAGTCAGGACCATAGTTAGACTATAGTGAAGACTATAGTCAGGCTTTTAGTCAAGATTATAGTGAAGACTATAGTTAAGACTATATTCAGGACTGTAGATAAGACTATAGTCAGGACTGTAGATAAGACTATAGTCAGGACTATAGTTAAGACTATAGTCAGGACTATAGTTAAGACTATAGTCAGGACTATAGTCAAGATTATAATTGGGACTATAGTTAAGACTATAGTCAGGACTGTAGATAAGACTATAGTCAGGACTGTAGATAAGACTATAGTCAGGACTGCAGATAAGACTATACTCAGGAATATAGTTAAGAATATAGTCAGGACTATAGTCAATTTTATAATTAGGACTATAGTTAAGTCAGGACTATAGTTAAGACTATAGTGAAGACTATAGTCAGGCTTTTAGTCAAGATTATATTTAGGACTATAGTTAAGACTATAGTCAGGACTATAGTTAAGATTATAGTCAGGACTATAGTTAAGATTATAGTCAGGACTATAGTTAAGACTATAGTAGGGACCATAGTTAAGACTATAGTCAGGACTATAGTTAAGATTATAATTAGGACTATAGTTAAGACTATAGTCAGGACTATAGTTAAGACTATAGTCAGGACTATAGTCAATTTTATAATTAGGACTATAGTTAAGTCAGGACTATAGTTAAGACTATAGTGAAGACTATAGTCAGGCTTTTAGTCAAGATTATATTTAGGACTATAGTTAAGACTATAGTCAGGACTATAGTTAAGATTATAGTCAGGACTATAGTTAAGATTATAGTCAGGACTATAGTTAAGACTATAGTAGGGACCATAGTTAAGACTATAGTAGGGACCATAGTTAAGACTATAGTCAGGACTATAGTTAAGACTATAGTCAGGACTATAGTTAAGACTATAGTCAGGACCATAGGTAGACTATAGTCAGGACCATAGTTAGACTATAGTAAGTACTATAGTAGGGCTATAGGTAAGACTTTAGTCAGGAATATAGTTAAGACTATTGTCAGGACTATAGTTAAGAGTATATTCAGGGCTATATTATATTATAGTATATATAATATAGTTATAATATATTCAGGATATAGTTAAGACTATGGTCAGGACTATAGTCAAAATTATAATTAGGACTATAGTTAAGACTATCGTCAGGACTATAGTTAAGACTATAGTCAGGACTATAGTCAATACTTTAGTCATGAATAAAGGCTAGAGACTAAACTATAAACCATAGCGGAGTATATTATATATTTATATTCGTCTTAGTGTTACTTTCTACTTTAATTTGTTTTATTTAAATCTCTTAAGTTCCAAAAATTATTACAGAATGAAAAGAAATGCAAAATAAGTAATAAGTTAAAGCCATTATCAAGTAAATTTAACCTTTAAATGATCATATACACTTTTTGAACACTTCATATTATAATAATTCAATTACAAACAAAACCTAAATTTATGATTTTTTTTTCTGTTTGCTTCCAGATCCTTTAAATCTTGCAATTTTAATTTTTTTTTAAATTTACTTAAATCTTATTCTCATTTAAAGGTTAACTCTCCTTTTTACTTTTATGCTGTGGTTAACTGTAAGCCCTGTTTTTTTTTTTAATGTCTGTGGGGATTTTGAAACGTTTTTTTAAGGTAAAATAGCAGGTGCTTCTTATTTTTAACAAAAATATGTAGCAGATTCTAAAATACTATAAAAACTAATAACAATATAAAGAAAGATGAAGTGAATATCTTAAAAAATGATCTGTTAACTAAAGATTTGTTTTTGGTAAAATGAAATTTAAAAATAACAAATACAAAAGAGTTTTTGTAACACCACATCCTTATTTTTAATCCTATTAGGTAATTTACAAGAATTTTAAAGGTACAAAAAGAAAAAAATCAAAGTTATAATATCATGGGAAATCTGTTATAATTAAAAAGAATTGTAAAGGATATTGGGAATTTTAAATATTTTTAGAATATAAAAAATGTGATATTTTATAGGACAAAACATATAAACGAAAATTGAGAGCTAAATAGGAATAATTAATTTGAAGTTAAAATAATAAATTTTAATATTAAAATAAAATAATAAACTTAAAATTAATTAATTTTAATAAATTGTTAATATTTAAGAAAATAGTTAAGAGCTTTTTTTTCAAAAATGAATTTATAATTTGTTTGTTTGGTAATTTAATATTTTTTTTATTATAAAAATTGTAGGTTTTAATATCGGTTTTTATAGAATTTTTAAAATCAATTTAAAAATTGTTTCTATAAAAATTTAATTTTGTTAGTGGAAAAATTAAACCATTTATAAATAATTTGAAATTTGTTTCAAAATTTTCTATATTTTTAATCTCAAAATTAATTTAATTCTTAAAAAAAAAGTGCTGTAATCCTTAAAAAAATTCTTGATTGTGTAATATTGTTTAGGTAAGTGTATTAATCCTGTTAAATCCTATAATTTCACAAAAACCTCTTGAACAAATTCCATAAAATAAAAACCTTAAAACCACCTTAAAAAATCCGTAATAATTGTAAGCGTCATATGTTTTGAAAATAGCAATTTTTGTAGTTATTGTTGTTGTCAAAGTCAATGACAGTAAACAGGATAATAACCAAAAAGTATATAGGGGAGAGAGAGAAAGAGAGAAAATAATAAACAAATACTTTTAAAAACCCTCTTGATTATACAAAACGATTTCTGGTAAAAAGGAAATACTAAAAAAAAAATCATGCTCAACAAAGCGTACAGAGAACAGAGAGCAAAAAAAAAAAAAATTAAAATAAAAATTTTATGTATGAAAGAAACCTTAAATGACGACAGCCGGCACGCGCCCAGGTAACAAAGAAGAATTTAAGGAGCAGGTAGGGAATTTAACAACAACAGCAATAAAACAAAGTATTAGATTAATCAAAAGGCCTATATAAACTTAAAACTTAAAGCTTTTCGAACTGAAAATAAAATGTTGTGGCTATTTAAGATCATAATGCTCCAGGCGAACAAATTAAGATTTTTTGCTTTACAACACTCATCTTAAGGGGTCAAAACGGAAGGAAGTTAAATTTTAGATAAACATCTAATAATTTTAAATCATTGATGAGTTAAGTTTATACTCTTATACAAACATTTTAAAATTAATCAAATTACAGTTCCGGTTTTAAAGAATCCTTTTTAATTTTTGGGAAATTAAAAAATAATATAACAGTTTTTGTTTTTGTTGTTAAATCATCTGTTAGCCTCTTGAAAATCCTATACATTGTGTATTTTTTGTTGTTTAAATTATTGAGTGATTGAAAAATGTTAAGAAGACAACATATGTTGCAAGGCTTATAGTTTTAAAAAAAAGTGGCCTGCCTCAAACAATGCATATTGACTCTTGGCACTTTTCTTTTATAAGGGATTTTTGGTTTGGTTTTTGTACTTTTTTTTTTTTTTTGCTTTTATTATTGTTGACCAAACAACTGACGCTTCTTTTTTTTTTTTTTTTTTTTGAGAGAGAATTTTATTATTCATTACAAAATTTATTGATGTTTTATTATCTATGGTTGTTAAGCAGTTATTGTCCATAGAAAATAATATGAATACATGTTAACCTTATGTCCTGTTTAGATTTAAATCGAAAATAATTTGTAATATTTGAAAAAGGTAATAATGAATGTAAAGAAATAAGCACTTGAATTGATGTAGGGGTTGCTTTTATTTAAGCAAAAATTTTCATAATTTTGAATTAAATTCAAAAAGAAAAATGTTTAAATTATTTTTTCGGAAACAAATTTTAAATAATGTTTTAACAACTATTATTTTTACAATTATTTGCTATTTATATTAGTTTTGGATACAAATATAACAGTTAAAGTTAAGCGTATAACACTTTATAACAGTTAACTACAATAATATAAGGGATTTTAAGAGTTTAATATGTTAGTATAACAGTTTCTAAAATTTTTATGCTAATATAACAATACAAAATTAGTATAACAGGTTTTGAAAGTCACTATTTAAAAATATAGCAGTTAATTCTTTTAGTATAACAATTTCCAAAATGTTAATGTTAGTATACAATTTTTTAAAATAAGTATAAGAGTTATTTCAAGTCAGTATTTAAAAAAATTCTGTTAGTACAACAGTTTCCAAACCGTATTATATTAATATAATAGTGAATTCTGTTTGTATAACAATTTTTAAAGTTAGTATAATAGTTTTTAATATAAGTATAACAGTTTTAATGTTAGTATAACAGTTTTTAATATTAGTATAACAGTTTTTAATGTTAGTACAACAGTTTCTTACAGCTTAAAATATCAGTATATCAGTTTATTCTGTTAGTATAATAGTTTCTATATTAGTATAACAGTTTCTTAGATATTAAAATAAAAGTATAATAGTCTTTTGATTGATTTTGCTAGTATAACAGTTTTTATATATAATTAGTATAACAGTTTCTTATAGATTTAAATAAAAGTATAACAGTTTTTTTAAAGTTGATTTTGGTATTATATAGTTGGTATAACAATTTTCTATGTTAGTATAACAGTTTATCTTATAAGTATAACATTTTATAACTCACTATATTGGTGTAACAGTTAGTATAACAGTTTCTAAAAATGTCTATATTAGTATAACAAATTTAAAGGTTGGTGTAAAATATGAGTATAATAGTTTTTTTAAAGTGGATTTTGTTAGTATAACAGATAATATAACAGTTAATAAAATTGGTATAACATGTTTCTATGTTAGTATAAATGTTCATCTTATAAGTATAATACTTCATAACGCTTTGTCATAGCAATATAACGATTAATAAAATGTTATTCAATTTGTATAACGATTTCTAAAAGTTTAATTTTAGTATAAGATTTGTTAACGTTAGTATAACAGTTTCTAAAAGTCTCCCTATTTGAATAACATTTAATTGTGTTAGTATAACAGTTTCTTAGTCATTATATAAGTATAATAGTTGGGAAGAGGTTAACATATTAGTATAATAGCTTCTAAAAATTTGTTTTATTAGTATAACTGTTTTAAAAATTCACAGTGTTATTATAACAGTTTAAATAGTCCGTATAATAGTTTGATTTTTAGTATAACACTTCACTTTTTTTTGTATAACACTTTTCTTTATTAGCATAAGAATTTATAAGAGTTCATTTTGTTAATATAACAGTTCATTAATGTCTTTAAATTAGTACAACAGTTAATTATACTGGTATAACAGTTTTTAAAAGTCATTATAATAATATTAGATAGTATGTATAATAGTTTTCTTTGTTAATAATACATAATTTTATTAGTATAACATTTCACTATATTAATATAAGGGTTTATAAGAGTTCATTATGTTAATATAAGAATTTATAAAAATCTATTAATTAGAATAACAGTTAATTATATAAGAAACTGTTGTACATAAAGTCAGTATAGTAATATAAGACTTAATTATGTTAGTATAACAATTTCTAAAAAGTTAAAAAATCAGTATAAAAGTTTCTAATAGATCACTATATTAGTATAACAGCCTCTAAAAGTTAATTATGTTAATATAACATTTTTTAAAACCTCACCGTGTTAGTATAACAGTTCATGTAAATTTTTTAGTAACAAAAAATTATAACACTTTCCTACATTAGTATAAAGGTTTATTGGAGTTTGTTAGGTAGTATAACAATTTATAACAGTTTAATTTTACCCTAACATTTGTTAATCTTATAAAAACAAATTCTAAACGTCTTGATATTTGAATAACTGTTAATTATAATAGTATAAGAGTTTTTAAAGTTAGTATAACAGTTTGTAAAAGGTTGATATATTAGTATAACAGCGTAAAAAAGTTCTTTCTATTAATATAACAATTTTTAAAATATTTTTGTGTGAGTATAACAGTTGATTTTGTTGTTATAACAGTTTATAACAGTTCACTTTATTAGTATATTTATTATGAACAGTTTAACAGTTTAAATTATTAGTATAACAGTTTCAAAAGTCACTATATTAGCATAGCAACTTTTAATGATCAGTATAACAGTTTCTAAATCATAAATAAATTAATAAAAGAAAACTTCTACACGTTTGTAATGTCATTATGACAGTTTTTAAATGTTTTTTATAAGTATAACAGTTTTTGATGTCAGTATAACAGTTTCTAAGAGGTCAAAATATTAGTATAACAGTTTATAAAAGTTCATTATGTTAATTAGACAATTTTTAAAAGATTACTGTGTTAGTTAAAGGGTTTATTTGGTTGGTATAACAGTTTATAACAGTTCACTTTATCTGTACTTTTTTAAACAGATTATATTATTAGTATAACAGTTTTAAAAGTCACTGTATAAGTATAACAGCTTTTAATATTTAGTATAACAGTTTATAAGTTATCTACAAATTAGTAAAAAAAAACTTATACACGTTTGTTATGTCATTATGACAGTTTTTAAATGTTTATATTAGTATAAGTTTTTAATATCAGTATAACAGTTTCTAATATATTAGTAAAACAGTTTGTGTTAATATAACAATTTTTAAAATATTATTGTGTTAGTATAACAGTTTATTTTATAGGTATAATAGTTTAGAACAGTTCATTTTATTTGTACTTTCTAAACAGCTTATATTATTAGTATAACAGTGTTAAAAATCTTTATATTAATTTAACAGCTTTTAATGTTCAGTATAAGAGTTTCTAAGCCATAAAGTTTCTAGAGTTTTTGTTATGTTATATGATATTTCTTTTTAAAGTTTATAATGTTAGTATAACACTTTATATAAAAGTTTATTATGTAAGTATAACAGTTTTAACAATTTATTTATACAGTTTTTAAGTTGGTATAACAGTTTATAACCTTTTACTTTATTTGTATATTTTTTTTAACAGCTTATATTATTAGTATAACAGTTTTAAAAATCATTATATTAGTATAACAGCTTTTCTAAGCCATAAAAATTTTTGTTATGTTGTATGATATTTATTTTTAAAGTTTATAATGTTAGTATAACACTTTATATAAAAGTTTATTATGTAAGTATAACGGTTTTTAAAAATTTATTTAATTAGTTTAACAATTTTAAATAATTTACTGTATAAATATCACAGTAAAGTAAGTTTCAATATAACAATTCTTTCATTATAAGAGTTTGCTATATTAGTTTACAATATGTTTTTATTAAGTTTTCTTTGTTAGTATAACAGTTTAGGTTAGTTTACTTTAATAGCTTACAAGTTTCAATGTGTTTACAGTTTAACAGTTTTTAATTGCTAGTATAACACTAATATGTTACTATAACAATTTCTAACATTTTACTTTGTTATTATAAAACTTTACTAAGTTAGTATGATAGTTTTTTAATTTATTATAACAGTTTTTCTCTTAAGCATAACAATTTCTATATAAATTTCTATAAAGTATAATAGTTTGCTTAGTATAATTGTTATATTATATTATTTATAACAGTTGCTATTAGTTAGCAATGTTAATATAATAGTCTCTGAAATTTTATATTTAGTTTCTGAAATTATTAATGTATAACAATTTTTAGGAGTTCGTATGCCAGGATAAAAAATTTGCTAACAATAATAAATTATCATAAACATTTCAAACAGTTTCTAAAAGATTTTCTAGTGCTTTTATAACAGTTTTTTTAATATTATATATTAGTATAAGAGTTTTTAATCTTCTTATTTTAAATTACTTAAAATCTGCTTTAAAAGTTTATCATTTTAAAAGTTTAATGTGTAAATGATTTCTACTAGTTTACTATTTTAGTAATAAGATCTTATTATATCTTCAAAAGGTTCTGAATAATTTTAAATCTTTGTATAAGAGTTTTAAGAAGATCTTATATTTATTTTAAATCTGTTATATCATTATAAATATATTATGTTTATATAGTTTCTACTAGTTTACTATATTAGTATAAGAGTTTGTCATATCTTAAAAAAAGTTCTGAATAATATAAAATCTTAGTATAAGAATTTATTATGACATTATTATTATTCAAGATATTAAAATTATCAAAAGTTTTCATTCAAAATACTTAATATATTTTTAATAAGATCTTTTTAAAACAGTTAATATAAATCATATATAATATAAATCATATTATATATGATTTATATTCTCTTATACTCTTCTTTAAACCTTAAAAACTGTCAAAATAAATAACATTGTAAATAAAATAAAAATCCAAAAACAATTACCCACAATTTTAAATCAAAACTCTTTTAAAAACCTGTAAATAGTTCAATCAAAACGTTTTTCATAATCTACAACTGACATTATACACTCTTAAACAAATTCCTTCTATATATTTTTGACATTTGACTATATGTGACATTAAAAGTTCTAAAACATTCTTTCATATTCATTCATAAATTGTCTTGCCAACCAACATCATTATATTATAAATGTGAACAAAAACTATTTATTATACCTCTTCATATTTATACTCTTCACAGAGAGAAAGAACTTAGCCAAAGAAATGAAATCTAACTGTCACTAAATGATGCCAAGAGAACAATAATAACACAATCACCGCTCTAAACGGTATTTTGTAAAGGAAACTTCAAAGCAAAGAAAACCCTCCAAAAATAAAATAAAAAAGTTCTAACTTTTCAAGGCGCATTCAGACATGAACAAATTCACAGCCAAAATAAATACAATTGCCAGAATTAAACTCTACTTTTTTTTTTTTTTTTTGGTTCCTTAAGTGTGTAAGGAAACTTAATCAATGTTTTTGTGTGGTTATATTACTATAAGATTCTAAAGTTTTGGTATTCAAATTGTAGTTGGAAAGCGCCATGATGGCTATTTACTATAAAACGACAAAGACAATATTTTGATGCCACTAGCTAGCTACTAAATGCTGCTACTGCAGCTACAGCCGGACAAAAACAAAACCAAATGATATACGAAGAAGTAAGTATAAGAAAAGCAGTAGCAACTTTAACTAAAGAGCTGTGGAGTTGGAGTATCTTGCTGTTTTGGGTTAGACCTCCTCGGGAGTTGACAACATCAGCGCAATTGCAATAAAACAATTTACCAAACAAGACCATTTTGAATAGATATAAATGTGTCCAACATAAGAACATATTAAACTTATAAAAGTTATTTTTTTCGTTTAAGGAAACAGTAGCGTAGGAGATCCTTTTTAAGGGAAATTTAACAAGTTTGGAGATTGAAACTATTATAGAGGATATTGATTGCAAGAAGAAAACTATTATACAAAGATTTTAAGCAAATTAGTACTTTTAAAAATGTTGACAAATATGTAGGTATAACAGTTTATTATATTACTATAAGTGTTTTTAATAGTTTTTAAGTTTATATAAGAGTTTATAATAATTGATTGGGGATGGTATAATATTTTATATCTATATAGATAGGTAGAGTATAATACTGTTATATTTAAACAAATTTAAACAAAAATGAAACTCTTATACTAAAATTAGCGCCTTTAAATTTCTTGTAAATTAAATTGTTATACAAAAATTTATAAATTTTGTAATAAAATTGTTATCAAATATCATAAGAACTGTTATACAAATGAACATTTTTATTAACTCTTTATTAAAAAAAAAAAATCGAAATATTTGTTTACTATTAAATCTGTTATACAAATTGAGCATATTTGGAAATAATATTTATGAAACTGTTATACAAAAACAAGGTAATTTTTTTAACTGTTATACTAAATTATTTGGAAATAAATTTATGTTTTAAATATGTTCAAACTGTTATACAAAATATTTTAAATATATAGTTTTTTTTAAAACTGTTATACAATTCTCCAAACTGAGAAACTTTCATACTTGAATGAGAAATTATATTATGAAACTGTTATACAAAATAAGTTGTTGATTTTTGTTTTAACAATTATTTTAATTAAAATGATTTTTTTTTAAACTGTTATACAAAAGTTTTGGCAAATAATATAATTATATGCAAACTGTTATACAATTCTAAAAATTGTATTTTTTTTTTTTTTTAATTAGAATTATAAAAATATGAAACTCTCATACAAACACTTTATAAAATGGAAAACATTATATTCAAACTATTATACTTAGAACTCAAGTTATTTAAAATATATTTTTAAACCGTTATACAAAAATTAAAAATTTGCTTTTATAAAATATGTAAAATTATGACAAATTTAAAAAGTGTTATAATTGTTATAAAAATTTGTCTCCGTTAAATAAAAAAAAATATATATATATTTTTTTTTTTTTTATCAGATTGAAAGATATTATTTTAAAAATGTTATATAAAATAAATTAACTAATTTAAACCATTCAAAATATTTAAGATTTATTAAGTTATAAAAATAATATATTAAATTAAAAGTTTCAAAACTGTTATACAGTCATAAAACAATCATGAACTGCTACAAAAAAGTTCATATTTTTTTGTCTGTATGGAAGATATCACACAAAAAAAATTTACTTTAAATAAAATACTGCAACTGTTATACAAAATATTTTTTGAAAGCATTTAAGAAAAGTAGTACTACAAAACTGTTATACATAAAAACGTTTTACTAAAAATTAAATAATGAAGCTGTTATAAAAAATATATTTAAATTTAAATATTTTCAGTAGCTGTTATACAAATTTTAATCATAATGAATTTGTATAACAGCAATTGAAAACAATTTCAAAATAATTAAAACTGTTATACAAAATATACCTTGAAAAATATAAGGAAAGTATAATTATTATTTATTAAAAATAAAATTATACAAAATGTTTCTTAAATTGTAAGATTTTTTTATAGCTGCTATGCAAACGTTAATTATAAGTATTAAATTTTTGAACTGTTATAAAATTTTTTTTATAAACTGTTATACAATATGAAAATTATGAAAATTGTTATACAAAATAATTTATTCTTTTTAACTTTTATATAAAAAAAAAAAAATATTTTACTAAAAACAAAATAGTGAAACTGGTATATAAAATATTCCTTGAAAGAATATAAGGATAATACCTTCTAAAACTGTTATACATGAAAATGTTTTACTAAAGAAAATATTGAAATTATTATACAAAATATTTTTTTTAATTTTAAGATTTTTAATAGCTAAAGTACTAAATTTTTAAACTATTATACACATATTTTTTGTCAAAATGGAAGATGTTATTGTAAAACTGTTATACAAAGAAAAAAAATGGTCGTGGGCCACATACTTTACCGCCCACCTCCCATATAGCGTAACATTTTAAAAAGTTGATGGTGGGTATAAAAATTCGGCCGAGCCGAATATAACATTCGCACTTGTTTTTTTTTTTTTTAATTTTAATTGATTTTAAATATTTCCTAAATCCTAGAAAAAAAATAATTTCTTTAGGGCAAAAAGTAATGCCCCATTGTACCCCTTTTAACAAAAAATTTCTGCTTTTAACTCTTTTCTTTAAATTAAACGTTTTATTGTGTTGGTTACATTGGCGCTATAGCACATTTATCATTTTCATTTATATTGTTGAAGTTTTCAAAAACGAAGACTTCTTTCAGCTTACTCTAGGTTAGGTTTTTTCCCTTACAAACCAACAATAAAAATCATCATCAAAATTACAACAAAAACAATAATAAAGAAAACCTAAAGGTGCGTTTTATTTTGTAGGCAAAATAATAGCAAAACTAAAATTCTTTTACGGCGCCAAATAGAGCAACACATATACACACACACATACACACATACCCTCAAAAAGAAATATAAACTGAGGATCACTTCTATTTTTTCACCCAATTGGACTCTGATGATAAACTTTAACTCTGCAGCAACAACAACAATAACAACGTATTAAACAAAAATAACAAATTTAAGCTCTTAAGCAAATATACAACTCAAAACTTTAAACAAATAGATTTGAAAAGTTCCAAAAATAAATAAAAAAAGAAAAACCCAAAGTTACTTCAAAAACAAAAAAAACTTTACAATCAATGGTATCGGAAGTTTCAACAGTAGATTAAGAGAAAAAACAACAACAGAAAAATTTACGTAAAAAGATTTCAAGAAGTTCAAAAGAAGAAAATCAAACAACAAAAAAAAAAGAAGAAATATTTACACAGATTTACAACCAACTTGTTGCTAACGAGACGTGATGTATACCAGAGCCCGCTTTCTTCATAAAGCCGACCAAAAAATGAAACAAATAATTCGACAACAGTAGTAGTAGCACGTTTATTTGCCTACGGAAGTGGCCTAAACAATAAACAGACTGACTGAATGGAATGAATACTCGTTCAAAATACAGTAGCACTAGCACAAGAGCACACACAACGATCAAGTCTGGCTAAAGTCAAAGTAAAGAAGTTATAAATGTGTATGAAAAAAAAAAAAAAACCCAAAAGGAGTTGGAGGGAGAGGGTTTCATTTAGGCAATATTGTCAACAGTGAAATGAATACTAGAACTTACAAACAAACAAACAGCTAGCAAGCAACACAGCCAACTAACCAGTCAGTTATTTAACCAATTGAGCTTAGTTAGACGGACGCTGACGCTTTTTTGTATTTTTAGTTTTATTTTTTATTATTTTTTGTTTGCCGACATACGATTTGCATAAATGTTGTATTTCATTTGAGTTTTTATTTAACTTGAATTCAGTTTAGTTTACAATGACAAAAGATCTCATAATTGCATGATTTAACTGGCTATTCATACATTAAAAAAATAAATAAATAAAAAAAATAATTGCGCTAGAATTACACTTAAAGAAATTAGTTAGAATTAAAAATAAAAAATAAAATTATTAGTATATAAAAATACTTTGTATTTAATATTTAATATAATTAATTTATAAACACAATTAAACTCACCTTTATGCAAATCTTAAGCAAATTAGACCAAAATGTTTTCAGAGCATCGGCAAAGCTCTGTAAAAAAAAGACAAATATTTTGAAAATATATTTAATTTAATTTTTTTATTTTAATTTTTTTAAAATAGCATTGAAAAAAATCTTTGGTTTTTAATGATTAAAAATATGTCAACAACAGTTGAGGATCTTCTTCCTTTGCTGTTTATTATCATAAAGGTCTAAAGGTCAAAATTAAGGAAAAAAAAAAAAATTAATTCTATACAAAATTAAAAAAAAAAAAAAAAAAATCAAAAAATCATAAAAATTCTAATTTATAATTTGTATTAATAAAGATAAATTTGTGGCAAATAAAACAAAACATATTTCGTTCAAATCAATGCATAAATGTTGATTTTATTCACAATTTAATGAAGATACCCATTTTAGCACCTTATAGCTGATTAACACCTCGTAACTGATTACGACGTTCCTGGAGATTATGTTCGATCTGCAAACCAGCAGTCTGGTAAATGCTCCCCAGGGAGAGTTTTATGCACCAATGATTATTTTTTCACACTGTAAATACATTTATTAATACAGTTGTTGTCAATTGTTAATCATTACTATCGAATTTATAACTCGAAATAAAATTTTTATTAAATCTCAAAGCTAAGAAAGTTAAAATATTCACGACCCTTTCTACTTTTTGTAAACATATGTTATTAATTATTGTATTTTTGAAAAAAAAAAAAACTGCAAATTTTTTAATTGGTACCTTTTTTTAAATATTTATCTTCTTTAGAAAATTAACTTTTTTTCAAATTGGATTTTTTTTCTTAAAAATTTGTACTTTTTTTTTAATTTTACGTTTTTTAATGGAGGTAGGTACTTTTTCTCAAATACAGATTTTTTGATTTATATATATATATATATATATATATATATATATATATATATATATATATATATATATATATATTTTTTTTTTTAAATAAATACTTTTCTGAAAATGTTAACCTTTTAATTATTTTCTTTTTTTTTTGCCCAGCAGTTTTTTCACTTCATCCATAAAGGGGGTACCCTTTTAGACAGTAAAGTTCATTTGTGTCTACCCACTTAAATCATTAAAATGTGCACATTTTATCTTTACCCCAACTTCGCACATTTTGTGAACGATCGTTAAGAAAAATAATATTTTACCGACTCTTTGGTAAGCGTGGAGCATGGTAGGACATTTGGCTCCTATGGATAGTGTCAAATATCAATTTATTGACAATTTTTAGTATTTTACTTTGAAATTAAGAAAAAAAGTTAGATATGTTATTTTTATATTTTTTATGTTAAGCGTACTACATTATACCCTACACCACCATGGGTATTATTTCCCCCCACCTTAAAGTACACCGTTCGACTCAGAAAGTGATTTTGAGTCAAACGGTGTCCGTCCGTCTGACTGGCTGTCTGTCTGTCTGTCTGTCTGTCCATGTAAACTTTGTGAACAAAGTACAGGTCGCAATTTTAAAGATATCTTGATGAAATTTGGCATAAATAATTATTTTGACACAAGGACTATTGAAATTGGTTATGTTAGGTCCATTATTTCACCTAGCCCCCATACAAATGTCCTCCCGGAATAGGGGTTTAACAATCATAAACGCCTTAAATATGTACAAAGGAGTTTTGTATAAGTATCAATCTTTGTGCCAAATTTCATCAAGATCGGTCCATAATTGCCCATAGCTCCCATATAATCCCTTCTTCACAAAATCACTTTAACGTGCTTTAACGTCCCGTATGAATGATAGTATTAAGTTAATATTCGACACAAATAAGTTTTATACAAGTAGAAACAACATTGCCAAAATTTATTAGAATCGCTCCATAATTTATATAAACCCACTTACTGGAAACGCCCTAAAGGGCATAAAATTATATAGATGTTAGTATCAATGGATTGTTCTGTATTTGTATAATTTATTTTACATTAGTAAAAGTGTTGGTTTACAATTGGCCACAGGTCTAATTTTTAGCTCACACACTATGGTGTAGGATATGATTGGTCTTGACCAACTATAGTTCTCTCTCGTTTTTATTTGTGTTTTGTGAAAGCAGGTCATCTTATTGATAAATTAGATTTATTTTGTTATCTTTTTTAAAGATTGGTACTTTTTTTTACGTGCTTCTGGTATTTTTGTTGAAAATTGGTACTTTTTTGAGAGAATGGGAACTTTTATAAAAATTATTTCGATTTTTTATTTTTTGAACATGTTTTAAAATTAGTACTTATGTTAACATATTATATCGAAAATTATACATTATTATTATTGTTATTAATATTAAATGTATTTTTCCTCTTTTTGATAGAATTAGAGTTTTTTTTTTAATTAGTATAAACTTTTTTCAAAGATCATACTTTATTTTTCTTTTTTTTTTGGTTTCTAGATAACACAGTTCAAGAGCTCTGATTTCGTGATTCAGAATTCCTCAATCAATTTCCATACATGTAATCATGAAGTCCTAAGCCTATAAATCACTTTTTTTAATTGCCTTTAGTTCTCGATATAAAACTCTAAAATTGAAATTAAGATTATTGGTCTACATATTGGCGTTAATCTAAAAAATTTCTGGTCCAATTTTTGAAATAAAATATCAAGAAATTTAAATGGTCAACTTACGAATATTTAGCTTTGTATCTAAAGAATAAAAGGTCATATATCCTTGGTTATATTTTTTTATAAATAATTTTTTTGTTTTGTACGAATTTTTTACCTAGTAATTCTGGAAAGATTAAAAAATGGAAAGTATAGTTAATAAATTTTAATACGATTTTTTTTTTAATTTTATTTAGCGAATCGTATAAATTTTTCTCGGAATATATCACAATATGTTTTTCACTTACAAATTTGTATCTTGAAAATTTGGTCAATTCAAAAAAAAAAAAAAAATAATAATTATAATAATTTCAAAATTTAGATTACGAGTATTTGAATTGAATTGAGTAGACAAAAAATTTAGTTTTGTAATGCATTGTTATTGATATATGTACATATAAATTAAATTTCTGTAATTGCTACTAGTAATAGTTTTTTACTTTTTAAGTACTCTTATAGAAATTTTTATTTCGAAATTTATTTATTTTTCTTGTGGTACTTTTTGGATTAACAGTCATTTTGGTACTAAAATTGAAGCAATTTATTTCGAAAATTATTATATATTTGTTTGTATAATTAGAATTTTTATAACTTATATTTAATAGTATTTTTACGAAAGTATTTTAGTTTAAAGAATTTGGTTATTTAATTCCAAATCGAAAGATTACTACAGCCATGTTTAAATGAAGCTTAAATAATCAGACTAAGGGAACATTTTTTATCGAACATTTATTAATATAAAGCGGCTGCTAACAAACCTTAATAAAAAATAAAATTCTATCCAACGGAAATTTAAGATCATCAAAATCAAGGCTCTAGTTATTTAGGATCACGTTTTTATTATCTTCACTACAGGTGTAAAGTGTATATATAAGTTTGTAATTTCAACAATATTCACCTAAGACCCCAAAAAGTATATATATACTCTAGATCGATATTGATAGGGAAGTTGATATAACGATGTCACACTGTCTGTTGAAATCAGTTTTTAGAAAGCACCAGTTTTCGGATATATATGTTTTATACATCAAATTGTAGGGAATATTCTTTAGAAGAACAATAATAAAAATGAACAAAATCGGTTAATAAATAGTCGAGATAAGATACCTCAAAATCGTTTTTTTTTTCGGCTTTTCTAAGGTCCTATACAAACTAGCGACTTTGTTCTTACATAGAAAAATCAAAATCTCCTTCAATTTTTTTTACTGAAGATATGAACATTGGAGATATCGGTAAAACCGACTTTTTTAAGCTCCTATATATATTCTGTATCTTATATAGGAGCCATAAAGAACTGAGTTATTGCCCGGTATTAACCCAGATATCGACCAAAACGCATTTTTACGGTCTTTCTTCTCGCACAGATCTTTCAAAAATATTTTTTCGAATATTTTCAAAATACCCTTTTATTATTATTATTTTTTTTTTTTTATTTAAATTAATGTTGTTTTCATTTGGTGTTGTTGTTTCATTAACTTTAAAATATATTAATTTGTATATAATATACCAACTTGGGAAAAGGGTATAGCGCTCGATATCGTTTATTATATAATTAAAATACACATACATATGTACATATATTTGTATAATAAGAGGCATGGAGGTAGTCCAAAAAAGGCAATTTTTTGTTTTATAAAAATCACTTCACTCCAACATTGATGTTTCTAACATAAAATTTTTCTAAGTGTAATGAACAAACAAAAAAGTAAAAAATCCAACTTTGCCAAATGACACAAGATGAGTAAATATTTAGTATTTTTGTACAGCAAAAAAAGGTGTGAATAACAATCACCAACAGGGACATCAAAATGTGGGGGAGTTTAGAAAAAAAAAAAAATAAACGTCACAGAAACCTTCACAAAAAAAGAGACAAAAAAGTTTAAAAGAATAAAAAGTGCGTTAAAGAGCAATTAATAAATGTCGCTATAAGTTATCGTTATAAAAATAAAATTTAAATATTTAATTTAAATATTTAAACCCTTATATCCTTTACAGAAAACAAACAAACAAAGATTTTTTAATTTATAATAAAAGAAAAAAATCCATTCTAAGTTTTGTATATATTTATATGAAATAAAATAGGTTTTCTAGGTGTTCTTTTTTAACATTTGTTTTTATATAAATTATAATATAAAAAAATAAATATATTTTTATATTACAATAAAATTAAAGAAACAGGTGCTTTAGAAAGATAACGCCTAGATAGATATTGTAAACTAACAAATATACTTACATACACTTGTAATGTCTTTCATACCAATATCATCATTATTATAATCATCTTCTACCTATTTCATTCCTGTTTGATCATTCTTGTTGTCCTTACAACAGTGACTCGAGAGACGATTTAAAAAAAATTCAACTTCTTTTTGTCTGGGCGTTTTTTTTATTTTTTATTTCATATCTTGTAATCGATCTAGCAGGTGGCAATGTAAATTGTCCACACTTCCACATTGACTTTTTTTCCTCTCTCATTTTCCTTGTTTTTTTTTTTAAGGATCTTTGAATATGTTTTGTATACAAAGTGTATTAGTATGTGTTTTGTAGTATATTTTATATTGTGCAACAGCAGGTTGAAAGGACATCATTACATAGAACAATTATTTGGTTATGTTCAAAAAGAATTTATTAATTTTCAACAACAATATACAACTACAAAGAAACCAATAACAGCAACAACTATAAAACAAACTATGAAAATAATTCAAAGATGTTTTTTTTTTTTTTTTTTTTTTTTTCTTAAGGAATATATAGGAAAAATAGTAGATCTTTAATATATAAAAGATATAAGAGAATAAAAAGTCATGTAACACATGTTTATGGCTACAATAAAAACAATAAGAAACAAAAACAATTTGTAGTTTTATAAGGAAATATACACCTGATCTATTGGATTCTTCTTTTTTTAGTATTTTTTTCTTTTTGGAGGGAAATTTCAAGATCATAAATTTATTTTACACATTTTAATATTCTTTTACAACTTTTTAAATATAGAAAATTATTTTAAGGAGCAAATGAAAACATCCTTAATAGCCGATAATTTTTTAATGAAATTTTCCAACAGGTGAATTTAGGAAATGGGGAATATAAATAGAAAATTAGTTACACACTCAAAATTTTATTAATAAAATATTTTTTGTAACTAATTTAAAGGAAGTTTAAACTAAAAAAATATATTTTTTATTGAATTTATTTAAAACCTCTCGAATTAAATACTTTCCTTTATCACCTTTAGATATGCTGCTAAAATAGTTTCAACATCCCATTCAAATTCTAAAAATATTCAAAACATAAAATTCTTCTTCTATTTTAAGCATCATATAGAACAAAATTTCTCCTTTTAATTAAACTCTTTTTACATGCGTAAAGATTTCTCTTACATAAGCCACAATTTTGCTTAGATTTCCTTAACGATATGCAAAAAACCGCACACACACAAAAAAACAAATATTATAAATCGTAAAAATCCTTTATCCACAAGAAACCACCAAAAGAAGCCAAAAAAAAAAATTTAAAAAAAAAACTCACAAATCGCCATAATTTGCATTTCAAAGTGAATTTATTTCAATTTTATTTGATATTAATTGCGTATAACTATAAAAAAACCCGATATATATTTTTTGGGTAATAGGCAAAACTACACAAAGGTAAGGGATTTTAAACCAACAAACTACAAAAGATATGCTAACGAAATAGATAATAAAAAAAGCTTTAGGAACAAAGGCTATTCCTACTTGTTCTATTTTTTTGCAGTAGTTGTAGGAGCTAAAGCGTTTTACAGTAGCCATCCCATATTCAAAGCCAATCCACATTGTACATATTGTAAAGTATTCTGTTCAATGGCCCGCAGCTGTTAACATTTGAACAACTACAAAACCTCTTGCTGTTACATTACTACTGTGTGTGTTTTTTTTTTTCTGTTCATAGTGATCAGTGTTTTGTCGTTGTTATAGTTGTTGTTACTATTGTAAGTTGCTACAACTGAACTAACAGCAATCATTGCTTGAAACAATATAAGAACAATATTTGTGGCCTTAAGGAATTTTTAAGTTGATATTGAGTATCCATTTCAGATGTTTGATAGGTTTTTAGCAAAAAGAGGTGGTATAACTATAACTATACACCAGATTACAGTCAGAACTATAGACTTAACCACAGTCAGGACTATAGACTATATACTTGACTATAGTCATAACTATAGTCAGAACCATAGACTATAGACTTGACTATAGTCAGAACCATAGACTTGACTATAATCAGAACTATAGACTATACTATAGTCAGAACTATAGACTATACTATATACTTGACTATAGTCATAACTATAGTCAGAACCATAAACTATAGACTTGACTATAGTCTAACCTATATAGACTAAACTATAGACTAAACTATATTCAGGACTATAGACTAGACTATAGTCAGGACTATAGACTAGACTATAGTCAGGACTATAGACTAGACTATAGTCAGGACTATAGACTAGACTATAGACTAGACTAAAGACTAGACTATAGACTAGACTATAGTCAGGACTATAGACTATACTATAGTCAGGACTATAGACTAGACTATAGTCAGGACCATAGACTAGACTATAGTCAGGGCTATAGACTAGACTATAGTCAGGACTATAGACTAGACTATAGTCAGGGCTATAGACTAAACTATAGTCAGGGCTATAGACTAAACTATAGTCAGGACTATAGACTCGACTATAGACTCGACTATAGTCAGGACTATAGACTCGACTATAGTCAGGACTATAGACTCGACTATAGTCAGGACTATAGACTCGACTATAGTCAGGACTATAGACTCGACTATAGTCAGGACTATAGACTAGACTATAGTCAGGACTATAGACTAGACTATAGTCAGGACTATAGACTAGACTATAGTCAGGACTATAGACTAGACTATAGTCAGGACTATAGACTAGACTATAGTCAGGACTATAGACTAGACTATAGTCAGGACTATAGACTAGACTATAGTCAGGACTATAGACTAGACTATAGTCAGGACTATAGACTAGACTATAGTCAGGACTATAGACTAGACTATAGTCAGGAGTATAGACTAGACTATAGTCGGGACTATAGACTAGACTATAGTCAGGACTATAGACTAGACTATAGTCAGGACTATAGACTAGACTATAGTCAGGACTATAGACTAGACTATAGTCAGGACTATAGACTAGACTATAGTCAGGACTATAGACTAGACTATAGTCAGGACTATAGACTATACTATAGTCGGGACTATAGACTAGACTATAGTCGGGACTATAGACTAGACTATAGTCGGGACTATAGACTAGACTATAGTCAGTACTATAGACTAGACTATATAAGGATAGTAGTAAAGATTATAGACTAGAATATAGAAAATATTACAGATTTGAGTATAGTCAAGGCTATAGTTAATATTATAGTCAAGACTATAGTTAATACTACAGTCAAGGCTATAGTTAATACTATAATCAAGGCTATCGTTAATAATGTAGTCAATACTATAGTAAATACTATAGACAAGACAATAGTTAATACTATAGTCAAGACTATAGTTAATACTATAGTCAAGACTATAGTTAGTCAAGGCTATCGTTAATGTCGACCAGAAAATTTTCTTTTTACAAAAAAATGTTTGTTAAATTTTCTTCTATTAAAAATGTTTAATTTTAAACAGATTTGATTTACACCTCCTCTCCTTACCCCCTTTAACACACATTTATGTACTTATGTACATTTTAAACTTGATGGCGCCTTTATTTCAAACGTATTCACATACAATAAACTGAACGCATTTGAAAACCCAGTCCCTGCTAAACATTAAAAAAAAAATAGAAAACAAAAACCAAAACCAATAGAAAACAATAACAAATATTAAAACAAACAATAAAAACAATTACATGTGATATTACAATCAATTTGCAACAAATAAGGCACCGTTGTATTATTGTTGTTGCTACTGCCACAAAATACTGATTGTAAATAGTTACAAACAATATATATACAGACAAATCTGGCAGCACTGTTTTGTCACATGTTTAATGTTATAAAAAAAACAAAATTACCACAAATGGTTAGAGCAACAATATTATAAAAGTTAATTTGTTGCTGGAGGTTTTCTTCCACCATTTTTAATATAAAGCTGAGCTTCAATTCATTAAAGTTGCAAGTTTATTTTGTGGATATTTTATTTTGGTTTATAGGTTGAAATTAGTTTAAAATGCTGCCATGTTGTCTGTTTCAATTAAATTACGTTAGAAGCTTGAAGTAGACAAAAAAAATGCTTTAAATCGACAAGAACGTGTCGTTTAAACCATTTATGGTCAAATTGTTAACAATTCATTAAATGCCTGAGAGTTGGCTGACTAAATGGCTGGTTGTTTTGAACGGTTACTGAATGGCTTTTGAGAATTTAAAGCAGTTTTTTTTAAGAAATCATTTTCCTTTTGCTTTTTTGTTGGGGTATGTATTTAATGCTAAAGGTGTATAATTGTTGAAATATTTTAAATGTATTTACAACATTCTAAAGGTGACAATTAATACGACAATAAACTATTGCAGCAGCAGGAAAAAAGAGGTTAAATAAAGAATTTAGTGTATTAATGCCAGAATCATTTGAGAATATTCGCTAAATGTAAGCAAGCTAGACAGAAAGACAGACTTATTTGGATTATTCAAAAAATCTTTTAAGATTAGTTTAAACTATTTAAAGGGGTAATCAAATTGTTTAGTATAATTTTCAAACACTTTTGGAGTTTTAACACAATTTGTTTTGGTAAAAGAATTTTAAAAATTTAATTATCACAAAATTTATTTTAATCATTTGAGAATATTTGCTATATGAAAAGAAGTTAGACAGTAGGACAGACATTTTTGGATTATTTAGAAAATCCTTTTAAGATTAGTTTAAACTATTTAATGATAATAAAATTGATTAGTAACATTTCTAAATAATTTTGGAAATTTTAACACAATTTGTTTTAGGAAAAATTTAAGAAATTAAATAACCTTAATTTGGCTTTTATAATTTGAAAATATTTTCTAAATGTAAGCAAGCAATACAGAAAGACAGATATTTTTGGAGTATTTAGAAAATACTTTTAAGATTAGTTTAAACTATTTAATGATAGTAAAATTTATTAGTAACATTTCTAAATAATTTTAGAAATTTTAACACAATTTGTTTTATGAAAAATTTAAGAAATTAAATAACCTTAAATTGGCTTTTATAATTTGAAAATATTTTCTAAATGTAAGCAAGCAAGACAGACATTTTTGTATTATTTGGAAAATCTTTTAAGATTAGTTTAAACTATTTGATGAGAATAAAATTGATTTTTAACATTTCTAAGTACTTTTGGAAGTCTTAACATAATTATTTTTGGGAAAACATTTTATAAGTTAAAATAACCTTAAATTGTTTTTAATTATTTTAAAACATTTCCAAATGTAAGCAAGCTAGACAGAAGGACAGACATTTTTGGATTATTTAGAAAATGTTTTAAGATTAGTTTAAACTATTTAATGATAATAAAATTGATTATTAAAATTTCTAAGTACTTTTGGAAGTCTTTATGTAATTAGTTTTGGAAAAAAATTTAATAACTTAAAATAACCTTAAATTGGCTTTAATTAATTTAAAACCTTTTCTAAATGTAAGCAAGCTAGACAGGAGGACTGACATATTTTAATTATTAAAATTTTTTAAGCTTAATTTAAACTATTTAAGGGAAAATCAAATTATTTAGTAATATTTTCAAATATTTTTGAAAATTTTAAAACAAATTTTTTTTAATGAATTTAACCATAACTTAGTTTTAATCTCTGACATTTGCTTTACTTTACAATATGTCACTTAGATAATTTCCTTTTTAAGGAAATTATGTAAGACAAATTGAAATCAATTTTGTAAACTGTTATTCTGGTGTCGTTAAAGTACTTTTTTTTATTGCTCATGCTGCTGCTACCGCTTTTGTTATTGTTATTGATATCAATCATGCGTTTGTTTGTCATTCATTGTCTTTGCTACCAACAAAAAAGCAACAAATGTTACCAAAAACTCTTTTTTTTTCCTTTCTTAACTACAAATAAATTTGACCACATGTGGTCAAAGCCCAAAAACACTCACAACTCAACACCATGATTGTTTCTGGTCAAAAACTTTAAAACCATAAAAGAAAAAAATAATAATAAAAAAAAAATGTTATCATTTTTTAAACAAAAAAAAAAAAATATATTTTTTTTTATATAAAAAAAGAAATTTTAATTGTGTGTGGTAAAAACACGAGACAAAGAAAAATTGCTTAAGAAAGAAACCAAAAATAACAGCAGCAGCAACAAACAAAAACAATAACAACAATAATAGCAATATTAAAATGTGTTGCCAATATAAAGTCGCGCACTTTCATACACATGTTGTAGGTTTGAGTTTTTTTTTTTTTTATTGTTGCCGTTGTTGTTTTCGTTGTAATAATGTTAAAGGTTGGCGGGTGGTGTTACGCAGAATCTCTGGGACTTTGTAAAGGAAAAAAGCCTTAGTAAGACAACAACTAACTATACAGTAGCATTAGCTATAGCATTAGCAATACAGTAGCCTCTATTTAAAAAAAAAAAAAACAAAAAAAACTTTGTAAAACAAAGCTGGAATTTTATCTTTTTACTAAATTAAAAACAAATTGTCAAACAATTGGTCTGCTACCAAACAATAGTTTCAAAGGTAGGGATTCTTAAATAAGGAAAAATAAAGATCCTCGTTTGCAAACAAATTTTAAAAATTAAAAAATAGGGATCACTATAGCAATGAACAATTTCTATATTTTTACAAAATTGCAATTCAAATTTCATTAAGTTTTCTGTTTTTAAAACAATAAAAAAATCCTTAAAATATGCTGCCTTAATAAAAATTTGTGTTCCCCCAAATTCCCATTTGAGTTTCCCTGTATTATATTTATTTTCTTTACTTTTTTGTCTATTTTATGATAACCTATTGAATTGTAGAATACGTTGCTTTTTTCTTTTTAGCAACAGAAAAAAAGGTCCTTTGATGGTCGTCAATTGATAGCCAGATTTGTGCAATTATCATTTTAATAATTGCCAACAATCTTCAAGATATATGAGACGCAGCATGGCCTTTTTTTTTGCTTACTTAGTGGTCCAAGCATTGCTAACGTTTTCTTGCTTATACATTTTTTTATATATATTTGGTTTGCATACCGCAATTTAAACATTAAAGAACTTTAGAAATTGTCTTCAATAAACAAACATTAAAACAATGTTGTAGTGGAGTAAAAAATGCAGTTGAACATAGGCCTGTTTAAAATGTCTTGGCTTCGATGGTTTTATTTTGGCATCCTGGCCTGCAGCGCTCATAACCAGTAGCTTAAATTGTAATAAATTTATTACTGATTTTGTCTGATTTCTTTTCACAACGTTTTAAACTTTTGGCTTTCTGTTGTCTACATTTAGATTATTTTTTATGTTTGTCTTTTTTATTCGCATTTCTTCTTTGTGGGTTTAAGTTAAGCCAAGTTTTTTATATTTTAACTAGATTTTTGTTTGTTTGAAAACATTTTTTTTTTCCTGGCTTGTTTTACAAGCAGCAATTTATCCATGTTGCCCCCCCCTAGAAGCTATAAATTTTTTCTTTTTTTTTTTTAAGAAATAAAGAAAAATTGACATATTTGTATATGTTTTAACAATATGACGGGATTTAAATCAAAGTGATAGTGTTAATTAATTATAAACAAGAATTAACAAATTTTCTAAATTGCATGTGGTGTTTGGAGGTTTGTGGTAATAGGATATAGTTGTATAAAGCTTTCGGTAGTTTAGTATATTACAAAAGGAAATGTTAATACAATTTGTTTTAGGATACAAATATTTTTTTAAAGATTAAAGTTAAGAAAAGAAAAACAAAGTCAAAAATGGTTAAAATTTTGCTTTATAGCCTAAGAGTTAGTCATAATTGAAAGCCTCAAGCTGAGTCAAAATTATAGCAGGGGGTTAATAAAAATACTTTTTTGAAAGCTTAGGTTCTCCTTGAAAAGCTTTTATTAAAATCTTTTTAATATCTTTAACTTTAAGAAAAATATTTGAATATCATTAAAAAAAAAAAAAATAAATATTTATATTACTTTATATTTAAATATAAATTTAATTTAAAGTATTAACTGATTTAAATAATTTATATATTTCTGAAAAGTCTTTAAAATCTCCTTTCTATTGATATATAATTTATAAAACACTTCTCTCCGACTAGTCAAATAAATTTCCTTTAAATTTAATTTTACTCAATAAAAAATTCTTTTAATTTAAAAATACAATATTTTAAATAAAAATTTATTATATTAATTTAATGAAATTATTTAAACATTTCTGTAAAGCGGATACAATTTTCTTTCTATTGATATGCAATTTGTCTAATCTTTCTTTTCGACATGTCAAATAAATCACTTTAAATGTAATGCTACCCAGTAAACGTTATTTTTATTTCAAAATAATTACAAAATATATTGATTTGATAAAATAAATTATGTTTTGAAAAGTGAACAAAACGAGCTTTTTATTGATATACAATTTGAATAGTTTTTCTCTCCAACGTATCAAAAAAATCATATAACGTAAGTAAAAGTAAAGCTTTTATTTTCCAAAAAAAATTATTAAGATATTGTAAGCTTAAATAAAAAGCTAATATATTAACGTAACAAAATAATTTTTACACTTTTCGAAAATTTTACCCAATTCGCTTTCTATTGATATATAATTTAACTATTATTTCTCTCTAACTCTAACAAATAAATAACTACAAACTAAACGTTGGCCAAGAAAAGTTAAATTTATTTCCAAAACAATTATAAAAATTAATATTTAAATATGATAAAATAATTTATATATTTTTGAAAAGTAGACACAGTGCTTTTTATTGATATAAAATTTGTTTAGCTTTTCTCTTCAACTTGTCAAAAAAAATCACTTCAAATTTAATGTTAAAAAACATTTTTAATTCCCAAAAAAAAATAATAATAATGAATAATAATAATAAAATCTTAAATAAAAATGTAATATATTAATTTAATAAAAATATTCATACATTTTTGAAAAATCCACAGAATTAGCTTTCTATTGATATTTCTATTGATCTCTCTAAAAATCACCATAAACTAATTGTAATCCAGTAAAAATTATTTTAATTTCAAAAAAATTACTTTACATTATATTAAATAAAAATTTAAATTATTAATTAAATAAAATAATGCATACATTTTTGAAACGTATACATAATTTTCTTTCCATTGATATATAATTGGTTTAACTTTTCTCTCACCGTTAAAAAAAACTTTACTGTGAAAAAAAATATTTATTTTTCAGACATGAGCTAACAACCCGTAACTCGTATTGTATTTTAACAGGGTGGCTACAAACCTTAGTTCTATTTTAATAAATTCTCTAAAATAATATATATATATATATATATATATATATATATATATATATATATATATATATATATATATATATATATATATATATATTTTTTTTTTTTTTTTTTTCATTTATAGATAAAATGTTATCAAATACTTTTATTAGAGGTGGCGAATTTTGTCACTATGTTACTTACTTTTTGTTTAAACAGGGCGACTATAAATTTAATATTCTAATAAAAAAAACCTAAAATCTTCCAATAATGTTCACTTATGTTTTTCACAAATTAAATCTTTTTTAACTAATTGTGAATTCTTTTAGGTTTCTTCCTAACCGAGGTGTTTAAATTTTACTCTCAATATAGCTCCTTGCATATAAACAGGGTGTTTAATAATTATATTTTCAGAAAGCTTAGAACCTGATTTTTAAATAACATATAATATTTTCTATAATTAATATATTATTAACATCTTTGCTATTTACTCTCCACATCATCAACTTTGACCGCCTGTAGCTCAATTTGTGCTGAAACAGGATGACTACTAATTGAATATTTTGGTTCTAGAAGTCCTTCCGTAAAAATTTCGCTTCGAATTTTCTAAATATAAATTTATTTTAAATATTTGTAAAAAAATGTATTTATAGGTTTTTTTTCTAATCACATTGCTTAACTTTTATACTTGATATAGCACTTTGTAATTAAACAGGATGTCTGAAAAGTACATTTTCAGAAAGTTTAGAACCTGCTTGTTAATAATCATATAACATTTTATAATATCAATTTATTTTAAATATCTTTAAATAAAAACATTTAAAAAATTAGCTTCACTCTTTAGCTGTCCAACTTTAACATCCTTTAAAGCTTCATTGTTTTTGCACAGGGTGGTTACAAATTTTATGTTCTGAAATTTGATATGTTGCTTTAAAATTTTAAAAGAAATTTGTATAAATGTGCCATTCAAATATTTTGTAATATTTTCTCATTTGATTTAATGAACTTTGACATCTTGTGTTCAATTTTATTGAGACAGGGTTGTAACAAGTTTTATTTTCCGAAATGCTATTTCTTGTTTTATAATTTTCTTAAAAATTGTTTGCCAAAAAATTAAATCAATTTTATTTTTTAATCAAATCTTCTTTGAATAAAATATTTAGTATTTCTTTACTCAAAATTATGAAGTTTGACAGCCTGTAAGTCTGTTCATAAATACACAGGGTGTTGAAAAATTTATTTTCTTTAATTTTTTGAAGTTCTCTAAAATTTTAGTTGACAATTTTTAGAAATAATTCAGTTTTAATTATAAATAAAACATTTCCAGGTTTGTATTTTTAATTTGAGGTACATAACTTTAACATTCTGTAGCTAAGTTATTATGCACACAGGGTGCCTGCAAATTTATTTTTTTAAAATCTTTGCAATTGTTTTATAATTCTTATAAAATTTTTGGAATAATTAAAACAATTTTGTTTTTAATTAATTTTTCTTTGAATTTTATATTTATATCTTTACTTTAGCTGACAAATTTTTACACCCTGTAGCTCTGTGTGTAGTTACATATGATGGTTTCAAATTTAGTTTTTTGAAAGCTTTCTATAATTTCAGTTAATAATTTTTAAAAATAATTCAGTTCTTAACATTGGAATATGCTTCCATTTTTTTGAGGTAATCAATTTTAACACCCTGTTGCTAAGTTTTTATTCACACAGGGTGGCTGCAAATTAAATTTTCTGAAAGCTTCTGTTTCATAATTCTTATAAAAATTTTTGGAGAAATTAAATCCATTTTATTTAATTTTATTTATTTCCTCATTTGAGGATACGAACTTTGACGCCCTGTAATTCACTTTGTAGTTACACTGGGTGGTTAAAAATTTCAAATTTTGCTGAAATACTTCTTTTTTCTGTTTTTTTTTTTTAATTATTTATTATTTTTAAATTAAATGCTTCATAGTTTTTCAGTTTAGATCATGAACATTATTAGCCTGTAGTTCACATTGTATTGAGACAAGGTGATTTTAAATTAAATTCACGTAAAGTTCAAATTCTTCTCTATGATTCTAATTACATTTTTTCTTAAATAAATATATTTTGCATATTCAAAAAATATAATATAACCATGTATTTTTACTAGAAAATATTAACTTCAACACTCTGTAGTTTAATTTTTATTTACACAGGGTGGTAACTGATTAAATTTTCTGAAAGCTAAGGTCCTGTTTTATAATTTTCATAGACTTTTTTTGACAAGAAATAAATCTAATTTATTTATCTGTAAATCAAATGCTTATTTGATTCTCGGGTGAGTTCAGAGTACTTTGTTACCCTGTAGTTTACTTTGGTATTGAGACTAGGTAGTTTTAAAATTAATTTTTTTAAAACTCAAAGTCTTCTCTATGTTTCCAATTACATTTTTTTAAATAAATCCATTTTACATATTTGAAAACGAAATATTCTCATGTATTTTATTTTTATTAGAAGATATTAATTTCAACACCCTGTAGCTTAATTCTTATTTAAACAGCGTGATAACAAGTTAATTTTCTGAAAGCTAAGCTCCTGTTTTATAATTTCCATTGGCATTTTTTGACAAAAAATAAATCTAATTTATTTAAATTTATTTATCTGTAAATCTAATGTTTATTTGATTCTCGAGTGAGTTCAGGGTACTTTGTTACCCTGTAGTTTACTGTGTACTGAGACGAGGTGGTTTTAAATTTATTGTTTTGAAGACTTAAATTCTTCTCTTGGATTCAAATTAAATTTTTCCAAAATAAATCTCTTTTAAATATTGTAAAATAAAACATTTCTAATATTATTTTTTACCACAAAGGATCAACTTGAACACCCTGAGGCATAAATTAAATTCACACAGGGAGGCTAGAAATTAAATTTTCTAAAAGGTCAGCTTTCGTTTTATATTTTTTATACACATCTTGGAAACAAAATTAAATCTAATTTATTTAATGTTAATTATTTGTAAATCAAATATTTAATAATTTTTCAGTTGATTTCAGGGAAGTTTGTCACCCTGTAATTTATTTTGTATTGAGTGAGAATGTCTACAAATTTAATTTTCAAAAGCCTGATTTATAATTTCTGTAAAATTTCATCTAAAACAAAAATATTCTATAGAGATATAAAAAATGTGTCTATGTAGATCTTTTCTTTTGAAAATTAACAACTTTGACGCCCTGTAGCTTCGCTAAAAATTAAAGACGGTGGCTACAAAATTTGATTTTCATAAACTGAAGTCTTGCTCTATATTTTTCATTAAAATTTTAATTAAACAAATCATATAAATTAATAAAATTTAAATAAAGATTTAGATCTTATTTTATTCTTAAACAAAATCTAAAAACATTTTTTATTCAAAAAAAATCTATTAATCTATTAGAAAATTTTCAAACAAAGCTGATGGTTTAACACCTGCCTTTAATACAAAAAAACAAGTATCAAGCCCTTAATCAAAAAACAAAAAAAGAAAAGTAACATTTACATTTTACAACAATTGAGCCCTCATTTAAACATTTATACTATAATTTGTATTAGAGAAAAAAACAATACTTACATACCTAAGCATATGTACATAAATTAGCCTTAAACTTCAGCCCTTAAGCCAAAAGAAGACGACAGCCAACAATAATACCAAAAAACTATGATGGTTGCAAGTACTGCAAACCAAATTAAACCATATTAACGAACAATTTTCCTCAGAAATTTAAAACATACAAAACAATTGGCGGGCTGCTAAAGAAATTGCAGTGACACGCGTCACATAGCAATACATTGCAATCGAAAAAAAGCCCCCTCTTTTTAGAAACAAGATAAAGCGCAGGCGCGCGCTAGTTTCCCTCCTAGCAAGTAAATAAGTAAACATTATCAATTGCTTCTTGTTTATGTAGAACAAAAAAAATAAAATAAGGGCACGTGAGTATATATTTTATTATATACTTTTTTTTATATATGAACCATAGTTCTTCTTTATTTTGTCAAATGTTAAAGAAAATATTGTAATAAAAGCAGCAAATGTGTTTTAAGTTAAAAAACTACTATTATCAGTTGGCTTGTGTCGTCAATTTTAGTTTAGCGATATTGTTGTTGTAAAAATATCATGCTTGAGGGATCTTGTAGGGGTGAATTACAAAAAAAAAAGCATTTCTCTTCTTTTATAACTTTTACATTGATGAATTGTAACGGATTCACCGTATGCCAGACGTCAACATTAAAATTTTGTATTTTTTATTGAATTTTTTATTTTCCTGTAGAGCGGTAACAGGTAAAAAAGTAAGCAACAACTATTATAGGATTTATTTTCAAGATATTCAAAATTAAATAGTGGCGGGTATTTTAGGTTCAACCCACTGCTACTTTTAATTTACTTTGGTAAACAAATACTCACACACTTTCATATATAAATATTCACTCTCAGGCACCCTCTCTTAATCAAAATATAGTTGCCAGACAGTGAAAATTGTACACCAAGCTAAGGATTTTAGTTTTCTTTAGGAACAGATTTCCGATTTATAGAAAACTGGATAAAAATCTATCGAAATTTTACTCTACAGAGAAAATTTATCGAAATTTTGTTATAAAAAGAAATTTTAACGACATTTTGCTATAAAATGAAGATTTAACGAATTTTTTTATAAAAAGAATATTCAACGAAATTTTACTTTAAAAAAATATTCAACGAAATTTAGCTATAAAAAGAAAATTTATGGAAATTTAGCTATAAAAAGAAAATTAATCGAAATTTTGCTATAAAAATAAATTTTATAGAAATTTTTCTATAAAAAAATATAACGAAATTTTTTTATAAAAAGAATATTTAACGAAATTTAGTTATAAAAAATAAAATTCAACGAAATTTGTCTATAAAAAGATTATTTATCGAGAAAATTTACAGTAAATGTATCGAAAAGTTGCTATAAAAAGTAAATGAATCGAAAATTTACTATAAAAAGTAAATGAATCGAAAATTTACTATAAAAAATAAATTTATCGAAAATTTCCTATAAAAAGGATATTTATCGAAAATTTCCTATAAAAAGTGAATTTATCGAAAATTTCCTATAAAAAGTAAATTTATCGAAAATTTTCTATAAAAAGTAAATTTATCGAAAATTTCCTATAAAAAGTAAATTTATCGAAAATTTCCTATAAAAAGTAAATTTATCGAAAATTTCCTATAAAAAGTAAATTTATCGAAAATTTCCTATAAAAAGTAAATTTATCGAAAATTTCCTATAAAAAGTAAATTTATCGAAAATTTCCTATAAAAAGTAAATTTATCGAAAATTTCCTATAAAAAGTAAATTTATCGAAAATTTACTATAAAAAGTAAATTAATCGAAAATTTCCTATAAAAAGTAAATTTATCGAAAATTTACTATAAAAAGTAAATTTATCGAAAATTTCCTATAAAATGTAAATTTATCGTTAATTTCCTATAAAAAGTAAATTAATCGAAAATTTCCTATAAAAGGTAAATTTATCGAAAATTTACTATAAAAAGTAAATTTATCGAAAATTTACTATAAAAAGTAAATTTATCAAAATTTACTATAAAAAGTAAATTTATCGAAAATTTACTATAAACAGTAAATTTATCGAAAATTTACTATAAACAGTAAATTTATCGAAAATTTACTATAAACAGTAAATTTATCGAAAATTTACTATAAACAGTAAATTTATCGAAAATTTACTATAAACAGTAAATTTATCGAAAATTTACTATAAACAGTGAATTTATCGAAAATTTACTATAAACAGTGAATTTATCGAAAATTTACTATAAACAGTGAATTTATCGAAAATTTACTATAAACAGTGAATTTATCGAAAATTTACTATAAACAGTGAATTTATCGAAAATTTACTATAAACAGTGAATTTATCGAAAATTTACTATAAACAGTGAATTTATCGAAAATTTACTATAAACAGTGAATTTATCGAAAATTTACTATAAACAGTGAATTTATCGAAAATTTACTATAAACAGTGAATTTATCGAAAATTTACTATAAACAGTAAATTTATCGAAAATTTACTATAAACAGTAAATTTATCGAAAATTTACTATAAACAGTAAATTTATCGAAAATTTACTATAAACAGTAAATTTATCGAAAATTTACTATAAACAGTAAATTTATCGAAAATTTACTATAAACAGTAAAATTATCGAAAATATACTATAAACAGTAAATTTATCGAAAATTTACTATAAACAGTAAAATTATCGAAAATTTACTATAAACAGTAAATTTATCGAAAATTTACTATAAACAGTAAATTTATCGAAAATTTACTATAAAAAGTAAATTTATCGAAAATTTACTATAAACAGTAAATTTATCGAATATTTACTCTAAAAATAAATTTATCAGAAATTTAGTATAAAAAGTAAATTTATCAAAAAAAAAAAAAAGTAAATTTATATAAAAAGAAATTTATCGAAAATTTACTATCAAATGTAAATTTATCGAAAATTTCATACTAAAAGGAAATTTATCAAAATTTTTCTATTTTATTTTACAGATAATTTTTGGATTTACGATAAATTTTCTTTTTATAGAAAAAATTTTCTTATTATAACAAATTTTCGATAAATTTTCTTCTGAGAAAAAAATTTCGTAAATTATCTTTACAAAATTAGTTATAATAATTTTTGAAAATATTTTTGAATTCCCAAATCTGGCAACATTATTTACTTATTACCATAAAAACTATACAAGTTTGTGTGTGTTGAACATTTTTTGTTTACATTTCATTTTAAAGTTTTCCCCCCTATTTTCTAATAACGCAAAACAACAACAACCTTACCAAAACATATTTTCTTCTTTATTCCATATAAAAACATACACAAACTCTCAAACACCTTGTTTTTCAACCCAGAGTATTAGTGGTGAATTTTATTTTCCTTATGCTCTCTTAACAAAATTGAGTATACGTATTGTATTGCTCTATATTACAAACAAAAATACCTTTACTTATAGTCGTTATAATTTGTGTTATAAGGCGAGTGTGTGTATTTTTTTTTTTTTTTTTTTTTTTTGTCATATTTGTTGTTTTTTTTATATATTTTTTTTTTCTGTTTACTAATCTGTGATTGGTTGTATTAGTTTATAAGGGAAGAGGCGTTGTCTTTGGTTTAATAAAACATCAAGGTGTTTGTTTGTTGGTATTAAATTGCTTTAGTATTTGTTTGTTGATTATTTTGTAGAGGAATTTCATTCATATTTATTTTGTTGTTTTTTTTATTATTATTTAATGAGAATTTTTAGATGATTTTAGTTAAATAATGGATTTACCTATTTAATTATGCATTATAAGGAAAAAAATAATAATTAATTTTTTTAGCTAATAATGCTTAAAGCACAAGTGTTTTGTTGTATTATTTTCTAAAGAAAAACTAAAGTAAATAAATTAGATGATCAGACTTATTTGCTGATTTTTATATTTATTTTTGTTAATTTGCAGTATTTTTTAAATAAATAAAATAGAAAAAGTTGTGGAAAATGTAAGAAACTGAAAATGACTTTTAAATTTAATATTCATTGTTATATAAAAAATTTATTTTTATGAAAAATATTAAAAATTTTCTCAAAAAAATATTTATCGTAAATTTTCTATAAAAAGAAAATTTATCGAAATATTGTAATAGAAATAAAGTTATTGAAATTTTCATTTTTTAATAGAAAATGTATTGAAATTTTCTATAAATTTATCGTAATTTTCTATAATTTAAAGAAATTTTCTGTAAATTTATTGATATTTTGCTATAAAAGCATTTTTTCGAAATTTTACTATAAAATGAAAATTTCTTGCAATTTTGTTACAAAAAGGAAATTTTGCTATAAACATAAAATTATTCGAAATTTTGCTATAAAACGATATTTTATTGAAATTTAACTATTACAAGAAAAGTTATCGAAATTTTGCTATAAAAAGAAAATTCATTCAAATTTGACGAAAATTAGCTTTAAAAGAAAATTATCGGAATTTTTCTATAAAAAGAATCTTTATTGTAATTTTGCTATAAAAAGATAATTTATCGAAATTTTTCCATAAAAAGAAAATTTATTGAAATTTAGCTATAAAAAGAAAATGTATCAACATTTTGCTATAAAACGAAAACTTGTTGAATGAAATATTGCTATAGAAAGAAAATTAATTAAAATTTAGCTATAAAAAGAAATTTATCGAAATTTTTTAATCAAAAGAAAATTGATCAAAATTTTGCTATAAAACGAAAAAATTATTGAAATTTTGCTATAAAAAGGAAATTTATTTAAATGTTGCTGTAAAAAGATATTTAAAATTTATTGTAATTTTTCTATAAAAAAAAAAAATTAACGAAATTTTGCTATAAAAAGGAAATTTATCGAAATTTTGCTATAAAAAGGAAATTTATCGAAATGTTGCTATAAAAAGATATTTATTGAAATTTTGCTTTCGCAAAAAACTTTATTAAACATTTGCTATAAAAAGAAGATTTATCAAAATTTTGCTATAAAGAGATACTTTGCTATAAAAAGAAAATTTATGGAAACTTTGCTTTAAAAAGAAAATTTATCGAAAATTTCCTATAAAAAGAAATTTTATCAAAATTCTGCTATAAAAAAAAATTTGATCGAAATTCTGCTATAAAGAGAAACTTTGCTATAAAAATAAAATTTATCCAAATTTTGCTATAAAGAGATATTTTGCTATATAAATATTTTGTTATGAATAGAAATTTTGTCAAAATTTCGCTATAAGAAGAAAATATATTTAAAAATATCGAACATTTTCTTAAAATAAAAATTAATCAAAAATTTTCTATAAAAAAGAAATTTGCAATAAAAATTAAAAAAAAAATAATAAAATATCCAAAATTTGTTGTAAAATTCAAATTTATGGAAAATTATTTTTAAATACAAAATTGTTCTTTTTTATACCCTACACCACCATAGGTGGTTGGGGTATTGTTCTTTTGTGCTGATGTTTGTAACGCACAGAAATAATTATCGTACCCCCAACTTAAAGTATACCGTTTTAACGATGTCCATCTGTCCGTCTGGCTAGCTGTCTGTCCATGTAAACTTTGTGAACAAAGTATACAGGTCGCAATTTTAAAGATATCTTGATGAAATTTGGCATGAATAATTATATATTTACATAAAGACGAATATTATTGAAATTGGTTATGATCGGTCCATTATTTCACCTAGCCCCCATACAAATGTCCTCCCGGAATAGGGGTTTAACGATCATAAATGGTTTAAATATAGCAATATTTCAGTAAAAATCGACACAAAGGAGTTTTGTATAAGTGTCGATCTTTGTGTCAAATTTCATTAGATCGGTCCATAATTAAACATAGCTCCCATATAAATTCCATCTTCCGAAAGTCACTTTAACGTGCATAAATCCCATACGAATGATAGTATCATGTTAATATTCGACACAAATAATTTTTCTATAAGTAGAAATAACATTGCCAAAATTTATGAGAATCGGTACATAATTTACCGTAGCTCCCATATAAACCCACTCCCGGGAATCGCCCTATAGGGCATAAAATCATATAGATGTTAGTATCAATGCATTGTTCTGTATTTCTATAATTTATTTTACATTTAGTAAAAGTGTTGGTCTACAAGCTTATACACAATGGTGTAGGTTATCATATAGTTGGTTTTGACCGACTATAGTTTTACTCTCGTTTAAATATGAGTTTAAAGTAATTTATTAATCGATCAATATAATGCTTTCATTTTGAGAGAAGCTTTAGCTTTACAAAGTTCTATGATTAAAATTAATTTAGGACCTTATAAAGCACAGTTAAAGCTAAATTTTAACTTTAAAAATTGCAATAATTGAAGCTAATTTAAGGCTTTAAGATAAGCCATAATTAAAGTTAAAAAAGCTCTTTAAAATAAACTTTATTAAATTTAATTTGATGCCTTCAATGGAGCGAACAGAACTGAATTTAGAACTTAAAAAATACCTATAATTGATCATAATTTGAGACTTTAAAACAAGTACAATTTAAGGCAGTTTAGAATTTTAAAAATAACTATAATAAAAGCTTATTTGAAAAGCTTTAAAATAAGTATGATTTAAGCTCACATTGCTTTTTTAAAAAGGCAATATTAAAAGCTAATTTAAAACTTTAAAAGGAGATAAAATTATAACTTATTTTAAGCAGGATTGAAGCTAATTTGGGGCTTTAAATTTAAGAGGTATAAAGTTAATTTAGGACTATAAAAAGTCCTACGTTTGAAGACATTTTAAGGCTTTCAATAAAGTTTTAATTGTAGCTTATTTGAAGGTACTGTGAATGTCAATTGAATCTTTAAAATAAGCACAATTGAAGCTATTTTAGTCCGCAAAAACTGCTGTAATTAAACCTCATTTGAATCTAAGATTAAAACCAGTTTGAAGGCAATTTGAAAGCTTGAAAAATTTTATGATTAAAGTCAATTTGAGACTTTAAAAGGAGCTACAATTAAAGCTTATTTCAAACCCTATGAAAGAAGCAAAATTGAAACCAATTTAATCACAATTAAAACTAATGTTGCTGTTAAAATTTTCTTCAGTTTGAAGGTAATTTGATTATATTTTAAGGCTTTCAATAAAGCTGTAATTGTAGCTTATTTGAAGCTACTGTGAATGTGAATTGAGTCCTTAAAAGAAGCACAATTGAAGCTATTTTAGTCCGCAAAAACTGCTGCAATCAAACCTCATCTGAATCTAAGATTAAAACCAGTTTGAAGGCAATTTGAAAGCTTGAAAAAGTTTATGATTAAATTCAATTTGAGACATTAAAAGGAGCTGCAATTAAAGCTTATTTCAAACCTTATGAAAGAAGCATAATTGAAACCAATTTAATCACAATTAAAACTAATGTTTCTATTAAAATTTTCTTAAAAATTTTCTTCAGATTGAAGGTAATTTGATTATATATGATTGAAGATAGTTTTAAGCTAATTTAAGGTGTTAAAATAGATTTGATTTAAGCATATCAATGACAAAATAAATTGTTCTTAAAGTTTTTTTTTACGATTTTTCCTTAAGTCAGGTATTTTACCTTAAACAAACGGTTTTATGCCCTAACATGAATTAAATTTCAAATTTACCTCTAAATTTTAAAGTGCTTCAAATGTATAACAAACTGTTATTTTTTTCAATTCAATTCCTCTTTTTTTTTTCTATCCTTCCTGACTTTTAAAATTTATCAAAAACAAAAACCAGGAGAGTTAAAAGTAACAGTTGGACAACAAGAAAAAACCATAAGATATATAAAAGATTGTAGACAAAACGCCCGCCAAACCTTAGCAAAACCAATTAGTATTAAAAGAGAACGCGTGCTAACAATAAACAAGAAAATATACATATAAAAACTAACTGATCTTATACTGAGAGAGGATATAAAGATCAGTTAGCCATGAGTTTAATATTTAAATTTCCTAGAGTATTTTTGATCCTCACACAAGAATATCCTTTAAGGGCAAAAAGAGTGCTTGAAAAATAAAACCTTCTGTTGTAAGATCTTTTTTAAAATTTTAAGGGTGAATTTATTTTTTATATTTTTTTTTTTACTCAAATAAAACAATAACATATGGAGTGCTTAAAGATAATAATAAAAACAACAAAAAATCCCTACCACGAACAACAGTTTTTAAGACCGTTTTGATTCGTTTCACCTTCGTTTCTCTCAATAAACCAAAAATGAAATATAAAACACAAACAATTGTAGTGGTAACAAATATTTTGGGCTCTCAGTGTTAAGACCCTAAAGTGGTTAAATGTTTAAGTATTGGTTTAATATATTTGTAATAGTGGTGGTGGTTATTTGTTGCTTTTTAATGTTACTTTGGTTTAAAGGTTTTTTTTCAGGCTACGATTTTGGCCATATTATGTGAGTGGCTAAAACTGGCTAACTACACCGTGCATCACACCAGAGTCTTTTCAGAACATAACAAATTTTAAAAGATTCAGTCAGGTGCCAAGCACCAAACCGAACGGACGTGTTCTCTTATTGACAAAAAATATTAAAAGAAAATTAATTCTTTATAGAAAAAAATTTGTTTCAATATCAAAATATACAAATGATTAAAGCGGTGTTTTATTAACAAATAAAAAAAGAAAATTATTAAGCATATCAAAATAATAAAAAAAAATACTTGAATAAATCTTTTTATTAAACAAAAATTATATTAAATTTTATATTAAAAGAAATATATGAATAAAAACAAGTGCCTTAATTTATTATTTTAAACAAATGTGTTTTTATCACAAAAATTAATTGAAGAAAATAAAAAAATAAAGAAAACTTATTTATATTTTAATAAAAAAAAAAATAATTGTTTATAACAAAATGAATCATTTATCTCCACCACCCTCGCCTCAATCGAAACCTACACCTTTAAATAATTTCAATAATCCAGCTTTGGATATGAATTTAGCTAATTCCAAAAATTGGATACAAAGAGCTTCGGCTTTTAATAATGTTATGGCTAATGCTGCTGCTCAAAAACTTAATAACAGAGGTAAGGATTTACTCAAAGAAAAACTAAAATAGAAACAAGTTAAAACAGATTTTAAATGAATAACAGAAAAAAAATTAATAAAAACATTCTTTAAAATGAAAAAAGGGGTTTCAAATAATAACACAATGAAACAGATCTTTTAAAAGAATTTTTGGAATTAAAAAAACCAACTATTAGAGGAAGTAGTTAATGTTATTTAAAATGAATTTCCCTAAAAATCATCTTATTAGAACTCAAATTAATTTAAAAGTTTATTTGAGTCCTTAAAAACAGACAAATTTAAATCTTATTTTAAGCCTTTTGAAAAAGCTCGATTGAAATTAGTTAAGGGCTTACAATTTGAGAGAATTAGAGCTAATTAATTTATTTCAAAAGACCTACGATTCTACACTATTTGAGAATTTAAAAAAAGCACAATTGAAACTAATTTTTCACTTTGAAAAGAAGCCACATTTAAAACTTAAGTATTTTGAACCGTTCAAAAGCTCTTGAAGCTAATTTATCGCTTACAATTTGTGAGAACTTAAGCTAATTTAATACTTTAAAAACTCCTATAATTATAAACAATTTAATCATTTAAAAGAAGTTACAATTGAAGCAAATTCAACACTTTAAAAACTCCTACAATTGTAGCTAATTTTATTGATTTAAAAGAAGCTTAACTGAAGCTAATTTTGCTGTTCAAAAATTACTATAATTAAAGACATATTTAAACTTAAAAAAAAGCTATAATTAAAGGTCATTTGATACCTTACAAAGGCCTATGATAAGCTTTTGTTAAAGATTATTTCAAGCCCATTAAAAGAACTACGATTAAAACTAATTTGGGATTTACACTATGAGAAAACTTAAGCTAATTGAAAACTTTAAAAACTCCTACAATTGTCATCAATTTAAGAATTTAAAACAAGCACAACTGAAGCTTAATTTGAACTTAAAACTTTGCTTCAATTAAAATAATTCTTAAAATTTTTAAAAGATATCTTTTAAGGAAAATTTCAAAATTTGCCATATTTTTTTATTTAGTTATGGATTTTTTTTTATAAAAATATTTAAAAGGATACAAATTTTGAATATTTAAAGTAAGTTTTCTTTAAAGCTTTTAATAAAAGATAAATTTTCAAAGTTATTTAGCAACGAACTTTAAAAAATTTGCCAAATCTTCTTTTAAATGAAAAAAATTGTCTTGAAGATACTTAATTAAAGAATTTTTATTAAAAGCTTTTTTACAAAATTACTTAAAAAGATTTCTTTCAATGAAAATTCCAAAATCAATTGTATAAATAAGGATTTTTATCTTCAAAGTTAAAAGATTTAAGCACTTAAAGTAAGTTTTTTTTAAAGCTCTTAATAGAAGAACATTTTTAAAAGTTTTTTTTAACAACAAGCTTTAAAATTCAATTCAAAAAGCTGCAATTTTGTCTATTTATATACCAATTTTTTTTATTAAAAGATCTAATTATCCTTACAAGGAAAATTTAAAAATATTTTCTATTAATTTCCTTTAATCATTTATAAAAATACTTAAAAGCGTTTGTATTTCATATAAATTGTCAGTAAGTATTCAATTAAATTATTTTATTTAATAGTCATCATATATCAATCGCTTCATTGATAAAAAATTTTATATTTTGAAAGCAAATGTCTTGGGGAATTTATGTGAAAAAATTATTAAAAGCTGAAAGCTTTTTAATTTTTTAAAAGCTTGCCAATTCCAGATAATTAAAAAGTTATAATTTTAAAAGCAAGCTTTTTAAAATATTTATATATTTGAAAAGCTCTTTAACTAAAATTTAAGAAAAATGGAAAAGATTTCTTAAAAAAAAATTAAAAACTTTCAAAATATTTTTGTTAAATATCCCCCAAATTTATATGTATTAAAAGAAAACTGTTTAAGCTATAAATACATTAAAATAAAATGCTTTGAAAACATAATATAAATTATATTCTATTAAAAGCTTTTTACTAAAAATCACTGAAAGTAAAAAATCTAAAGAAATCTTTTAAAATAATCGAAATATTTTAATATTTTCTATTGAATTTATTGACTTTTTATGGAAAAATATTTCAGATTTAACAATTTGAAAAAGAAATAGAATATAAAACGTTTCAAAAAGAGCTTAAATCAAAAGCTTTTTTACTAAAGATCATGAAAATTTAATAATCAAAGGAAATCTTCAAAAATAATTAAAAGGTTCTAAACTTTTAGTAGAAGTCATAAAAAGCTAAACAAATTATACATTTATAAAATTTTTAAACTTGTATTAAAAAGTTTAAAACAAAAGCTTTTTATTTAAAATTATTAAAATAAAATAATTTACAAAGTTTTTAAAAATAATTATTTGTTTTATTGAGTCTATTAACTTTTATAGTTAATATCTATTCAAATTGCTTAAAATTTAGAAAGGAAATTGATTTAAAAAAAAACGCTTTATAGAAAGCTTAAATCAAAAGCTTTTATATTACTGCTTTCTAAGCTTTACAAATAAATTGATTTTCAACTGTAATTAATTATTAAAATTCAAAGTTTTTGATTTAAAGTTTCTTTTAAATGTTTATTTATGATTTAAAAAGTTTTTTGTCTGTCAAAAGCTTCTAAAATAAGCTTTAGGAAAATGGAATGTCTAAAAAGTATAAAATGTTTAAATAAAGTTTTCTTAAAAAATAAGACTTTTAAAAAGCTTTAAACTAAAGCATTAAAACTTTAGTCTAGCAACTATTTGTAAAAAAGTATTCATGGTAAAAGTTTGTACATAAATCCGCTTAAAATATTTGTAAATGTTACGTAAATTGTAAATTATAATATAAAATTAAAGAGCTTTTTTTAAAGCTTTTTTAATTAAAATATAAAGTTTGTTTTAGGAGCTTTTTTAAATATAAATATAAAGTTTCGAAGATCTTGAAACAAATTAAGGTATTAGTGGGTAAAAAATAAAGCTTAATTATGGTAACTTAAAAGCTTAAAATTTGCTTAATTTATTGTAGATTAAATTGTTTAGACTATAAAGTTTTTTAATATCATAATTATGAGAATTTTAAGTTTTTAAATAAAAAAAATTAAAATATAGTTTTAAGATTGAAGTTAAGATTGATTAAGATTAAGATTTAATTAAAAAAGCTTTAAGGTTTTAAATAATAAAAGCTTCAAGGATTAAATTATAAAAGCTGGTTATTACTAAGTGACTAAACTGTGGAATTTCTACTTAAAAACAAATTTAAAGTTTTAAGATAATACAACAAAATAAATCCTATTTTTAATTTAAAGTCCATTAAAAAAAATTTTTATTTTTCCTTCTTATTTCTACTTACAGATTTACCTCCATTTCTTTACAATCCCCTACTCTATTCCAGCGCTCTTTTATGGCCACAGTTTCTGCTCTCCTCAGCCTCGGCCTTAGGATCACCTCACACTCCCATAACGCCCAAATCCCCCTTAACCATAACCAATAATAGAGATTATGCTCTAACACCAGAAAAAGAAGATATTTCTGGATCTTCACAAGAAGAATGCCTTAATGAAGATATGCCTCTCAATTTATCCGTTAAACGTTCTCCTCAAAATGAAGATAACTCCACAGAATCTAGTACTCCTCCTCCTCTTAGAGCTGTCAATTTAAAATCTTCTCCTCATACCCCTGGTAATGAAGAAGAGGAAGAAGAAGAAGATTATGAACCAGCCTCAAAAAGAAGATCACAAGGTTCTCATATTTGGTCGCCAGCTAGTATGTGCGAAAAATCTTTAAGATATCAACAGAATAACGAAGAAGATCATGATATGGATCCCATAGTGCGTAAATTTAAATATGAAAGAAGAAGTTCTCTATCAAGACATTTACAACATCAACAACAACAGCAACAATTACAAGATTCAAATTTATTAACTCCGCTATCATCTATATCGGGTCCAGCAACATTTCCTCGTACCTCTGCTAAAACAAATCCTGATCTAGAATTGGCTCAACAACAAATTTATGCTCATCGTAATGCTTTTATGGCTGGTTTAGCGGGTAATAATTTAGAATTGCTGACTCAGCATTTAACAGCACAAACTCAAAGAGAATTGGAATTATTAAGAAAACAACGAGTGGATTTATTTGTTCAACAATCAAGTGATAATGATAGTAATGGTGGTGATTTACAAATGAATGAGGAATTTTTACAAGATTCAAAATATCATCAACAGCAACAATTTATGTCTCACCATCATCATCAGCAGCACCACCAGCATCAACAACAACAGCAGCAACAACATCCAGATTCGACTGCTTTGATTGGTAGTCTTACAGATGTGCGCATGTCATCCAGTTCCTATCAGGATAGTGATGGTGGTGGCAGTGGTGGAGCTATTTCTCATAATGGCGAAAAGAGAACAGCTAGAAATTTTCAGGTAAGAGGAGTAGTTTTCTTTTTTTATTCAATTAAAATTTAGGAGATACTTTTTGGAGCAAAATTTTTTATTAAACAAATTTTAAATAATTTTGAAATTATTAAAATATTTTATAGTTTTAAATAGAAGATTTTATTTGCTTTCCATTGATATATTATAAATTTTAAATGAGAGAAATTTTTAAGATCTAAACACATTTTTAATTAATATTCAATTAATTTAAAGATCCCTTTATTAGCAGCGATACTTATTGATCATGATTAGTGATCATGAGAATGACTTTATAATCTTTCAATTCATAAACAATAATTTGCACAGAGAGTATTTTTTAAGAGCAATTTTGTAAGAGATCATAATATTCCGTGATCATAATCTTGAAGATCATAAAAAAAATATTATTTTTTTCTATTCAATTCATAAACAATAGTTTCCGCAGAGAGTATTTTTTAAGAGATCGTGATTTATTCCCTGATCATGATCTTGAAGATCATAAACAACATATTATTTTTTTCTGCTCTAAAACTTATTTTCCTTTCCTAAAATCCCGTTCTTTTTTCTCCTTAGACCACCCATTTGTATACTTTTTTTTATTTAATTCTCTTAAAATTTACAACAGATGCTATACCGTTTTTTCTCAGCTCAAGATCAAAAAATGAAAGTAATTCTTATCATTTTTTTCTTAAAAAAAAACAACTGATTTTTTTAATTTGATAATTTCCCAAAATGAGAAGAAAAAAAAAGAATATATATAATAAACGTTAAAACCTTTCGATAAGCATTTAAGCCATCTGTTTATTCCTAAGAAGTCGCACGCACAAAATGTTTGTAATAAAATAAAAAAACCGAAGGTATAAATGATCTTACAAACGTACGAACGAACTTAATGAACATACTGGTGGATGGTCTTGTTGGCTGGCTGCCAACAGGCTCTGCTTTTGCCTTTTTTAAAAAAGAAACCTTTCAAGCATATCAAGTTGCATTTTACATATATAAATAAGTACGTATATTACCTCCTTGAATGCTTGCAACCTGGTAGGCAGGCTTGCTTAAGAATTTACTTTTTTTTCAAAAAGGACTTAGAGCAAATAAGACCATGTGCCTTATATTAGTAAAAACAATTAAAAAAAGGATAAATGTGTGAAAAACTTGAAAATTGATATTGTATTTAGTATTAAATAAACTCTAGTAAAAATAACAATTAATATTAAAACAGCACACGACTGTTATAAAATTTAAAAGGACAATATGTTTAATATTAAAAAATGTCCAAAAAAGATTTTCCAACATTTGGTAACACTTTATAAGGGCTATAAACCCTCCAAACTAATAGAAAACTTGCAAAGAATTTTAAAAATTATAATATTTTTTATTTCAAATGTAAATTCTTTTAATTTTTCTAGTAATTATTCGTTTTTTATTCCAATTCTTAAACTAATTTCTCACGAATATTTTAAGAATTGTATTCTTTTCTAATAAAAACCATAATTTTATAAAAAATTTTAAATTTTTTACTAGAATAATTATCTTATTTTTGGGTTTAAATAAAATTTTTTTAATTTTTTTACCGATTATTCGTTTTCTTATTCGAATAATTATCCGATTATTCGTCATTTATGCGTCTAATTATTAGTTTATCTTCCCGTAATATTAATAATTTTGAAAATATATTTCTTAATTTAAAAAAATTAGTCTTTGGCTATAATTTTGTTTTTTATTCGAATAATTATCCGATTATTCGGTTTTTATTCGTCTACTTATGCGCTTATTTTTTGCAAAGAAGTTAAACAATTATGATATATTAATTTACAATCCAAAATTTTACGTTTTCTTTACTCTTTTAACGATTATTCGTTTGTTTATTCGAATAATTATCCAATAATTCGGTTGTGTATACGACTATTTTTTGGTTATTTCTTATAAAGAATTGTAAAACTATGTTATTTAGATTTTTTTGAAATTTTTACAATTTTTTTTTTTTTTTTATTCGAATAATTATTCCTTCATAAGAGTAATTATGCGCTTATTTCTTTATAAAGACTTTTTCATGCGCTTCGTAATATGTTTTATTTTTCCTTTAAAATCCAATATTTAACACTTCACAATTTATTCTCGATTATGCGGTTTTTATTCGAATAATTTTTCAGTATTTATCATTCAATATCTTGAATAATTTTGAAAATGTATTTCTAAGTACTAAAAAAAATTAGTTTTTGTCAATTAATTTGGTTTTTTATTCGAATAATTATCCGATAATTATAAGATTACTTCCTGCAAACAAGTTAAAAAATTATGATTTTTCATTCAAAATCCAAAATTTAACATTTTTTATTCTCTTGGTAGTTATTCGGTTTTTTATTCGATTAAAAATCCAATTATTCGGTTTTTATATGACTAATTTTTTACTTATTATTTTAAAAAGAATTTTAAAATTAAATTAATGTGATTTTTTTGGAATTTTTTTTTCAATTATTCGTTAATTTATTCGAATAATTTTTCGATTATTTGGTTTGTATACGACTCATTGCGTGCTTATATCTGTGAAATTTGTTTTATTTTCATTTAAAATACAATATTTACCATTTCAACATTTTTTGTGTCGATTATTTTGATTATTTGCTTTTTCATTCGAATAATTAGTTGATTATTCGCTTTTTAGTTGACTAATTATGCGGTTGTTCTTTAAAGGTATTTAAAATTTATAACATGTACTCATTTAAAAGGCAAAATTTAACTTTTCTTATATTTTATGTCAATTATTCGGTTTTTCTATTCGAATAATTAATCGGTTCTTAATCGAATAATTGTATGAATAATTTCTTAGTTTTTTTTTTTAAATTATTATATTATAATTTAAATTTCAAAATTTATCTCTGTTTCTATTTCATATCGATTATTCGTTTTTTCATTCGATGAAAAATCCGATTATTCAGTTTGAATTTCAATAATTAAGACCATATTCCTTTGACGGAATTTCGAATTTGTTATTTTTAAATTCTAAACCCAACATTTTTATTCGGTTTTTTTATTCGAATAATTATTCGGTTCTTTATTGAATATTTATTCAATTTAATTTCTTTATATAAAAATAATAATAAAAACTATATTTTTACGAATTTATTTTATTTATTCGTTTTTTTTATTCGATTAATTATTCGATTATTAAATTTGTATACGATTAATTTTGTGCTCATTTCCTAAAAAGAATTTAAAATTTTTTAATTTATTCTTTTTAAATCCAAAATTTCCCTTTTTTAATATGTTTTTGTAGACTATTCGGTTTTTTATTCGTATAATAATTCGGTTCTTCCATTGAATTCAATCGAAAAATTTTATAGTAGTATATTTTTTTCAATAAAAAAATCTTATGAAAACTGAATAGGTGAAAAAAATATTCAAAAAAGAAACCGAATATTTATACGAATAAAATAAACCGGACAATTATTCTAATCAAAAAGAAATTTTGTAAAACTTATAAATGTAAAATTGTTCTATTAAAATAAAAAATTATTCAACTAAAAAACCGAGTGATTATTCGATTAAAAAGCCCAAAAAAATTATTCACATAGAAAAATTATAAAAACTGAATAGGTGCAGAAAACTTTTCAAAAATATTCGAATAAAAAACCGAATAAATATTTGAATAAAACACAAATTTTATAAAACCATTATAAACGTAAACTTATGCTATTGAAATAAAAAAATAAATATTCGAATAAAAAATAGTCAAAATATTCGAATAAAAAGACGAATATTAATTCAAATAAAAAACCGGATAATTATTCAAATACAAAATCGAAAAATTATTCACAAAGAAATCTTATAAAAACTGAATAGTTGAAAGAAAATTTTTACAAAAATATACGAATAAAAAACCGAATGATAATTCGAATAAAAAACCAAATGATAATAAGAATAAAAAACAGTTTATTCGAATAAAAAAACTAATTTTATAAAAATCATTAAAATTGTAAAATTTAATAGAATAATTTAAATAAATAAAATAAAAAAATAATCTAACAAAAAACCGAATAATTATTCGAATAAACAACCGCATAATTTTTCGAATAAAAACTTATTTCGTAAAAATCACTATAAATGTAAAATAATTGTATTAAAATAAAAATATTCGAATAAAAAACCGGCTAATTATTCGAAAAAAACCGAATAATTATTCGAATAAAAAACCGGATTTTTAATCGAATAAAAATCAAATAAAAACAGAATAATTGAAAGAAAAATGTATTAATTATTATAATTTTTGTTTTGTATTAAAATTTATTAAAATCTCCCTTCTCCCTTAAACCACAAAATCTTTTTAATAGTTTAATTTCAATTATTAACCACCCTTTCCAAACACTTCAATTGTAAAAAAATTATTATTTTTTTATTTATATTCTAATTAAATCAAATATTTACCTTACAAAAGGAAAAACTTAGTTAAATAAATACTCTTCCAATATTTAGAACAATTTGATTGAAATCCTTTAATTTTCTTTATAGATTTTAATTGCTTAATATCGTGTTTGCCATAGATTTGACCATCACCCATAAAAATACTTCTTAACTAACCTCAATTCAATTCAATTAATTGTAATAACAAAACGTCTAAAAAATTATAGAATATTTTTTTAATAATAAACCCCTTTTTTAATATAAATATAAAAAAAAGGAATAACTAATTGAAAAAAGAAATAGAAGACTGACTCTAGGTGTCTAATAGAAAAATATTTTTTTTGTTTGAAATGCGTGTTTGTTGGACAATTTGTGTTAATTGTTTTGCTATTATTTACGATTTTATAACATAATTTAATTGCTCTTCCTTTTTTATTTCTCTAACCCCCTTCGCCTTTTTTCATTTGGTACCTTTTTGCTTTTGTATCATTTGGTTGGTTATGATGTAATTTTATAGATAAAAGTGTCATATAAATTTTATTGTTTATTCGAATAAATTTAGTTTCTAGTAAATTGAAATCTCATAACATGCAATTAGTTAATCAAATTAATTAGGAATTTTTGTGTTTTCAATAATAAGTGTATACCAAAATAAATGGTAGGATTTATGAAAAAAGATTTATAATTATTAAAATTTATTTTAAACACAACTTCCGTTTTGAAATAATTTACTTTAAAATCTTTATTTCCTTTTTCTTCGAAAACTTTTTCTATGCATTTTTTCTTTCTTATAATAGAAAACAAAGTAAATACTCTTTTTTAAAAAAACAAGATCTTTGACTTGCATTTTAACAGCAAAAAAAAAAAAAAAAAAAACTTTAGAAAAAAATCCATCACAACTGACAACACTACATCAATTCCCAAAACACTTGTGTCATTATTGATTTTGAAAAAAAAAAATCCATAACGACTTAAAAAAAAAATTTGAAAAATTATTTATGATTAACACGTACAATTTAAACAAAAGCCTTACTAACTAATAGTGACACATTTAGAAAATTGAAATGTAACAAATAAATTTTAAAAACGACAACCAACCAACCAACAACAGTCAAGTCACTCAGTCAAATCAACAGAGCCAACTCAAACAAACAAACCATGTAATCAAACTGTGTAAATATTGAGAGAAAATTAAATAAAAATATATATTTTTTTTTTTTAAATAAATAGAAATAAAATGCATAAAGATTTTTTTTATATAAAAATATAAAAATAAAAAAAAATTTATGTCATTAAATATGTTTCTTTTTATAAATTTAAATTAAATTTGAACCCATTTATTTAAAAAAAAAAAAAAAGCAAATAAATTAGTTCAGCTGTATTTATTTAAAAAAATTCTCAATTTTTATTTATAATTTAACTTTAAAATTAAACAAAATTTCTTTAATATTTAAACAAAAAAATATCTTTTGCTTCTTTAAAAGATTTCATATTTATTTAGCTGTTTTAAGCTTAAATTTGTATTTAAAAATATTTTTCAAATTCCAATTGTCTTGTCTCTGATTAGTTTTGATTGTTTGCTAATGCTCTAGTACTTAGAAATAAATACAAACTGTTTAAATATGGGGAAATTGTCGTCATTAGTTTTTTATTTTTATTTAAATGATTTAATAAAAATTTAGTTTAAAATTTTTCCATTTGTTATTTATTTTTTATATTTTTTATTTTCTATTTTTAGTGCAAACAATGTGGCAAATCTTTTAAACGTTCATCTACCTTGTCAACACATTTGTTAATACACAGTGATACCCGGCCTTATCCTTGTCAATATTGTGGCAAACGTTTTCATCAGAAATCGGATATGAAAAAACATACTTATATACATACAGGTAAGGAGAAAAATTAATTAAATTAAAAAAAAAAATAAATAAAAATCATTTCTTAAAAAAGGTAATTTAACAAATAAAAGGTTTGAGGAGAGAAAGAAATTTGACACAAATCCAGTTTTTAGTAATTTTGTATTCAAAACTATTTTAGGGAAAATAAATTTTTTAAGGAAAATTTAAAATTTTTTTAGGGTTTTTATGAAAAATAAGGATTTTTGATAAATATTCGAATGTTTTGCTTAAAAACGAAATTTTTCTGAAATTTTAGAATACTAAAAAATATTTAATCGATTAAAATCCGGATAATTATTCGAATAAAAAACGGAATAATCGGTAGACAAATTCAAATAATGGTTACAATTAAAATTTTAAATGATATTTTTAACATTTTAAACACTTAAATATATTAATCGATTAAAATCCGGTTAATTATTCGCATAAAAAACCAAATAATCGGTAGAAAAAAAATCAAAAAATTGGTAACAATTAAAATTTTTGATGAAATGTTTAGCATTTTAAGATATAACAAATTATTAATCGACTAAAACCCGGTTAATTATTCGCATAAAAAAACCGAATAATCGGTAGAAAAAAATCAAATAATGGTAACAATTAAAATTTTTGATGAAATGTTTAACATTTTAAGATATAACAAATTATTAATCGACTAAAACCCGGTTAATTATTCGAATAAAAAACCGAATAATCGAATAAATATTTCAATAATGGTTACAATTAAATTCTTTGATGAAATTTTTAACATTTTAAAACATAAAATATATTAATCAATTACAAATCGGTTAATTATTCGAATAAAAAACCGAATAATCGAATAGAAAAATTCCAATAATGGTTACAATTAAATTCTTTGATGAAATTTTTAACATTTTAAAACATAAAATATATTAATCAATTGCAAATCGGTTAATTATTCGAATAAAAAACCGAATAATCGAATAGAAAAATTCCAATAATGGTTACAATTAAATTTTTTGATGAAATTTTTAACATTATAAAATATAAAATATATTAATCGATTAAAACCCAGTTGATTATTCGAATAAAAAGCCGAATAATAGGTAGAAAAATTTAAATAACTAATAATAAATTTACAGCTAAATTTTTGATGAAATTTTCAAAATTTTAAAATATAAGAAATATTAATCGATTAGAACCCATTTAATTATTCGAATAAAAAAGCGAATAATCGGTAGAGAAAATCAAATAACGTTAATATTTAAAATTTTTTATGAAATTTTTTACATTATTAATTAAATATTAAAAATATTAATCGATTAAAACCCGAATATACGAATAAAAAACCGAATAATCGGTAGAAAAATTTAAATAAGGATTAAAATTAAAGTTTTTGGTAACATTTTAGAAATTATAAAACGTAAAAAAATTATTAATTGTTGAAACCGGTTAATTATTCGAATAAAAATTCGATTATTTGATAAGAAAATCCAAACAAATTTGATTTCAAACGAAAATTTTAAAATTTTTCACTTTCTGCAAAATAAAAAAATATAATTATTCCAATAAATAACCGAATAATTAAACGATTAAAAAACTGAATATTCTGTAAATTATTCAAATAAAAAAAAAAAAAAAAAGATTGACCTCAAAATTTACATTAAACGATTTTTTTATTAAAAAAAAAAAAAATATATTAAACGATTTTTTTATTTAAAAAAAATTAATAATTAATTAAAACGAAATTAATATTTTGAATTAAAATAATCGAATAATTATTCGAATAAAAAATATGATTAATCACAAAAATTACATTAAAAGATTTTTTATTCAAAAATATATAATAAACAACAAATCGAATAATCAAATCGTATAAAAAAACGTAAAGTTATCCGAATAAAAAGCGAATAACAGGTAAAAAGAAGTTACAAAAAAAAACTTTTTTATATTTAAATCAAACTAGCAAAATTTCGTATATTCAATTGAATAAAAAAATCGAATAATTATTCGAATAAAAACCGAATAATAATTATTGGAATAAAAAACCGAATACATTTTCGAATAAACATAGCATAATCAGTAAAAAAAAATGCAAAAAGTTACACTTTTATTTTTAAATAAAACTAGCAAAATTTCATATAATTAATCGAATAAAAAACCGAATAATTATTCGAATAAAAACCGAATAATCGATTAAAAAATTACAAAAACCTAAATTTTTATTTGTAAATGAAACTAGCAAAATTTCATATAATTAATCGAATAATAAAAACTTAATAATTATTCGAATAAAAAATCGAATAATCGATTAAAAAAATTACAAAAAACTAAACTTTTATTTTTAAATAAAACTAAAAAAAATATTTAATTTTAATAAAAATCGAATAAAGAAGTGAATAATTAAACAAAATTTAAAAGTAAAATTTTCGAAAAAAAAAGACCTTGAGGTTTTTTGCTTATAACTCAGCCATTTATTTAGAGATTTTCCTGATTTTCAATAGCAATATGCTACAAACCTTAAATAAAATATTGAGGTATTATATAGGTCCCTAAGTAATTTAGAATTTTTAAAATCTTCATTTCAACATACAGACCGGAAAAAAATAAAAATTAACTTAAAACATAAATTAATTTTTTTCTGCTTTAAATAACATTTATTTAATTAAATTATTAGTTCTTTTAAATCCTTTTTATTTTTTTACATTTTATTAACTTCTTTTTTAATCTGTTAACTTTTTTCTTTCTTATTTATTACTTTGCATTTTGTTGTTATTCACCATTAAATTAACACTTGTCATAACAATCATTCTTTTACTCTCTTGGCTCTTACTAACATATGTGTAAATGCCTGTGCTTTTGTCTAGGTTTACATGCATGTAAAACTTTATGAGCAAAAAAAATTTAACACGTCACGTGACTTTAACACTTTGTTTTTGTTTTAGTTTATTACATAGGACTAGAGCTCCCCCTTTTATATATTAAATCACTTGTCTCTATGTTGGAATTGAAGTACTACTAGTATTTGTTGTAGTTTATAAACGATTAAGAGCATAACCATCATATCTGATTTAATTTAACTAATAGAGAGTGAATAAATAATTAAGTAATATTGGTTTTTTGGTATAGAAATATAAGGGTAAAAAAGCTATATTTACTTTTTAAAAAGGGGGATTTTGATTTAAATTTAAAATTCATGGGCAATAAAGAAAATTGCAATAAAAAATAAAAAATTTTAATAGATAACAATTTATGACAAGGACTACAAATGACATAAGGGAAATAATAATAGAATTAAAAAGCATAATTTTTTTTTAGAAAGATTTTTATTTAAAATATTTTTTTATAAAATTATTAATTTTTTGTTAATTTTTTTTTTATTTAATTTTAGGTGAAAAACCTCATAAATGTACTGTGTGCCTTAAAGCTTTTAGCCAAAGCTCTAATTTAATTACTCATATGCGTAAACATACCGGTTACAAACCCTTTGGTTGTGGTCTATGTGATCAAGCTTTTCAACGTAAAGTTGATTTAAGAAGACATCGTGAAAGTCGTCATGAAGATCATACATTATCGCCCTCAACTAATACAAATACAAATAATACTTTAGTTAAAATGGAAGTAAGCAGTAGCTGTTGAAAAGACAGCAAAATGGAAAACTAAAAACCCTGTAAAAATGTTAAATTTTATAAAACCCAAATGGTCTGTTATTTAGAAATGAATAATAAAAAAAAAACCTAAGTCTTAATTAAAGCCAAAGTTTTTGAGCCCATTTTTTATAATTAAAAAAAATAATAATAACAGCCTAAAATTAACCCTCCAACAAAACAAACAAACTAGAAATCCAAAACTTTTTATCTAGAAAAAAGTCAATTTATAAATAATTTTAAATAATTATAATTAAATTTAGTTAAGTTTTTATTTAAATTAAGTTAATTATAAAAAATTTAATATTAAAGCAAAACAAACAAACAAAACCTTTAAATTTACTAAAAATAAGTTTAATTAAATAAAAACTGTGTATATTTACATTATTTTTAGAAATTTAAGACGGAAGACTTTAATTTTAAGTTATTTTTTTATTGTATTCATTATTTAGTAAAATTATTTAGTTATTTTTATTATTATTAAAATTAATTTTATTTTTCTCTTTTATAATAATTATTATTATTTTTTTTTAATTTTTTCTTTTATAAGTGGAAGACTTTGATTTAAAACCATTTCTTTTTTTTATAAAACTTAAAAGAAAAATTCAATTGCAGCTAAATGTACCAAAGAATATTTATTGTATTTCAATTATCCTTTAAATAACTATCCTTTTTTCAATTAATTGGTATGTTCTACTGTTAAAACAATTTTTTTTTATTTTAATTTTATTTTTTTAATAAATATTATTTAATAAATTTTTTATTTAAATTATTTTTGTATTTAAATAATTTTTATTTATAATTTTTTTAAAAAAAACTATTATGAGTTTTTTTACGTTTTTAAGTTGCAAGAAATATTTTAAAAAAGAAAAATATTTGAGAAAATAAAGATAAAGAAAGATGCAAAAAAATATATGAAAAAGAGTTTTATTTAAAAAATGTTAAAAGGAAAGCTTATGAAAAGCTTTGAAAGCTTACGATTAAAAATGAAATTATATTCTATTAATAGGAAATTTTAAATTTATTCCCTTAATATTTCTATCGCGAATTAGTTTACACGCTTCTAATTCCAAGATCGCAAGAGAAGACACCAGAGTCGACATCGCAGTTCATCTTTGAGCCGTCAGTGTATACTTTAGTTCCATATTGTTCAAGAAGATTTCCCTATCTCCATTCACTCCTGCTGGGGAATAGGACTTTAATGATATTTCTGAAGTCCATCTGGGGAGTCATATAGTCGGTAATTGATTGAATTGCGGGAGGTATTAAACTTGATAAAAGTACCAGCTCTGTCTTGCCCGGATTCACTCCTAGTCCACATTCTTTGGCCCAGTTGCTGAGTGTATTCAGAGCAGTTGACATGATATCGCTTATCACGTTCAGAAACAGCCCTGATACCAGTATCACCACATCGTCCGCATAAGCCACGACTTTCACTCCCTAGTCGTCCAATTCGAACAGGATAGTATTAATGACAATAAGCCACAACAGCGAAGAAATCGCACCTCCTTGTGGAGTTCCACGCATAACTTGTTTGGTCTTAACACTGTTGCCAAAATTCTCAATGACGATTCTTGTCTCTAGCATTGAGACCAGCCAGTTGGTGATATAATCCTCAACTCCTAGTTCGTGCAGAGCTTTCTGTATCGCCATAGTCGTGACATTGTTAAAAGGTGTCTTCTATGTCCACAAAGGCAGCCATGTATTGTTTAAATTCAATGGATCGCTCGATGACCCTTACGACTTCGTGAAGAGCCGTCTACGTTGAGCGACCTTTAATGTAGGCGTGTTGACTTCTTGAGAAGCGAGTTGTACCCTTTAGACGCTGCCTTATATATAAATCAATGAGCCAGGGTTTTCAGCTGAAAAGATGAGAGACTAATCGGACGAAAGTCCTTTGCAATCTCATGACTTCTTTTTCCGGTTTTTCGAATGAACACAACCTTCACTCTTCTCCAATTCCGCGGAACATAGTTGAGGATTAGGCAGAGTTTAAAGATTCTATGTAGCCAGGGTATGATGTATACTTTTCCACTTTGTAGCATCCGTGGCATAATGCCATCAGTCCCTGCAGATTTGTACGGAGAGAAGCTATCCATTGGCCATGAAATATTCTCTACGGATATCATGTCATCCTAGATTCCTTGCGAGGAGTTAATATGTGACATGTCCAGGTCGGTAACATCTGTACAGCTAGGAAAATTAGTATTGAGTAAAATGTCCAAAAATTCCGCAAATGATTCTGACCATGAGCCATCCATCCTTTTAATATAAGAGGGGTTATTATGACCATTTGCCAAAACCTTACTGAGTCTTGCAGATTCCTTGATATTTTTTAGAGCAAAAAACTGATGCTATAAAAACTTATTATCAAAGCTAAAATTGTTTGCTATAAAAGTCTACTATTGAAAGTAAAATTAGCTGCTATAAAAGATCAAATTTGAGACTAAACTTGGTTGATAATAAAATTCAAATTGGCTACTATAAAGACCTGCTATGGAAGCTAAAATTGTTTGCTATTATAACTAAAAGTGGCTACCATAAAGCCCAGCTATTGAAGCAAAAAATGGTTGTTTTATAGACCCAAGATTGAGGTTAAAATTATAAATTTAAAATACCTTATTAAAGCAAAAAACTAATGCTACAACGACTTACTATCAAAACTAAAATTGTTTGCTATAAAAGTATACTATTGAAAGTAAAATTAGCTGCTATAAAAGTCCAAATTTGAGACTAAAATTGTTTGCTATTAAAGCTAAAAGTGGCTACTATAAACCCCTGCTATTGAAGCTAAAAATGGTTATTTTAAAACCCAAGATTAAGGCTAAAATTAAAAATTAAAAATAAATTAAAATAAAAGCAAAAAAGGTGCTGCTGTTGGCTAAATATATATTTAGATTAAGAAAAATAAATATAAACATCTGCAATTCCAGCTTTAAATAAAATTTTCAATAGCTGCTAAATTCTTTTACTATTTTTTTTAACCCCTTTAATTTATAGCTTAACAAAAATATTTAAAATATTTTCCTAATAATGAGATCAATGCATTTTCTCTTAAGGACATAAGGAATTTAAAAAATTTGACCTTGTAACATCAAAAGAAAAATTGCTTTTGATATAAACCGCTTGCACAAAAAAAACTCACAAAAATATTCACCTTATTTATCAGCTACAAGAAATTATTGAAATTTTTCAATGAGTAATTTATAAAAATAGCAAAACAAATTAATGAAATATGTATATTTGTGTGTGTAACAGTTTCATAAATATTTCTACAAAACCTATACATTAATACTTTTTTTTATTGTTGTTGCTTTTGACAAATAATAAATAATTATTAACAACATTTTAAACAAATTATTTTAAGAATTTTTGTAAATATTTATTAACAAACTTGATTTGGTAAACCAAATTTTGTCATAAATATCGATCTGTGGGTTTTATTAGGGTTAGTTTTAAAATTTTTATTTAAAAAGAAAAGCGGCTTATTGAAAAATCTTCTTTTAAGTTCGGTAATATTTATTTGATGTTTATAAATTTTTCTTTTTTAAGTTTTTTTATTTTTTTTTTTTTTTTTGTAGAAAATGTTAATAATTAAGCTTTTTGTAAAAAAAAGACCGCATTGATCTCTGCTTTACAAAACTAAATACATTAAAGGACTTAAATTACATTTAATATCAGTATAAAGCAAAAGTAACTAAAATATAGCACTTGATTCCTGTTTTTTTTTTTTTAAGATCACAAAAAAACACTTTAAAGAGTTTCACTAATCATGGCTTTAAAATAATCAATACCTGGTTTTTGTATTGATAATATGACAATTACCCCAAAATTTCAGCTGCTTCAGAGTTTTTTCTTTAACTTTAAAAAATCAAAATATCTCGTTCATTTGCTGGCAAGCAAGAAATAAATCTTAAGGCAAAAAAAAAAAATCTGTTGAAACCAAAACTCCACAATTGCTCAAATTATCCTCAATCAAGCAACTTCGTTTTAAAAAAATGATCAATGATTTTAGTCTTCTTTTGGTCAAGTGCGAATGGATTCATTTGTTGTACGTTTAAATACGTCAACTATTTAACAAATTGATCTGGCAAAAATATCGATTTTTAAACCATTTAAAAATGTCACAAAAAAAAGAAAACAAAAAAAGCTCTTTCTACAATTCAATTGTGTTTTAATAATGATCAAAAAAATAAAATTGTTCACATGTAATTCAAGGACTTGGTTTTCATTTTATTATTACAAAGTACTAAAGAGTTGTCCCAAACAACCTGCCTGCCTGCTTAAGCAGCCAAAGAGGAATCTGTCATACTGTAACAACAGCTTTTTAAAGCCGACAAAGTGTTCGGTCTACGTTTATTAGCGTATCGAAATTATTTTGAAGAACACGTGATAAAATTACATTTCTTTTTTGATTGAATGTGTAGATTTGTATTTTTTAAGTTTAATTTAAGTTTAAACTTTCGAAAGTAAAGATTTAAAAAGAAAAGAACAAATTAATTTAATTAAAGAGTAACTAAAATTTTATTTTGAGTCTGTGAGATTTTTTGAAAAGAATTGCTATAAAGAGAAGTTAAAACTGCAGATCCTATAATATAAAATTCTAAAATTTAAGCTGCAATAACTTGCTACAAATATAAAATTGATAAACATATAAAATTGAAGCTAAAATTAATTAATATAAAACAGTAGAATTTCAAATCAAAGATTTTAAAGCTTTAAAAAATTATCATTAAAACTTTAAAAAATGATCATTAAAACTTAAATTTGTAGCTATAAAAACATTTTATTAAATCTCATATTGTCTGCTGTAATGTTTAAAAAATTTAAACTAATCGAAAAATTTGTGTTAAGCTTTGAATTGAATCCTATAATTAAAGCTTCATAGTATAGATTAAAGCAAAAAACTGATGATATAAAGACTTACTATCAAAGCTAAAATTGTTTGCTATAAAGGCCTATTATTGGAACTAAAGCTAGCTGCTATAAAATCCCAAGATTGAGACTAAAATTGGTCAATATTATAGCTAAAATTGGCTACTATAAAGAGCTGCCATTGAAGCTAAAATTGGCTACAATAAAGACCTACTATTGTAGCTAAAACATTTTGTTTTAAAAATCCAAGATTGATACCAAATTAGTTATTTTAAATAACAATGATTAAAGCAAAAAACTAATGCTTAAAAACTTACTATCAAATCTAAAATAGTTTGCTATAAAGGCCTATTATTAGAACTAAAGCTAGCTGCTGTAAAAACCCATGATTGAGGCGATAATTGGTTAATATTACAGCTAAAAATTGACTACTATAAAGACCTGCCATTGAAGCAGAAATTGGCTACAATACAGATCAGCTATTGAAGCTAAAATTTTTTGTTTTTTTTTTAAGAATCAAGACTGAGACTAAAATGAATTATTTTAAATAACAATGATAAAAGCTAAAATTAGTTGCTTTAAACACCCAAGAATAAAAATGCCTGCACAGAAAAAAATATTTCAAATAATTTTTTAATCAAATTATTAATTAACTTTATATTGGAATTTAATTATATGATTTATTAATATAATTAATTTTCTAATTGGTTTTCAGTTTTGTTTTTTAATAAATTGACAGCTGTTAATAAAATATAAAGTAAAATTAAATATTTGTCTAAAAAAGTACAGAAATAAAATAAATTTAAGTAAATTTTCAAAAATCTTCAGCTCATTGCATCTATTTAAGGAAAAGAAGTAATAATAATACCAATTATTCTAGTTATTAATATTATCATTTTGATGATTGGAGCAAAATCAATTAAAAATTAATTAATATTACAAATTTCGTAATTGAAGTACATTTTTACTTTTTTCTGTGTGATTAAAGCAACAAAAAAACTGATGCTATAAAAACTTACTATCAAAGCTAAAATTGTTTGGTATTATTATTAGAACTAAAACTAGCTGCAATGACAGTCCAATAATAAAGATATTTTATTAAAACTCATATTGTCTGCTATAAAAGTCTACTAGTAGTTTCCTATCTAAAATTTTGTAAAACTTAAACTAATTGCTATTGAATGCTACAATTAAAGCTCAAATAAAATGTTTATAGCATTTCAGATAACAACTTAAATTTGTAGCTATAATAACAATTAATTAAATATCATATTGTTCAATATAATGACTTAAGATTGAAGCTAAAATTAGTTGCTAAATCGTTTAGGATCAAACAGTTTAAAGCTTAAATTGATTGCTATAAAAATATTAAGATAAAAGCTTATATTAATAGCTATAAGGACATATTATTAAAGTTTATATTGTCTATTAAATGACTTAACATAAATAAAATAATTGCTAAACAAGTTTAAGATTGAACAGTTTAAAGCTTAAATTAATTTCTAAAAATCTTATAATTAAATCATAAATATATTGCTTTAAAAACATTAAAATAAATAATGTTTAGCTATAAAGACATATTATTAAAGCTCATATTGTCTACTATAATGATTTTAAATGGCAGTTAAAATTAGCTAATATAAAAGTGTAGAATTAAAAAAGGTTTTCTTGCTATAAATATCCTAAATTAAAGCTATAACTAGTAGCTACAAATGCCTTTAATTAAGGCTGAAACAAGTTGCTATAAAATATATAAAATAAATACGAAAATTATTAGCTATAAAGTCCTACAATGAAAGCTAAAATTTATGGCGATTATTAACTACAAAAAAAATATGAAATATGGCTGCTACAAATATTTAAAATTAAAATAAAATATGTTACTTTAAACAAATATGAACAAAGCTAAAATTGTTTGCTTTAAAACCTTTTAATCAAAGTTAAAATGGTTTAAAAAAGATATGAAAGAATGAGCTAAAATAGTTGCTATAAAGATCCATAAAAGAAGCAGAAATAGTCTGCTTTAATAACTTTCCCTTAAAACTAAAATTAGTTTATATAAAGATCTATGAATTAAGCTAAAATTAATTGCTACAAAATAATACAACTATAACTAAAATTATTTCAATTAAGATTAGAAATTAAAGCTAAAATTTGTTTCTTAGAGACTTCACATTAAAGTTAAAATTATTTTATATAAAGACCTAAAACTAAAACTTATATTGATTCCAAATAAACCTGGAATTTTTATTATTAAAGCGAAATTAAAGCTAAAGCTATTAAAGCTAAAATTTGTTGATATAAAAACACATGATTAAATTAATTTCAATGCAAGTCCTACGATTGAAATTTAAATTGGTTTCAAAAATTAAGCTAAAATCTTTTGTTATAAAGATTTGTTATTAAAATAGTTTATATAAAGATTTTCAACTAAAGCCAAAAATAGTTTATATAAAACCCAGCAAATAAAACTAAAATTATTCAGTTTATACAGACAAATATCTACAAATGAGGCTAAATAAGTTGCTATAAAAAGTCCACGATTGAAGCTAAACTATAAAGAGTTATGATTGCTACTAAAATTTGTGCTGTAATATCAATAAAAAAAACTAAAATTAGTTTAAATAACTGTAAATTGGGCTAAAATTGGTTGACATGAAAAGTTTATATAAAGATCTTTAACAAAAGCTAAAAATAGTTTATATAAAAATCAGCAACTAAAACTAAAATTATTGAGTTTATACTGACAAATATTTACAAATGAAGCTAAATTAGTGGCTATACTAAGATTGAAGCTATACTGTAAAGAGCTATGATTGTTTCTAAAATTAGTTGCTGAAAACATTAATAACAAAAACTAAAATTAGTTTAAATAAATATTAAAAAATTAGGCTAAAATTAGTTGACACAAAAATCTATAACGAAAGTTAAATTTTTCAAAATCAGGAATTGAAACTAAAACTAGTTTCTTGGGAAATTTTGTTTATGTCTAGATCTGTGGCTGGAAGAAGCCAAATAGCTTAAATAGGCCTTTATAAAGCCCTATGATTAAAATTAAAATCGATTCCAAAAATTGGTTACTATAAATATTTTCAAATTAAGCTAAAATTAGTTTACATAAATACCAGTGACTAAAGCTGAAATTAGTTTCTACAGAGCTATGACAAAAGCTGAACTTTTTTACTATAAATACAGTTATTAGTTGCTATAAACATCTATAATAAAACCAAAATTTTATTGCTATAAAGATCACAGTTTGAAGTTAAAATAGATTACTATAAAAATTTACAATTGCTGCTTTAATTTGTTGCTGTAAACATCCATAAGAAAAGCTAGATTTAGTTGAAATAAACTAAAATTGGTTGCCTTAAAAATCTACATTTAAATCAATTTTTTCCAATCAAGATCATAAATTAAAGTTTAAATCAGTTTCTTCCTATTAAAGATAAAATTAATTGATATCAAGACCTGTGACTAAAACTATTATTAGTTCACAAAAAAGCAAAAATTACCGCTAAAATTATATGTTATATATATCAACTATTAAAGCTTAAATTGGTTGATATAAAAAACCAGCAATTAAAGCTTAAATTGGCTCCAAGAATATCTTACAATTAAAATTTAAATCTGTTCGAAAAATGTTACTTAAATTGGTTGCTATAAAATTTTATTAGTTGTTACAGAGCTACGATTAAAGCTGAACTTGGTTGGCTATAAAGTCCTTAGAATGAATCTAAATTAGTTGTTATTAACTTGAATGGTAAAAGCTAAGATTAATTTTTATAAATAAATATGATTAATGCTGAAGCTGAATACTATAAAAAGCTACAATTCCTGCTAAAATTAGTTGGAGTTAATATCTAAAAAAAATTAAAATTAATTGCTATAAATGAATTTCCAAATGAAACTAAATTAGATGCTATAAATATATACGATAAAAGCTTTAATGTATTACTATAAAATACTATATTGAAAGCAAAAATTTAATACTATAACAAGCTAAGACTCCTGCTGAAATTAGTTGTTAAGTCTTAAAATTAGTTGCTATAAATGAAACTATGAATCAAACCCAATAATTTGCTATAAATAACTATAATAAAAGCTAAAATTAATTGCTATAAACTGCTATGATTTAAACTAAAATAGAAAACTATAAAATCTACAATTGTTGATAATATTAGTTTTTGTAAACTTCAATAACTACTAAAATTAGTTGCTATAAATAAAGATAAGAATTAAACTAAATCTATGATAGAAAGCAAAATAGTCGGAAATTGTCTATTACAAAAGCTAGAATTAGTTACTACAACCGGCCAAGAAAAAGGCTAAAATTATTTGCTATAAATTTACATGATAAATGCTAAAATTTATTACTATACAAAACTATATCAAAAGCTAAAATTTAATACTATAAAAAGCTAAAAATTCTGCTAAAATTAGTTACTAACTTTTAGAATTAGTTGCTTTAAATGAAGTTATGAATCAAGCTTAATTATCTAATATAAATAACTATAATAAAAGCCAGAATTATTTGCTATAAACTGCAATGATTAAAATTAACTATAAAAAGCTACAATTGTGGATAATATTAGTTTTTGTAAACTTCAATAACTACTAAAATTGGTTGCTCTAAATGAAGTTGCGAATTAAGTTAAATCTATGACAAAAGCTAAAACTAGTTTCTATAAACATCCAAGAAAAAAATCAAAAATTAGTGGCTATAAACCTATGATTAAAGCTAAATTTGAATACTATAAAAAGCTACGAAAGTTGCTACAACTAGTTGCTTTAAACATCTAAAAAACCGAAATTGGTAGCTATAAAATTAGAATTAAAGCTAAAATTGTCTGGCAAGGAAATTATAATTTAAACGAATTTAGACAAATATAAATATTTTAAATTAAAAACAAAATATAAACGTAGTAATACCTACGAATAAATACAAAATTGGTTGCTATAAAAAGCTACAAATAAAACTAATAATTCTTATAAAAACCTGCAATAGAAACTCTAATTTCTTGCTATAAAACCTTGACGCTTAAAGCTGAATTTTTTAATAAAATAAAACCATTTAAAAATAAATTATTTCCAGACAATTAAAAATCTCTCTTAACAAATCCATTCCCTTTTGATATCCTGACATTTCTATTTAATATCTTTTTTATATATAAAGAAAAAAACACCTTTTTTATAAACTCCAAATGAAATAATTGCTATAAAAGGACCTTTTCTCAATACACTTTAAAATCCTATTACAATCATCAATATCTTCAATCATCAATTCTTCAACAATTTATGACAACTTATCAACCTGTTTCTGTTTCAAAATAAACTTCTCAGGATTTTATTATTAGAATTCTTTACAAGTGCTAAAGTATTACAATTGTCCATAACAACATAAATTTGTCACAATTCTAAAACAATTGAACAAAGATCACCAAAAACAATAAGAGAAAAAAAAAGAGCAGATCAGTAAAAAAGAAAAGAATTTTAATAGTCAATCTAAGTTAACAAAGACTCCATGTGATGCCTTTATAATCAAATAAATTCTAAAAAGAAAAAGATCAAAAAAATAAAAGAAAAAACAACCTGTAAAAAGAGAGCAAATGATGATCGTTAAATCCAGACAATGAGTAAAAAAAAAAAACAACAACAACAAAAAGATCACAAGCAAAAAAACATTAAAATTGGGTCAGTGCAAGGAAACTATACATAAAAACACATAAGCAACAATAACAAATTCTACTACACCCTTAAAAATAAAGCAAACAACAACAACAAACAAAAAGAGTATTAAAGCCAAGATTACTTTCGACTCCTGTTATAATAAGGTGAGTGAGTGTAATTGTGTGTGATTGTTGCAAGAGGAGTGTGTGACAGGTGCAGTGGTAACAGCAGCCAAAATGTGAAGAACTTCTGCTTCAATAAGACAAGAAAAAAATCGGCTTAAATGGTTTTTTTCTTACAGATTTTTTTTTTTTTTGCGTTTCGCTGTAGGTATAGTTTTTGTGGCATGTTTTAAAATACTTTGTAAAAACAAAACCTGTAGCTGAGAGAAGACAAAACAAAAATATTCTTATGAAAAATCAGTGTCTGTAACTCCTTAGGGATTTTGGTTGCGTTATTGTTTTTGCAATATTATGTTGGTTAGTTTCTTGTTTTTGATGAGTCTAGCAAATAAGATGATAATAACACTTCAAATAAACAAAAAAATGTGTTTAAAATATGATTGAGCATAATATTAGCACCACAAATAAGTAGAGAAAAAAAGGAATTTAAGGATTTACAACTAGGATTTTAGGGATTAATGAAATAATCGTTTGTCTGTAATAAATTGACTTTAATTTGTAGGTGTTAAAGTTCTTTTAGTTTTGCAACAATACATAATGATTGTTTTGTAAGAATGAAAGGTTCAAAACGGATTTACTTTGGTTTAATAGCAAAATTGTTGGTTTGCTACAATGACTTACGATTGGTGTTATATTAAAAAAATAAAATATGCGATCAAACCTAAAACTGGTTGCTATTAAGATTTGCGATTAAAGTTAAAATTGGCTGCTATAAAGACTGAGATTTAATCTTAAATTTGCTACTATAAAAATTTGGCATTTAAGTAAAAATTGGCTGATAGATATGCAATTTAAGCTAAATTTAGTTGCTATAAAAGCTATAAAATTGGCTGCTATAAAAAAACTATAACCAAAGCTAAACTTATTTGCTATAAAGATCAGATATCAAAACTAAAAGTGGTGGCAAGAATGTTCTATAATTGAAGCTAAATTTAGTTAGAATAAATTCCCGGAATTTTCTATAAAAAGAAAATTTTTATCGAAAATTTTGCTCTAAAAAGAAAATTTTTATTGAAAATATAGCTATAAAAAGAAAATTTTTATCGAAAATTTTCTATAAAAAGAAAATTTTTATCGAATATTTTCTATAAAAAGAAAATTTTTATCGAAAATTTTGCTATAAAAAGAAATTTTTAATCGAAAAAATAGCTTAAAAAAGGAGGATAAGAAAATTTACGAAAATTTTGCTATAAAAAGGAAAAATTTTTATATAAAGGAACATTTTTATAGAAAATTTTCTATAAAAAGAAAATTTTGCTATAAAATGATAATTTTTATTGAAAATTCTGCTATAAAAAGAAAATTCTTATCGAAAATTTTCTATAAAAAGAAAATTTTTATCAAAAATTTTGCTACAAAAAGAAAATTTTTATCAAAAATTCTGCTATAAAAAAAAAAAAAAAAAATTTATCAAAAATTTTGCTATAAAAAGAAAATTTTTATCGAAAATTCTGCTATAAAAAGAAAATTTTTATCGAAAATTTTCTATAAAAAGAAAATTTTCTATAAAAAGAAAATTTTGCTATAAAATGATAATTTTTATTGAAAATTTTGCTATAAAAAGAAAATTTTTATCGAAAATTTTCTATAAAAAGAATATTTTTATCGACAATTTTGCTATAAAAAGAAAATTTTTATCAAAAATTCTGCTATAAAAAGAAAATTTTTATCGAAAATTTTCTATAAAAAGAAAATTTTTATCGAAAATTTTCTATAAAAAAAAAATGATATTGAAAATTTTCTATAAAGAACATTTTTATCGAAAATTTTCTATAAAAAGAAAATTTTTAACGATAATTTTGCTACAAAAAGAAAATTTATATCGAAAATTTTGCAATAAAAATAATATTTTTATCGAAAATGTTGCTATAAAAAGAAAATCTTTATCGACAATTTTGCTATAAAAAGAAAATTTTTATCGAAAATATTGGTATAAAGGAAAATTTTTATCGAAAATTTTGCTATAATTTTCTATAAAAAGAAAATTTTTGTTGAAAATTTTCTATAAAAAATTTTTATTGAAAATTTTCTATTAAAAAAAAAAAATATTGAAAATTTTCTATAAAAAAAAAAAAAATTATTGAAAATTTTTTATAAAGAAAATTTTAATCGAAAATATTGGTATAAAGGAAAATTTTTATCGAAAATTTTGCTATAATATTCTATAAAATGAAAATTTTTATTGAAAAATTTCTTTTTTTTCTTTTTATAGAATATTTTCGATATAAAAAAATTTTTATAGAAAATTTCTATAAAAAAATTTTTCTAGAAAATTTTTATAAAAAAATTTTAACAATAATTTTGCTACAAAAAGAAAATATATATCGAAAATTTTGCAATAAAAAGAATCGAAATTTTCTATAAAAAGAAAATTTTTATCGAAAAATTTCTTTAAAAAGAAAATTTTTATATAAAATTTTGCTATAAAGGAAAATTTTTATCGAAAATTTTGCTATAAAATGATAATTTTTATCGAAAATTTTCTATAAAAATAAAATTTTTTACGAAAATTTTCTATAAAAAAAAAAAAAATTATCGAAAATTTTGCTATAAAAAGACATTTTTAACGAAAATTTTGCTAAAAATAAAAGCTAATAAGAAAATATTTATCGAAAATTTAGCTATAAAAATAAAATTCTTATCGAAAATTTTGCTATAAAAAGAAACTTTATCGACAATTTTGCTATAAAAAAAAAAATATTTATCGAAAATTTTGCTATAAAAGAAAAGTTTTATAGAATATTTTGCTATAAAGGAAAATTCTTATCGAAAATTTTCTATAAAAAGAAAATTTTTATCGAAAATTTTCTATAAAAAGAAAATTTTTATCGAAAATTTAGCTATAAAAAGAAAATATAGACAATTTTGCTATAAAGAGAAAATCTTTATCGACAATTTTGCTATAAAAAGAAAATCTTTATCGACAATTTCGCTATTAAAAGAAAATATTTATCTACAATCTCGCTATAAAAAGAAAATCTTTATCGACAATTTCGCTATAAAAAGAAAATTTTTATCGACAATTTCGCTATAAAAAGAAACTCTTTATCGACAATTTTGCTATAAAAAGAAAATCTATCGAAAATTTTGCTATAAAGGAAAAGTTTTATCGAATATTTTGCTATAAAGGAAAATTTTTATCGAAAATTTTCTATAAAAAGAAAATTTTTAACGAAAATTTTGCTATAAAAAAAATTCTTATCGAAAATTTTGCTATAAAAAGAAAATATTTATTGAAAAATTTGCTATAAAAAGAAAATATTTATCGAAAATTTCCTATAAAAAGTAAATTTATCGAAAATTTCCTATAAAAAGTAAATTTATTGAAAATTTTCTTTAAAAAGGAAATTTATCTAAAATTTAAATTTAAATTTATCGAAAACTTCCTATAAAAAGGAAATTTATCGAAAATTTCCTTTTAAAAGAAACTATCAAAAATGTTATAAAAAAGTAAAAAGGACGAGGACCAGGACAACTAGTTATTTTCTTATTCACTTTAAAACATTGACAGAATCAAAATTTCAGTTTTTATTAAAATCCATTTCAAATATTTGTCATCAATAAAAAATCTTCTTTACAATCACCCTTAAGGACATGTAATTGTACGTTTTTTTTTTTTTTTTTTTTTCTTGGTTTCATAATTTATAGAAGATCCTTAAATATTTAAGTAGATCATTTGCTGGTGTTGGTAATGGGCCCACGTTCATTGCCACAACAACAACAATAAAATGAAGAAGAACCTAAAAATAAAACAGCAAGCTGCTGTAATTTTCATTACAAAAGCCGCTATATAAGCAAAATATTATATTCGTAGCATGTGGTTTATTAAACGTTGTTTTGAGGATTTTGCGTTTTTTTTTTTTTTCGTGTTGGTCAAGAATGAATACCTTAAGTTAATGAAACCGGCTGCAGTTTTTTCTTAACATTTTGAGCCACTTCATTTCAAAAAAAGGGCCCAAAAGAAGCTCATGGCTCAAGATACAAAATATTAAAAGAAAAAAATGCAGTTAGTAGGGTTTTTTGTTGTATTTGTAAGCCCAACAACGTTTAGAGGAAGCCTGCTGACGTTTTTTAAGTTTTTGTCGAACAGACAGGTTTACAGGATTCATTTAGGACAACGGCATATCCATACTTTAAAAAAAATACACACAGACTTAAAAAAAAAACGAAATACTATAGCAGGTGCTTATTTAAACATTTTAGTTTTCTTTTTCTTTTTCATCTTTTGCTAAACCAAGATTGCAGCAGGGTTCTTCTCGTTAATAAGAAATCTTTTCGTTGTTTTTTTTTTAATATATTTTTTTTATTGCTCCTTTTTTGTTTGTAGTATAAACGTTCAGTTGCTAAGGGATGCCTCAACAAATGCTAAAGACTCGTAATAACAACAAAAAGGATATAAAATCGCTGTCTTTAGTGAGTTTTTAAGGCTCATCGTTATTACAGCACCCGATTACATTTTTACAGGTGCCTTTATTATAACAACAACTAACATGTATGTTCACAACGTTTTTCTTGTTTTGTCTGACTATGTAAAAGAAGAAGAACTGTTGTGAGTAGCATCCTTTTTTTTCTTATATGATCATGAAGTTTTGCTCATTGTCATTATCATGATCATTATTCATTTAAAGCGGCACTTGTTGTAATATATATTTTTTAAGACGATTTGTTTATAAAGGGTATTTAGATGGAAGGAGTTAATTTTTATAGTTGTACAGAAAATTTCAAAAATTTAAAAAAAATGTTAAAAAAAATACAATTAAAGACAAAAGTATTCATTAAACAAAAAATTAAAAACTATGATGAAATTTTATGGTTTACCTAATATAACTAATTATTGACACCATGTAAACAATTGTCATTTATCGATTTTATAAAAATATGAATTAATTAATGTTATCTTAGGTAAATTTTTAAATGTTTACATACATTTTCCAATTGTTGACATCATGTAATTTATCAATTTTAAGCCATATTTTCTAGTATTTATAATTTTTTAGTGTATTACTGGGAAATATCAATACAAATGTATTGTTTATATAATTTACATAATTGTTGACATCATGTAAACAAATGATTTTTATTGGTTTTTACAATTACTAATAACTATAATGTTGTAGAGAAAATTTATTTAATTCTGATCTGATTTTATGTAAAATTTTAATTGTTTACCTCAATTTTCCAATTATTGAAATCATTTAAACAATTAGTTTTAAGCTTTATTTAGGGCCATGTCTTCATATATTGATGAATTTATATTGTTTACATGATTTACCTAATTCTTGACATCGTGTAGACATTTCAATTATTTTTTGGAAATTTGAACAGATTTAAGTTATTTCAGGAAAATTTAAATTTTTTACCTTAAATTTTCAATTGTTGACATCATGTAAACAATTAGTTTTAGCTTTATTTTCTTAAAAATGTAATTTTTTAAGGATATGTCTTCAAATACTGATGAATTTATATTATTTACATAATTATTGACATCGTGTAAATAATTTATTTTGATTGATTTTTTTAAATTTTTACAAATTTAAGCTATTTAAGGAAAATTTTAATTATTTACATCCATTTTCAATTGTTGACATCATGTAAGCAATTAATTTTTAGCCATATTTTCAAAAAATTGTTACTTTTAGATTTATTTATTGTGTAAATAATTGTTTTACATTGCTTACATTAGGTAAATAATTATTTGATACGATTTCTTTTAGGTAAACAATTATTTTATAATGTTAAAGCTATGTAAACAATTAATTTACATTGTTTACACTAGGTAAATAATTATTTGCAATAATTTACATTAATAAGTCATATGTTTATATTGTTTTAGTGAAATTTTAATGCTTAATCGCAATCTTTACATTATTGACCTCATGTAAATAATTAGTTTTAACTATATTTTATTATAAATGTTATTTTCTAGGGTTGTACCGTCAAATATTGATGATTTTTTGTTGTTTACATAATTTCCATAATCGTTGACATTGTGTAGACAATTAATTTTTATTGAATTTTTCACAATTTTGAACAGATTTGTTATTTAGAAAAATTTTAATTATTTACCTTAATTTTTTAATTGTTTACAACATGTTAATAATTTATTTTTAGCCATATTTTCGAAAATTTTTTACTTTCTTGAGCTTTACTGGTAAATATTGATGATAAACGATTTATTTGTTTTGTAAATATTTATTTTACATTGTTTTCTTTGGGTATATAATTATTTATTATGATTTATAATAGGTAAAAAATTAATTTACATTGTCTACACTATGTAAATAATTATTCGGAGCTATTTGCAATAATAAGCAATTTATTTACATTGTTTGAGTAAAATTTTAATTTTTTACATTAATTTTTCAGTTGTTGACATCAGGTAAACAATTAGTTTTCAGCTTTATTTTCTTAAAAATGTAATTTTCTAGTACTATATTAATGTATTTATATTGTTTACGTAATTTACCTATTTGTTGACATCGTGTAGACAATTCTTTTTGATAGATGTTTTTTTAATTTGAACAGATTTAAGTTATTTGAGAAAAATTTTATTTTTTTACATCAATTTTCAAATTGTTGACATCATGTAGTTCTTAACTATATTTTCTTAAAAATGTAATAATAAAGTCTATGTCTTCAAATATTAATGAATTTATATTGTTTACGTAATTTACCTAATTGTTGACATCGTGTATACAATTAATTTTAATTGAATTTTTCACAATTATGAACACATTTAAGTTATTTAAGGAAAATTTTAATTGTTTACCTTAATTTTTCAATTGTTTACAATGTGTAAATAATTAATTTTTAGCCATATTCTCAAAAAAAAAAAAAAAATACTTTCTTGAGCTTTACTGGTTAATATAGATGATAAACGATTTATTTGTTATGTAAATAATTATTTTACATTATTTACTTTGGGTAAATAATTATTTAATATGATTTATATTAGGTAAAGAAATAGTTTATAATGGTAAAGCTATGTAAACAATAAATATACATTGTTTACATTAGGTAAATAATTCTTTGAAGTGATTTACATTAATAAGCTATTTATTTAAATTGTTTATTTAAGGTAAATAATTAATTTTCATTACTTGCTCGAGGTAAATAATAGATTTTCGTTCTTTATATAATGTAAATAATTGATTTAGATTATTTTTTTGAGTAAATATTTAATTTTTATTGTTTATCTTAGATAAACTTTTGTTTTTAATTGATTACCTTATGTAAATAATACGTTTACATTGTTTACTATACATATATACATTGTTAAAAAATAATTTTGGAAGTTAAGTTCTTAAAAAAATATATGAATTGGTTAGTTAAAATCATCATTCTCTTCCAAAAAAATCACTCTTTTTCTTGTAAAACCCTGTAATTTAAAGCAATTCACCTGCTTATTTTTTGGACTGATTGCCAACCTGGTTGTTGTCTTATTGTCTGTCTGTCCGTCCATCTATCTCAGTCAATGTGTTTATGAATGTGGATTTTTTCTTAAACTTCATGTAGTTTTTGTTACAATTTCCAATCTTCATACATTGGGCTACTCAATTTTATGACATTATGCTGCATTAACGCTGCTGCCACTAATGTTGAGAATGGTTGATGAGCAAAATGATGATAATGATGTTGCAGCATTGGTTTGCCTGTATGTAAGTGAGTGTGTGATGTAAAAGGTGCGCTTGTTTATTTTAACTTTAATCAAGCACCAAAAAAAAAAGCAGCACAATTCCTGACCTAAGACATCATTTTTTTACATAGCCCTGTCTGAGTTTATTTATTATTGAAGATTCTGAGCATGTCTTTTTTGTTTTTGTAACTTGGTTGGTTAAGTGTTGATGAACTGGTCTATAAGGGGTTGTTTGTTGAGGCTGTTTTTTTTTCGTAGCTGTTGATGTTGAAAATTTTTGATGTTGTTTTGTTTATTTTAATTCATTGGAAACTATTTCAATTTTTATTAATAGCTAAAGTCACAGACACTTAAAAAATCACCTGCATATTGAAGTTTGTATTATACCGGCAGTTTTTTTCTTCGTTTTTCTACTTTTCAATTATCAATTTTGTAGATCCTTTAAGGAAAAAAATGCATACGTTTAAAAAAATGTATCTCTTTGGAATGCCAGGATATGTAATTTAGTTTATGACAAGAAGAGAGGAAAAACATAATAAGAAGCAAGGGGGAAATATAATAAATTGAATTAGAGGTTAATAAATTCTAATCTTTAAAGCGGGTTTTCTAAAAAAAAAATTTTAATTATTAGGCGATCATTTTAAAGACAGGGTTTTCTAAAAGGAGATATCAATAAATTATAAATTATAAATTATAAATTATAAATTATAAATTATAAATTATAAATTATAAATTATAAATTATAAATTATAAATTATAAATTATAAATTATAAATTATAAATTATAAATTATAAATTATAAATTATAAATTATAAATTATAAATTATAAATTATAAATTATAAATTATAAATTATAAATTATAAATTATAAATTATAAATTATAAATTATAAATTATAAATTATAAATTATAAATTATAAATTATAAATTATAAATTATAAATTATAAATTATAAATTATAAATTATAAATTATAAATTATAAATTATAAATTATAAATTATAAATTATAAATTATAAATTATAAATTATAAATTATAAATTATAAATTATAAATTATAAATTATAAATTATAAATTATAAATTATAAATTATAAATTATAAATTATAAATTATAAATTATAAATTATAAATTATAAATTATAAATTATAAATTATAAATTATAAATTATAAATTATAAATTATAAATTGTAAATTATAAATTATAAATTATAAATTATAAATTATAAATTATAAATTATAAATTATAAATTATAAATTATAAATTATAAATTATAAATTATAAATTATAAATTATAAATTATAAATTATAAATTATAAATTATAAATTATAAATTATAAATTATAAATTATAAATTATAAATTATAAATTATAAATTATAAATTATAAATTATAAATTATAAATTATAAATTATAAATTATAAATTATAAATTATAAATTATAAATTATAAATTATAAATTATAAATTATAAATTATAAATTATAAATTATAAATTATAAATTATAAATTATAAATTATAAATTATAAATTATAAATTATAAATTATAAATTATAAATTATAAATTATAAATTATAAATTATAAATTATAAATTATAAATTATAAATTATAAATTATAAATTATAAATTATAAATTATAAATTATAAATTATAAATTATAAATTATAAATTATAAATTATAAATTATAAATTATAAATTATAAATTATAAATTATAAATTATAAATTATAAATTATAAATTATAAATTATAAATTATAAATTATAAATTATAAATTATAAATTATAAATTATAAATTATAAATTATAAATTATAAATTATAAATTATAAATTATAAATTATAAATTATAAATTATAAATTATAAATTATAAATTATAAATTATAAATTATAAATTATAAATTATAAATTATAAATTATAAATTATAAATTATAAATTATAAATTATAAATTATAAATTATAAATTATAAATTATAAATTATAAATTATAAATTATAAATTATAAATTATAAATTATAAATTATAAATTATAAATTATAAATTATAAATTATAAATTATAAATTATAAATTATAAATTATAAATTATAAATTATAAATTATAAATTATAAATTATAAATTATAAATTATAAATTATAAATTATAAAATATAAATTATAAATTATAAATTATAAATTATAAATTATAAATTATAAATTATAAATTATAAATTATAAATTATAAATTATAAATTATAAATTATAAATTATAAATTATAAATTATAAATTATAAATTATAAATTATAAATTATAAATTATAAATTATAAATTATAAATTATAAATTATAAATTATAAATTATAAATTATAAATTATAAATTATAAATTATAAATTATAAATTATAAATTATAAATTATAAATTATAAATTATAAATTATAAATTATAAATTATAAATTATAAATTATAAATTATAAATTATAAATTATAAATAATAAATTATAAATTATCTATATATATATATATATATATATATATATATATATATATATATATATATATATATATATATATATATATATATATATATATATATATATATATATATATATATATCCATCTATCTATCTATATATATGTCTGTCTATCTATCTGTCTGTCTGTGTATCTGTTCGTCTTCTTCGAAATTACTTTAAACTTCACTTATAACAAAACCCTTTACTTTTTTCTTTAGTTTTTTAAACCGTTATTCTTTCCTTTATCCTTGTTTCAGTTTCTAATATTTATCCCTCGCATTTTATTCATAAATCGCTAACACTCTTTGCAACGTTTGGTTTTTTATAGGGGCTCTTAAGGCATTTTCTTGGCCAGCTTTTCAAAAAATAAAAAAAGAAACGTATCCAAATTCTCTTTTTTCTTTAAATGCTGTAAATAATGACTGTTAATTCTAGTTATTTGACAAATTATGTGGGTTCAGGTGTTGCATATGTGTATTTTCATTTTTTTATCAAAGACTTTTTTTATAAAGAAGGGGGTTAATTTTTGTTTAAAACGGTTAAAGACCTTTGGGCTGTAGTAAGATACTAATTTAGAGTTTATCTAACTTTTTATAAGCGAATGATTGCAAATGAACCCCCTTTGAAATTGTGTTTTAAAATTCCACATAAGAACAGAGAAAAACGTTATTTTTTTTTTGATAACAAAATTTGCTAAATGAATGTTAAAGAACCTAAAACTGAATTTTAAAAAAGTGGGTTTTAAATTACGAGTTCTATGCTATAAATTCACATAAAAAAATAAAAAAAAAAATAACATTTTATTAAAAAAATTTCGTAGCCTTATTTATAGTAATTTCGATTTGTGACCAACTCTTTAATCGACTTAAAGAGGTTCTACAATTAGATACATTTTTCAGTTTACAATCAGAAAACTATGACCTAAAACCGCTATAAAACAATTATAATCCAAAAAAATAAATTTTTAAATTCTGGATAGTAAATCAACTGATTAGTAATGAAATGAGATTCAAATAACTTTTCTATAGTAGAACCAACCAATGAACTTTAATCTCTCTAAAAAAAACCAGGGACTCCTATAAACCTCTCTAAAAAGTTGAATGAACCTAAAACATTTTTAATATATTCCTACATTTAAAATTATCATTTAAGTATTTTACACCAATTATTTTTTATACCTAATACCATAAACTACCGTTTTGTTAACACTCACAAAAAAACAAAATATCCTTAAAAAGCAAACATTTTGCAAAGTTGATTCTATTCTAAAATTAAAATTCCAATAACTTTAAAAAAAAAGTTTAATGAACTTATTTGACTCTTACGTTTAAATATTTCCAATATTTTAACATTTAAATTTAAAAAACAAAAAAAGAAATATCTTTTACTCAATTATTTTTCATATTACTACCATAAATATCCTTTAAGTTGAATAAACTTTTAAATGTAGAAAGAGATCTTACAAATTAGATCCTTAACTCAATTATTATACTCTTAAGCTATAAATATCCTTTTGAATATAAAGGTGATCAAACTTTTTTGTTAAATTTGTTTAGGTTTATTGAACTTGATGTTGAAACAACGGTAATTGAAATAAGTCAACATTATAAAAATGCATAAATACAAATCCTCTGTCTTATTTCTTCTCTAAAAAAAAGTATTAGCTTTAAGGGTTTTAAGCATTTGAAACCCCTATATTTATAGCAATATTATTAGCAACAGGTCTTTGACATCTTTTAACTACCATTAAATGAAAATGAAAAAAAAAAAAAAACATTTTGTGATAAAATATTATTTGGTCAGGTTCAATAAACCTTAGATTTTTAAATGACTCTAAAACTAAAATAAAACAAAAAGTAAGGAAAAAAACTGCTAATCGTTTGACAAACCGAAAAATATGTCTTTTTTAAGACACAACTAAATACTAATGCCAATTTTCATCTTTTGTTTGTGTAGTTTGCCAAGTGAAACTGTCAAAGGATCTTAAGCCTGACTTGGCTTGGGCTCACTTACAATTTGTGTTGGTATTTAGTGACTTGTGTCGCTTGTTTGTTTGCAGTTTACTGCTACACATTTTATTAAGGGTTTGCTTTAGTAAATATACAAATATTTGTGTGTACTCAGGGACTGATCGTCAACACAGAAGAGAGTCAAAAATACCCTTCTTATGTTTGTATACAAAACAAACTATTTGTGAGGCTTAAACATTCACTTATATGTATGAAGACTAACACAATTATAAATAATATTATATATACAAATATTTGTAGCAAGGAACAAAGTATGACTGTCACTAGTACGGGGGTACTAATAAAAGTGATCTTTATAGACTAATTCCTTTTAATTAGAATTAATTATTATTCAATTTCCAAAGAGAATCCCACATCTTTGGAAAATGAATAAAAATTTCATAAAAATTTTACAAGATTTTTGTTATTTGAAATAATGTAGAAGAATCCAAGTGCTTTTAAACGTCTAAAAGTAGTCCCTTGATCTACTCCCAATGATTTTAAAAGCATTTCTTGTGCTTAGCACGAGTCTTAATCGAGCAAACAATCCAATTCTTGATCTTAAAACTTTTTCAACTGTCCGGTATGCTTCCTTAAATGTACATCGAAATCGTTACTTTTAGATCTTCTAGGCCACTAACCGTAAGTTGTCTCACCTTAGACATAGACTTGTATCAAAATCGATGCCTTTCCGTAGCGGAAAATTAAGTAAAACTCTCCCAATTTATCATATTTTTATACGATATTAAAAATTTCAACTCCGGTTATAGAAGAATTTGTTAGTCAGCTCATTAGCTTTATTATTTCTCTATCCCTACTCATATGTAGCATTACTCTGGAAAGCAAAATATCTTTAAAACCTTTAGCCAAGAGTTGATTTTATTGTTAGTTAAAATAGAAAATAAATGAATAAATATTCTACATATTCTCAGAACCTAAATTGCAATCTTTGTTTTCCGAAAAAAGTGTAATGACTACGTGATACGAGGCCGGATCAATAAGTCCGTGACTTTTTGAATGAAACACAGTGTTTTTTGCAAAACAAAAATTTATTTTTCAACATAATCTCCTTTTAACTCAATACACTTAGTCCAACGTTTCTCCAGTTTTTGTATCCCTTCCAAAAAATAGGATTTTTCGAGGTCCTTAAAATAGGCATTTGTTTGGTCAATCATCGTTGAAGCTGAATCTCTTTCCACCGAGCCATTTCTTTAGGTTTGTAAATAGGTAGTAGTCACTAGGGGCTAAATCCGGAGAATATGGCGGATGAGGTACCAATTCGTAGCCCAATTCATAGAGTTTTGCCATTGAGACTGCACACGTGTGCGCCCGTGCATTATCTTGATGAAAAAGAACTTTTTTCTTGGCCATATGGGGTCGTTCTCTTTTTAGATCCTCATTAAATCGGTCTAATAAGTTGGCATAATATTCGCCATTTATTGTTTTTCCCTTTTGAAGGTAATCCATGTGGATTATCCCGCGTGCATCCCAAAACACTGTTGCCATCACCTTATTGACCGACAAACTTACCTTGGCCTTCTTCGGAACAGGTTCACCCGGAGAAGCCCATTGTTTAGTACAGTAATGGATCCATGTTTCATCGACAGTTACAAAACGCCGCAAAAACTCATTCGGATTGCGGTTAAACAACTCCAAACAATCCTTTGTTGTCACACGTTTACGTTTATGGTCAATTGAGAGCAAGCGCGGCACCCATCTTCCAGACAACTTTCTTAAACCCAGCAGATCATTTAAAATCGAAACCACACTGCCATATGAAATGCCTATGGCATTAACAATCTCACGCACTTTTACTCTTCGATCGGCAAATACCATATGGTGGATTTTTTCAACATTTTCGGGTGTACTGGCCGTCCAGAACGTTCAGCGTCATTTGTATTTGTGCGACCACAACGAAAGTCAGTAGACCACTTTTTTACCATTGATATCGATGGTGCAGAGTCCCCATAGTAATTATCGAGCTTTTCCTTGGTTTGATTGACGGTTTTTTTTTTCGCAAAAAATAATGTTTAATGAGCACTCGAAATTCACTTTTATCCATTTTTAGAAAAATACACGAGGTTGTATGTTTTGAACCGCTGTTAAACGCATAGTAAATGACGACACTTGCTCAAAACTTGACAGTAGTCTATTAACAGGTGGTACTTGATGGGAACGAAAAGCCACGGAAATATTGATTCGCCCTCGTATCGAAATCATGAGGAAGTGTTGGTTGTAACATCTATTCAGATCAGTATACGCCACAGTTTTAATCGCCGAGCAATATATTCGATATCGTAGAATATTAGGTAGAAATTGCCCTATTTTTATTCATACGAAGACGGCCTTTAGATTCCTTGTAGAATATGTTTATCTTACCAAAAATTTTACGCAAATGTTGGTTGTATTTTGAGGAGATAGTAAGATATTCAAAGATTCAAATTGTTGGGCTTCTTGGAGACAAATTATTTTATAAGGCTAGGAACTATCTTTTATAATAGCATTAATGGTCTTGATATTGATATCTCTCACAGAAATCCATTTTCCCATCAACAAATTTTTAACAAGTCCAGAAATATCTACACTACTCGGGGTACATGATAAATGCAGATCTCAATTATACAAACTTGGAGATTATGACACTCATTTTGATTATCTGCTTTTAGTGGAATATAGGCTGAACATTTAATTCTGACATCTGCTAAGATCAGTTGTACTAACCTCCAAGCAACACATTCAGTGACAAAATATATCAGGCAGCCATTTTTCTTATTTTTTTCCGATAATGAGACGGACATAATATCTGTGGAGAATGTACTTCACAACGAAAATTGTCGACTGTCTCCTGATGTGATAGTGAGACATTCTGGTTTCAGAACATAAAAACATTGAAGCAAAGGCCTGAGCTAATTTTCAACAGAAGATGGGAAAGAGAATATAATTAAGCGAAGACCAAAAAGATCTGGACCTATCGGGATAAGACAGTTTACAATTAGTCTGCCTTAATTCCACTTCTATATTTCAATAACGTCTGTTAAACTTTCAGTGATCTGAGACTTTATCTTTTCAAAAATCAAACACTCACCGTTAAAACTTATCTTTCCCCTAGTGATCTGTCTAATATCCTTCATTAGTTTGGTTAAGAATGCTGAAGGACAACGATAATTTAAATTTGAGACGCAGAAGTTATTGAGAGTACTCAGTGAGCAATGCATTGACCGGCAACCATATAAAGCTAAACTAAATTTTTCTTTTAGTTTATAAACCAAGGATGAATGAACTGTAAATATTTTATTGAAAATAGTGCAATCTTAAGTAATATTAGGTTATAGCTCACTTGGGTCCAAATAGCTCCCGTTATTATACAGTAATCCAGGGAGCCAAGGAGTGAATTCCATTCAGATCACTATTGGCCAGACAAGTTTTATCAGTTTATCTTCGATGACCAAATAAATCATATCTTAAGTCTTCGAATGCTGTGCAGTGGCAAAGAAGATGTTCGGTAGATTTTTCTTCTTCCTCGTCATTGCAAAAATCATTATATGGTAATGACCCAATGGAAAAGTGATAACCCCAATGAGGTTTCTAATATGGATTCTGGGTAGCTTCAACAATTGTTTTGTCCTCTGTCTATCTATATTGGGCCAGGTTTTCCTGTACTCTATGCAAGTGGGTTCTATTAGCCATCTTACTATTGCTCTACATTATAGAGGTTGTGTGAGATTAGCTGCTTACATGTCATAAGAGACCAATATCACAGGTTGGTCCGATATGATCTAGGGTTCCTGAAATTGCAAGCAAGTCTGCTTTACAGTTAATATCTATGTCCCTATTTCCAGAAACCCATATAAGGTTACCCGAATGTCTCAAAAATATCCCATAAAGCCAGAAATTCCTTCTTTAAAGTTTCTATTGAAGGAGTAATAAAAAGGACCTCAAATATTGTTAGTCCCTGCTAAAACAAAAAAGAGACGAATTACTATAAAACCCTACAAACGACATGCGACATGTGCTGCATATTAGTTGTATTGGTGTCGTCTCAAATTCAGAACAGAATGCACAAACAATCTACATCATTAACATGCATTATATGTTGGTTATTTTTGCTCCCTTTGGTTTGGATGGATGAATACGGTTCGTGTGTTTCTGTGATAGCAAACACGTACGAGTATTTAAGAAAAAGTAGACAAGAAACGAGTAGTAGAGGTAGTTAAAGTAAAGCTTGTGGCTTGGCTCGTGTCATCTGTTGCCGCTTTAATATATGGCCAAGAAATTAATTTTGCAACACACACTTTTAAACAAAAACACATAACAATAATAAAAACAACAACAGAGGCAGAGGTAGAGGACAAACCGTAAACGGCAACCAACCTGAACATACGAACGCATGCTCTCTGTACTCAACAACTTTACTTCTATTTATTCTCCAGGACTTTAATTTTTTTCTTCCTTGGGTTTTTGGCTTTACTCTTTTTGAGAAAAAAAAAATTAAAACAAAATCCTTAAATGACGAAAGAACACGAATTTGCCTTCGGCTATATATATTTTTTTATTTAGAAACTATGAAAAAAACTAAGCAAAAACAACAACTGATATAAAAACATTTTTTTAAACGTTTTATATTATTTTCAAGGGTCGTCTCAACTTGCATCACACCTGTCGCCGTTTTTTCTTTTTTTTTCTCTCTACATGCATACGATCATTTACTTTGCGCATTTAGTACCAAAAAAAAGGTGCTCTTTTTGAGATGATTTTGTTTGGTGTCTTTTTTTTATAGGAATCCTGTGGGTTTTTTTTTATCAACTCTTGATTTAAAAAATCAAAGATGTTTAGTTTTTTATAACTAGTTTAGGAATTTTTAGTGCTTTTTATAAAAAGGGTATATAATACTAAAGCATAAGGTTTTAAATTTTTTATAAAGGAAATTAAAAGATCATATTAAGTTAAGATCTTAAGGAAGTTTAAATTCTGAGCAAGAATTTTTATAATAATAGATTTTTCAATGCAAATTTAAATTGAAAATAAAAGTGATCACAGATTATTGTCCTTTTTCCATTTAAAGCGTTTTTAAAAGAACTAGAGTTGATTTTATATTTTTTTTGAAATTTTATACAAAATATCGATTTTTTTATGGAAATAAAAGTGATCACAGAATATTGTCCTTTTACCATTTAAAGCGTTTTTTAAGGAACTAGAGCTGATTTTATATTTTTTTAATTTTTCATATAAAATGTCGATTTTTGGCCAAAAGTAGAAGTGATCACAAATTATTGTCCTTTTTCCATTTAAAGCGTTGTTAAAGGAACTAGAGCTGATTTTATATATATTTTTTTTTTTTGATTTTTCCTATAAAATATCGATTTTTGTATGAAAATAAAAGTGATCACAGATTATTGTCCCTTTTCCGTTGGAAGCGTTTTCAAAGGATTTAGAGCTGATTTTATATTTTTCTGACTTTTCATATAAAATATCGATTTTTGTGTGAAAATAAAAACAAACTTACCTTGAAGTTTTCAAAAGACATAACCATCTGAAAATAAAAGAAATTGAAATTTTGTATTAAAAAAATTTTCTTTAAGTGCAAAAGTGTGTAAAATGTATTAAAATATCATTCAAAAGGTTTCTTTTATTTCAGTTTTATTTTTCAATCTATAAATCCTAAACATGTTAAAACTGTTTTATTATCTAAAACATTTTAAATATTTTGCCATTTTTATTGAGTAAATCCATAGTGTATTTTGCTTTCCCTTCTTATTCTTGCATTTTACATACATTTAAGGGTTAATTTGTAAATTCATTGGTTTAAATAATCTGTTTTCTTTCATTTCATTTTGTTTTTCTTCTATTGCCATTGATTTCTTTATAAAGAATGGATGGCATTTCTTACGATTTCATTTAAAATATATTTTGACTTGGATTTGTCATGGCGGTCATTGCATTTTGTAATGTTTCCATATAAAATACAAAAAGAGCTTAAAAGGCATTAAAATAAAAAAGCCAACTTAAAGCACAGCACATTGCAATGTAATAGGTAAACACCCACTTTTTTAAATCAACTAAAGCACTTGAATGGTTTCAGATTTATTTGTAGAATGTTTTTACAATAATGTGCTTTAAATGGAATGCATTTAAATGTAATTTACAAAAGAAACAAAACATAGAAATTAAGACTTAAGAGACAAAGATTTATGAAGGAATTAAAGTAAAGAAACTAACCAAAGTTCGATGATTTTACACTGAAAAGAAAAAAATTAAAATCAGATCCAAATTCTTTAAAAACACTTTAAATGGAAAAAGGACAATAATCTGTGATCACTTTTATTTTCATACAAAAATCGATATTTTGTAAAAAAATTAAAAAAAATATATATATATATATATATATATATATATATATATATATAAAATCAACTCTTGTTCTTTTAAAATGCTTTAAATGGAAAAAAGACAATAATTTGTGATCACTTTTATTTTCATGCAAAAATCTAAAAAATATAAAACCAGCTCTAGTTCCTTTAAAAATACTTTAATTTTCATACAAAAATCGATATTTTATATGAAAAGTCAGAAAGTCTGTGATCACTTCTACTTTTGGCCAAAAATCGATACTTTATATGAAAAATTAAAAAAATATAAAATCAGCTCTAGTTCCTTTAAAAACGCTTTAAATAGAAAAAGGACAATAATCTGTGACCACTTCTACTTTTGGTCAAAAATCAATATTTTATATGAAAAATATTAAAAAATATATAAAATCAGCTCTAGTTCCTTTAAAAACGCTTTAAATGGAAAAAGGACAATAATTTGTGATCACTTTTATTTTCATACAAAAATCGATATTTTGTATAAAAATTAAAAAAAAAAATATATAAAATCAACTCTAGTTCTTTTAAAAATGCTTTAAATGGAAAAAGGACAACAATATGTGATCACTTCATTTTTTTGCCAAAAATCGATATTTTATATGAAAAATCAAAAATATATAAAATCAGCTCTAGTTCCTTTAAAAACGCTTTAAATGGAAAAAAGGACAATAATCTGTGATCACTTTTATTTTTATACAAAAATCGAAATTTTATATGAAAAATCAAAAAAATATAAAATCAGCTTTAGTTCCTTTAAAAACGCTTTAAATGGAAAAAGGACAATAATTTGTGATCAATTCTACTTTTGGCCAAAAATCTATATTTTATATGAAAAATCAAAAAAATATAAAATCAGCTCTAGTTCCTTTAAAAACGCTTTAAATAGAAAAAGGACAATAATCTGTGATCACTTCTACTTTTGGTCAAAAATCTATATTTTATATGAAAAATCAAAAAAATATAAAATCAGCTCTAGTTCCTTTAAAAACGCTTTAAATAGAAAAAGGACAATAATCTGTGATCACTTCTACTTTTGGTCAAAAATCGATATTTTATATGAAAAATCAAAAATATATAAAATCAGCTCTAGTTCCTTTAAAAACGCTTTAAATGGAAAAAGGACAATAATTTGTGATCACTTCTACTTTTAGCCAAAAATCGATATTTTATATGAAAAATCAAAAAAATATAAAATCAGCTCTAGTTCCTTTTAAAACACTTTAAATGGAAAAAGGACAATAATTTGTGATCAATTCTACTTTTGGCCAAAAATCTATATTTTATATGAAAAATCAAAAAAATATAAAATCAGCTCTAGTTCCTTTAAAAACGCTTTAAATGGAAAAAAGGACAATAATCTGTGATCACTTTTATTTTTATACAAAAATCGAAATTTTATATGAAAAATCAAAAAAATATAAAATCAGCTTTAGTTCCTTTAAAAACGCTTTAAATGGAAAAAGGACAATAATTTGTGATCAATTCTACTTTTGGCCAAAAATCTATATTTTATATGAAAAATCAAAAAAATATAAAATCAGCTCTAGTTCCTTTAAAAACGCTTTAAATAGAAAAAGGACAATAATTTGTGATCAATTCTACTTTTGGCCAAAAATCTATATTTTATATGAAAAATCAAAAAAATATAAAATCAGCTCTAGTTCCTTTAAAAACGCTTTAAATAGAAAAAGGACAATAATCTGTGATCACTTCTACTTTTGGTCAAAAATCGATATTTTATATGAAAAATCAAAAATATATAAAATCAGCTCTAGTTCCTTTAAAAACGCTTTAAATGGAAAAAGGACAATAATTTGTGATCACTTCTACTTTTAGCCAAAAATCGATATTTTATATGAAAAATCAAAAAAATATAAAATCAGCTCTAGTTCCTTTTAAAACACTTTAAATGGAAAAAGGACAATAATTTGTGATCAATTCTACTTTTGGCCAAAAATCGATATTTTATATGAAAAAAAATCAAAAAGAAATAAAATCAGCTCTAGTTTCTATAATAACGTTTTAAATGGAAAAAGGACAATAATTTGTGATCACCTCTTCTTTTGGCCAAAAATCGATATTTTATATGAAAAATCAAAAAAATATAAAATCAGCTCTAGTTCCTTTAAAAACGCTTTAAATGGAAAAAGGACAATAATTTGTGATCACTTTTATTTTCATACAAAAATCGATATTTTGTATAAAAATTAAAAAAAAAAATATATAAAATCAACTCTAGTTCTTTTAAAAATGCTTTAAATGGAAAAAGGACAATAATTTGTGATCACTTCTACTTTTAGCCAAAAATCGATATTTTATATGAAAAATCAAAAAAATATAAAATCAGCTCTAGTTCCTTTTAAAACACTTTAAATGGAAAAAGGACAATAATTTGTGATCAATTCTACTTTTGGCCAAAAATCGATATTTTATATGAAAAATCAAAAAAATATAAAATCAGCTCTAGTTCCTTTTAAAACACTTTAAATGGAAAAAGGACAATAATTTGTGATCAATTCTACTTTTGGCCAAAAATCGATATTTTATATGAAAAAAAATCAAAAAGAAATAAAATCAGCTCTAGTTTCTATAATAACGTTTTAAATGGAAAAAGGACAATAATTTGTGATCACCTCTTCTTTTGGCCAAAAATCGATATTTTATATGAAAAATCAAAAAATATAAAATCAGCTCTAGTTCCTTTAAAAACGCTTTAAATGGAAAAAGGACAATAATTTGTGATCACTTTTATTTTCATACAAAAATCGATATTTTATACGAAAAATTAAAAAAACATAAAATCAGCTCTAGTTCCTTTAAAAACGCTTTAAATGGAAAAGGGACAATAATCTGTGATCACTTTTATTTTCATACAAAAATCGATATTTTATATGAAAAATTAAAGAAATATAAAATCAGCTCTAGTTCCTTTAAAAACGCTTTAAATGGAAAAAGGACAATAATCTGTGATCACTTCTACGTTTGGCCAAAAATCGATAATTTATATGAAAAATCAAAAAGAAATAAAATCAGCTCTAGTTCCTTTAAAAATGCTTTAAATGGAAAAAGGACAATAATCTGTGATCACTTTTATTTTCATACAAAAATCGATATTTTATGTGAAAAATTAAAGAAATATAAAATCAGCTCTAGTTCCTTTAAAAACGCTTTAAATGGAAAAAGGACAATAATCTGTGATCAAAAATCGATATTTTATATGAAAAATCAAAAAGAAATAAAATCAGCTCTAGTTCCTTTAAAAATGCTTTAAATGGAAAAACGACAATAATCTGTGATCACTTTTATTTTCATACAAAAACCGATATTTTATATGAAAAATCAAAAAAATATAAAATCAGCTCTAGTTCCTTTAAAAACGCTTTAAATGGAAAAAGGACAATAATCTGTAATCACTTTTATTTTCATACAAAAATCGATATTTTATATGAAAACTCAAAAAAATATAAAATCAGCTCTAGTTCCTTTAAAAATGCTTTAAATGGAAAAAGGACCTTTTCCATTTAAAGCGTTTTTAAAGGAACTAGAGCTGATTTTATATTTCTTTAATTTTTCACATAAAATATCGATTTTTGTATGAAAATAAAAGTGATCACTTTTATTTTCATACAAAAATCGATATTTTATGTGAAAAATTAAAGAAATATAAAATCAGCTCTAGTTCCTTTAAAAACGCTTTAAATGGAAAAAGGACAATAATCTGTGATCAAAAATCGATATTTTATATGAAAAATCAAAAAAATATAAAATCAGCTCTAGTTCCTTTAAAAACGCTTTAAATGGAAAAAGGACAATAATCTGTAATCACTTCTACTTTTGGCCAAAAATCGATATTTTATATGAAAACTCAAAAAAATATAAAATCAGCTCTAGTTCCTTTAAAAATGCTTTAAATGGAAAAAGGACAATAATCTGTGATCACTTTTATTTTCATACAAAAATCGATATTTTATGTGAAAAATTAAAGAAATATAAAATCAGCTCTAGTTCCTTTAAAAACGCTTTAAATGGAAAAAGGACAATAATCTGTGATCAAAAATCGATATTTTATATGAAAAATCAAAAAAATATAAAATCAGCTCTAGTTCCTTTAAAAACGCTTTAAATGGAAAAAGGACAATAATCTGTAATCACTTCTACTTTTGGCCAAAAATCGATATTTTATATGAAAACTCAAAAAAATATAAAATCAGCTCTAGTTCCTTTAAAAATGCTTTAAATGGAAAAAGGACAATAATCTGTGATCACTTTTATTTTCATACAAAAATCGATATTTTATATGAAAAATCAAAAAATATAAAATCAGCTCTAGTTCCTTTAAAAACGCTTTAAATGGAAAAAGGACAATAATCTGTGATCAAAAATCGATATTTTATATGAAAAATCAAAAAGAAATAAAATCAGTTCTAGTTCCTTTAAAAACGCTTTAAATGGAAAAAGGACAATAATCTGTAATCACTTCTATTTTTGGCCAAAAATCGATATTTTATATGAAAACTCAAAAAAATATAAGATCAGCTCTAGTTCCTTTAAAAATGCTTTAAATGGAAAAAGGACAATAATCTGTGATCACTTTTATTTTCATACAAAAATCGATAATTTATATGAAAAATCAAAAAAAAAATAAAATCAGCTCTAGTTCCTTTAAAAATGCTTTAAATAGAAAAAGGACAATAATCTGTGATCACTTTTATTTTCATACAAAAATCGATATTTTATGTGAAAAATTAAAGAAATATAAAATCAGCTCTAGTTCCTTTAAAAACGCTTTAAATGGAAAAACGACAATAATCTGTGATCAAAAATCGATATTTTATATGAAAAATCAAAAAAATATAAAATCAGCTCTAGTTCCTTTAAAAATGCTTTAAATGGAAAAAGGACAATAATCTGTGATCAATTTTATTTTCATACAAAAATCGATATTTTATATGAAAAATCAAAAAAAAAAAAAATCAGCTCTAATTCCTTTAAAAACGCTTTAAATGGAAAAAGGACAATAATCTGTGATCACTTTTATTTTCATACAAAAATCGATATTTTATATGAAAAATCAAAAAAATATAAAATCAGCTCTAATTCCTTTAAAAACGCTTTAAATGGAAAAAGGACAATAATTTGTGATCACTTCTACTTTTGGCCAAAAATCGATATTTTATATGAAAAATCAAAAAAATATAAAATCAGCTCTAGTTCCTTTAAAAACGCTTTAAATGGAAAAAGGACAATAATCTGTAATCACTTTTATTTTCATACAAAAATCGATATTTTATATGAAAAATTAAAGAAATATAAAATCAGCTCTAGTTCCTTTAAAAACGCTTTAAATGGAAAAAGGACAATAATCTGTAATCACTTCTACTTTTGGCCAAAAATCGATATTTTATATGAAAAATCAAAAAAATATAAAATCAGCTCTAGTTCCTTTAAAAACGCTTTAAATGGAAAAAGGACAATAATCTGTAATCACTTCTACTTTTGGCCAAAAATCGATATTTTATATGAAAACTCAAAAAAATATAAAATCAGCTCTAGTTCCTTTAAAAATGCTTTAAATGGAAAAAGGACAATAATCTGTAATCACTTTAACTTTTGGCCAAAAATCGATATTTTATATGAAAAATCAAAAAAATATAAAATCAGCTCTAGTTCCTTTAAAAACGCTTTAAATGGAAAAAGGACAATAATCTGTAATCACTTCTACTTTTGGCCAAAAATCGATATTTTATATGAAAAATCAAAAAAATATAAAATCAGCTCTAGTTCCTTTGAAAACGCTTTAAATGGAAAAAGGACAATAATCTGTAATCACTTCTACTTTTGGCCAAAAATCGATATTTTATATGAAAAATCAAAAAAATATAAAATCAGCTCTAGTTCCTTTAAAAATGCTTTAAATGGAAAAAGGACAATAATCTGTGATCAATTTTATTTTCATACAAAAATCGATATTTTATATGAAAAATCAAAAAAAAAAAAAAAAAAAATCAGCTCTAATTCCTTTAAAAACGCTTTAAATGGAAAAAGGACAATAATCTGTGATCACTTTTATTTTCATACAAAAATCGATATTTTATATGAAAAATCAAAAAAATATAAAATCAGCTCTAATTCCTTTAAAAACGCTTTAAATGGCAAAAGGACAATAATTTGTGATCACTTCTACTTTTGGCCAAAAATCGATATTTTATATGAAAAATCAAAAAAAAAATAAAATCAGCTCTAGTTCCTTTAAAAACGCTTTAAATGGAAAAGGGACAATAATCTGTGATCACTTTTATTTTCATACAAAAATCGATATTTTATATGAAAAATCAAAAAAAAAAAATAAAATCAGCTCTAATTCCTTTAAAAACGCTTTAAATGGAAAAGGGACAATAATCTGTGATCACTTCTACTTTTGGCCAAAAATCGATAATTTATATGAAAAATCAAAAAGAAATAAAATCAGGTCTAGTTCCTTTAAAAACGCTTTAAATGGAAAAGGGACAATAATCTGTGATCATTTTTATTTTCATACAAAAATCGATATTTTATATGAAAAATCAAAAAAAAAAAAATAAAATCAGCTCTAATTCCTTTAAAAACGCTTTAAATGGAAAAGGGACAATAATCTGTGATCACTTTTATTTTCATACAAAAATCGATATTTTATATGAAAAATCAAAAAAATATAAAATCAGCTCTAGTTCCTTTAAAAACGCTTTAAATGGAAAAAGGACAATAATCTGTGATCACTTCTACTTTTGGCCAAAAATCGATATTTTATATGAAAAATCAAAAAAAAAATAAAATCAGCTCTAGTTCCTTTAAAAACGCTTTAAATGGAAAAGGGACAATAATCTGTGATCACTTTTATTTTCATACAAAAATCGATATTTTATATGAAAAATCAAAAAAATATAAAATCAGCTCTAGTTCCTTTAAAAACGCTTTAAATGGAAAAAGGACAATAATCTGTGATCACTTCTACTTTTGGCCAAAAATCGATAATTTATATGAAAAATCAAAAAGAAATAAAATCAGGTCTAGTTCCTTTAAAAACGCTTTAAATGGAAAAGGGACAATAATCTGTGATCATTTTTATTTTCATACAAAAATCGATATTTTATATGAAAAATCAAAAAAAAAAAAATAAAATCAGCTCTAATTCCTTTAAAAACGCTTTAAATGGAAAAGGGACAATAATCTGTGATCACTTTTATTTTCATACAAAAATCGATATTTTATATGAAAAATTAAAGAAATATAAAATCAGGTCTAGTTCCTTTAAAAACGCTTTAAATGGAAAAAGGACAATAATCTGTGATCACTTCTACGTTTGGCCAAAAATCGATAATTTATATGAAAAATCAAAAAGAAATAAAATCAGGTCTAGTTCCTTTGAAAATGCTTTAAATGGAAAAAGGACAAAAATCTGTGATCACTTTTATTTTCATACAAAAATCGATGTTTTATGTGAAAAATTAAAGAAATATAAAATCAGCTCTAGTGCCTTTAAAAACTCTTTAAATGGAAAGAGGACTACTTTTGGCCCAAAATCGATATTTTATATGAAAAATCAAAAAAAAATATAAAACAGCTCTAGTTCCTTTAAAAACGCTTTAAATGGAAAAAGGACAATAATCTGCGATCACTTATAGTTTTGGCCAAAAATCGATATTTTATATGAAAAACCAAAAAAATATAAAATCAGCTCTAGCTCCTTTAAAAACGCTTTAAATGAAAAAAGGACAATAATTTGTGATCACTTATAGTTTTGGCCAAAAATCGATATTTTATACGAAAAATTCAAAAAATATAAAATCAGCTCTAGTTCCTTTAAAAACGCTTTAAATTGAAAAAGGACAATAATTTGTGATCACTTCTAATTTTGGCCAAATATCGATATTTTATATGAAAAACTAAAAAAATATAAAATCAGCTCTAGTTCCTTTAAAAATGCTTTAAATGGAAAAAGGACAATAATCTGTGATCAATTTTATTTTCATACAAAAATCGATATTTTATATGAAAAATCAAAAAAAAAAAAAAAAAAATCAGCTCTAATTCCTTTAAAAACGCTTTAAATGGAAAAAGGACAATAATCTGTGATCACTTTTATTTTCATACAAAAATCGATATTTTATATGAAAAATCAAAAAATTATAAAATCAGCTCTAGTTCCTTTAAAAACGCTTTAAACGGAAAAAGGACAATAATCTGTGATCACTTTTATTTTCATACAAAAATCGATATTTTATATGAAAAATCAAAAAAAATAAAATCAGCTCTAATTCCTTTAAAAACGCTTTAAATGGAAAAAGGACAATAATCTGTGATCATTTTTATTTTCATACAAAAATCGATATTTTATATGAAAAATCAAAAAAAATAAAATCAGCTCTAATTCCTTTAAAAACGCTTTAAATGGAAAAGGGACAATAATCTGTGATCACTTTTATTTTCATACAAAAATCGATATTTTATATGAAAAATTAAAAAAATATAAAATCAGCTCTAGTTCCTTTAAAAACGCTTTAAATGGAAAAAGGACAATAATCTGTGATCACTTTTATTTTCATACAAAAATCGATATTTTATATGAAAAATCAAAAAAATATAAAATCAGCTCTAGTTCCTTTAAAAACGCTTTAAATGGAAAAAGGACAATAATCTGTGATCATTTTTATTTTCATACAAAAATCGATATTTTATATGAAAAATCAAAAAAAATAAAATCAGCTCTAATTCCTTTAAAAACGCTTTAAATGGAAAAGGGACAATAATCTGTGATCACTTTTATTTTCATACAAAAATCGATATTTTATATGAAAAATTAAAAAAATATAAAATCAGGTCTAGTTCCTTTAAAAACGCTTTAAATGGAAAAAGGACAATAATCTGTGATCACTTCTACGTTTGGCCAAAAATCGATAATTTATATGAAAAATCAAAAAGAAATAAAATCAGGTCTAGTTCCTTTGAAAATGCTTTAAATGGAAAAAGGACAAAAATCTGTGATCACTTTTATTTTCATACAAAAATCGATGTTTTATGTGAAAAATTAAAGAAATATAAAATCAGCTCTAGTGCCTTTAAAAACTCTTTAAAAGGAAAGAGGACTACTTTTGGCCCAAAATCGATATTTTATATGAAAAATCAAAAAAAAATATAAAACAGCTCTAGTTCCTTTAAAAACGCTTTAAATGGAAAAAGGACAATAATCTGCGATCACTTATAGTTTTGGCCAAAAATCGATATTTTATATGAAAAACCAAAAAAATATAAAATCAGCTCTAGTTCCTTTAAAAACGCTTTAAATGAAAAAAGGACAATAATTTGTGATCACTTATAGTTTTGGCCAAAAATCGATATTTTATACGAAAAATTCAAAAAATATAAAATCAGCTCTAGTTCCTTTAAAAACGCTTTAAATTGAAAAAGGACAATAATTTGTGATCACTTCTAATTTTGGCCAAATATCGATATTTTATATGAAAAACTAAAAAAATATAAAATCAGCTCTAGTTCCTTTAAAAACGCTTTAAATGGAAAAAGGACAATAATTTGTGATCACTTCTACTTTTGGCCAAAAATCGATAATTTATATGAAAAATCAAAAAGAAATAAAATCAGGTCTAGTTCCTTTGAAAATGCTTTAAATGGAAAAAGGACAAAAATCTGTGATCACTTTTATTTTCATACAAAAATCGATATTTTATATGAAAAATCAAAAAATTATAAAACAGCTCTAGTTCCTTTAAAAACGCTTTAAATGGAAAAAGGACAATAATCTGCGATCACTTATAGTTTTGGCCAAAAATCGATATTTTATATGAAAAATTAAAGAAATATAAAATCAGGTCTAGTTCCTTTAAAAACGCTTTAAATGGAAAAAGGACAATAATCTGTGATCACTTCTACGTTTGGCCAAAAATCGATAATTTATATGAAAAATCAAAAAGAAATAAAATCAGCTCTAGTTCCTTTAAAAATGCTTTAAATGGAAAAAGGACAAAAATCTGTGATCACTTTTATTTTCATACAAAAATCGATATTTTATATGAAAAATCAAAAAAAAAAAATAAAATCAGCTCTAGTTCCTTTAAAAACGCTTTAAACGGAAAAAGGACAATAATCTGTGATCACTTTTATTTTCATACAAAAATCGATGTTTTATGTGAAAAATTAAAGAAATATAAAATCAGCTCTAGTGCCTTTAAAAACTCTTTAAATGGAAAGAGGACTACTTTTGGCCCAAAATCGATATTTTATATGAAAAATCAAAAAAAAATATAAAACAGCTCTAGTTCCTTTAAAAACGCTTTAAATGGAAAAAGGACAATAATCTGCGATCACTTATAGTTTTGGCCAAAAATCGATATTTTATATGAAAAACCAAAAAAATATAAAATCAGCTCTAGTTCCTTTAAAAACGCTTTAAATGAAAAAAGGACAATAATTTGTGATCACTTATAGTTTTGGCCAAAAATCGATATTTTATACGAAAAATTCAAAAAATATAAAATCAGCTCTAGTTCCTTTAAAAACGCTTTAAATTGAAAAAGGACAATAATTTGTGATCACTTCTAATTTTGGCCAAATATCGATATTTTATATGAAAAACTAAAAAAATATAAAATCAGCTCTAGTTCCTTTAAAAACGCTTTAAATGGAAAAAGGACAATAATTTGTGATCACTTCTACTTTTGGCCAAAAATCGATATTTTATATGAAAAATTAAAAAAATATAAAATCAGCTCTAGTTCCTTTAAAAACGCTTTAAATGGAAAAAGGGCAATAAGCTGTGATCACTTATAGTTTTGGCCAAAAATCGATATTTTATATGAAAAATCAAAAAAATATAAAATCAGCTCTAGTTCCTTTAAAAACGCTTTAAACGGAAAAAGGACAATAATCTGTGATCACTTTTATTTTCATACAAAAATCGATGTTTTATGTGAAAAATCAAAAAGAAATATAAAATCAGCTCTAGTGCCTTTAAAAACTCTTTAAATGGAAAGAGGACTACTTATGGCCAAAAATCGATATTTTATATGAAAAATATTAAAAAATATAAAATCAGCTCTAGTTCCTTTAAAAATGCTTTAAACGGAAAAAGGACAATAATCTGTGATCACTTATAGTTTTGGCCAAAAATCGATATTTTATACGAAAAATTCAAAAAATATAAAATCAGCTCTAGTTCCTTTAAAAACGCTTTAAATTGAAAAAGGACAATAATTTGTGATCACTTCTAATTTTGGCCAAATATCGATATTTTATATGAAAAACTAAAAAAATATAAAATCAGCTCTAGTTCCTTTAAAAACGCTTTAAATGGAAAAAGGACAATAATTTGTGATCACTTCTACTTTTGGCCAAAAATCGATATTTTATATGAAAAATTAAAAAAATATAAAATCAGCTCTAGTTCCTTTAAAAACGCTTTAAATGGAAAAAGGGCAATAAGCTGTGATCACTTATAGTTTTGGCCAAAAATCGATATTTTATATGAAAAATCAAAAAAATATAAAATCAGCTCTAGTTCCTTTAAAAACGCTTTAAACGGAAAAAGGACAATAATCTGTGATCACTTTTATTTTCATACAAAAATCGATGTTTTATGTGAAAAATCAAAAAGAAATATAAAATCAGCTCTAGTGCCTTTAAAAACTCTTTAAATGGAAAGAGGACTACTTATGGCCAAAAATCGATATTTTATATGAAAAATAAAAAAATATAAAATCAGCTCTAGTTCCTTTAAAAATGCTTTAAATGGAAAAAGGACAATAATCTGTGATCATTTTTATTTTCATACAAAAATCGATATTTTATATGAAAAATCAAAAAAAAAAAAATAAAATCAGCCCTAATTCCTTTAAAAACGCTTTAAATGGAAAAAGGACAATAATCTGTGATCACTTTTATTTTCATACAATAATCGATATTTTATATGAAAAATCAAAAAAATATAAAATCAGCTCTAATTCCTTTAAAAACGCTTTAAATGGAAAAAGGACAATAATTTGTGATCACTTCTACTTTTGGCCAAAAATCGATATTTAATATCAAAAATCAAAAAAATATAAAATCAGCTCTAGTTCCTTTAAAAACGCTTTAAATGGAAAAAGGACAATAATCTGTGATCATTTTTATTTTCATACAAAAATCGATATTTTATATGAAAAATTAAAAAAATATAAAATCAGCTCTAGTTCCTTTAAAAACGTTTTAAATGGAAAAAGGACAATAATTTGTGATCACTTCTACTTTTGGCCAAAAATCGATATTTTATATGAAAAATCAAAAAAAAAAAAATAAAATCAGCTCTAGTTCCTTTAAAAATGCTTTAAATGGAAAAGGGACAATAATCTGTGATCACTTTTATTTTCATACAAAAACCGATATTTTATATGAAAAATCAAAAAAATATAAAATCCGCTCTAGTTCCTTTAAAAACGCTTTAAATGGAAAAAGGACAATAATCTGTGATCAAAAATCGATATTTTATATGAAAAATCAAAAAGAAATAAAATCAGCTCTAGTTCCTTTAAAAATGCTTTAAATAGAAAAAGGACAATAATCTGTGATCACTTTTATTTTCATACAAAAATCGATATTTTATGTGAAAAATTAAAGAAATATAAAATCAGCTCTAGTTCCTTTAAAAACGCTTTAAATGGAAAAACGACAATAATCTGTAATCACTTCTACTTTTGGCCAAAAATCGATATTTTATATGAAAACTCAAAAAAATATAAAATCAGCTCTAGTTCCTTTAAAAATGCTTTAAATGGAAAAAGGACAATAATCTGTGATCACTTTTATTTTCATACAAAAATCGATATTTTATATGAAAAATCAAAAAAAAAAATAAAATCAGCTCTAATTCCTTTAAAAACGCTTTAAATTGAAAAAGGACAATAATCTGTGATCACTTTTATTTTCATACAAAAATCGATATTTTATATGAAAAATCAAAAAAATATAAAATCAGCTCTAATTCCTTTAAAAACGCTTTAAATGGAAAAAGGACAATAATTTGTGATCACTTCTACTTTTGGCCAAAAATCGATATTTAATATGAAAAATCAAAAAAATATAAAATCAGCTCTAGTTCCTTTAAAAACGCTTTAAATGGAAAAAGGACAATAATCTGTGATCATTTTTATTTTCATACAAAAATCGATATTTTATATGAAAAATCAAAAAAAAAAAAAAAATAAAATCAGCTCTAATTCCTTTAAAAACGCTTTAAATGGAAAAGGGACAATAATCTGTGATCACTTTTATTTTCATACAAAAATCGATATTTTATATGAAAAATTAAAGAAATATAAAATCAGCTCTAGTTCCTTTAAAAACGCTTTAAATGGAAAAAGGACAATAATCTGTGATCACTTTTATTTTCATACAAAAATCGATATTTTATATGAAAAATCAAAAAAAAAAAAAAAAAATAAAATCAGCTCTAATTCCTTTAAAAACGCTTTAAATGGAAAAGGGACAATAATCTGTGATCACTTTTATTTTCATACAAAAATCGATATTTTATATGAAAAATTAAAGAAATATAAAATCAGCTCTAGTTCCTTTAAAAACGCTTTAAATGGAAAAAGGACAATAATCTGTGATCACTTCTACTTTTGGCCAAAAATCGATAATTTATATGAAAAATCAAAAAGAAATAAAATCAGGTCTAGTTCCTTTGAAAATGCTTTAAATGGAAAAAGGACAAAAATCTGTGATCACTTTTATTTTCATACAAAAATCGATATTTTATATGAAAAATCAAAAAAAAATAAAGTCAGTTCTAGTTCCTTTAAAAACGCTTTAAATGGAAAAAGGACAATAATCTGTGATCACTTTTATTTTCATACAAAAATCGATATTTTATATGAAGAATCAAAAAATTATAAAATCAGCTCTAGTTCCTTTAAAAACGCTTTAAACGGAAAAAGGACAATAATCTGTGATCACTTTTATTTTCATACAAAAATCGATATTTTATATGAAAAATCAAAAAAATATAAAATCAGCTCTATTTCCTTTAAAAACGCTTTAAATGGAAAAAGGACAATAATTTGTGATCACTTCTACTTTTGGCCAAAAATCGATATTTTATATGAAAAATCAAAAAAATATAAAATCAGCTCTAGTTCCTTTAAAAACGCTTTAAATGGAAAAAGGACAATAATCTGTGATCACTTTTATTTTCATACAAAAATCGATATTTTATATGAAAAATCAAAAAAAAAAAAAAAATAAAATCAGCTCTAATTCCTTTAAAAACGCTTTAAATGGAAAAGGGACAATAATCTGTGATCACTTTTATTTTCATACAAAAATCGATATTTTATATGAAAAATTAAAGAAATATAAAATCAGCTCTAGTTCCTTTAAAAACGCTTTAAATGGAAAAAGGACAATAATCTGTGATCACTTCTACTTTTGGCCAAAAATCGATAATTTATATGAAAAATCAAAAAGAAATAAAATCAGGTCTAGTTCCTTTGAAAATGCTTTAAATGGAAAAAGGACAAAAATCTGTGATCACTTTTATTTTCATACAAAAATCGATATTTTATATGAAAAATCAAAAAAAAATAAAGTCAGTTCTAGTTCCTTTAAAAACGCTTTAAATGGAAAAAGGACAATAATCTGTGATCACTTTTATTTTCATACAAAAATCGATATTTTATATGAAGAATCAAAAAATTATAAAATCAGCTCTAGTTCCTTTAAAAACGCTTTAAACGGAAAAAGGACAATAATCTGTGATCACTTTTATTTTCATACAAAAATCGATATTTTATATGAAAAATCAAAAAAATATAAAATCAGCTCTATTTCCTTTAAAAACGCTTTAAATGGAAAAAGGACAATAATTTGTGATCACTTCTACTTTTGGCCAAAAATCGATATTTTATATGAAAAATCAAAAAAATATAAAATCAGCTCTAGTTCCTTTAAAAACGCTTTAAATGGAAAAAGGACAATAATCTGTGATCATTTTTATTTTCATACAAAAATCGATATTTTATATGAAAAATCAAAAAAAAAAAATAAAATCAGCCCTAATTCCTTTAAAAACGCTTTAAATGGAAAAAGGACAATAATCTGTGATCACTTTTATTTTCATACAATAATCGATATTTTATATGAAAAATCAAAAAAATATAAAATCAGCTCTAATTCCTTTAAAAACGCTTTAAATGGAAAAAGGACAATAATTTGTGATCACTTCTACTTTTGGCCAAAAATCGATATTTAATATCAAAAATCAAAAAAATATAAAATCAGCTCTAGTTCCTTTAAAAACGCTTTAAATGGAAAAAGGACAATAATCTGTGATCATTTTTATTTTCATACAAAAATCGATATTTTATATGAAAAATTAAAAAAATATAAAATCAGCTCTAGTTCCTTTAAAAACGTTTTAAATGGAAAAAGGACAATAATTTGTGATCACTTCTACTTTTGGCCAAAAATCGATATTTTATATGAAAAATCAAAAAAAAAAAAATAAAATCAGCTCTAGTTCCTTTAAAAATGCTTTAAATGGAAAAGGGACAATAATCTGTGATCACTTTTATTTTCATACAAAAACCGATATTTTATATGAAAAATCAAAAAAATATAAAATCCGCTCTAGTTCCTTTAAAAACGCTTTAAATGGAAAAAGGACAATAATCTGTGATCAAAAATCGATATTTTATATGAAAAATCAAAAAGAAATAAAATCAGCTCTAGTTCCTTTAAAAATGCTTTAAATAGAAAAAGGACAATAATCTGTGATCACTTTTATTTTCATACAAAAATCGATATTTTATGTGAAAAATTAAAGAAATATAAAATCAGCTCTAGTTCCTTTAAAAACGCTTTAAATGGAAAAACGACAATAATCTGTAATCACTTCTACTTTTGGCCAAAAATCGATATTTTATATGAAAACTCAAAAAAATATAAAATCAGCTCTAGTTCCTTTAAAAATGCTTTAAATGGAAAAAGGACAATAATCTGTGATCACTTTTATTTTCATACAAAAATCGATATTTTATATGAAAAATCAAAAAAAAAAAATAAAATCAGCTCTAATTCCTTTAAAAACGCTTTAAATTGAAAAAGGACAATAATCTGTGATCACTTTTATTTTCATACAAAAATCGATATTTTATATGAAAAATCAAAAAAATATAAAATCAGCTCTAATTCCTTTAAAAACGCTTTAAATGGAAAAAGGACAATAATTTGTGATCACTTCTACTTTTGGCCAAAAATCGATATTTAATATGAAAAATCAAAAAAATATAAAATCAGCTCTAGTTCCTTTAAAAACGCTTTAAATGGAAAAAGGACAATAATCTGTGATCATTTTTATTTTCATACAAAAATCGATATTTTATATGAAAAATCAAAAAAAAAAAAAAAAATAAAATCAGCTCTAATTCCTTTAAAAACGCTTTAAATGGAAAAGGGACAATAATCTGTGATCACTTTTATTTTCATACAAAAATCGATATTTTATATGAAAAATTAAAGAAATATAAAATCAGCTCTAGTTCCTTTAAAAACGCTTTAAATGGAAAAAGGACAATAATCTGTGATCACTTTTATTTTCATACAAAAATCGATATTTTATATGAAAAATCAAAAAAAAAAAAAAATAAAATCAGCTCTAATTCCTTTAAAAACGCTTTAAATGGAAAAGGGACAATAATCTGTGATCACTTTTATTTTCATACAAAAATCGATATTTTATATGAAAAATTAAAGAAATATAAAATCAGCTCTAGTTCCTTTAAAAACGCTTTAAATGGAAAAAGGACAATAATCTGTGATCACTTCTACTTTTGGCCAAAAATCGATAATTTATATGAAAAATCAAAAAGAAATAAAATCAGGTCTAGTTCCTTTGAAAATGCTTTAAATGGAAAAAGGACAAAAATCTGTGATCACTTTTATTTTCATACAAAAATCGATATTTTATATGAAAAATCAAAAAAAAATAAAGTCAGTTCTAGTTCCTTTAAAAACGCTTTAAATGGAAAAAGGACAATAATCTGTGATCACTTTTATTTTCATACAAAAATCGATATTTTATATGAAGAATCAAAAAATTATAAAATCAGCTCTAGTTCCTTTAAAAACGCTTTAAACGGAAAAAGGACAATAATCTGTGATCACTTTTATTTTCATACAAAAATCGATATTTTATATGAAAAATCAAAAAAATATAAAATCAGCTCTATTTCCTTTAAAAACGCTTTAAATGGAAAAAGGACAATAATTTGTGATCACTTCTACTTTTGGCCAAAAATCGATATTTTATATGAAAAATCAAAAAAATATAAAATCAGCTCTAGTTCCTTTAAAAACGCTTTAAATGGAAAAAGGACAATAATCTGTGATCACTTTTATTTTCATACAAAAATCGATATTTTATATGAAAAATCAAAAAAAAAAAAAAAATAAAATCAGCTCTAATTCCTTTAAAAACGCTTTAAATGGAAAAGGGACAATAATCTGTGATCACTTTTATTTTCATACAAAAATCGATATTTTATATGAAAAATTAAAGAAATATAAAATCAGCTCTAGTTCCTTTAAAAACGCTTTAAATGGAAAAAGGACAATAATCTGTGATCACTTCTACTTTTGGCCAAAAATCGATAATTTATATGAAAAATCAAAAAGAAATAAAATCAGGTCTAGTTCCTTTGAAAATGCTTTAAATGGAAAAAGGACAAAAATCTGTGATCACTTTTATTTTCATACAAAAATCGATATTTTATATGAAAAATCAAAAAAAAATAAAGTCAGTTCTAGTTCCTTTAAAAACGCTTTAAATGGAAAAAGGACAATAATCTGTGATCACTTTTATTTTCATACAAAAATCGATATTTTATATGAAGAATCAAAAAATTATAAAATCAGCTCTAGTTCCTTTAAAAACGCTTTAAACGGAAAAAGGACAATAATCTGTGATCACTTTTATTTTCATACAAAAATCGATATTTTATATGAAAAATCAAAAAAATATAAAATCAGCTCTATTTCCTTTAAAAACGCTTTAAATGGAAAAAGGACAATAATTTGTGATCACTTCTACTTTTGGCCAAAAATCGATATTTTATATGAAAAATCAAAAAAATATAAAATCAGCTCTAGTTCCTTTAAAAACGCTTTAAATGGAAAAAGGACAATAATCTGTGATCATTTTTATTTTCATACAAAAATCGATATTTTATATGAAAAATCAAAAAAAAAAATAAAATCAGCTCTAATTCCTTTAAAAACGCTTTAAATGGAAAAGGGACAATAATCTGTGATCACTTTTATTTTCATACAAAAATCGATATTTTATATGAAAAATTAAAGAAATATAAAATCAGGTCTAGTTCCTTTAAAAACGCTTTAAATGGAAAAAGGACAATAATCTGTGATCACTTTTATTTTCATACAAAAATCGATGTTTTATGTGAAAAATTAAAGAAATATAAAATCAGCTCTAGTGCCTTTAAAAACTCTTTAAATGGAAAGAGGACTACTTTTGGCCCAAAATCGATATTTTATATGAAAAATCAAAAAAAAATATAAAACAGCTCTAGTTCCTTTAAAAACGCTTTAAATGGAAAAAGGACAATAATCTGCGATCACTTATAGTTTTGGCCAAAAATCGATATTTTATATGAAAAACCAAAAAAATATAAAATCAGCTCTAGTTCCTTTAAAAACGCTTTAAATGAAAAAAGGACAATAATTTGTGATCACTTCTAATTTTGGCCAAAAATCGATATTTTATATGAAAAACTAAAAAAATATAAAATCAGCTCTAGTTCCTTTAAAAACGCTTTAAATGGAAAAAGGACAATAATCTGTGATCATTTTTATTTTCATACAAAAATCGATATTTTATATGAAAAATTAAAAAAATATAAAATCAGCTCTAGTTCCTTTAAAAACGCTTTAAATGGAAAAAGGGCAATAAGCTGTGATCACTTATAGTTTTGGCCAAAAATCGATATTTTATATGAAAAATCAAAAAAATATAAAATCAGCTCTAGTTCCTTTAAAAACGCTTTAAACGGAAAAAGGACAATAATCTGTGATCACTTTTATTTTCATACAAAAATCGATATTTTATGTGAAAAATTAAAGAAATATAAAATCAGCTCTAGTGCCTTTAAAAACTCTTTAAATGGAAAGAGGACTACTTATGGCCAAAAATCGATATTTTATATGAAAAATATTAAAAAATATAAAATCAGCTCTAGTTCCTTTAAAAACGCTTTAAATGGAAAAAGGACAATAAGCTGTGATCACTTATAGTTTTGGCCAAAAATCGATATTTTATATGAAAAATCAAAAAAAAAAATATAAAATCAGCTCTAGTTCCTTTAAAAACGCTTTAAATGGAAAAAGGACAATAAGCTTTGATCACTTATAGTTTTGGCCAAAAATCGATATTTTATATGAAAAACCAAAAAAAAAAAAAAATAAAATCAGCTCTAGTTCCTTTAAAAACGCTTTAAATGGAAAAAGGACAATAATCTGTAATCACTTTAACTTTTGGCCAAAAATCGATATTTTATACGAAAAATTCAAAAAATATAAAATCAGCTCTAGTTCCTTTAAAAACGCTTTAAATGGAAAAAGGGCAATAAGCTGTGATCACTTATAGTTTTGGCCAAAAATCGATATTTTATATGAAAAACTAAAAAAATATAAAATCAGCTCTAGTTCCTTTAAAAACGCTTTAAATGGAAAAAGGACAATAATCTGTGATCATTTTTATTTTCATACAAAAATCGATATTTTATATGAAAAATTAAAAAAATATAAAATCAGCTCTAGTTCCTTTAAAAACGCTTTAAATGGAAAAAGGGCAATAAGCTGTGATCACTTATAGTTTTGGCCAAAAATCGATATTTTATATGAAAAATCAAAAAAATATAAAATCAGCTCTAGTTCCTTTAAAAACGCTTTAAACGGAAAAAGGACAATAATCTGTGATCACTTTTATTTTCATACAAAAATCGATATTTTATGTGAAAAATTAAAGAAATATAAAATCAGCTCTAGTGCCTTTAAAAACTCTTTAAATGGAAAGAGGACTACTTATGGCCAAAAATCGATATTTTATATGAAAAATATTAAAAAATATAAAACAGCTCTAGTTCCTTTAAAAACGCTTTAAATGGAAAAAGGGCAATAAGCTGTGATCACTTATAGTTTTGGCCAAAAATCGATATTTTATATGAAAAACTAAAAAAATATAAAATCAGCTCTAGTTCCTTTAAAAACGCTTTAAATGGAAAAAGGACAATAATCTGTGATCATTTTTATTTTCATACAAAAATCGATATTTTATATGAAAAATTAAAAAAATATAAAATCAGCTCTAGTTCCTTTAAAAACGCTTTAATGGAAAAAGGACAATAAGCTTTGATCACTTATAGTTTTGGCCAAAAATCGATATTTTATATGAAAAACCAAAAAAAAAAAAAAATAAAATCAGCTCTAGTTCCTTTAAAAACGCTTTAAATGGAAAAAGGACAATAATCTGTAATCACTTTAACTTTTGGCCAAAAATCGATATTTTATATGAAAAATCAAAAAAATATAAAATCAGCTCTAGTTCCTTTAAAAACGCTTTAAATGGAAAATGGACAATAATTCGTGATTACTTTTATTTTTATTCACAAATCGATTTTGATATGAAAAATCAAAAAAACGCTTTAAATGGAAAATAATCAACATTTTGTTATTAAGACGATTTTGATACAATTCTCGCAAATTGTATTTCTTTTTTTTTTTATTATTTATTTTATTTATAAAAATATTTACAAATTTTTTTAATTTATTGAGGTGTACACAATTTTCCGTTCAGCCCAAAAGTATGCCATTATTTTTCTGCATTTACCGTTCTCGTTTTATTTCTCTGGTATGTGACTTCATTGTGTACACCTTAAGTTGGTTTTTAATACTGAAAATTCACTTTTTATTATCATTACCTTCTTCTAGCACTTGTCTCAGACATTCTTCTGTGATCTTTAATACAACTTCACTTAGTTTTTCAGCACTAAAGGGTTTGTTCAATGGTGGCACATGTACAAATAGCGTACGACAACAATCACGATCCAAAGATTTCAAATAAATATAACCACACAAATAGTTGCCCACTTCTTTGGAGATTTTGGCTATTTTGGTAGTATTTAATTCGGGTACTATATTATCTTTTACATAGTCCGGTGTACAGCCGCAGCTTTCTGTAATAACTTCTATGATTTTCTTAAGATTTAATTTACAAAATATGGCTGTTTTTTTCGCTGGACAATTTTTTAAACAAGCCTTGCCTTCGGGCAAATATTTGCCAGCATAGTCAGGTTTAATAAAATTATTATTGTAGGCCAATTTCTCAACATTAACACAAGTGGCCATGCCATGTACACCACAATGTATAACTAGGGTAGGGCGGCGAGACCATATGTTTTCAATAGCTTTATCAACAGCTTCATATTCAACAGGTATTTCTAATTTTTCTAATTTGTAGGCGGTATTTTGATACAAAATTTCATCGGGCAGTAAACGTACCTTTTAAAAATAAATAAAAAATCATTTAAATTATATATTTATTAATAATATTTTATATTTTTTGTTACCGCCTCCCAGCTAGCATTTACACTTTCATGACCAATAAAGGGTCCAAAACCAGTCACAATAATCAGTTTCTCCAATTGCTCTTGGGAATTTTCCTTGATATCTGCTTGCATTTTGTTGCGAATCAGTGTATAAACTAAATAATTTTTACTTTGTTATCTTTCATCTGAATTCTTTTAAGTGGTAAAATGTATATTTGTTTATTTATTTGGTTGATTAAGCAATAATAAAATAGAAATATATGAGGTCAGACACAATCACACGCAAAAATAGATAAAGAGAGTAATAAACAAAAATAGTTGTTGTGTTTTGTAGCTCAAATAAAAACAAACACAAACAATACAATGTTGTTTTTTAGGTAGGGTTGTAAAAGCTAGTAGTATCTTTTTAATCAACGCATACAACTGTTAATCGTTAAAATATATTGATTTTAAAAAATTCTTTTCTTAGGCTAATATTTCTATTAATTTCTTTAATAAATGTTCTATAGCAACAAATCAAAATGAAAATAACTGTTTTCGGTGCAGTGTATTATCAAAACTTAAAGAAAACTTCAACATTTTTGACTGTAAATAAAAGTTGTTAAAGTTAATTCACTTTTTCTCATTAAACCGCTTGACTGATTAGTAACAACGCACTTTTATAATATAAATTATTAAATTGCGCCAACGAATTTAAAAATGTTATTTTATTATTTAATAATTGTCAAAATTTTCTATTCATTTGTCAATATATATATATATTTTTTTCTATTTCTAATGCAAAATATCGCATATTGAGTGATTACACACAAACAAATTTATGGGTTTATATCCTTAAAACTTGGTATAAAATTATGTAAACCCAAGGGTAGAATGGCAATATAATAATTTAAAAATTTCTATGTTAAAAGATAAAAAGTGATCACAGATTATCGTCCTTTTCTCCATTTAAAGCGTTTTGATGGAACTAGAGCTGATTTTATATTATCGATTTTTTACTAAAATTTGATTATAGATTATTGTTTTTTATAAGAGAAATTTTATTGTTCATACAGCAAACTTTGAAAGTAAACTTTAAAAGATGAAATTGTGAAGTGTGATAATGAATTAATTGCGTTTTGAAATTTGGTTTAGAAATCCACTATTTATAACCTTAGATAAAGCAGTTTCAGTAGTTGTTATAGGCAATACAGTTTCAATTTTATATAACTATTTTCCAACACTATTTCTCCATGTTCTCCTAAAGAAAAGCATAAACAGGATATGAACAAATCACTGCATACTTTAGGGATGTTATAAATCTATGTTTTAAATTTTAAAACATAGCTAGCCATTGCTTTGTGATCTCTCTTAAAGAGAAATATAATTCTGTAGATAATACCGTCTTCAATGAATTCTTACCAACACTGTTTAATTTTGTTGAAATTGTTTTACAACACTTCCATAACATCTCTGGTTTAATTACCACAGTTGCATTTCTTGACATTTTCTTTTGTTTTTCACTTTCTTGTGTGTTGTTTTTCTTTCACAAAAATGACGTGTCATTTTCTTTCTTCCTCCACAATTCTCTACACTCAAAAAACAACCTCTTTCGTGATTTAAGAGAACAAATTCATTTTACATTTAAATTTCGACGCGTGAACATCGTTGTTGAGCCAAAGTTAGTTTTAAACGCGCTTTAAGTAATTTTTTTGTGTGTAGGGTTTTCTTTTTGGTATATTTTTTTGATTTAAAGAAATATACAAATAGAAATTAATTCAACAAAAAAGAAACAAATAAATAGAAAAGAAAAAAATGAAATTCTTATTGTGTTCGTTATTGTTGGTAGCTAATGCTACTTGGGGTGTATACGCCGATAAAGAAGTCAAAACTGAAGATGGTGTCTTGGTATTGACCACCGATAGTTTTAAAGATGTCATTGCCCAGAATGAATTCGTTTTGGTAGAATTCTGTAAGTATTAAATAAAATTTTTCTTAATTTATGTATTTAAGTTTGGTGTGAAATATTTATGATGGGGAAATATTTAGTATGGAAATACAACAACAATATGGGTGGGAATTTATTTTTTTCCTTGTGAAAAAATTTGTGTTTGTATTCCTTTTGTTAAAGAAAAAAACTTGTCTGCGTGTACAACTTTTTTTTATTCTTTTTTGCAATTATAGTTTATCTTTTGTTCTATACTTGTGTTTGTTAACTCGTTTCTGTTCGGGCTTGTTGTATTTCTTTTTTTTTATTCTTATTTTATTAAAATTTTTGTTCACATAACCTTTATTTTTCAATTTTATTCTTGTTGCTTTTACCGGCATTTTCTGGAGTTTATTCTCATCTCTTTTTTTCTTTTCTACTCTTGTCTTAAAACAAACAGTTAATCTTTCTCTTTTTTTGTGTAGAGAAGAGAGTACTTTCTTTACTTTATGTGTTTGTTGACGTGTCATTTTATTAAATGTTGTTTTTTCGCTAACAAATTAACTTTTAATTATCTATATTGTATAAATTATTGTGAAATAACTTTGTATTCATTATTTGCTAATCATGTGTCATGCTTAATTTTATGTTTTCCATACAAAAATTTGCAATGTTGTATATATTTTGTTGTTGCATTTTGTGTTTAGTGTTGCAAAGTGCTGTGAATGCATTTTTGTTTGTTTTTGCAATACAGCACTTTGACATTAAACAGTTGGGTTTGGCTAAAATAGTTGAGTGAATATAAAGGCGGTTTAAAATAAAGGAATTATGTTTTATTATAATTATTATTGCATTATATAAAGTTTATATCATAAAATAGCTTATTAAAAGAGAAAATACAATTTTAATATTATTAGTTATTAATTTTATACAATTTAAATTATTAGAAATTATGTTTTTCCATTAATATATTAAAAGTTAATATAATAAAATTGCTTGATATTAAACTAGAAAATATAATTTTCAAACATTATTTTTTAATTTACATATAATTTTAATTATATGAAAACGTTTTTTATAGCAATTATAAATGATATTAAACAAGGAAATACAATTTTCAATTAATTATAATCAGTCATTAAATGATTTTATTTTAAATGCTAGATTATTAAAATTTTTCTTAACTAATTTTAGTTTGAAAGCTATTTAATTAGAAGAAAATATGTAGCTTATAAAATTTGCTTTAAATTTTAATAAAATTTCTTAATGTTCCTTCCTAGATTTTCTTTTTAGAAATATTAAAAATGCATTTTTTTATATCTAATCTTTTCCTTACTTTTCTTTAATTTTAAAAAAATATAATTCTCATCATATCATCATATCATTATAAATAAATTTCTTATCATTTTGTTTAAAGTTTTGTCGTTAACAAAATTATCAATTAAAATTTGATAATTTTTAAAAGAAAAAAGAAAAAGAACTATTTACTTGTCAGTTATTATTTTATAAATCTATTTCTTTTCATTTTTATCTCTACGTTTTATTTAAAGTGTTATAGAAATTTCTTTATTTTTTTTATTAAGAAATCTCTTATCAATTAATGTATGTAAATAAAATATTTATGTTTTATGGCACGTTCAAAGCCACGTCTTAAAAAAATAAACATATCTTAGAAAAAAATAAAAATAAATAAAACCTTATCTTAATTTTAGAACTATATTGTTAGTAGCCTATTTGAACACATGTTGTGTTAAATGCATTCCTCTAAATTTCTTTATCAGTTTTATTTTTTAATGAACATAATAAAATTTTTTTAAAAGACCATGATCTTTATGCACTTCATTGAACTGATAAAGAAAATTGCAACATAAAAAGATATGTTGCTATGTTTAACTAACATCCGTATTTAAAATATTAAAGATAAGAAATTTTTGTTAGTGGTCACGACATTTAAATGCTTAGGAATTTCTTAAAATTATTCTTAATTTTCAAATATCATTGAAATAATTAAAATATAAAAATAATTGATCAATTAAATTAATTTAAAACATTTTTATAAATAATTTTAACTTTAAAATAACAAATTTTTTAACAATGATTTATATGAATTTTGATAAATTTTCCTTTATTTCATATTTTAAATTGGTAAAAACAAATTAACTAACAAATAAAAAATAAATTTAAAGCTAAGATTGAAGTTTTTCAAGTTCTTTTTTTATAATCAAATAAAAGTAGGTGATTTTTATTTAGTTAATCTTATTATGTATTTGATGTCAATTCTTATTCTCACCTTTTCTCATTATATTAAGGTTTAATATTATATTCTAACAATATCTAATATCATTAATTTAAAAAAATCCCTAATTTTTTTCTCTATTATTAAAATTAGTTTTAATTCTAAATAGAATTTTTCCATTTCTTAAATCTCCTTTTTATTTATTGTCATATGAAACTAGTTTTTTATTTTCATTTAAAATATAGGCCAATTCTATTATAACATTCTTTTCATTTATTGTCTATAACATTTATTAATTTAATTTATTTATATATACTATTTGTTGTTTTAAATTTCTTTTTATTATAGTTAACCGCCAATTTCTTTTTATTCTGTCCATACCAATTCTATTTGTTAGTTTTTTTTTTTTTTTTCGTTATGCGTCTTTATTTGTCTTTTTTTTTCTATTGAGTGTAATAATATAAAGCCGTTATTTGATTATTATGTTTTCCATAGAGTTCATTAAACCTTTAGGCCAACGTTGTGTGAAGTCTTGACTGTTAATCAGTTTTATTTACTTTTTCGTTTGGTTATAAAATGTTAATAGTAAAAGAGTTTTAAACATGTTTATTTATGGTTGTAGACGATCTTTTTAAGCCGGTTGTTGAATAAAATTATGTCGTACAATGATCACTATTGAACTGTGTAAATGAATGGTGTAATAATAATAGTTTGTTTAGAAATTATTTGTTTAGGTAAAAAGGCTTGAAAAGATTTAAAATATATTCTTTTGTTTTTTATGATTAGTGTTATCTTTCATTTAAAGATTTTAAAATGGTTTCTTTTGTTTTTTTAAATGGTTCTTGCTGAGTTTTAGATAAAATTTTTGTGCATTAAGAATTGTTAAAGATTTTTGAACTTGAAAAAAATATATAAAATTTATTTGATATTCTTGAATTTTTTAAATTAATTTCTAAAGCTTAGATGAAGGATTTTAAAGGGATTAATTAGCCAGAGGATAAAGCGTTTTAAAATTGATGCTAAAAATGTTTAAAAAATAGCTTAATATAAATTTTAATTTTTGAGGTTATGTTGAATTTTTTTAAAAAATTTCTAAACATATAGTTAATTTTGTAAATTCTTCAGTAATCCGATAAATTTTATAAATATTATAAATTTTGATGGAAAAAACTATTTAAAATAAAATTTAATTTTTGAGGTTATGTTGAATTTTTTAAAATAACTTTTACATTTTTTATAAGTAATCAAGAATTTGTACGCAATATTTTGTAAGAAGAGAAATAGATTATAAATTATATATTTAAATCTAAAAAAAAACTGCATAACTAAAAATTAATTTTTGAGGTTATGTTGAATTGTTTTAAATAATTTCTAAAACCTATATTACAGGTAAAAATTTGTACCTAAATATTTAAAAATATGATAAATACTTAGATTCTATATTTTAAATTTTAATCTTAGAAAACTAAATAAAAAAAAAAGTCAGTAAAGGAATCAAGATAATAATTTTTGTTTTTCGATTTGAAAGTATTTGCAAAATCTATTCGAATTAAGTTACAAAATTATCTTTTTGCTTTAATATTAAATTAAACAAATTAATTTCTATAAAAATGTTTTAATAATCGTTATTAAAAAACGTTCAAGCTAATGAATATTATTTTTTTATGTAAAGAATTAGTTTTCTTTTTATAATTTCCTTATATTTATTTTAAGCGCCATAAAGATATTCATTTGAAGATGTGTTACTAAATTTAACACGTGTTTATGGTCATGAACTTGTTTATACAACTGCAAATGTATTTTTAGGAAGTCAACTAGCAGGTCCTATATAAACATTGGTGTCTTGATATATTGTATTGTAAACAAAATGATATTTATAGCCTAAACAAATTGCAAGACATTTATAAAGGGTTTATTGAACTAAATACATAATAAAAACGTGTAAAAGAAATAATTTTATAATGCTTTTGTAAAATGCAAGTGAATAAGGTAACAAAATACAATCTAAAACGTGTATCTAAAACTCTTTATATTATTAATAAACAAAAAGTATTATTTAACAAAAAGGTAAAAAGAATTTCATTGTTTAAATTAAAAACACTTGTATAAATTCTAGTCTTTATATAATAAATAATGAAATCTTTTTATTCTTGTTTTTTAAATATTTTTTAATAATATGGAAAACTTTTTTTAATGTAGGTATTACGTGTCTCTTTTAAAATATTTAAAAATAATTAAACAAATGTCAATATATTTATTTAACAAATAATTTTAATATGCATTCATTTACCTTCTTATCTTTTGTTTTTAAGAAACAAATTGCAATACATCTACCCCACCACCACTTCCTCTTTCCTTAATTGCAAATAAAATCTACATACATACATATTATTTTATTATGATAAGCTTTTTGTATTATTATTAATTCCTATTTTGGTTTAGCTGCCTAACCTTATCTAAAAAATAGAAAAAAAAAAAAAAAACTGTTAAAAATTTTGCTACAAATAAATAGAAGAATTAAATATAATAGTAATAAATTTTATTATTTTGGTGTTTCCTTAAGGCCACGTATGTTTTTATTATGATTATTCATTTTCTTTTTATTGTTTACTAAAATTCTCTTTCATTGCTCTCGCTGGCTCTCTCATTCCCAATTGCTTATTTAACTTGCTTAATAATTATTTTTATACACAAAAGACGTCATTCTTAAAATAAGCATCTAACACTTTTACTCCTACTATCTCTTTAGTATTAACTTATTTTTTTAGCTGTTTGACGACACACTACATACGTGGCTTATATTTTCTTTTTTTATACCCTTAAGTTTTAAATATAGAAAGAATGTCTGTATGTAACAGCAGCAGCATCATCATCATTGACAACAACTTGTCATTATTTACATTCATTGTTCCATTTTATTCAAATGTCAATTTGATAATTATGCATATTGTGTTCATTTAAGTGTAAATTAGTTGTGTGTTATGTAGATGACATATTTTATTTTCCCCTTTTTTACATTAGTTTTTAATAATTATGAAATAATTTTAAAAGTTATGCTCAATTAAATTTTGTCAAGTAAAATTATATAGAATAAATTAAATTCAAAAATTTGATGATAAGTGTTAAATTATTAATTACAATTATGCGACAACTATTTCTAAATTAATTGTTAAAAATAAAACTTCAATATTAGTAATATGTTTAATTTTATGTATAATAGTATCTTTTACAAAATTGCATAAAATGGAATTTTGAGGTTTGGAAGGATTTTTTTTAAATATCTTCTAAATTTTTTTTATCATAAATAAAGAATTTCTCTGATATATTTCGCCAAACGATGGAGATTTGCATTTATATACATATTTTAATCCTAAAAACTTTATAAAATTAAATTTAATTTTTAAGGTTATGTTGAATTTTTTAAAATAATTTCAAAAAAAGATGAAAAATTGTTACGAATAATTTATAAAAATGATAAATACATTAAAAATTGTTAATTATAGAGCTAAAATATTTACTAAAATTTTAATTTTTGGGGTTATGTTGAATTTTTTAATAAAATTTCAAAAATGTTCATCTCAGAGTTTAGTTGAATTTTTTAATTTATGAAATAAAATGTTAGAAAATTATTATATTTTAAGAATTTAACTTTATTTTTTATTAATCAATTATTTCTTATTCTTTTTTTACAGACGCTCCCTGGTGCGGTCACTGCAAATCTTTGGCTCCCGAATACGCTAAAGCTGCCCAAACATTGGCTGAAAAAGAATCCAACATTAAGTTGGCTAAAGTTGATGCTACTGTTGAAGGTCCTTTGGCTGAAGAATACCAAGTACGTGGCTATCCCACTTTGAAATTCTTCCGCAACGGTGTCCCCGTCGATTATACTGGTGGACGTCAAGCTGCCGATATTGTTAGCTGGGTTATTAAGAAGACTGGTCCTCCCGCCAAGGATTTGCCCTCTGTTGAAGAAGCTGAGAAATTCTTGAAAGACAATGAAGTATGTTTTCTTTAAATTAATTAAGAAATTTATATCATATATAATATTTTCTTTTTATTTTTGTAGATTGCCATTATTGGTTTCTTCAAGGATTTGGAAAGTGAAGCCGCCAAGACTTTCGTTACTGCCGCCGGTGAATTGGACCCCATTCCTTTCGGTTTGACCAGCAGTGATGATGTTATTGCCAAATACGAAGTTAAGGATGGTGCTGTTGTTATGTTCAAGCCTTTCGATGACAAGAAGACCGTTTTCGAAGGTGAACTTAACTTGGCCACCCTCAAGAAATTTGCTCAAGTTGAATCTTTACCTTTGATTGTTGAATTCAACCACGAATCCGCCTCCAAGATCTTCGGTGGTCAAATCAAATCTCACTTGTTGTTCTTTGTCTCTAAGGAAGCCGGTCACATTGAAAAGCACGTTGAACCCTTGAAGGATATTGCCAAGCAATACCGTGATGATATTCTCTTCGTTACCATCTCTTCTGATGAAGAAGACCACACTCGTATCTTTGAATTCTTCGGTATGACCAAGGAAGAAGTACCCACCATCCGTTTGATCAAATTGGAAGAAGATATGGCCAAATACAAGCCCGAAAGCAATGACTTGTCTGCCGAAACCATCAAGGACTTCTTACAGAAATTCATGGAAGGTAAACTCAAACAACACTTGTTGTCTCAAGAATTACCTGAAGATTGGGACAAGAACCCCGTTAAGGTTTTGGTTGCTACCAACTTTGATGATGTTGCCATGGACAAGAACAAGGATGTTTTGGTTGAATTCTATGCTCCCTGGTGCGGTCACTGCAAACAATTGGCTCCCATCTACGAACAATTGGGTGAGAAATACAAGGATCATGAAACCATTGTCATTGCTAAGATCGATTCAACTGCCAACGAATTGGAACACACCAAGATCTCTTCATTCCCCACCATCAAATTGTACCGCAAGGGTGACAACAAAGTTATTGACTACAACTTGGACAGAACTTTGGACGATTTCGTCAAATTCTTAGAAGCTGGTGGCGATCTTAAATCTGTAAGTTATTTTAAAACTTGAAAATGTTTTCTTAGAAAGTTACTTACAAAATGTTTTCTTTTATTTTAGGCCGATGAAGAAGAAAAGGTTGAAGAAGAAGAGGAGCACAAGAAGGATGAATTGTAAATTTTTTCACACTTACTCACCCTCATATACCCTCTCTCTAACTATCTTTCCTCCGCCCACCATTGAATTTATTCATTTAATTTAATTCCAACGTAAAGAAAAAATCCTTCATCAACCACCACCAAAACATTCTATGTTTTTTATTGGTTTTTCTTTATTAGTTTTAAAGTATTGCATTTTTTGTTTGCATCTTTAAAAAAATATATATAACACTATAACAACAACTAAGCGGGAATACTGGTTAATCCTGCTGTTTAAGTGTTTCATTTTTTTATAAAAATAAAATAACGATTTATTGTTATTTTTTTATAAAACTTAAAAAAAATCTTGCTTTCCGTTTTTTTGTAATAAGTTATAAATAACAACCTTTAATTAATTCTATTTTTTATATATGTAATTAAATTAAACAAAACAAAAAAAGAAGAAAAATATTAAAATTATATTTTAACATGACCTTTTTTTAATGCTTTAATTATGATGGGGAAGTTCTTTTGAGAACACAGTGAAAGAAAGATATTTGCTTTTGATGTAAAGGCGTTTTTTTAAATTGTAGAAAACGTTTTTTTCTTTTTATTTTTCTAAGAAAAATTCCAGCTAATCTTAAGAACACAATGTTTTTTTAAGGATACTACTTTATTTAACTCTTCCATCAAATGTGAGAATTTTTGTAAAGATAAAAAAATATTTGAAATGTATAATAAAGAACTGATAAATATGAAAACAATTTTGAAAATTATTTGGCAATAAAAGATCCAAGAGTAAGTATGTATTTGAAAATAAACATTGTAACTATATATTTTAATGGTTACAATAAAATTTAATATTTTACGTTATAATGAAATTTTTTTAAAGAATTTCTAAAGGAGAAGAGTTTTAGTGAAACGATTAAGTCACATGATAAAAAGTTTGTAACTTATTTGATTTTCACTTGTATTTTTGTATTCTCAACCATAGAAAATAACTAGAATTCCAACTTGCTCACAAAAAACCCCCAGCAGGCCATGTCTTGTAGAAAATATCGACGATGTCTTGATGATTTGTCAAAGTCTTCGATGACACATATACGACAGCTCCGAACAAACATTGGTGATATTTTTGAACAAAGGGCACTTAAGTCATCAACGATAACCTGAGCGACAGTGTCACGTATATTTTCGTCAACCATTTTAAGAAAAATAAATGAAAAAAAGTTGAGCTCCGCTGAGATTTGAACCCAGGCCACCAATTTATCTCTTCCTTATTAAATAGTCAAGCGCACTTACTACTTCAGCTACAACATTTACTACTTTTCAATGGTTTTATTAATTCTTTTATTTATCTGATAGGTATTGATGACATTGTCATGCAGCATGTCGTGTGTTTGGTTTAATTCACGACATTCTCGCTGGACATTTTACTCATGTTGTCACCGAAATAAATATGTACGACAATTCAGTATATTTTGTTATTGAAGTCGCCGAAAATGGGGTAAGATGACAATATAGGTGACTTTTAATCGAACTTGTCCTCTACATGCATTTTCTTGACGACAAATTTAGACGACATCATCGATGAAAGTGTCGTTAATGGACATGTGTAACATGTGGAAGGAATCGTTTAAAACCCCACAGATCCTGGTTAGATCTAGCTATGTCCGTCCGTCTGTTGAAAGCAGGATAGGGCTCGAACGGAACAACGTAGGGGGACGAAATTTGGCACAAATATTTATCTTTGTTGGGTATTGGGCAAAATCGGTTAATAAACAAAAAAGTTATGGGCTAAAAACTATTATATGTTCAAAACACAGGGTGTCCATTTCATACTTTTTTGCTGATATTTCTTAAACAAAAGCATGTACGACAACAAAATTTTATATAAATAGTTTGAGGATCGATATAAACTTGAAAACCAAAAATGGGATGGTCTGCCCACTTCACATATAAGGTGAACCTTCAACGAAATTGTGTTCAAATCAAGGACCAATGTAAACTCGAAAACAAAAAAGGGGCGTAGTCCACCCACTTTACCGCCCCATATAACGTAAAATTTGAAAAAGTTGATGGTGAGCATTTAGATTCGGCCGAGCCGAATATAACATTCTCGCTTCTTTTAAAATCTGATGATTTCATTGAAACGCACATATTTACATCTAAAGTGGATTTTCCTTTTATAATTGGGGCAAACAGAAATACATTCCGAGGGAAATGTTATTAAATGTAAGTGCCAGCAAACTAAATAAACAGAATTAATTACAAAAATGATTTATGTCACTGATTGAGAAGACTAATGGATGTCTACATGATAAGACTGTTGGGTGCCGAGACACTGCGTGATTCTCATTGGCACGTTATACTTTTGCAGGACGTGTGATGATGTAGAGGAGCTAGAGACTATGGAGCACATACTCTGTCATTGTGTAGGGCTTCAGCGCGGAAGGCTAAAATGGTTTGGGAGCCACACACTGCATAAGCTAGATGAGGTTACAGGCAATGAACTTATTAATCTAAATGGTTTTGTAATGGGAATAAGATGGCTTAGGGGCAATCATAACTGATTGTTAGGGCTTACGTTCCACTTTTCTTTATTTATCTTCTATTCTGATTTTCTTTTTCTTCTCTATCTTTAAAGGGAAAACCTTTTGGTCTCTGAGTGTAGGCGTGAATACGCCACCCTTTTTACCCTAACTGATTTTTGTAATTAAAATTGTTTGCTATATTGTTTGCTATGTCACGCCCACATTTTACGCCCAATTTTTTAAAACTCTTAAACGGTTTGATATCGCCTAATAAGGGGTACCGAAGCGCACCGGGTTAAACTCGTACATAAATATAAAAAACGAAATATATATAACAAATTAATCAAAACTTTATAAATTATACAAATTAATTTTAAAATTATTATAACAAATAAAAAACATTGTAAGATTTTAAAAATATTACAAATTATACATTTGATTCCAACTCATTTTTGAATCATTCATTTGAACTGCAATTCATTTCAATTAATTCAAAATCAATTGAATTCAAATGAATTGCAATTCATTTTTACTAAATTCATTTGAATTAACTCAAATTTAATACAATTAATTTTTTTTTTTTTTTTTGTTTTGTGTGAAATGAATTAATTCAAAAATAGATAATTCGTAACGAATTAAAATCAAAAATGAATGATTCATTTACAGCTCTGGTATATAACTGATATGGCTTTTCTTTAAATCCGTTATCTATTTTTCAAATTTTGCAACTAAATTAATCGCCATTTTTGTGAATTACTGACTATAATTAAATATTGATTAAAAAAATGTTGACCCACTTGAAAGAACATTAAAAATATTTATATCTTTATCATTTGGTTAAATCATAATGCATAAAAGTGTTACAAATTTTAGAATTTGTTTTTAACTTGTGGATCAATCGATATAATTAGTATTTAAGAAAGTCTTTAGTTTTTATAAAACATAAGAGGGAATTCTTAATCGCTTTTCTGGAACACGTTTTTGTTTTAAGTGGAACACTAGTAATATGACCACATGGCATATAGAGAAGCTATTGTAAGTGGGCACAACATTTTCTTGTATGTGCGGACTTCGAATTACAAGTAAAAGTTTTTGAATTCGAGGCCTGACAACTTTGTCTTATTCGGTTTATGATAGCTTAATTTTTATCATAATAAATATTTGAGATTTGTCTAGTTTGGACTGGTAGTCAGAGACCTGCGCCGAACGATTTTAACGGCGGCGGCGGCTTTGCTAAAAATTGTTGGCTGCGGCTCAAAATCGGCTGTTAGCCGGCTGAACATTGGTTCACAAATGTGTCCCATTAGATATAGGGGGGTCCGAAGACCGTTTGTTTGAACATTATTTATAAGTATTTCCTAAAAGATTTATATCATACATTTTTGTATTTTTGGCATAAATAGACCTCCCTAACTCAGCTCCAATTTATTTGATTTTTTTCGCCATTGATAGTACTTTTATCGGTGAAAATAATGATGTAAAAATTTGTCAGCGCAATGAAATATTTTGGAAGTTATATTGCTTTGAAAATCGAATTTCCCTAAGAAACTCGCATTAAAAAAATAATTTTTATAAAAAAAGTTGAGTAAAAAGGAAGAATTACGTTAGCGAAGCCGCTTTTGGACATACCACAGAGTTAAAAGTCCTTCCGCCCGGCCGAAGGCCGACTATTTAGAAAAAATTGTTTCCACAAAAAAATTATTTTTTTGTACTAAAAATTACAAAATATTTAAAAAAGTTGTCTAATGTGTCAAAACGGAAGACTTTTTGTTTGAACATTATTTATATTTTTAAAATTATTAAAAACGTATATATGATCTTGACACAGATCTTCTCCCTACACATGTAAAATTTCAAGCTGGAGCAGTGTTGTCAGTGGAAATTTTTAAGAATACCTACGGCTGATGAAAAAACCGATTTTTCCCTAAGCGTCCAAAAAATTTTAATAAGTTCTTTAAGATTTTTTTCTAATCTTATCGTATAAAAATGCTAATTATCAACCTCCAAAAATTAAACTTTAGAAAATTATATTTTACTATGTCTACTGATATGTATATTTTAATTCATTGCGTTTTTACTATTTTATTAACAAAAAATATCTGATGAACGAGCCAAGTACTAAAGATTTATCCTAAAGTTAGCGGTTTAAGAAAAAATTTTTCTTCAGGATAATATTTTCATAATAGGGGATCAAATTCTACATTTTAAATTTTATACTTAATGATAAATGTAATATTGAAAAATGCAGAATACAGATGTTTAATCCAAAAAAAAAAAAAAAAAAAATTGACTTGTTTTTTCATATATTTCAAAGCCAGAAAACATCTCGATTTGAGTTATTTAATTATTTAACACAATAAAAACATCTAAATTTCCATACAGGGAAGAAATTTTTAGTATTTTTAGTACATAGAAAATTGTTTAAAAACGGATTTTTAAAAATTGCCGAAACGTTTACAAACAAAAAATTATAAATTAAATTTATATTTGTTCACATTTATTATTTGTTTAAAAATTTTATTTTTGGAATTAGAAAGTATTTGTGTGTAAAATTTTTATTTAAATCAACAATTTGTGAAAATATTTTGGCAAACGAAAAACGGGCCAAAAGGATACACATAATAAAATTATATGTGAACAGTGATGCTTAAACTTATTGTGTTTCTTAAAAAACTACACCACTTTTAACGGTATTTTTTAAAAAATCAATTGAAAATAAGATTTTCTATTTAAATTTTAGAAAAGATCATTGGAAAATTAGATTTTTCATTAAAATTTTTAAAAATAACAATTGAACATGAGATTTTTCATATAAATTTTAGAAAAGAACTGTTGAAATTTCTATATTTTATTAATATTTCAGAAAAGATTAATTGAAATTACAATTTCTATACAAAATATGGAAAATATCAATTGAAAATTAAGTTATTTATTTTGCATTCAGAAAAGAACATTTGAAAATAAGTTTATTATATCAAATTTAGAAAAGAACAATTTAAAATAAGTTTTTATATTTTAAATTTAGACAAGATCAATTTATAATTAAATTTTACATTTTAAATTCAGAAGAGCACAAATGAAATTCAGTTTTTTATTTTAAAATTTAGAAAAGAACAATTGAAATTGAGAAAAATTCATTAAAACTTAGAACATTGAATAAGAGAGATTTAAATGATAACATAATGTTAGGTCAACTTAATTTATATTACCTTTAAGCAAATAAAATTTAGAGATTGTATCAAATTCTTCTGGAGTGTAAAGTATGAATTAATTTTACTCTTTATGCAAATTTCACTCTATATATTATTTCAGTTGAAGCTCTGAATTTAATTTAGTTTTTTCAAAATTTCAATTGTATTTTTAGAATTTTAAATGAAAATTCTTCTTTTCAAAAATTAAAATAAAAAATTCAAATTTAAATTGTTATTTTCAAAATAAAACCTAATTTTCAATTAATCTTTTCTCAATTCTAAATAAAAAATCTCACTTTTAAATGATCAATTCTGAAATTTATGTGAAAAATGTAAATTTCAATTGTTATATTCTGAAATTAAAAGAAAAAATATTATTTTAATATGTTCCTTTCTGAATTAAAATGATATTTTCAAATTTTGAATTGGAATATCTCATTCTCATTTGTTCTTTTCTGAAACTGAATTCATAAACCTCATTTTTAATTGCTGTTTTCATAATATCATATAGAAAGTTCTTATTTTAACTTAAAAATTGTGTAGTAAAAAACATATGTGTCTGAACATAATATTAAATAACATATAACACAATAACTCAAATAATATACTTTGTGAATTGGGTAAGTATGTATTTAGTTCATATTTTAGTTCATATTAACACACGTTTTGCTTCATAACTTTTTTCCGAAGCAATTTTTAAAATTATTTTATCATTGAAATTATGTCAGTTATTATTCTTGAAGTCAACCTGTTGATTTGTTGTGAGTTTGACCAAAATGAGTAACGAAAATGATGTTCGTGCTATAAATTAAAAAAAAAAAAAAACAAATTGGTCCTACAAATAATTGGTCGAAGAATTAAATGTCCGCTGTCATACTGTTTTCAATACTAGATAAATAGAAAAACACTTTTCAAATTAAATTTTTCTTAAATGGAACAAAATTTATGACTGAAATTAATGTTACGATCATTTGACTTTTGTCAATACTATAGATGTGCGATTAATCGGTTATACAAAACTTTATTTAATCTATACACATATTAATCAGTTAATCGATTAATCAACAATTCTAATTAATAAATAATTAATTAATTAATTCTGATTAATTATTTTTAATTTTGATTAATCAAATTTGAATAATATTATTCAATGTTCTCAAATTTAGTTTACAATTAAACAAATGAAACAAAAAATGCTAAATATATAATATATGTTATTTGGTGATTAACGACCCACATTTTTTGTTTTCAAACGACTTTGCATGCATTTTTTATATTTTAATGAAAATTAAAAACATAAAAAAATTAATTGATTAATCATAATTTTGAACAAATGAAATCAAAATTAATCGATTAATCATGAATATATTTAATCAAATTGTTAAATAAATCAAATAATTAATTTTAAATTTGATTTTTACGTCACGTTATGGTCTTTTGCATTTTAATATGTATGAATAAGAATATGTTTATCTATAAGCTAATTCATTACAATCAATCTTGGATGATGAAATAAAAAGATACCAGTACCTATGCTGCTGAATTACCTCTTATTAAAAAATATGATGAACCATATCCCATAGACGAACATCTCCTGATAATGGACAAAATCATCGCCTATGGAAGCTTTCGCTGTATATGTAATTTCCTATAGTAGCTTCATATAACCATCGACGATTTATGATGAACACGCTAAAGTGGTTACTGACTCCGGAGAGAGAGAAATGTATGTATTCTATAGCGTAACGTGTGATAATCTTGAAGACATGTGTCGTTATTCCTCTTCCTTTTAAAGTGAATAACAAATTACAAGACTCTTGAGATTTTGCTACACACTAATATACAGTGGCTCAGCTGTGATAGCTTAAATTATGCAGTATACAATTATAGGAATTAAAAATAAAATTTGGTATCATTAGAAAGAGGAAGATTTCTAGTTTTATATAGAATCATTATTTAGTGTTAAAGTTACATTCAGGTATGTGATGAAATTCGATCGATTTCAAAAGTAAATTCTTAAATCGATTAGGTTGTGATGAATTTCGAACGTTTTTATTTTCCATTTTTGATTAAATTAATTTTATTTTAATGTTTTTATAGGAATTAAAAATAAAATTTGGTATCATTAGAAAGAGGAAGATTTCTAGTTTTATATAGAATCATTATTTAGTGTTAAAGTTACATTCAGGTATGTGATGAAATTCGATCGATTTCAAAAGTAAATTCTTAAATCGATTAGGTTGTGATGAATTTCGAACGTTTTTATTTTCCATTTTTGATTAAATTAATTTTATTTTAATGTTTTTATGTTAATTTTTTAATAAAAAATTATCAAAAGTTAAGTTTTATAGATTTTGCGTGAAGCTGCCACAAAGGAGATATTTCTTGCTTCAGAAAAAAAAATTGCCCATAAAAATAACACTATGGAGGAATAATAAATCTAAATTTTTGGCGACTAATTAATTAATCCTACAAAAATTAAAATTAATGTATTATTTTAATAGGAACGCTTTTTAGCAGATGTAGTTTGGACTTTGCATTGGTTTTAAATTTTTACTGGTGATTTGAAATTGGGTTAGCACAATGATTATTTTGAATATTCAAAATCAGTTTTTTCCTTTGCGGTAGATATATCCAGAAACCTTAAAAGTTAATTTGTAAAACCCATATGTGAAGTTACAGTTAAATTCGAGTGTCTGATAGGTTTTTAAACAATAAGGTACATCGCTTCACCACAAGTTCCATCATAAATTACAAAATATATTTAAAGTTTTAAACTTAAAATTCAGTGTTTTAACGCAACAGAATAAAAAAGTTTAGGATTTACAGAATCTCTATACTTTTCTTAACCTCTGCCTCATTATATATTCTTTAAAAGGTATTATTTATTTTATTTTTCTTTCTACAATATAGCTTTTTTACCCACATGCTTAATGATACTTAATGATTCTAATTCTTTTGTAACAGTTTTAATCAAATTCAATTTTAAAACGAGTACCAAAATTTGTTCGATTTGAAAACGATAAAATCATGTCAATTTCTTTTTTTATCACAACCATGATCACAACCTAATTTATTGTGATTTTCATAAAACAAAATGGAAAATGAAATCGATTTCGTTTATAAAATAAAACGAAATTGAAATCAAAAATTGTATGTGTATCACAACCTTTTTCGTTTTTTGCTCGAAATCGATTTTCATCACATACCTGATTATTTTTTATGTGGAATGGTAGTCTTAATTGTATGCAACAGATTAGAGGCAGATTGCGTGCGTCCAGGTTTTGTGTAATATTAGGCGAAATGAGTTTACAGTGCATTTATAGGGCCTAACACCTATTTTATTATGTAAATTTCCAATATGGACCACAAATTTTCAATAATATTGAGGTCTGGCGACTTTATATATTTGCAAATTGTACACAATACCAAATTTATTATTCGGATCGTTATGTTGGCAATATCAAAAATATGAAAATATGCCCTGATTTTTTGCACTCTGCAACAAATTATCCTTTAGGATATAAAGGTATCTAATACTGTCTAGGGAAAGGTAAATCGATTTCGATTTTAGTAGAAAATCGATTTTTAGAAGCAAAAAATAAAAAACTAAAAAATATCAAAATTGAATAAACTGACTACAGATGACCCACAGTTCTACGAAGAAGTTTAGTTTTGCTACCTTTAAAGACATGTAGGCACGAGAAGTTTTCTACGAACCGGTCCTCCGTATTCCGCACTCCAGAATCCGGCAGTGAAGACGAGTACAATAATCCAGTATTTGCAATGTATGGCAAAAGTTTTAACGCAACATTGTTTGAACTCCGGATGTCAGTTTTGGTGCTGAGATCCGTAGGTTATCGCAGTCACGATTGTATGTTTCTTCGGTACATCATCAATGCCTTTTATTGTCTAACCGATTTTCATGAAAAAAACTCACAATGATTTCTTGTACCATAGAAGCATATATTTTAACCATTTAAAGCGACCATTTTAAAATGGTTTGTAACCAATACTCTTTTATATAGCACTCACAGTGCTATATAAGTACGTGGACCCTGCATGGAAGTACTTTTCTAAAAAGAAGTACTGGCTGTGAGCCACTGTATGTTGTTGTTGAAAAAATAAATTTCGTTTTCTAAAAAAAAGAAGTCAAAGCATCATCAAAACAATAAAACATCTCGGAATCTGGAAAAATAGAACATAAAAATCATTGATTTCGGAACAATTTGTATTAAAAAAAATATAAAAGGCTTATAGTCGACACAATACCTATTTTATTATTCATTTTATTCTTTAAATTTGTTTCAATTTAATTTTTATAAAAAGAAATTCATTTAAATTATGTTGTTTTTCAAGTTTTTGACATTTGTATTTACTATTTTCTGATGAAGTAGCAGAGTCTCTGCTGACTGTGTCACAGGTCGCAGTAGCGATTCGCTTGCAAATGCTTGCAGTGGTTCGACGCCTATACTTTTATATGAAGATGACGACAACAGATTTTAGGCAGGGGTATCAAACACCTGCAAGCGCGTCCAAACTGGACTACCACATTGGCAACACTGCAAACTCCCTATATTTTAGGTTTAAGTCTTTACTAAACAAACAATACTTGCAATGAATGGCAATGCTGACAACGCCACGATTTAGTGCTACTACATATTTTTGCATCTCTTTTCCACTAGTACGCCAAGTAACAACTGTGTGCAGAAAAAAAAGGAACCATAAAAGCAAAAGAAAATTTTTGTACTCACGTAAAAGAATATATAAAATCAAATTTTATTATTAAAAAAATTAAAATAATTAAATATAATCATTAATTATAAGTTATTAAAGTGTTTGCGTGAGATTTCTACAAAAAGTTATGAGTGAGAAATGTGCGTTCGCTTGAAAAAATGAAAATTGAAAAAAATGTATTATGTCTTTTTCGTTGGGGTCGCCATTTTTAATTTTTCTGTATTAAATTACCTCAAAAAAGAAAAAGCATGAAAAAAAAGAAGAAATTTTCAAAGAAAATAGTTACAGAAAATCAAACAGAAAAAAATAAATAATTTCAATATTGTTAATAGAAAACAAAGTGATTAAACAATAAGTTTAATAAGAAATTAAGAAATCCAACAAAAGTTAAAAAAACGTAAGTTGCGTCGTTATTATTTTGGTGCTATTACTGTTTTTTTTTTTTTTGCATAACTTTCTAAGTAGTGGTGGTGAGGTGCTCTTTTTTTTTGTTGTTTTAATACAGTAATTTTTCCTGTAGACCAACTTTTGCGAGTAAACGGAGGAGGCAGCGATGAATTTACGAAGGCCCGCTGAGTTTTTTTTTTATTAATTTTTTCTTGAATTTTTTGATTTTTGGTTGAGGAAATGCCACCAACCAAACTATCTAAAAATGTGTTTGTGTGTGTTTGTGCAAGATAAATGAATGGAAATAGGAAAAAATTTAAAAAAATAATAAACGCAAAATATTAGTGTAATTTACCGAAATTATAAAAAAATAATTAAAATAAAACAAGTGTGTGTAGAAAAACAAGTCTGTTGACTATAGTGAAAATAGTATATATTGCTTTTCGGTTTTTTTTCTTTGCTTTGGGTGCTGCTTTGTGCCCAAAGTTTTCAAACGTAGACAATACGCATCATTTTTGCATTCGTTATAATAACGAATCATACGTAGAAAGAAAAAAAATTATACACAATAATGCATTGATACCAAAACCAAGAGTAGTATCGTCGAGATGCATTTGTGTAGCAGCGTTAAATGTAAAAGCTTCTTTGTATACATTGTATGTATGCATACATTTTAACATCCATACATACATACATATTGTATCTATGTATTTACTTATGTTTGTACATTTGTTTTGCTAAAGAATAAAAATTTCAATAAAAACAAAAATAACAATAAAAGAAAATAGTATAAGTAATGCGTGAGTCTGACTATTAAGAATTGTACCTGTTTCTTGGTTTGTTGTTGTTTTTATATTTAACTTTATTTTTTTTCTTTTGTAATTCCTGTTTATTTACATTTTAGCATTTCTTAATGGCGATTAAACCAGTTCTTTTTTTACTTTTTTTTTATTGTTTATATCTTTTATATTCTATTTTTAATATCACTTGAAAATTTTCTTAGGCAAATTTTTGCAACTTAATGCCACCGCCAAATCATTTAGAGAAAGAAAAGAGTGATATTTACAGTGAGACTGTCAGACTAAACAGTGTGGTCTGAATATTTGTTTACAATGTTTGTAAAGAAAATAAATGTTTTGACTGGTGGATAGAAAAATAATGTAATTCTATAATGAATTGTAATTTTTTTCTTGGAAAATTATTGGCTTCGTCACTTATACAAAGACCTTAAAGAGAATATCAAGAATATTGTTTTTGCAACAGTTGTATTTTTTTGTGGTTTTGGTTTCCACATTGGAGTAAAATCCAAGAAATTGTGTCAATCCCACGTTGTGAGTCCATAAAATCTTTGGATGAAGTAAATATCATAAAGTCCATTATCATGAGCTAGACATATGATGGAAACCGGACGGTTTATGCAGGAACAGTTTATCCTTCTAATACGTGTTTCATGTGGTATCTTTGGAACAACCGAGTTTTTATTGAAAAAAAAGCTTAAAAGTTGGTAAATAATCGAAATGTGGAACATAATCGAAAAGTCCGTATAAACAAGTTTGCAATCGTAAATTGCCTTGTTGTTTTTGTTTGGCGGTACCAAAGCAGAGTTTGAGAACAATAATTAGACACCAGCAGAATGGAATATGTATTTTCTGTGCCGCTAGACACTTCATCAGCATTCGTGGTGTCTCATCCATAAAGGCGCCCGCCTTGCACTGGATGCAATATAGAGGGACTCGTTTAGCAGCACCAGGCATTTGGGGCAAGTAAAAGAGATGTTGAACCTAACGTCGTAAACGCTGTTAAAAATCTGTTACATAGTGTCGTAAGCCGACATCCGGTTCGAATGACTATAAACAAGTTTGTAATCGTAAATTGCTTTGTTGTTTTTGTTTGGCGGTACCAAAGCAAACTTTGAGGACTATACGTATTTTCTGTGCCTCTACACACTTCACCAGCATTCGTGATGTATCATCCATTTCGGTTTTGTTGAAACCTAAACACCGTAGTCAGAAAAAATGCCAATAAGTTGAAAAAATCTCTAAACAAGTCGAAATAGTCGAAATTTTCGGAAAAATTAGAAAATAGTAAGTTGCAAAAAGTTAAAAATAGACGGAAAATGTTTAAAAATGGTCGATAAGCTAAAAATATTTGAAAAATCAATAAAAATTCCAAAAGTCGGAAAATATCGAAAATATTTGAAAAAATACAAAAATAGTCGAAAAGTTGAATGTAGTCGAAAAAAGTCCAAAATAGTGGGAAAAAGTCGAAAATATTAAAAAAGTGGAGAAAAGTCGGAAAATTCTTAAATGTTGGAAAAGTCGGAAAAAACTGAAATAGTCAAAAGTCGAATATAGTAAAAAATCGGAAAATTTTGAAAATTGTCGAAAAATTAGAAAATAGTTGGAAAAAGTCTAAAAAGTGGAAAATGGTTAAGAAAAAGTTAAGTCCGAAAAATCGAAAATAGTCGAAAAGTTCTAAAAAGTCGGACCTAAAAATTGTAAAATAGTCGAGAAAAAGTCGAAAAAGTCATAAATAATCGGAAAAAATGCAAAAAAGTGGAATACTACAAATAAATCATATTAAATCTTTGAAAAGTAAAAAAATATAGTATAAAATCGAAAAGCCAAAAAAGTTGACAATTCAAAAATTGAAAAAAGTCGAAGCTATAAATAACAACATTTTTGCGAATGACTAAAGCAGAAGGGGTAAAAAAGTTGCCAAAGGGTTGACTTCAGGGATACTTCTTCGACATAGATGCAAAATTTAAATTTTACCTCCTTAATTTAGAATGGGATTTAGTTGAGATAAATATTCACTGTGCCGCGTATTTTCCTCTGTGCCTTGCCGATGCCCGAAAGAATTTAGAGAAGAAATAAGTATATTGTCTGATCTTACGTTTAACTTTAATTGGTAAATTATATTAATAATGTGATAAGTATATGTTTTTTCTCTAAACCAGTTAAAAAAATTATCTGTAATAAATTTTACTCCAAACTATTGCAACTTTGTTGTTAAAAAAAAACAACTTTTTTTTGCTACAGACTTCAAATTGTAAATTATTTGCATACGCAACTTTGTAAAAAAATAGATAAAAAAACTACAAACGCACAACTTTTAAATGCAACGATCATTAAGACTTTCAAAAATTGCCACTATGTATTTGCAACAAGGAGTTTGAGTTTCTTGTTGTATGTCTACAAATACCTGTATCATCAATAGTAATAATACTTTTTCGCTAAAATACTGTACCCCAAAAACTAGACAATAAAAAAAAAATAAAATAAATTTTGTAAAATATGTGCAACAAAAACAATAACACGTATAAAAGTCTAGACTAGATGTATGCTTGTTGTTTGTTTAAGCCACAACATTAGCTTTAATGACAGACAGACAAACAGGCACTTGTTATTATAAACAGTGTAACAATAAAGTTTTTCGACAAATTATTATTTTATTATTATTAATATATATTTTTTTTTTTTTTTTTGTATTTTTACTCTTTTTTTGTTATCAAAAAAATTGAATTTTTTTAAGATTTTTAATTAAAATTTAACTTTTTTTAACCTACACCATAAAGGGCATAAAATCATGTAGATGTTAGTATCAATGCATTGTTCTGTACAGTGGTGGCCACGAATTTAAGACACGACATGTAACGAACTAAGTTGTGATAATTATTACAACCCTGCAATATAAAATTAGATTTTGTTAATTTTTCAGTGTACCCTGTAATGTTAAGATCAATTACCGTTATTTGGTTTTGTTTGTGTATACATTTTGTTGCTGTTTTTATTATATTTTCGTAAAAACGTGCTTTTGAAGCTGGTCACGAATTTAAAACATATAAGAAATATTTGGTTTTTAAGTGATTTTTTGGTGTTTTTTGAAGCTAAAAGGTAAGTAATGAATGTTTTATTCCATTTAATGTTAGAATACATCAAAATATTTAGTTAGAAATGGCCAGAGGTACTTGGAGTTCGGATGCCGAGCGAAAATTGATCCAACAAATGAATACTGATGGAAAAACAGTAATGGAAATTTCCAAGCTACTAAAATGTTCCAGATCCAAGATTTACAATGCACTGGAACACATCAAGCAACATGGCACTACCAAAAATGTCAAACAGCACCCTAGAGCCCGAAAAACTACACCCAGGGAGGATAGCTTAATTTATAAATCAGCTGCTAAAGATCCTTTCAAGAGCTCAAGTAAAATTAAAAATGAGATTTCATCGGATTTTGGTATTAATATATCGTCCAGGACAATAAGAAGACGTCTGAATGAGAAGAACTTACGTGGGTGTATTGCACAACGTAAACCACTTGTGTCAAAAAAAATATTAAATCCCGACTAGCGTTTTCAAGAGAAAATCTCAATAAGCCGATGACATTTTGGAAAAATATACTTTGGAGCGACGAGTCGAAGTTTTGTCGCTTTGGTTCTGATGGAAAACAGTACGTATGGCGTCCTCCAAACCTGGAGCATCACCCAAAGTACACCCTTAAAACGGTTAAGCATGGTGGTGGAAATGTCATGGTGTGGGCAGCATTTTCCTGGCATGGTGTAGGTCCCATTCAGAAGATTATCAATAAAATGGACCAGCATATTTACAAAAACATACTGACAAGCATCATGATACCATTCGCTGAAGACAACATGCCTCTAATGTGGAAATTTATGCATGATAATGACCCTAAGCACACTTCACGCCTAGTGAAGAGTTGCTTAGAGGAAAATAATATCACAGTTCTGAAATGGCCAGCTCAATCCCCGGATCTCAATCCAATTGAGAACTTGTGGAATGATGTTGAGGAGCATGTACGAGCAGTAAAGCCAAAAAATTTGACTGATTTATGGGAAGAAATTCAAAAGGCTTGGTATGCCATTCCAAAGGAGCGCTGTATGGCCTTAGTTGAAAGTTTACCCAGGAGATGCGCTGCTGTGATTCAAAATAAAGGATTTCCCACCAAATACTAATATTGTTTTATGAAGCTGAGCTTTACTTTTGTGAATTAACTTTTATTTTGCCTATGTCCTAAATTCATGACCAGGCTTAAACTTGTATTAATCTGTATAATATGTAAATAAAAATTGGAAACTAAATATAGGTAACAAACTATTGTTGATTTTTTTTCATAACATTACTAGGATCTTTAAAAAATAACATGGATCTAAAATTTTTTCGATAAGATGTAAAAATTATCAGAAATATATAAGTGAAATGTCGTGTCTTAAATTCGTGGCCACCACTGTATTTGTATAATTTATTTGACATTTAGTAAAAGTGTTGATCAACAATTGGCTACAGGTCTAATTTTAAGCTCATACACAATGGTGTAGGATATCATATGGTCGGTCTTGACCGACTATAGTTTCTCTCTCGTTTTTTTGGGAAAATTTGTTTTATTTAATTTAATTCATTCTACCTTTAACAAGTTTTTAATATTAAGCTAAAAATCTTGTAAATGCTTTACAAAATATTAAAGGTCAAAGTTCACAAGAGCTGATATTATTGTATATAAAGTGAACGTTGTGTAACGTTAATAATCGTTTTTTCGATCTTTTTAATTTTGATTTTGGTTTGTATTAGACTAATGGATTATTTGTAAATAAAAACGAGAGAGAAACTATAGTCGGTCAAGACCGACTATATGATACCCTATACCATTAGACCTGTGTCCAATTGTAAACCAACACTTTTACTAAATGTAAAATAAATTATATAAATACAGAATAATGCATTTATATTAACATCTATATTATTTTATGCCCTTTAGGGTGATTTCCGGAAGTGGGTTTGTATGAGAGTTATGGTAAAATTTGGACTTATATAAAACTTATTTGTGTTGAAGATTAACTTGATACTATAATTCGTATGGGATTTAGGCATGTTAAAGTGATTTTCGGAAGAGGGGTTTATATGGCAGCTATGGTCAATTATGGATCGATCCTGATAAAATTTGGCACAAAGATTAATGCTTATACAAAACTCCTCATCAAGTTATCTTTAAAATTGTACTTTGTTCACAAGGTTTACATGGACAGACAGCCAGACGGACAGACGGACGGACATCGTTAAATCGACCCAGAAAGTGATTCTGAGTCGAACAGTATACTTTAAGGTGAGGGTCCGACAATTATTTTTGTGCGTTACAAACATCAGCACAAACGCATTATACCCCAACCACCTATGGTGGTGTAGGGTATAAAAATAGAAAAAAAAAATTATTTTAATTAGTTATTAATTATTTTTTTTTCGTGCAAAATTAAAAGTTATTTTATGATTTATGAAAATTACCTTTTTTCAGTTTTGAGCTTTTTTATACTCACCATCAAAAAGAACAAGAGTGTAAAATTTCGAAAACCCATTAAGGTTTACCTAGGGAGATAAAATTAGTCTTAAAAATTTATCTTACATAAGTTTCGTTTGGTATTGAAATTTGGGAAAAATCGGTTAATAAACAAAACTGATATGGGCCAAATACTAAAAACACACGTTGTCCGTTGTAACTTCAATTCATACATTTCTGCAGATATCTTTTAAACAATGAAATTTTGTACAGATAATTCAAGGATCAATATAAACTTGGAAACACTTTATCCGTCCATCCATATAAGATACATTTTTAAAAAGTTGATGATGGGTATATAGTTTCGGAATTTTTCTATTTTTTTTATTTTGTGTATTTTTTTATTTTGAAATTTTTTTCTGGCGATTTTTTCTTGCCGAATAATTTTGATTTTTGCATTTTCCTCTTTTAATTTGGAGATTTCCTTTTTCGATTTTTTCTTACGGCGTTTTTTTTTTGCCTTTATAGTTTTTTCGTATTCCAGATTTTTTCCGTTTTTGCAATTTTTTCTGTTTTGACGTTTTTTTTTTTTCGTTTACTCTTTTTATATTTTTTTAATTTAGCAATTTTTTAGTGTTTTGCAATACTTTTTTTATATAAAAACAATTTGAAAATAACGTTTATTTCTGTTCGAAAATATAAAAATCATAACTGTTTTCCTCTGGCTTTTATGTTAAAAGTCATAACGATTAAGGACTCTGGTCACTATTATTTTAAAATGAACTAAAATACTTATTTTTTTTAATTTTTGATCATTAGTATTTTAATTTTAATTTTTACATCTTTTTACTTAAAATGATGTCAATCAATATTTTTTTTATTATAGTTTCATTTAATTTTTTAACCAACTCAGTTACATTTAGCTATAAATTAAATAATCATAAACATTTATTTAAACTTCCGTTTGTAAATGTTTAAATGAAATTAAATTATTGTATAAAAATATTTATGTTGGTAGTGTTTTTTTTTATAGGGGTCACATGGAAAATATTTTTCTTGTATAAAAGGTATTAGAAAAAATTAAAATTAGTATAATCACAGAAAATTATTTAAATCACAGATATTTTTGTTTTAAACTAGAATGGAAATCTGTTTTAAAATTTAGACTAAAAAATTATATAATTTGTTTAAACAGCTAAAACTTCATTCAGTATCCATTTAAATTTCTATGAAATTTATTATTTTGGCGTTTCAAAATAGATATCAATGTCAACTAATCGTGCTAATTTTACAGGATGAATCCCTTAAATAATGTGAAGCTGTATTAAGAACTGTAAGAATTTTAATCTTACAAGCTGGAATGATTATTACTTTATTTGATGTCCAGTCTTCTAGTATCATATTCGTACATGCAAAGCAGTTATGGACGAATGGAGGTCGTGAGGATCATGCACATTCCATTTTAAATTCCCTATCATATCAATAGAACAAACGAAAACATGATTTATAAACAAATTTTTATTATATTCCGAAACAAATCGTCAATATCATTATAAAAAAATTGCACAAACAAATTAACATGACAAATCTTCAACATAATCGAATATTATAAACAATTGTCATCAAAACTTTAATCTACAAAACCTGAGAAAAGAAAATTGTTAAGTCCAGTCATTGACTCCCTATTGAAGCGTATAAGAAAGTTTATAAATAAATAAAATAAACAAAAGAAAGTCTCAAACTAGTTTTATCTTTTCAACAAAAGCGAACATGATTATGATATAACCAATAAATATTTTTGCAAAAATATGAAGATATTAACTAAAATCTTACAATATTAAAACTATGACTAAAATCTTCAATAAAAGCTTAAAGAATTTGCATAATTTATTTATTATAATTTTATTAACACTCCCTTCATAAACTAAATGTATGTATAATTAATGTAATATAAAATTAATATGATACAATGATAAATGCTTTTAATATTTATTTTTGCTCTTCAATGATATATTTTTTTCTTATGTTCATAAGATATAATCAATCACCCTCACCATTTAATATTTTATATGTATAAACTTATGTTAATATTGATATGCAAGTTTTTATGCCCCTCTTTTCATCATTATCTACATACATTGAATGTCAGCACAAAATATAAAATTAAAGAATATATAAAATCTCTCACTTTCATTAAGCAAGAGATATTTATTATAATATTATTAATAATAATAAAATGCTAAAAGATTTGTGATTGATAAAATAGTCTTAAACAATATGGGCATTGTTGTTGCTAGCCGGTCGGTCGGTTTGGGTCGGCCTGATGATGTCTGTCAGTTGGTTGGTATGTGTCATTGATGATAAGATGTATTTTTCATCTTTTTGAATAGCAGAAAAATTTACCCAATAGGAAAATAAATGATTTATTTTTAAGAAAAATAAAGGTGTGCTAATTTTTTTTAATTGCTAATTAAAGAAATTATGCCAAAATAGATTTAAATAACAAAATTAGCAAGAATTTTTTTTATCACTTTTATCATTTTCTTCAAATTTGTCTTAATTTGTATTTTATGATAGATAATATTTATAATTTATTATTTAGTTTTTGTAGTAATAAATAACAGATTACTATACTAGGAAAAATAGTTGCACTTTTTAATTCAAATATTTTTTAGATTAATTTACTATAAAATCTAAATGCCAATCTACTATCAAATGCAAACAGGTTTCAGCTAAAAAAAATCTTAGTTTCTTTTTCTTTACATTATTTAATTGATTGTAATACAATGAAATATTTATTTTTTTAAAAAGTTCAAGTATGTGAATGGAAGTTTACATTCTTTTATTGAAATTAAAAAGAAAAAAGAAACATGTCTATAAATTATAATTCCTTTTAAAATGTATCAGAGTTTGAAATTGAAGATTTTGTTATTGTATTTAAAACGATAATGATACTTTTAATAACAATAAGAAAGTTAAATAAATGTATATACTAGAAATTATTATAATTTGCAAGAACTAGTCAGTTGGAAATATTTATTTTATCTTTTTTCGAAGTATAATTCTTTTATTCAAATTAGTAATTCTTTTTATTATTAAAACTTGTTAAAGTATAAATTTACTGATATTTAATACGAACTTAATTCCGAATTTTCGACAAATCTTTATTTTTCGTTTTTTCTTTAGAAAACTTTTCCATGTTCGTACAATTTTAAACTTAAATTAAAATTAAATTAAAATAATCTTAAAAATCGTGTTAAAACGTAATTTTTATGTTTTTAAAGATGTTCTAAAAATTTCGAACTTAAGTTCGAATTTTCAAAAGTCTTAAGAATATGTAATTTTAAGTCAATTTTAATAAAAATGCCGTGAAACATAAAAAAATTATGTTTTAAAGATATTCGAAAAATTTTGTAACAAGTTCAAATTTTCCAAAATGTTAAAAATTGCTAATTTAAAAAAAATTTCATTTAAAGACTATAAACATAAAAATTTCTTGTTTTAAGATGTTTGAATAATTTCGAACTTAATTAAGTTTGAATTTAAAAATATCTTTAAAATAATAAATTGTATGCAATTTGCAATAAAAATGCTTTTAAATATAAAACTTTTATGTTTTATTATGTTTTAAAGCAAGCACCCGAAAACGTTTTATTTTTATTTTTCAATCAAAATAAATATCATTAATGTTCAAAATATTTTTTCATTTGTTGAAAAAAATATGTGAGGGATTTTTATTTTTAAAATAAATACCTATCAATGGTGAAAAAAATAAATATCTTTTACGATAAATATCTTTAACGATATCTTTAACGCTCGAAAAAAATTTCAAATGATTGTTTTTTTTTATTCAAACTTTTGTTTTGTTTTCAAAATATTTTTTTATTCAAATGAAATTGTTGTTGTTTAGAATTTTTTCCATCCGATGAAAAAAGTTCAAAATAATTTTCAACTTTTGAAATAAATATCACAAAAGATATTTATATTTTTATTTCCATCATGATGGAAAAAATTAAAATATTGATGAAAATAAAAAAAATCATGATGGATTTTTATTATTTTTTGAACATTAAAGATTGTTTTTCGATTGAAATAAATATAAAAAGATTGTTTTTTTTTTAGTATTAAAATCCGGTCTCTGTTTTAAAGATATTCGAAAAAATATTCCAACTAAAGTTCGAATTATAAAATATTTAAAAAATACACATTTTAGTAAAAAAGTTTAAAAAAATAAAATTTTTTAATCTTTAAACAATGTACGAAAAATTTTAAATTTAAATTTTTAAAAATATTGAACATTTGTATTATTAAAGAAAATTTTAATTAAAATGGGATAAAACAAAAACATTACAGACATGAATTCGCCTCAATCGTTCTTCAAACTTCTCTCCTAGAAATTAGTTTGGTATATAACAAGAATATTGTAATATTTTTTGATTGCATACATACAGATACTTTTTTCAATGGGATTATAAGAAATATTGTTCGAAAATATTTTTTTTTATATTTGTAAATTATTTTTTTCTTAAAATTTTTTGATTTGCAAAAAAAGAGTGAGGTACACATAATTTTTTAAAAAGAAACCTTAACAAATAGTTAAAAAACAAATTAGTTTATTAATCATAGCAAAATAAAATCACATACATATGTAAGAGTACAATAACAATGTCAAAACTGCAATTAGTTGCAATCAAGATTTAACTAAAGAAAATATAATTGGAAATACCCTTACAAATCATAAATATACTTTTATTACAGCAACCAATTTACCTGATTAGGTATGTCAATATGATAACTTAATAAGAAAGATTAAAAAAAACTCTGGCTTACATCTGCTTACACTTACGTACACAAATACACACACATACTTAAACTGTATGTGTTAATTATTACCTGTGAAGACTTAACAGGATCTCTTTTATCTATAAACAAAAATGTTGTTATGTTTAGTCAGTCTTTGTATAACAAACGTAGCTAAACGTTGTCTTAAAGATAACTATTTATATTAATTTTCTTTATTTTTAATCAAACTAAATTTTTCAAAAATGTGCGTGTTTGAATATATGTAAATACTAAAATTTTAAATTTATTAATGTCTTTATTTTTTCATTTATTTTGTAGCATAATGTCTTTTAAAGAATTCAAAGCAACGGTTTGTACGCCTAAAGTGGCTGGACCACAAAATGATAACAAAACAAAAACAACAACTACTACAAAAAAATCAGATAGCGCCAAAGATCTTACCGTTTTACCAACTACATCAACTCAATCAATAGCATCATTATCATCACCAGCGCCATCTACATCCTCCACAATAACAACATCTATGCAAGAAGAAACTCATATGAAAATGTGTAAATTATTTTCATTTATTGATGATACTTATCGTGATATACGCCGTTATAATTCGGGTCTATACAAGGATTCTTACAGCACAAAAATAATGCAAACCATTAATAAATATAAAAAGTATGAATGAAAGTGATTTTATTATTTGTATCGTATATTTTTGAAAAAATATTAACTTATTTGTATGTTTTGTGTGCTTTTTTATATAGCGGCTGTAATGAAATCTTTAGTAAAGTCTTGGAATCATATGACATGAGCTTTAAGTTGTCACAAAATATTGTACGCACTATTGACATCTTTAAGGAATTATGTTCGTGTTTAACAGATGTAAGTGAAAAAAAAAAAAAAATTATATTAAAATACAAAATAATATAAATTGAGAGGGACATTTGGAATTTTGTTTTCCTTTAACTTTTCCTTAAGTGAGTTGAATCGTCAAAAATTAACAGGAAATAAAGTAGAACTTAAAATACTTTAGAACATACAATTTTAAGCTTTTATTGTGTTTAAAGATGTTCGAAAAATTTCGAACTTCAGTTCGAATTTAATTTCGAATTTTCAGAAAAGTTTTAAAAATAGTTAATTTTAAGCAAATTTCAATAAAAATGTTCTAAAACATAAAAATAACATGTTTTAAAAATTTTAAATTTCGAACTAAAGTTCGAATTTCAAACTTATGTTTGAATTTTTAAAAAAATCTTAAAAGTAACACAATTTATTTAATTATCAAAAAATGGATTAAAATGTAAAAACTTCACGCTTTTTTGTATTTTAAAAATACATATTCGAAAAATTTCAAACTTAAGTTCGAATTATAAAAAAATGCAAATTCTCAACAATTTTTATTAAAGAAGCTTTAAAACATAAAAATTACATCGTTTAACGATGTTCGAAAAATGTCGAACTTGAGTTCGAATTTTCGAAAATATTGAAAATTTGTAATTTTAAAGTAAATTTCAGTAAAAATGCTATAAAAAAAGATTTCGAACTTAAGTTCGAATTAAAAAAAATCTTAAAATATTTATTATTAAATTGTCAATAAAAATATATTTAAATATACAAATCTTTAAACGTTAGCAGAAAATAAATTAGAATTTAAACACAAATCAATTTATTGCACTTTTCCTGGTGGTCATTTAAAGCTAAAGATTTGACAGCTTAGATTTGTAACAGGTTTATTATCCTTTTAATTTTCAAAAATATTTGTTTAATGAAAATTTCATACTCACAGTTTAATGAAATTTAGCCAACAAATTTAAATAGTATATTGAAAACTTTATTTGTTTGTTAAAAAATCTTTATTTTTTGTATTTGCAACTAAAAATAGAAATCTAAAAATATAACTATAAAATATTTTAGAATTTATAAATAAAATATATTTTTAATGACATTTTTTTGTTTGTGTTTTTTTTTTTAATATATTTTTAGATGGAAGAGTATCAATATAGAATATGTGAAATTATGTCCATATTTATAGTATGTGAACTTAGGCTGAGTGTAGAAGCTGGACCACAGGAACAGCTATTAATAGCTCATCGTATTATTTATATAATGCGAAGACATCTGGTACAGGAAGAAGAGGTAAGTGTGGCAAATAAAATAAAATATTTCTTTTAAATATTATAATAATAAAAATGTATTTATTTAATTTTAGAATGAAACTTTATACAACATTTTACGTACCTTGGTTTATATACCAAAATTATTCAATGCCCGGGATATAATGTGTGCAATATTTGGGTAAATATTTTACGAATTATATTACAAACTAATACTTTTTATTGTCTTATATTTGTTTTTTTTTTCTTTTATTTTAAAGTGAATTTATACCTATTAAACCTGTACCGGAAGTTAATGTCTTGCCTGATAAACTTTATATGTTGTACATAATTGTCTTCTATCGTTGGATGATGATGCAAAAGGATGATGATGATAAATTGTTGATTGTTAACTTTGCCGAAAGTTTTATGAAACCTTCGGTGTCATTGTGTTCCAATAATTTATATGGTGCTTATTTGCCCATGTATACAACACATAGTACAGCTACTCGAACAATTTTAAATAACTTAAAATATTATCGTGATATAAGAAATGTAAGTATTTTTCTGTAATATTTTCATTTTATATAAATTTTGAAAATTCATACCTAATTTAGAAATAGTAAAATTAAAAAAAAAACTTTATAGTTTTATGCTCAAATTTCCAAATAATGAAGGATTTTTAAGAATTCAAAAAATTTTGCAAAAATTCGAACTAGATTTCGAAAATGCAAAAAATACTATATTCTTTGATGTTAACATAAAAACATTGAAAATAATAAAATATTTTATAAATTTGATAATACATGCTTAATTTAGAAAATTCGAACTTAATTTCCAAATAGTGAAATTATCAAATTTATTAGTTTTATGTTTAAATAATGACGAATTTTTAAGAAATAGAAAAATTTTAATTAATTTAATTCTAATTTTTGCTTTATTTCGAAAATTCTAATTTGATCTCAAAAATTCGAAATTTATTTCGAAAATGAAAAAAAAAAATGGGTTTTGCGATATAAATAATAAAAAGTTTATTTCGAATAAGCAAAACTTTATAAAAACATTAATTTTATAGGTAATTTATGAAAATTTAATTTTATCTCTATATGACTAATTAAATTTTAATACACATATAAAGAAATAATTTTAAAAATATTTTTATTAATTTTTTTAAAATTACTTTTAATTTCAGGCTTGTATGATAGATAATGCTCTCAAAAAACTTGGCTCTGTTGTGGTAAGTTTAAATATTTTGTAATTATTATTATTATTTTTTTATGGTTACATAATGAATTTACTTTTAAAAGAATCTTCAAAAAAGAAATTTTATTTTTAAATAGTATTTTTTAAAAAAGTATTTTTATTATACTGTATTAATCGTATATGGCCCAAGGGCTCGATTATATAAATAAATAAATATAAAAAAAAAAATAGTATTTATTTAATATTAAATGATGTTTTAGTAAAAGGTCTGATAGTCTAGAGAAATTCTTATATTTTTACTGCACAAAATACAGCAGTTAATCGCTGTTAAAAGTGTGTTAAGTAAAAAATTTGCAAAAGTATCTAGAACTAAAAAGATAACAAATTTAAGCTGATAATAAAATGATATTTTAATAATAAATATAATAATAACAATATAAAACAATCATCATTCGATTATTAATTTGCTTAAAAAATTTCTTTAGAATCTCTGTGATGACGATGAAGACGATGATATCATTGTTTTAGACACCTCCTCTAGCATCGATTTTGCCCAGGCTTATGCATCAGTGGTAAATTTGGAACCTTTGAGTGGCAGTTTGTCAAATATTAAACTGGAAGAGAAAACAGTTGTTGGCACTGTAGATTTGACTTCAGAGGAGGAAACTTTAAATTCTTCAAATTCTATAATTGAACGTCATGATAAATGGCTTAATGAATTTCAGCAATTAGCCAAACAATATCGTGAATCACAATTAATATTGGAGAAACAACAAAATAATCAAATGATCTCACAAGCCGTCATATGTCTAGACAGTGATTCAGAGGGAGAGGAGGAAGTAGAGTTAACAGCAAGTAATAGTAAGGAAACTCCTGAAACAGCAACAAAAGCAGCTGAAAGTAATAAAACTGCTACTCAAACTAACAGCAATAACTGTGAAGATTTATTTGTTGACAATTATCCTTTGACAACAACACCCATTAATTGTGATACTGATATAGAATCTTTAGAGGCCGAAGAAGATGCTGAGGATGAAACAAAAATTTCATCAAGATTTTTGTCTGGTACTTTACGTACCTATCAGGCCAAAAAGAGTACTAATGTACAAGAATTAGAAGATAAAAATAATACTGATGCTGAGACAGAGACAGAGGAACCAGAGACTGATGTTAACACTTTGGCTGGTAATAATAAATCAACAGATGTTAATAAAGCCTATAGAAGAGATAGTATACATATATCTTCTACACCACCCGAAAATGCTGACAATGAAGAAGATGAAGGTACTGATGTACAAGATGAACATGATGATGATATACTCGAAGAAGAAGAAACAAATGCCTATACATTTTTGCCTACGACAACCAATAAAAAACCAGAAAAGGAAATATTTGCCAAGCAAATAAAACCTATGGGACCTTATCCCACCTATAATAATTTGCATAGTAGTAATAATGATAAAGTAGTATTCTCTCAAACATTAACACGTTATCATCATCATCAACAACATCATCATCAGTCGAATACACAACAACACCAAGATAAACAATATTATTCAGATAGTTGGGATGTTAAGGTGAGTGTTTATTTTAATTAATAATTTTCAGAGAATATTAATTTATTTATTATTTCTCTTATTTTTCTAGTCTAACAAAAAACAAAAGAAGAGAGTACAATTTAATACCAGTCCCTTGGGACCTACAGGTAGCAATTTATCACAAAAAGCCCCCTTAAAACCAGCTTTACAGCAACAAAAATATAAAGCCTCCGATGCCCCAGAATATTTTCATTTACGTGGCTTTGAACGTTTCTCTTGTGCTCCCAGCATAGCCGGATCAACTTCCACTTCAGCCTCTAATTCCACCTCCTCATCTATTAAACATCAAGAACAGCAAGGTAGGAAATTTTTTTCAATATTTTCTATTATTTTTATTACTTTTTTTTTAAAATGAAAAATAATATAAACCCCTTAATAAAACAAAACAACATACACCAAGAAAAAAAAATGCTTAAAAGAAAAGTTATCCTGCAAAGGATTACTTTTTTTAATATTGTTTTTTTCTTAACCTAAAAAAAGAAAATCAATCAATCAAAAGTTTCTAATATAAAATTGTTTCTACTCAAACAAAACTGCAGAATCAACATTAATTAAATGTAATAATAAAAATGCAAATATGCATAACAACAATAATAAGTGTTCAAATTTCTATAAAAATTTGTCAGTTTTTAATCAAAAATCTTTGAATATTAAACAGAAATCTATAAGAAATGTTAAGATCAATTTGAAAAAATTAAGATTAAATAACGATATTTCATTAACCAATTTTAAAAGTAACTTTAGTAAGGAACAACAACAAGAACAAAAACAAAACCAACAGCCACCACATACAACAACACTAACTTTAAAAAATACTAATATTGATAATATAAATGAAAATTTAATATCTCTTACGAATAAACAAACTGAGTCTTGTGTATTGAAAACTAATGCTAATGATGATGATAAGATTTTCAAGAAACCTTTGCCAGTAACTAGAAAAATATTTAAATCTCCTAAACCTTTAAAAATCCATAAGGTGGTATCTTTAAGAAGACATTCTCCTTATTATATTAAACCTATTGCAACAATTAAAACTGAACCCAATGAAGAAAAGGAAGAGATTTTGAAGGAGCCCATTGTAATGACTGAAGATGGTGGTAAAAATGCGTTAGAAGAAAAGGAAACCAATACGAAATTGTCTTTAAACGAAAATGAAAATGATACTGAAATGGATGCTTTAAATGAAATAAGTAAATTGTTAACAGAGGAAATTAATAATTTAACTGAAAATGTTGCCGCCAAAGAAAAAGATTCCATAAATAATAAAGAAATACTAATAGAAAATAGAAATGAGGAAAAAGGAGGTGCAGAATTGATACAAGAAACACAAATTGTAACCCAAAATGAGTTAAATATGGAGGAAGAGGAATCAAACATAAATGAAGATCTGAGGAATGTAAAGGAACAAGAAAATGAAGGTAAGTTTTGTCAGGAATTAAATAATGAATTGAGTGATAAAGTTAAGGATAATAACAACTTACAAACTGATGATCAAGAAGGGAATTCTGATAATAATTTACAAACTGTTGAACCAGAAGAAAATTCTAATAATAATTTACAAATTACGGATGAAAATGAAGTAAATTCTGATAATAACTTAAAAACTTCGGAAGAGGAACAAGCAAATGATAATATTTTAAAAGAAAATGAAAATGTTAAGGACTTGAATCAAACAAAGGAAGATGAACTAATGGAAAGTTCTCTTATATCAAAAGAAATTTCAATTTATTCTGATTCAAATAAGGACAAAGAAACATCTTCAAATAACTTCCAGCAGGAAGTAGAAGAAGATGAAGTTATTAAAGAAAATGTTCATGTAACTGAAAATAATTCAAAGCAAAACGAACAAACTTTACAGGATAATAAAGAAGATACGGAAAATGTCCTAAACAAAGAAATTAATACGAAAGATGGTAAAATTCCAGATGAAGCGAAAGAAAATGAAGAAACTGAAGAAAAATCTTCTTTAGAAAACGAACAACAAATTGATACCGGAAAAGTTGTAGAAACACAAACATCTACTAATAAATTAATAACAAATTTTTGTGCTGAATTCTTGGCTGGTTTACCTAATGAACCCACTCCTCCCTTAAATGATTCTACTGAAAATGAGAGTGAGAGAACAAGAAATGATATTGATTTTGAATTTGAAAATAATTGTACAACACCTACCATAGATCTAGATGTTATGACAGAAAATACTTCGGATGTACCGGCACAAATGCCTTTAACACGTTTGTCCTCCGAAGAATGTGAAGCTGATAAACTTTTGGAAGATTTTAATCATAAAACAGAAGATATAGTGGGTATAGTTTTAAATAAAAAATCAATTGCAGGGGATAAAGAATTAAATACAAATAATAATGAAGATAATTTAGCTGAGAATAAAGAGGAAGGAAAAAGTACAATTTTGTTTAAGGTTAATGATAAAGAAAATCTAAAAAGATTAAGAGAAGAGGAAGATCTTTCAATGGATGATGAAGAAGTAAAGGAAAGCAAATCAATGAAAAAAATAAAGAGCATGGAAATAAATGAAGAATCATTGAAATCACTAGAAAGTTCAAATGATTTGGCAACATTACAGGCTGAAAAAGAAGAAGAGAACCCAGAGAAATTAGAAGAATCTCGTGAAGAAAAAACAATCAACAAATGTTTTGGTGATAAAGAATTAAAGGATGATAAGGATAGAACAGATGTTATTAAGGAGCACGAAACTAAAAAATCTTTAAATGCTCATGATCACGAGGTGTCACCTAAATCTCATAAAAAATCTAAAACTTCAGAAAAAACTTTTTCTACTTCAAAGAAATCGAAAAAATTAAATAAACATGCGAAAAAACAAGAAAGAAATCAATTTTCTCCCTTGGGAAACCTTGAAGATTTGGCAAAATCTCCTAGCAATCAAGATGCCAACAAAGAGTCCGCTAATGAAGATAATATAAATGATAACACAAAGGATCATTCCTTGGAGGAAAAAGAAAATGGACGCCAACAAATGGAAGCTGAAATAAATGAAAATCAACACATGACTTTAGAATTGGGTAATTGGAAACAGGAAAATGAAACCAAAACTAATGATACTGAGTCATCATCAGGAGTCTCAGCCATATTTTCATTTCCTAAAATACCCATAATTTCTATATCAATATGTACTACACCCAATAATAAAACTTATTTTAAGATTTCAAATCGTGAAAATGATCAGCAAACAAATAAAAATAAATCTAAGAAATCTTCACAACAAGACAATGAAATGTCAGCAGATCCCTCTACAGATTTAAATGAAACTAATAAAAATAAAGAAAAAATAATAGAGGAACCTAATGACGAATGTCAGGAGGAAGATGAAGAGGAAGCTGAAATGGAACACGAAGAAGAAGATGAGGAGGAAGAAGAGGAAACAGATAATATGGAAATTGAAAAGTTTTCTCATGATTCTAATTCAGCCTGTTCATTACCCTTAAAAAAGCGTCCCACACAAGCTGAACCCAATGAAGATGCAGAGGATTCTCAGCAGCATATAATGGCAGCCAGCTATGAACAGGAACAAGAAATAGCAGCAGAAGTTGTTATAGAAAATAATGATAAAGACCATACGACGTTAGAAATGGAAACGGAAAAGGAAGAAAATGAGGAAGTTGATGAAAAAGAAAATGAGGAAACAAATGAGCAAGCAAATGATAATGAAAAAGAAGAAGGAGAAGGAGAGGAGGAAGAAGAAAAACAACTAGAACAAGAAGTTCATAAACTTAAAACTACAGAAGACAACCAAACAGATGAAACATCTTTATTAACAAACCATGATTTCGATGATAATAAACCTTCTACTAGTGCTGCTTGTTTCAAAAAGTTAATAGATCCTTCATCACCATTTAAAAGACGTGTTCATATACCTTTAAGACCCATAGGACAGCCACCCATACAAATAGTAGCTCCTCAATTAAAGGATAATACTGCCTCACCTTCACAAGAACATCGAACAATAGAAACTCAAGTTCCTAGTGTACCCATGCGTATGCAAACCCAAACTACTCAACAAACCTTACCAGAATCCTATCCCGCTACACCCATGTTAAGTGTAGCCAATGTAGAAAAATTAATGGATTTTAATCGGTTCATAGAAGATCTCTTAGCCTCGCCTGATGTTATGACTATTATAGATAATGCTAATGCTTGTGGTTATTATGCCGAAGGTCAAGCCTATGAAATGGAACGTATTGCTATATTAGAACATTATAATATAGCTAATGCTAAAGGCAATACCTCGGTCACAAAACCTTTGTATTGGAAGAAAAGTGCTGGTGATACTATATCCATATTCAATGATAATGATAATGAATGGATTGCTTTGCCTCCTTCTACAGCCAAACAACTATTAAAATTATCATTTGTTTTATCCATTTTACAGCAACAATATAAAGTGAGTGATGTTAGACAAAGGATTAATATTGCTCTAACATTTCTTATACAAACATCCTACACTTCAAAATTTAAAAACTCTAACAATAATAATAATAGTTCCTTGCAACAACGTATGCAAATGTATACTAGAAATATCTCTGATAATAATTCCAATCATAATAATCAACAACCTTTACCTTCCACATCATACTTTAGAATTGCCACAAATAATGAATCTTTGAATACAAGTTTTAATATGAATACAAATTTTGATAATATACAAGATTTCTCTAATAATCAGCAACAAACGGAAATGGTTATGCAGCAAGAATCGACGGCTGCTGCTAATGCTGCGGGTGTTAACAATCAAAATTGGAATAATTTAATGCAATTTTCGAATACGCCAACAGCACAACAAGTTATAGAACAAACTACCTCTACAAATAGTCCACAAAGACTGGAATATGAACAGCAACAACAGCAAACACAAATACAAGATAAACGTCATAGTTCTTGGGAAGAACTAAATACCGATCAATTATACATTAATCCTCCCTGTGCTACTAGTCCTCAAAATGAAGTTATTGTCAATACAAATGGTGTACAATTACATGAAATGCCACCTCAGGAACAACAAAATATTTTCATTTCCATTACAGATGAATCGGGACCAACAACAAATGTTAATACAGAAACATCTTTACATAAATATAATACTAGACAACAACAACATCTTAGATCATTAGAAGATAATGATTCAACAACATCTTCTTCATCTTCATTACAACAATCTTATGCTAAAAGATCTTGTTTGGGTATAACAAATCATTTTCAACGTAATAACATTATAACAAATTTTGGTAATCAGGAAATTAATTTACAAAATCCTTATCGTATGCAACATATACAACAACAAAAACAACAACAGCAGCAGCAACAACCGACAATTCATAATACAAATTTAAATTTAAATTCTACTACTACAACAAACAATTTCCAACAACGTCATAACTTAACAACAACACAAAATAATGCACAAAATTTACCTATAAATTTATATAATACTACAAGACACTCAACAACATCACAATTACAACAGCAACAAACGCAACAACAACAACGTATGACTACTAGATTTAATAGTTCTTTTAATAATCAACTACAAACAACAGCACCAGCAGCTCAAACTCAAGCTCAAGCATCTGCCCAAACTCAACAACAACAGCAACCACCTCAAACTAAAGTTTCTGAATCAAATTTTAAAGAAATTTTACAACCCTATATAACCTATTTAATTAAGGATCATGAAAAAACCTCTAAACATTTATTACAAGTTTTTGAAGAAGTTTCTAATTCAAATCCTCTCTCAGCACAAGATAATAATTTTAACAATAATTTGCAACAGCAACAACAAAGACATTTTAATAGTCTATTACCACCTTTAATACGTAATCCTCAACAAAATCATATGCCGGGTTTACATCAAATACCAGGTAGTAATAATACTAATATGTTGCCATCACTAATAAGAAATCCTCATCAGAATACATTGGCACCCAATAGAGATTCAGGAGCTTTACAAGTAGTACAATCATTTCTAGAACAATCGCAAACATCATATGATAACAACCAACAAGATTTGTTACAAGCAACGTCTCAGCAACCCGCAGCAACAACTTCTGCCCTTAATAATCCTGGTTTTGTAAAGGAATATGTTAACTTTGTAGGCTCACGAGATGAAGCTGTACAAAAATCCTATTTCCTTAGAGAGCAACAGGAATTGCTAAAGCAACAGGAATTACAAAAGCAACAAGAATTACAAAAGCAACAGGAATTAAAAAAGCAACAAGAATTACAAAAAAATCAAGAGATTGAACGTTTAAATAGTGCCAAACGTAAATGTCAAGAAAGAAATGATAAATTGGCAGAAGATTTAAAACGTAAAATGGTGGAATTTTCTATGCTTAAACATAATGTACAAACAAAATTGCTAGAAAAACAGCTACAAGGTCAAGTAACCCAAATAGAAAATACTACAAATGTGGTGAAAAAACGTGGAAGACCTAAAAAGAATGTACAAAATTTATTTACGGAAGATAATAGAGCAGAAAATACATCATCGCTGCAATTAGATGGTAGTAATGAAGCTAAACGTCAAAATAAATCTAATAGCCGCTCTAACAAACGTAAGCAAACAACAACAGCAAATATTGGTTTAACTTCACCTACTACAGATCATGCTTATTTTAGGCAACGTACTGCTGCTCGTGAAGCTGTCAAACGTATAAATGCTGCTGTTAATAATAGTTTTCAATAGAGAAATGAAAGGAGGAGGGAGAAGAGATTTGTAAAAAAATGAAAAATATTCCTAAATTATTTTATGTGATAAGCTAATACATACCATGAGATTTGAGAGAAAAAGTATTTCTGGAAACAACCATCTAAAGTTTAAATGATGAATGTGATTTTGAAGAGGATATTATTTAGGTGACCTCTAACTGGCAAGTAGCTGCGAAATTTGATATTTAAAATAAATTTCTCAGCAGCTGTAAATTGAGGAAAAAATTATCAAATTCCCATGGAAATGATCTTAAGAAAAGTATCTTTAAATAAAAGAATATTTATAAAAAGGAAATTTAAAATTTTTCATATGAAACTAAAAACTTTTCCAATAAATTTGCCACTTAAACTCTAAGCGAGTACAAGACGACAAATATTATTGGTTTATAAATTGAATTAGAAAAAAGCGATCATGATGGATCATGATTGCAAATGAAATGAGAAAAGAAGAATAAGAAATAAAATAGTTCTCACTGATCACAAGAGAGCAATTTAACTTTATATACAAGTAGCCAAATATAATTTTTAAATTGATTTTATAAAGGATCGTAATGGATCGATCGTCGATGCAAATAAAATGAAAGCAGATCTGTAACTCAAACACAAATAGTTTTTAATAAACATTACTCAGTTTGTAACATTTATAAATACACGTCACAAATAAAAAAGAGACCTTTTAAAAAGCATTTAATTATATTCAAGAAAAAAATATCAAATTTATGGCATTTAATTCGGCTCTTAATTTTTTCACATCAACATTTGGTTAAACATTTAGTAGCTCTAGTTCTTGGCATTCAATTTTTTTGTATATATATTATTAATTAATTATAACTTAGTAGTGTATGTATTGTATGTGGTTTTTGTTAAAAAAAAAAAAATTTTTTCTTTATGAAAGAAATAATATTTTTAATATAAAAAAGCTTTTAAAAGACATGCATAAATATTTCCTTATTTTCTCTAATTTTGTTTAATTTTTTTTTTTGTAATACATATTTATTTTAATTGTTTTATATTTATTAAATAAAAATAACTCATATGCATGCATTTTTTTAATAAAGTTTTGGTTATATAACTTTTAAGTGTTTAAATGAAGGTAAATAATTTAATAAAAAAAAATTATTAAAACATAGATTAACTAACAGATTCGGAAACACCGAAGGTAATATTATTTTCTTTTATGATTTTTAATCACTTCTTAAACATAGATATGAAACTTTAATAAAATACTTCAAAATACGGATTTAATCCCAAAATTAATTCTCATAACAAATCAAAGCAGATTTTTGACAGCATGTTTTGATGTTTTGAAAAAAAAGTTGACCAAAAATCCGAATTCGAAATTTCGCAAAAATTCAAAATTTCACCAAATGTAAAATTTACTAAAAAAATAAAAAATCCAACATTTAACCAAAAATCTGAAATTCAAAATTTCAAAATTCTTCAAAATTATGAATTTTTGTAAAATTTCGCAAATATTTAACAAAAAACTGAAATTTTTCTAAAAATTCGAAATTCCAACAAAAACTAAATATTTAACAAAAAATTCGAAATTTTACTAAAAATTTGCCAAAAATTTCATAAAAATCCAACTAAACCGAAAATCCGAATTAGAAATTTTGTAAAAATTCGAAATTTCACCAAATATAAAATTCATTAAAAAATCGAAATTCCAACAAAAATCCAATATTTTGTAAAAATAATGTGTAATTTTGCTAAACATTGCATATTTATAAAAAACCAACATTTATTAAAAAATTTTAAATGTCGCTTAAAATTCGAATTTTCGCTAAAAATTTGAAATTTCGCAAATTAAAAAAAAAAAAATCGCTAAATATTCGAAATTTAACCAAAAATTTTGAAATTTACCAAAATTCTGAAATTTCGTAAAATTTGGAAATTTCAACAAAAATTTTACATTTTAAAAAAAATATGAAATTTCGCCAAAAGTTTTAAATTTCACAAAAAATTTAAAATTTCGTAAAAAATCAGAAATTTCAACAAAAAATCAAAATTCCGATAAAAATCTGACATTTAACCAAAAATTCTAATTGCGAAATTTCACCAAAAATTTGAAAATTTTCCAAAAAATTAACAAAAATCTAGCTTAACCAAAAATCCGAAATTCAAAATTTCACCAAAAAATTTAAAAATTCCCCAAAATTCTGAAATTTTATAAAAATAAAAATTCAAAATTTCGCCAAAAATTTGAAATTTCAACAAAAATTCATAAAAAATTTCGAAATATGTATCAAATTTTCAGATTTAGTTAAAAATTCGACTTCCTTCGATGTTAAACAGTAACAAATAAACATTTCTCTTAACTCTTCTTCTAAAATTTTACCACATATTTGAAATTTCCACCAAAAATTTTAAACTTCTCCAAAAGTTTAAAATTTCACTAAAAATCTGAAGTTTTGGTCAAAAATTAGAAATTTTAACTAAAATCAAACATTTCTTAAAAATCCGAAATTTCACCAAAAACTTGAATTATCAAATTTTACAAAAATTTCCAGATTTAGCAAAAAATTCTATTTACTTCATGGAAATTCAAAATTTCTAATAAAAATTTTAAACTTCTCCAAATGTTTTAATTTTCACAAAAATCTGAAATTTCAACAAAAATTAAAGATTTCGTCAAAAGTCCGAAATTTCACCAAAAATCAAAAATTTCACTAAAAATTCATATAAAAAAATCGAAATATCAAATTTCACCAAAATTTTCATATATATCAGAAAATCCGATTTCCGTAACAAAGTAACATCTTTCTTCCGAAAAGAAAACGCTTTTAGATTTTTTTTTGGTTTTTGAGTCCAAAGTTTTCTATCTAACTGTTTATCTATGTTTTAAACTTTATTTTTTTTATTATTTCGTAAAATTTGTAAAAACAAAAACATTTAAACGCTTAAGGGCCAAATAGGCAGGTAAAATTGTAAATATTTATTTTGTTTCTAATAATAAAACAAAAAAAGTTTGTTATAAAATGTTATGAACCACTTTTAAAAAGACTTGGGCTTCATGCATTATTTTTTTCTGTAATTAAGTATCATAAGTTACTTTTGTGCTCGCTCACCCGCCCTATATTCTTTAAAATGGGATGGCAGGGATTTTAGTTTTTAAGAAAAAATTTATTAAAAATAAAATAAACAACAAGCAACATACTAAAATGGAAACAACAATCAACATACCCATATTGTGAAGAAGAACAACAATCAACATACTATAATTATGACAACAATCAACATTTTATATAAAAAGCAACAATCAACATACTATAATTAAAAAAAAAAAAACATAGAGAACATCAATCAACATACCAAGGGACAAATAAACAACAATCAACATACCTTAAGATGATCTACAATTTTCAACATTATTTGAAATTTATCTACAATCAACAACTTAAACTTTGAAAAATTTAGAATTTTGAAAAAAAAATTCCCAACAATCAACATACTATAAGATGAACAACATTTCTCAACATTAAAAAAAAAATAAAAAATTATCTGCAATCAACATACCCTTAGATGAGCAACAATCAACATATCCATTTTGGAAAATAAAAATTGTAATTTAAAATTTCAATTCCCAACAATCAACATACTAAAGAAAAAACTAATGCCATATGACCCTAAGGGCGGGTAGAGTTATATTATTTAATTTTCTTTGAAACTAGTCTGTGTATATTTTATACCATAAAAATAAAAAAAATAAAACATTTGAACATTTATTTTTCACTTGAAATTAAATTTTTTTTAATATTTAAAAACTGACAAACCTTAAAATCCCTTAAATAATTACTTTAAATTCCTTAATTTATTTAATAACAAAAAAATATTATTGATTCAAAAAAAACCTATTTTAAGTCCACTATATATTAGTAGTTTTCTTTAGTATATAAGTTATTTTTAAACATAAACTAAAATCTATCAACTCAACTTTAACTTAAAAAAACTCCACACATGGAACCAATCCAAAATCATAACCAACAACTAAAATTGGTAAATATAAACTAAAAAAGCATTACAAACTATTTTATGATCCATTAAAAAAAAACAACAAATTATTATAAGAAATTTCTATAAATTATAAAAAATCCTTAAGTCTTAATTAAGTTTTCTTAAAGGGTTTTATCTAAAATTTTGGTAAAGGAGTTAAATCTCCTTTTAGGTTACCATTTTGCTAAGTTTTTCTATTTATAGTTATTATTAAAAAAAACTGCTTTTGTTTGGTTCCATAACATTTTACAACAACAAAAAAAGGATTCGTTATATAATTTTTTTCTTTAAATAACTTTTAGTATTTAAGTAAACGTTTTTTTCTTCTATAACTCAAACATTTTTTTTTTTTTAAATTTTAGAAAAAAAAAAGAAACTTCATAAATTGGTTCATGAAATATCTGCTAAATATATTTGTATATACAATTACAAAACTACACATTAATTAAATTAAATAATTAAATAAATATAAATATATTTTTTTTTTAGTTTTTTTCTAAATTTGGCAGTGAGTAGAAATAATAAGCAAACTAAACTTTTAGCTAACTACTAATTCTTTCTACCCCAACTTCCTCGCCCTGGCTAACACCTATTCATATTGCTTTCTAAAAAAATCCCAATTATCATCATCATTTTTTTATTTTTTTTATTTTACACCTTCATATAACAAAACTTTTTTTGTTTGTTTGTTTGCCCTAAAGTGGTTCATATTTAATTTTTATAACAAATTTATGATTTTAATTGTAATTATTTTATAAAATTTCTTTAAATTTGAACCCCACGCAATACATATTTTTTCTAATAACTTTTAAGTTAAAAAAAAAATGAATTAAGAAACTTTTGCATTTGTTATTTAATCATATTTAACATGAACCATGGCTAGCGCTCTAAATGTTTATGAATCCAAACAAAAGTATTTTTTTTTTGTGTAGTAGTGTGTATGAAAGAAATTTTAACAAATTGAATACTAGTTTATTTATTTAATTATTTTTGAGATGTTTTTGTAGTAAAATTTTGATTTTATTATGAAAAGTTTTTAAAAGAAATGAAGTAAATTATCTTGAAGAAAGCATAACAATTATAATTAATAATTTATTTGATTTGATGGACATATTTATATACAATGTTTTACTACTCTAAGTTATAGATCGAAGAACATTGGTATCTCAACCAGTATACCAGTGTTAGAAAAAACAATTATTTTAAGACGATTTAACCATGTCTGTCCTTCCTTCTGGTCGTTTATGTTAGTACAATTCATTTGTAATTTTCACAATTTTCATCGGAAAAAGTTTATATTTTTTGGATCCTTGTGAAAAATTGTTATGATAGGACTATGTCCGTGTGTCGGTTGAAATGGCGTTTATGAAGCTCACCGATAACTGCCACATATAACGTATATATCAAACGATCGGAAATCCTTTCAAGAATTTTGCTAATGAAATTCACCGATATATACTTAAAAAAAGGGTTTTAAAACCGGTTTTCGATTTCCTCGTTTCATATCTAGAAGATTTTTTTAATCTGCCAGTTTTATAATAGATCATAACGTTCTATATACTCTGCATTCCATTCTATTCTCCCTAATGGTCCTTAGGAATCCAAAGCGATACCTCTGCAAAAGACCTGTTGAGCTCAGAGCCACTACGAGTTACCTCGTTGGCTAATTCATTGCCGAGAATGTCGCAGTGACCAGGAACACAACAAAGTATTATAGTCCAACTTCTTTAAAAACCTGAGTGAGCGTTTGTAGCCCGCCAGCCTCCTGCTTCTTAGTTGGCATCCATCTGTAAGCATAAGCCTCTGCACCGTCCCCTTAGCCATAACGTTCACAAACTACTTTATTGGATGAAGGTTGAGGATGGTGTCCAGTACTACTTGAGGCGTGTTTCTCATGACACTTGTGATACCAATCGAAGCACATCTCTGAATTTAAGAAATATGATTTCTATACGTTTCCCACCTTTATACCTACCACCGCCATAAGTAAGAATAGGTCTCATAACCGATCTGTATATCTAGTATACGACTATCGTTTTAAGACCCCAGTTTTTTCCCCTGGTGAGTTCTTACAAGTGTAGTTGGCATTAAGCCCTATGTTGAACCTTTCCTAAGTATTTCTCTTTCAAGATAACTTACTGTCTAGGTAAACACCCAGGTATTTAACCTCCTTTGATATCACTGGTCAACAAAAAAAATTTTTCGTGCTCCTTCAAAAAAAAAATATGTGGACTAGATAAAATTGCGCATGCTAAACTCGAATCTGCTTTCAGTTTTCTCCAATCAGGTCGAGATATTTTATGGGCGTGTCTAATATTGTGCCCTCGAGAACAAATATACACCAAAATATGAGGAATAAAATTGGTTTTAAGTCGTTCTACTAACAAATTTTTATCCGCCCAATAGTTTTGGAGATATTTCGTAATAAGTGACCGAAAAAAATGTTTTCATGCTAAATTCAAGATTTCTTTTTTTACTAAAATTTCTTTTTAAAAGTGAAAACATCAAAAAATTTTAATTTTATCATCTTTATCTCAAAGCTGGCAAAAACTACGAGTAAATAAAGCTACGTATCATTTAACTGGAAATACACTAGTGAGAAAAAAAGGTGGATTAGATGGAGATGGAACTTAACGTGCTAAATAAGAATCAGCTTTTACTTTTTTTCTATCACGTATCGATTTTCTTTTATGGGCGTGACTACTATGACCCCAACTTTAGGCAGTCACACTTGTATAATTCGAGAACGGTTTGTCCAATTAAGATAAACTCCAGTAGATAGTGATCTAAATTGTCTTTGAGCTAAGTTTACATAATTTTTTGTCCAGTTAATATTTCCGTAGTTATTCGGTAATTAGTAGCGAAAAATTATTATTATTATTTTTTTTTTAAATTGTGAAAATTTTGATCCATAACTCTGAAATTCTTGAGCGAATAAAAAATATTGTTGACATATCTTAAAGACAATTAAAAAATCGTATGCGTCTTTTGGTGTATCATTTATCAAAATCGTGTAAACGGTTCTTGAATTATAGCCTAAATTGTACAAGCCATTCTCGAATTTTATAGTGTGACCGCTGAATAAGGTGATTATATTATTCATGCATCTAAAAAAAAATCAGTACGTGAAAGAAAAAAAATAAATGCAGATTCTTGTTTAACTCGTCAATATCCTCCTAGTCCACCTATTTTTTTTTCAAGACAAAATATTTTTTTGCCCACCACTGTATTTCTACGCAATTGTATGTATAAATGGGTATTTTTACTTAACTGTGAATAAAATTTGTGCATCAATTTTGAAGATACATACCTTATTTTGTTCGCAACATTACCGGCTTTATTAAGTTTTGATGATTTGAAGATTTTTTTAGTACGCATCTTTTGGTGTATCACTTATGTCAATCGTACACACCGTTCTTGAGTTATGAGGAAATATACTAAAGTAATGGCATTTTTATGTCATTACTGGATTATAAAAAAAAAATCCAGACCTGTTGGAAAAAAACTGAAAGCAGGTTCGTGTTTAGCACATCAAAATACATCAAGTCCAACTATTCGCCTATGGGGGAGGATTTTTTTGTTGAACAGTGTAATTCAATACTAAAAGCCTCTACTTTTATTTCCTGGTAAACAGAACTAATTCAGTTTTCACTAGTTCCTTACTATTTGCCTAAAGAAAAAGTTTCCGCAAGCCTGATATTTTTCCATTGGCTATCACGCAACAAAGAAGGTCATATTGAAGCAGAATCGTTCATTACTGTCGGTAATTAATATTTTATGGTTCTTCCGGTTAAGGAACAAAACGTGATGTTAAGTCAGCAATTCCTTCTGGGATGTCATCGGAGGAGTCATCCAAACTTCGACATCACACAGTTGGAGACTCCCCTGAGGCATGTCAGATAAGACCTTTGCATTTACGAGGAGAACATACAAAGGTATGTGCAGGATCCTTTTGATTGTATCTCGAATAGTGTATGAATGTCGTACTTGGAGGCCGCCCACCGTCTATCGCAGACAATGAGAAGAACCTGGTGCGGAAAACAAGAGTCGTTCTGGGACAACTAAGGTCGGAATGGAGCAACAGGCTTAATGTCTACTGGTCTCGCATAGACCGTGCCGTCCCGAATATATGCCCAGCATGGGGACCCATGTCACCCACAACATATTTTGCTGTCCGGTCAACCCTACTTCAGTCCAATGGATTTGTGGACTGATTCAAGCAGAACCTCCCGATTAAAAATCTGTAACTGTAGCTGTTACGATCTAATTTATTAGGTCATTTAGTAGGTTTCTGTTAGCGCTTTGAGGAGGAGGTAAAAAAGCTGCCAAAGTTAACCCCCTGATCCCCAAATTTTTTTTATGGATTAAATCGGTGTTGTTAGCTTCGCTAGAGTAATCAGGAGGATTATTTCGTATTTCAATATATTTTAAATATAATTTTTAATTATTTTCTTTTTGTATATACAAAAATAACTATCCAGATCGAATTGTTAAGAGTTTTGTTCAACTCTTTCCCATGTTCAATTAAACCAAAGAATGGACAAATTGTCAAAGTTAAATCAACTGCATACTTTATATATGTATTTTTTATAGATACAAAAATAACTTATATATATTTAAATATTTCATCAGATATATTTAATTCTCTAAAATATATCTAACATAAATTTTTTTTGTATACTTTAAGAGAAAAAAATAAAATAATAAATAAATAAAAATTTTCTAAATCTACTCAATATCATATAAAATTTATCCTACACAAATTTTTAACATAAAACTAATTCATATTTTTTTCTTAAATTTTCTATTCCATTTTCTTTTACTTTCCCCTTTTCTTAAAACTATAGAGCACTTAGCGGCAGCAGCTACTTTATTCCGTAATATATTCGATAGACCACCACGTCTACCTTATACGTATACAGGACCATTTTCACCCACCTCGTCATCTATATCGTCACGTTCACTAACATCACCGGCTGCTACACCGAATACTCCCTCGACATCGCGCAAGAAATCTCGATTACCCAAAAATAAAAAGCAAGCCATAAAACAAAGACGACCGACCATGGGAACACGAGAAGATTTGAATAGCACTAATTCGTCAGGCCACAACGAAGAACAATATTCAATTATACGTAGTCGTGAGGTATTAAAAGATAGTGGTTATCGTTCGGCAGCAGGAGGACCACCGGGAATGCCCAGTTATGGTTGTTATTCATCGGATGATTATTATGGTGTGCAATCGGATTCGGATATTATTATTAATGAACGTTATAAGAATGATGCTAAATTACGTAAACGTTGTGCTGTAGTAATAACACCGACAGAGGAATTAATACAATATGAGCGTAAACGTGATCAAATGTACAATGAAATATTGCAAAAGCAAAGACGAAAACTAGAGCTCAGAGCTCTAGAGAAACAAAGAGAAAAGGAACGTAGGCGGCTGGGTAGGAGAGAAGAGAAAAGGGATAAAAATTCTGATAAAGGAATAACAGCTACAAAAACAACAGCTGTAGCTGTAGAAAGAGATAGAGATAAAACATCACGAAGGAGAGGTAAAAATTACAATGAAATTTTCATGAGCAGTGAATCAGAATTTGAAACAAATTTCCAAGTGCGTACCCGTAAGCAAAGACAACAAAATGTTAAGGAATTACAACAACCTCTAAATATACAAATTGAAATGACTGATGCCACCTCTTCACTGCTTAGTCAAATTGATGCCCATTTGGATGAACCAGAAACTAAGAAATCTGAAAAGCAACAGAAGGAGAAAGAGAAGCGCCTAGAGCAGCAGCCAAATAATAATACAGAAAATGATATTAATCAGCAACCATGTGATATTAATGACAAAGGTCAACAAACAAAAATGAGAGAACTTAATCTTTTAGCAGATATAGCACAGCATTTATCACCATATCAATTAGATTTACCTGAAAATAATAATACAAATATAAATAATCCACCAAGAACTCCATCACAACCCCAACCGGAGACATCAGCGTCAGCGGAAACTCCACAAACACAAAATTCATTAAAAGCAAAAGAAAAAATAACCGTAACGGAGCATCTTATTATAATACAATCATTAGACAATCTCTTAGAGAAACCACAAACACAGTTAGTAACTAATGAACACGAACAGGAAAATGAGCATGATCAACAGCAGGAGAATCAACAGTTAACGGCAACTCCTAGCTATACTCATGAACCAAAATTAAATATAGCAGCTATATTAAATTCTAGTCCTAATCAAACTCAAAATCAAGAAAATAATACTCCAACAAAAGAAAATGACAACTCTGTGAACGATGAGCACAACACAGAGCAAATCTTAAAAGCCAATATACCCAGTGATGAAGCATTAGAACAGATTTTAGAAGAATCTATAAGTGTTTTAAAATCTGTTACAAGTCCTTATAATCCTCTCAACGAATGTACTCCACAAACACCTGCAGAAACTACAATTCCTTTATTGATTAGTAATGTAGAATCTTTAAATAATTTTCAACACAAAAATAGTGAAGCAACAAATCAAAAGTCATCTCAAGATAAAAAGCATTTAATTGAAAAAGATAGGGAAACACAGGCAAATAACGAAAAGGTAATGTTAAGGGAAAATAGAGGAAAAACTAATGAAAAAACCAAAGATGTGGAAGACGAACATAACAAAAATTTAACTTCATCTCTATTAAATACTGTGGATTCCTCTATAATGTGTGGTGCAGATTTATCAAATATATCCGTTGAAACTGAAATAACAAATGCTCTTAAGGTACCACCTCTAATGCCTGCAGATTTGTCGGATATTTCTTTAGAATCAGAAATCTCTAAACATTTACCCGATATAGCAGAACCCTCTCCAGTTGTAACCGATATGTCCGATAATTCTAATGCCTCAGATGTATCAAAAGCCTTTGGTCTTGATACACAACAGCTTATGGCAAATAATAGCACACAAAATGCTAATGATGTAACGGTAATGTCTTTACCTGTATTACCTTTGGTAATGCCTAATATGCCCTCAACACCTACAACGTTACCAACAACTAGTGAACAACATGCAGCAGTTATAGATAGTAATTTTGGTCCTTTAAATAGTACACTTAATACACCCACAAAACTTTCCGTTTTAAATAGAGATGAAGAGCTTCGTAATTCACATTCATCCAATGATTTAAATACACCTTTGAAATTTCCTATACAACCGGCAGAGTTGTCTGGCGATAATATGCCACTGAAAAATACTTTAGAACCAGAAGCAGATAACAATGTTACCAAATTTTTGGATCTAATATTAAATAAAACCGTAACAGATGCCGAATCAGAGACACGCGATAAAATCATTAAAGAACTTAATGCCCTAACGGCAGATACCACAGCGGCTATAGCAGAAACTCAAGAAACTGGTAGTAAAGATGAAATGGCAGAAAATCTAGAAGGTGAAAATAATAAAACTAAATCGTTGCAAGCTTCAGAAGATGTAATAGAAAGTAGTGATTTAAATAAAGAAAAGGCAACAGAAAATGTTAAGGCTATAAAGGAACAAGAAAATTCGGTATTGGAAGAATCTGCTTTAGATTATTCGACGGAAAATGATAAAAATACAACAGAGCACAATGAAATAGCTAAAACGCAGGAAAATGAAGAAAGTAGTTTACAGGAAACTTTAGCAAACAATAAAAACCCACCAAAAGAAAACCCAGAAGAAATTACAAATCATACAGAAGAAACTACAGATACTGAATTATCCTCATCGATAACACCTTTAGAGTTGAACTCTTTAACTCCTCCCACAAAAATGAAAACAGCCATAAAACAAACATTTAATATAAAATGTCGAGTTCGTCTTAAACGTCTCAATATAGATGATCATTGTAAAACCTCGAAAAAAGAAACTTGGATGGCCATACCCGTAACAAAACCAGAAGAAAAAGAGCAAAATACAAATATAGAAAACATGACAAACTGTGATACTTTGACGGAAACTACAACGTCATTGATTAAAAAACCATGTTTAAAATATAACAATAATAAAAGAACAGGCGAAGAAATGGATATTCAAAGTAAAGAAAATAATATTGAATCTATTAAAGATTTAGATACGGATGAAAGTGCAGCTAAGAAACTTAAACTTGATGATGAAGAACACTCAACGGCAATAACAGCAATACAAATGTCGACTTTAAGCCAACCGACACAAACTCAAACGCCAACATTAGAAGCCTCACAGGCTACACCTACCTTATTATTCAATACCACCACCAGCAGCAGCACCACCACCAATACCCCAACGTCCTCAAAATCTAAAACTAAACCTTTAAAAACGGTTACTTTTGATTTGTCTAACTTGAATGAAGAACTACGATATACTTCTACGTTTGGACATAAAAAATCCAGTAAAAATCATGCAGCCACTATTGCTGCTGGTGCCATGGGTTGTTATTTGAAAAATTCCAGACCACCACGCAAGCTGCCCGATAATACTTTAAGAGCTGCTGAAACTTTACAAATATTTGTCAATACCCTAAACGATAGTACCCGTACACCCCCACCTGCCGAATTTAATAAAAAACGTAGTCCCATTAAAAATAAATGCATAGCAGAAGATGAAACACCGCGACCACCACCAGCCGCCACTCTAATGGGTACACCACCTTGCAAGAAAACCTGCACAGAAAAATCACGCTCCCAAATATCTTCCTCCAAATGTAAAGATCAATTAGTATCTTCTTTGGCCACACCCTCCATATCGACCATTACTAGTGATATAACTACTGCTAGAATCTATACATCTTCACCTTTAGATCAAACCCTGCCCGAATATGATGATAATGTGGACACCGTGGCTGATTCAGAGTTAATATTGCCTACTACTACCGGAAGCTTAAGAAGGAAATTAAAAAGACCCAAAAAATCTTTAACAAGACCCGAACCGGCTGATGATATTAGTACAGATGATATAAGTAATCAGCCTGAATGTAATGGTGAAGATGATACGGATGCTGTGGTGGACAATGAAGATGATGTGTTTGCGGAAGAACTATTACCAATACCGGCGGCTAATGAGCATATTTTAGAAGAAATTGTAAGTGCTCGACCGTCACATATGGGTTCTGGCACTGTTATCAGAGATGACTATATGAATATAGAAGCCACGGCCACCGTGCCCGTTTATTTGTTTAATGATGAAAGTCGTGATTTAGCCACACCCGAACCTATACAAAGCAGTGATACGACTAATGTGGTAGATTCCTCATCCTACTTAAACACTTCCTCAACTTCAATAACAAACACTGTTGTGGCAGCAGCAGCTACAACGGCCAGCACATCATCAACCATGGGTAGTTTAGAAAAATCTATGTTATCACCCTCGGAACATGAAGTATCCTCTACACAAGAAACATTTTATCAAACACCCACCAAAAGTAAAAACGAAACATTTGGTGAAAAATCTTCCTGCAACAAAGACAAATCAGCCAGTGGTTCTAGCAGCTTAAGCGCCAGCCAAAAATTAAAAGCAGAGGAAAATAATTTTCAAAATAAAGAAGATGATCAAACATCTTCCACCACAGGTCTATTGCAAAACAATCAAGTAGACACTACAAATCATTCACCAGAAATGTGTACTTTAACACTAACACCTACAACAACAACGACCAGCAGTACAACAGCCATGACAAGTAATCGTAAAATACGTAAAGCCTCCACACACGATGAAATATTATTCAATGAATTGCAGCAGCAACAGCAGCAGCAACAACAACAGCAGCAGCCCACAAACAAAAGAAAAACAAACTTAACAACGACCACATCTTGTGCCGAATCCACTAGTGATCATAATAGCAATAGTAATACTAGTAAAATTAAAATTGTAACAAATAATCTAGAGGAAAATAATAAATCCAATGGATCTCTTGCCAAAGTAGAAGATAAATTTAAAAAATTATTAAAAGAAGTATGTAAAAGAGATAAAAATCAAAGTTCAAATGAAATAAATATAACAGAAATAGCTGGAGGAAATATTGGTAGTGGTATCGGAGGAGGAGGTGGTGGTGGTGGTTCATCTCCCTCCACTACTACCACCATTAATGAAGAGAAATTATCTCGTTCTAAACGTAAAAAACAAAAATCTTCAAAATCTAGCAGAACCAAAAATCATACAGAAAGATCTACAAAAATTGTGCTTAAAGCTTCCAAATTAGCAGCTCATATACCCGCCGCCAATCCTTTAATAATAACAATACCTAAATCCAGACTTTTAAGACCGCCACCTACACCCACGCCGCCCACACCTACAGAATCTCAACAAGATATATTGCTGCAACAGGAAAATGAATTTTTAAATATACCAAATGCTAAACTTTTCATAGAAAAAGAAAAGGAAACAACGACGACGATGACAATGACGTCGACATCGTTGCCGCCGTCTGCGATAAAAAATAATAATCATCATCAACAACATCATCACCATCAGCAGCAGCATCATAATAAGCATAATGCAACAATTCATACAAATAAAATGGAGGTTAGTAGTGTTATTTGATTTTATTTAGTTTTTACTTATTTTAATTTTATTTATTTCATTATATTAGTAATTTTAGTTCTTTTATAATTAACTTTAAGTTTTTATTTTTATTTTCTTTCTTAATTTTTCAGTTTTATTAAATAGCTCGAATTGCTCTGTATACAAAAGAAAATATTTAACAATTTCTATGTATTTTTTATAATTTTAACAGTATTTTCGAATAATTTTTTAAAAGTGGCATTTAATTTGAAATAAAAAAAATAAATAAATAAGAATCCTTAAATCCGGCCAACAGAAAACTTTTCTCTTTTCACCTTCTTCACATACTCTCTAGTAGTTTTAGCTTGAATATCTACTTTTAATATATAAAATTTAATTGAATTTGAATTTAACAGTAAATTAAAACATTTTATATCAAGTTCGAATAATTTAAAATTAAGTTGTATTTCAAACATTCAGAAAGTTTACTACGTTAATAGGCATATAAATAAAAAAAATTAACTAAAATCCCAAGTTTTACCAAAAAATCCTAAAATTCACAAAATAAATCTAAATTTTACCAAAAAGCGAAAAATTCACCATAAATCTAAAACACTTAGGTAAAAAAAGTATTGAGATTACCAATGCTAAATTATCTAATAGATAATTACACCTATAGTTATCTGTTTGTCGAACATGATCAAATATTGAAGGTATTCACCTCAGAAATTGCAACTTTGCTAGACCCTTGCACGTTTATTAATTTCAAATAACATTCTCTCCACTTACTAATTTTCAAATATTAGCAAATATAATAATATACTATATTTATATTTAACTCTTTATGTGATTTTTCGGACTCATTTTGAATTTTTCGAATATATTTATAATATATTTTCAAAATTAAAACCTGAATTTCGAATAATTACAAATTTTAAACTTCGAATTATTGCTAAAATGTTATATTTTCCTAGCTCCTTTTTAAATTTTATGAAGTATTAAACAAAAAATTTATTTAAATAATTAAAATTAAGTTTAAGCTTTTCAAACATTTCGAAATTGTATTAAATTGATAAAAATTACTAAAAAAGCATTTTTAAAAATGATTTTAAAATTATTTAGAATAAAAATTTTACAAAAAAAAAAAAAAAAAAAAAAAAAATAATTCAAAGGTTTTAAAAACTTTTAAATCAATATCGAATTTAATAAATTGCAAAACATCCTTTATATAAAATTTATATTCAATTTTTTTTAATGTTTGAATTTTTCGAACTTCATTAAATGCTATCAAATTAAAAAAAAAAAAAAAAAATATTTATTATGTTTAAAATGTTCGAACTTGACTAAATTTTATTAATACAAAATTATTATTATATTATTTTTATTTTTAATTTTGCTATAGTATTTTAATGGTTTTGGTTTATTTACAAACTTTAAAGAAATTTTGAATTATAATAAAATATTTTGTTATTTATCTTTTAAAACAAATTTTTCAAAATTTAATTTTTTTATTTCGAAAAATTCAAATTTATTCACAGCACACTCCTGTTGCTGTGGCCGGTAAATCATCCAAGAGTACCCTTAGTCCCGCTCACACAATAACGGATAATGTAATCATAAAATCTAATAATATTTCGGAGCCCATCAAACAGGAAAACACAATTAATGCAAATAGTACAACATCAGCAAGCAAAGAAAAATCATCCTCTAGTGCGTTAACAAGCAAAAAGAAACTTAAAACCAGCAGTAATAGCAGTTCTACTAACACCGCCACTTGCAACACTAACAGCAACAGCAACAACAAAAACAGCAATTTATTATTTGTCAAGGATAAATATGATTTAATTAAAAGTAAAGACAAACATCATCATCATAGTGAAGTAATAGAGCAAAGTAAAGAGAAAGAGAAAAAGGATAAAAATAGTACTAGTAGTATTAGTCAAACTTTAAAAGCTACCAATTCCTCAACATCTTCATCATCATCAGCAAATACTCGTTTACATAAAAGTTCATCCAAAGAAAAGGTAAAAGGTGATAAAGTTAAAGAAAAACATAAAAAAACTGAAAAAGAATTAGCAGTAAAATTAAATTCTACTGAGAGCAGCAGTAGTAATAAAACATTGAACTCGTATTCTAATGCCTCTTCAAGCAATTCCAAACAAAGCAATAGTAGTAAATCTAATAAAAATAGTTCTATTTCTACAAACTCCTCTCACACAACCTCATCCTCAACTACTTCTATATTAAAATCGAAAACAAATAACAATTCCTCAACATCATTAAGTGCAGCTAATATACAACAGATCAATAACTCCGCCTCCTCAACATCGACATCGACATCAACCTCAGCTTCAGCCTCATCTTCGCCCTCGGTGACGATATCGAATAACCATCATGTACGTAAGAAATTGAAAACAAAGTAGCTATTAAAGGAGGATTGGTTAAAACAACTAAATGCCAAAATGCCATTAAAAAAGAGAAGGGTGCTCAATTATTAAAGAAAAAAAGTTTTTAACAAAATATATATATAAAAAAATCACAAAAAAATATTAAAGAAATTTAAATAAATGTATAGTAGATTTTAATTTTAAGGAAAGAAAAACAGAAAACAGATGAAATTAAAAAAAAAAGGAAAAACACTTCACTTAATGCATTAATTAAATTAATTTAAAATATTAATTTAGTTAAATTAAACTTCCAAAGGATTTGGATTTATTTTAAAAATAAAAAATGCTTAAGCAAAATATGTCTTTAAAATCAAATTAGGCTTTTAAAGAAAAACTTTAAGTCATATTTAATTTATTTTTAAATTCTTTTGTTGTTTTAAGTTTGTGTTCTTTTGTTTTCTATTTGAAATAAGACTTATTGGTTTTGATTCTTTATGTTTTATATTGATTTTTTTTTTAATTTACACTGTTTTCTATTTTCTTTTCCTTTCTTTGCAGGTTTTTTCTTAAAAATTTTCATAAATTCGTTAATTGTTTTTTGCTCAATTTAATATTTATTTTAAGTTATTGGACAACTGCCGTTTTTATTTTAAAATTAATTTTAGTCTTAACGAATTTATGTTTCTCTCAAAATGTGTTTTTTTATTTGTAAATTATTTTTTTCTTTTATTTAATTTTTTTGTTTTAATTGTTTTTATAAATATTTTATTTTTTTAACTAAATAAGAGATTTCATTATAAATGAAATTAATCTATAAACAAGCTTCAGACTGTATAAAAACAAATTATTTTTATTATTATAATTAATTTTACAATATAAAATATATATATTATATTTAAAAGAAAATATAATTAAAAAAAAGAAAATAACATTAATAAAATTAATTTAAAATATAGATAAATATCTATAAAAATTAGTTTTAAGTTATTTTTATTATTAAACACCTTAAAATATATTAAAGAAATATTTATATTTAACATAAAAAATAAATAAAATATATATTTAAAATTTAAAAATAAAAGAAACTTATATAAAAAATAAATATGTACAAAAACAACAAACACAGTGAAGTTAAATAATAAAAAGCAACATTATAAAATACACTTACAAAACAAACAACAAAAACCACATCATACACTTATTAATTAATATAAAATTATAATAATAAAAATAAATATTTTATGATTGAAATAATAAGATTAATATAATAAATACATAAATAATTACTTACCAAGAGTGTAAGTTTAAATAAATTAACAAAAAAAAAAAATTAAAAAAAAAAATCCATTAAAATAAATATTTAAAATGAAGTAAACCACAACAAAAACAAAAAAGAAATCTATGTATGGTAAAATATATATTTATGTTTTTATTTCAATGTCAAAGAACTAGCGTTTTTTTTTTTTTTCTTTTTTTAAATTAATTATTTTAAATCAAATAAAACAGATCTAAAAGAATTTGTTTTTTGTATTTTTAATAATCTAAAAAAATACGGATTTGAAATAAAATTTTAGTAAAAAAGGTAAGTTGTTTTAAAAATATATGTATTTTTTTATAAAATTGAAAAAATATTTTCCACCAATAATCAATTTATATGAAAAATCTAAAATTGCTTATAAATAAGGGGTTTAGAGGAAAAATAAAGGAAATCTAAGATCACTAATATTTTCCATAAAAAACCAAATTTTACAAGAAAAATTTAATATTTTACCTCAAATTTTTTTTACGAAAAATATTAAATTACTTAAAAATCGTTAAATTCGTGATCAGTTATTTTTTGTTTTTCATCAAAAATCGATTTTTAAAAGAAAGGTTTAAAATTGTTTGGAAACAGTCAATTTGAAGGTTTACACCGAAAATCTGTGATCACTTATATGTTCTATCAAAACTTGATTTTTTTATTAGAATGAAATTCAGGAGGGTTAAAAGCGAAAAAAAAATCTAATTTATATTTTCTTAAAAAAAATCAAATTATTTTAAGAAAAATTTTGATTTTTTATAATAGTTTATTTGAAGGATTAAACCTAAAATCTGGAGGGTTTAATGCGAAAAAATATAAATAATATAATGATATAAATTTTCCATGGCGAAATAAAATAGGTGACAGTAGATCTACTATGACAATACGGCGAACTCATTAATTTTTTTAGTGGGTAAGAAAAAATTTTGTTTATATGGAGTTTGACAGTTCTAAGTACTAAAACCATAATCAGCTGATTAAGTGAGATCACCGCTTTGATATTTAACAATATAAATCGCATTTTTAAAGAAAAATTTAAAACTGATTATACAACGTTTATTACAGAATTTAGAGCGAAAATAATGTAAATCTGTGGTTACTTAAATTTACGTCTTCACGAAGAAACATTTATTTCTTAACACAAGAAATAACGTCGGCAGAATAACAGGAAAAAGCTTTTATTTTCAACTTTATGTTAAGGGGTGGAGAAAACGTACATGAGAAATTAAAATTTTAATTTGTCTTTTTTAAAGAAAATTTATTTTTTTTATCCATTTTTGTTTTTTATTTGTCTTTTTAAAACAAAATAAATTCGTTTTCCATATTTATTTTCTTAAAAAAAATTAAAATTTTAGAAAATAAAAATAAATTTGACAGCTTATGTTAAACATTATTGCTCAGCTTTGTGTTTATTAAATTTTATAAGAAAAATTTAAAATTGCTGATAAATAATAAACTTGAATGTTTAGAGCAAAGGATAATTAACAAGATATATAAAAGTAATTGTCAAAACCTAAGTCGGTTGTCAAAAACCTAACTCATGCAACAACAAAATACAAGTATATATATAGTACTTTTAACTGTGATAAAAGTAATGTAAACAATTTTGCACGCTCTTAGTTTACGAGTTATGAGCCCCTAAGTTTTGATATATTTTTTCTGAATACCTTTATTATTCACAAAATATGAAATGTAAAATATTATAAAGCTCGAAAAAGCTTATTCAGCAAAGCCAGTGTACGACATACGTAGAGGAGAAAGTTCCTTACCTTACACTTTCTTTTAACTGGTGATCTTAATTTGTTCCCTACTTCCTATCATAAATCGAATTTTTTATATGAAAAAAATTTAAATTTCTTATTTAATTACATTTTAATTATAATTAATTAGAGCATAATCGTGCTGATATTAATATTATATATGTACTTCAACAATTAAAATCATTTTGTAATAAATTTAAGCAAATTTTTATTTATACACAATTTCAGAATTCTTTCTTTGTTTATGTTTTTTATGTAGAGGTTAGTTTTCACAAACTTTCTACTGTAAACTTCACTCGTAAACAATACAAACAACAACAATTTGCTAACAAAACATCGAAACAGCTGTTTTAGTGTAAACCCAGAAAACAATAAAATAAACTAGAATTTTGTGAAATTGATAATTACTTGAGCATTTAATTGAATAAAATTAAACAAAAACTACAGTAAAATGTTAGATAAAGTAAAACACGTTATATTAGTTTTATCCGGTAAAGGAGGAGTAGGCAAATCTACTGTCAGTACACAGTTGGCTTTGGCTTTAAGGGAAAGTGGTCATAAGGTAGGTAAAGTTAAATACAAATCTTTTCCATAAAATTAATTCCTCCATTTCCATTACAGGTAGGAATTTTAGATATAGATTTATGTGGTCCTTCGGTACCCTATCTATTGGGTCTAGAAGGTCGTGATATCTATCAATGTGACGAGGGTTGGGTACCTATCTATACCGATGAATCCCAAACATTAGCGGTAATGTCTATAGGTTTTTTGCTTAAATCACGCAATGATCCCGTCATTTGGCGTGGACCCAAAAAGACCATGATGATTAAACAATTTCTTACTGATGTTAAATGGGAGGATTTAGATTATTTAATTATTGATACACCACCCGGTACGTCAGATGAACATATTACTGTTATGGAATGTATGCGTGAAGTTCAATGTGATGGTGCTATAATAGTGACAACACCACAAGGTGTCGCCTTGGATGATGTACGTAAAGAAATAACATTTTGTAAAAAGACTGGCATACATATTTTGGGTATAGTAGAGAATATGAGTGGTTTCGTCTGTCCTCATTGTGCAAATTGTACAAATATATTCTCTTCGGAGGGAGGCGCAGAATTGGCCAAATTAGCTGGTGTTCCACATTTAGGAACGGTGCCTATTGATCCTCGAGTTAGTATTTTAAATGGTACAACACGTTCTGTTTTAACAGAATTGCCAGAATCGGGTACAGCTGCCACTTTTAAAGAATTAGTGTCGAAAATTACAGCGTAATTTATCATTTTAAAAATGTTTTTTATATGTTACAGAAAATGTGTAAATAAAATCTTTTTATGAAATGTTTAAAGGATTTTGGATAAAAATCTTAACAAGAGTATTAGTAAAAGTAAATAAAAAGAAAAAAAATATTTGGAAAAATTTGACGAAATAGCTTTGCAATTGTGAATGTAATATATATGCATAAACAATCGCACGTTGGGGTAAAATGTGTCAAAAGTGGCGAAAATTTTACGAAATAGCTCTGCAATTGTGAATGTAATATTATATATGCATAAACAATCGCACGTTGGGGTAAAATGTGTCAAAAGTGGCGATTATTTGAATTTTGAAATTAAAATATTCGCAATAAAGTGGGGTGCCGAATAAAAATAGAAAACATTATGTGTCAAAAGCAATTAAAATCATTAATATTGTGTTATTTTCCTGTACGAAGCAGTCATATTTAAACATTTTTTTACATTTTGGAAAAATTTTAAAAAATTAAATTTTGATCTTTGACCTTTTAATAAAGTAAATCGAGATCTCGGGGGGTCCGCGGAAAAATGAAAAATTCCTGAAAATGTCCGTGAGGTGAGTTATCTTGGGAACCCCTGTTATAGAGTAAGTAGTTACCCTTAATGATATTACCGTCTTAAAATAATCACCCTTATTACGAGTGTCGTAGTCGTGACGAAAACCTGTCGTTTTCTCTAATTTCGTATTATGATTGTCGTAAACAACAAAAAAATACATGCTATTAACATTAATTTTGTCATTTTAAATGACTACGACTCCGACAATGACACTCGTGATAAGGGGAATGAGTTATTCATTTAATGTGTAAGTAGTTTGCTAGGCAGTTGATAAATTTCAGTTTTGCCTTATTTTATAATATTAAGATATTAATAAAACACTTTGTTTTAATTAAAACTATAATTTTTGTTAAAAACATTATCAAACTTTTTGGTTTTTTAAGCGCATATTTTTGCGTGGTCTCCTTGGTGATCAGTGATCATTGAGTTTGTTTTGGCGAAATATTTATACTTACCCTTTTGTTCTTATTTTAATAAAACTATTTTTTGCCATATTTTTTATAATATTTTTAAAAGTTTATTTTTATAACTTTATTCATCATTTGTTTGTTTTTCCTTTTTATTATTTTGGTTTTAAATTTCTATAAAGTATATAATATATAATCTGCATTTATAATTAATATTTTTATGTTTGTTTTTTTCGCATTTTTATATTTTTTGTTAAGTTTGTTATTTCTTTTTTATTTTTTGTTGTATAATATATAATTAATATTTTTTTGTTTTGGTTTGTTTATTTATTTTTGTGTTTTTATTATAATTACTAATTATTTTTTATAATAAAAATAGTTAATGAATAATAATAAAGAAAAAATAGGGATTTTTGGTAAAATAATAAAAAATTATAAAATTTAAATTAAAATGTTTTTAAGGTTGGTTTTAAATTTAAATAAGATTTAAATATTTTATTTCTATGAGGGAGGGAGGGGGATTTTAATTATTTCTTTAATATATTTATTATAATTTAATATATATTTTCCTTTTTATTTAATTTATTGGGGATTTCAAAGTGTTTATTATTTTTATTATTATTTTTTTAATTTCTATTTTATAGGGATTATTTTTTAATTGTTTTTTTATTATTATTAAATATGTTTAATAATAAATTATAAATATTATATTTTATTTGTTAATAATTAATTTATTTAAAAATTCTTTTTTCTTTGTGTTTGTTGTTGTTATTGTTAATGATAATAATTAATAATAATGATAATAATTTATAATTGAATTTATAAGTTTTTAATAATAATAATTTTAATGATAATAATCATAATCATAATAATAATTATAATTATATAATGTTTATTTAGTTATTTATATATATTATATTTATTTTGTTGACCATTGTTTTCTACCTTGATTTTATTTTAATTTTTCTATTTACAAGTAGAAAATATTTGACCAATATTTTTATTTTTTTGAGAAATACTTGTATTATTCGGTGTTTGCTTTCATCCATTTTTTGTTTTTTTGCTTTTGAATGCCGCCTGTACAAACATGCATTCTTATGCAGTTTTTTTTTTATTTTATTTTAATTTAATTAATTATTTATAATAATAATAATTTTATTTTGTTCAACTATTTTGTTTGTTAATTAGTTTTTAATTAATAATAATATAACTTTTTTTGTTTAATTATTTTAATAAATTTAGAGTTTCTTTCTTCTTGCTGCTTTTCTCTTGTATTATTTATATTTTTTATAAATTATTATTTTTTTTTCTTCATAATGAGGGTGTAATTTTTTGTTTTAGTCTATTTTTTTATATTTTGTAATACGATATTTTTTTTTGTTAAGGTTTTAAATACTATTTTCCCTAAGGATTTTATTTTTGTTTAATAATCATAATAATTATAAATATATATAAAAAAAGAAAATTATGGAATTATGTTAATTTTTAAAATTTAAATATATAAGTAGGTTTTTGTTTTTTAATAATAATTTATTAAATTTACCAAATTAATATGTTGCTATGTTGACAATTTTTATGAATTTTTCTTTTCTTTCTTTTTATTTGGATTTAATCATTTCAATGACAACGATAACGAGGAGCTGCATTTGTGAAGGTTTTTTTGTGGGGGATTTTACACAATGGGTTTTATTTTTGGTATTTTATTAAATTTAATAAAAAGAAAAATTAAAAAAAAGTATAAAAAATATAAATATAAAATCTGTTTATAATTCATTAACTAGTGTAATACTGAGAAAATAATGATAATTTTAAATCACTACTGTTTTGCTTCAAAAATCAATTTTTATAACAAAAATTATAAATTACTTGTAAATCGAAAATTGTTTATAAAGCCCAAAATACATTAGCGCGTAGGCAGTAACAGTATGTGCTGTTATGGTGATGATTATATTTGGTCTGCAGCAGTTTGCCGTGCTGTTTCATTTTGCCCTGTTTCTAAAGTCACTGCGCTGCTTTCAGATTGAGAGCGTGACAAAGGGAGTAGTGAGCAAAGAAATGGTAGACTCTAATACACAAGCAGAATAAAGCGAGATGGTGGTTGTAAATTGTCGCTGCCTATGCTTAAATGTAATTATAACGGCAGCAACATGTTATTCTGACAGTGAAAAGCTGATAATTTTTGCTGATACTGTTGCTGACGCGTTAATGTAATTTGGGATTAAATCGTTAATTTAGAAATTTATAATGAAAATTATGAAATTCTTTAAACTCTAATATTTTTCTTCAAAAATCGATTTCATAAAACATTCATATTTTTTATAAATATAATCTTCTATGAAAAATTAAAACCTAAATTTTATATTTTTTAATTTAAAAATGTTAGGCTTTTCTTTATTTTTTCATTTTAATGAACTTTGACACTTTAAAAATTTTGTATGTATTTGGTATCCTTTTATTTATAGTGCAAATCAAACAAATAAAAAAAAAAAAAAATTAAATAAAATTTTTTCTTTCATTTTTTTACAGACTAAAATTTATTTATTTATAATTTTTTTTAAAGGATTTTATTTTGTTATAAAATGTTAAAGTTTTAAACTCCTAGATTTTTTCTTTTTTATTTTCTTGGTTGTTGTCTTTACTATATATAAGTATATAGTATATAATTATATAAATCTTATACATAAAAAATGTAATTGCAAATATCCCTTGCCTCTTTTATTTGTGTGTTTATTTATTAATTTATTATTTTTTTTTAATTATTTAATTTATAAATAAGGTTTGTGTGTATGTGAATGTGGATTTTGGAAATTATTTTTATTTTTCAATATTTATTTATTTTTATTATAATTTAAATGAAATGTGAGTAACTTTGAATAATAATTTATTAAATAATTGCTAAATTTAAAAAAAGTTTTTATAATACTTAATATATTTTTTAAGAAATTGTCTATAAGAATTTAAAAAAAAATATATAAAAAAAGTATTAGTTTTATGTTATATGCATAAAAAAATAATAATTTTTTGTTAAAAAAAAGAATTATTTCTTTTATAAATTATAAAAATTTATTAGGGAGAGTAGCAGATCATTATCACTAAAATATAAATTATGTTGGTTGATAGTTTTTAAGTTTTATACCCTCCACTATGAGTGTTAATTATTAATTTCAATCAGTTTATTATATAATACGTTTATACGATCAGTTTTTGCAAATTATTAACTTTATATGGCCAAATTGTATAAAGATATATATTTTCTTTTTTATTATATTATTATTGAAACAATGGCAACGCTGTACAGTTAATTTGCATTTAGTTTCACTAATCACTACTATGTTTATACGCTCAATTATTGCAATAACTCACTGCTTAGTCGGGGGTTCACACATAGCAATTTTACCTGCCACAATTCAGAGATTTTAGGAGAGAGAAAAGGGAATACTAAACTTTAATATTCTCTTTACTTCTCTTGCCCACGAAGTCAGAATTGCGGAAAGAACAATTGCTGTGTGTGAATCCCGACTTAAACTGCAAATTGCATAGAGAAATATATTTTTTTAGTTGTGCGAGATGGGAAAATGCAGCTATTATAATTGAAAATTCTATAAATATTTGGCAACGCCGTACTCTTTATAGGCAATTAGTTTCACTAATCACATTTTGTTAGTTACTTTTTTACAAATAAATTATTATGTCAACTTTTATGCGGCAAAATTTTCATATTGCAAATTTTTTTAATTACAAGTACGAGGTGCGTATAAACGTAGTAATATATATTTTGCTCAGTTAATTACATTTATGTATATAGGCCAAAAACTGAACGGTTTTTTTTAATGAAATGGCTCTCAAGTAATTAAAAGATGTTAATTAATATTTCCGTTATTAATCTGGATAAGAAGATACCATTAAGACTGAATTCTAAGTCAAGGACATTACTTCTGCTTAATTGTTTGCCACTTGACCTGAATGAAAAAAAAAAAAAAAATTGCGGATAGATTAAAAATTATTGAAAGATGTAATAAAAGGCTATAAGGCCATTCTAGGATATAAAAGATCCTAGGAACTCTACTAAAGAACTAGACCATTCCTTTGAAAAAATGTTAACTAATTAAAGGCAGGAACTGAAAAGGATATGTCTATGAATGACAAATAGTTTATGTATTTTAAAGGAGTCAAAAATTAATTGGGGATCAACATCGAGAATATTGATACGAGGGCATATTCATATTCATCAAGATGGATATAGTATTTAATAAGCTACATTTTCTGATATTAGAAGAGCCAAGAATTGGAATCGTATTAAAATATAATACGATTCCAATGGATTTTTTTAGAGAGTTTTAAATCTTAACATTGATTGGTAGAATGCCGGGAATATTTATTGATTGAATCGATGATATAGAAAAACTGCATTACAAATTCATATGCCCTTAACTAGATCCAAGTAAAAGAATTATGCAGCTCGAGTTTGGTCTCTTTCGTTGAGTGATACCCACTGCAGCCTTTAGGACCGTCTCAGGCTGCCTGCAGATTACCTGTCCACATCACCTATATGAGGCGACGAAGGTACTACCGGTCAAGGAACATAAATTTATGTTAACCAAACAGTTCCTTCTGGGATGTTATCGGACACCATACAGGAACTGTGTGAACTTTAACATCACACGGATGGAGAGGAGAACATTCAAAGATATGTTCAAGATTCCTTGGACCTCAACTCGTACACGACAACTTTGAACGACATTCTCAGAGACGCCATCGATTTCGCGGTTGCAAGTTACCGCTTGATATATTGTATTAGAAGGCCTTTCACCGCCCATTGCAGATAACGAAAAGAATTTGCGAAACTGAGGTCGGGATGGAGCAACATTTTCAATGATTACAGGTCCCGCATAGACCGTGCCGATCCCAACTTATGCCCAGCAGGTGATGAGGGCCTCCATCATAACCCCACATATTCAACTGTTCAGCGAACCCTACTTCTCTTTGTCTAACGGATTTATGGACACAACCAGTGGAAGTAGCACAATTTCTTGGACTTGACCTGAAAATTGTTAAGAAGTTCTAGATGTTACAACAACAACGTAGGTACTTTTACGGTTACGATGTATGTTGCTCAGGGATTTAATTAAAATGAAATTAAAAAAGATTCCGCTGTGCCGATTTAAATAAAGATTTTGAATTTTTCGAAAAACGAAGCCGCTAGCTTGTATAGGAGCCGAGAAAAGCCGACAACAAATTCGATTTTTTGGGAGTATCTCAGTTATTTATCAACCGATTTTTCTTATTTTTATTTTCGATTTTCTTAGGAATATTTCCTACAATTTGATATATAAAACATATATATCCAATAACTGGGGCTTTCTAAAAACTGATTTCAACAGATAGACGGACATCTTTATATCGACTCCCCTATCAATAAGGATAAGGGTCTTAGATGAATATTGTAGAAATTAGAAAATGGAATGACAAACTTATATATATACCCTTTACACCTGTGGTGAAGGGTATAATAATTAAAAGTCATTGTGGGAACGGCAAACTAATATAAGGACTACAGCAGAAATTATCATAATGAAAATGAGTATGAAAAAGATATGGAGTGGAATATTGAGTTTATCGAAATATTAATCTATGACTACATAAAGTATGATCTACTTACGTCCGCACGTTTGTATGATCGCTTAAATCACGAAAAGGCACGTGATCAAATTTAGCTCATATATTCTTCTTCGATAAGGTTTGTTTAGTATTGAAAAAAGACAAAATCGATTCATAAACAAAAAAAGTAATGGGCCAAAAACCATTCATCTTTTTTCGCCAATATCTCTTAATCTATAGAAAACTTAATCTTAAGAAAACTTAACAAAATTTGGCATAAAGTTTGCTTTTGTTATTGTGATGATAAATTCGGAAAATATTTAAATATTTTTGGTTTTGAATTAATAGAAGATTTCTGAAATCGTATTTTTTAGGGCCCGGAAAAAAATTTAACGTTTTGAAAATTGTAGATTTGGTTAGTGATGAATTCCTAAAGTTCTCACCTAACTTTTGTTTTGAACTCAACTAGCTATATTTTTTTCTGTATGAAATGCTAACCATGAGTAATCTATTGTTGGGACAGTAGTCAATTTAATTTAACAACAAAACTAAATACTTCATTTTTATCTCTTTATGCCTTTCTTAAACTGTGGAGGGTATAATTGTTACAATTCAACTGATTTTTAAGGATTTTTAACCAATTTTTTTTTTACTTAATTTAATTTATTTGTAATTTAGTGTTTTTTTTTTTTAATACTAAAATTAAAAATTAACTAGATTCTTTATTTTTACAAGCGTATATTTTTGCTTTTTATTCTTCTTTTTTTTTTTTTAAATATATATTAAAGGACTAAAGATTTATTTTATTTTTTAAATTTATTTTTTGTATTCAATAAAAATTATTTATGTTTAGGTTATAACGCTGAAAAATTTCTAAAATTTATTTAATTTATTTCTTTTCTCCTTTTAATACAGTTTAGTGAAAGAGTTTTTTTTATTGATTTTATTATTTAAAGGATTTTTCAAATATTATTTTTTATAATTAAATTTTTGTTTTATATTTTTTTTGTATATAAGCTGATATGGTTTTATAAAAGCCGCAGTATTTTGTTTTTAAAAAGTGTTTTATTTTTTTTTTTTAAGAAAATGTTTGGTTTTGTTAGTTTAAAATAAATTAAAATAATTAAATATAGAAATAATATAAATTATAGAATTCTAAAAAGAAATTATAAATTTTTAAGTTTAAGAATTCTATAATATTTTTGTTTTAAACTTTTGTTTTATTTTGCGTCCCTGTGTCTTTATTTATTTTATATATATAATTTTTTATTACGTTTTCTTATTATATTTTTTTATAATAAACGTTATTATATAAACTATTTTTTTCTTGGTTTTGGTTTGGTTTTAATATTCCGCTTTTATTTTTTTTATATCGAAAACTACTTTTTACTGGTTTTTTGGTTTTTTTAATCTATTTTTTTAGTTTTGTTTAAATATTTATTTTGAAACCATTTTACTAATATTTTCTTTTTTTCTCTTTATTTTTAGTTTATTTTAACTTTGTTTTTTTATTTAAATTTTGTGTTTATTATTTTTAGTTGTTTTTTTTTTATTTTATTTTTAAAAAATATTATTGTTTTGTCTCAAAAAGTGCAAATTTTTAAATTTGTTTTTGTTGTTTTTTGTGTTATATTTATTTTAAATTTGTTTTTATTTTTGGTTTTTCTTTTTCAAATGGTTTTAATGAAATTAATTTAAAAAAAAGTTTTAGTTTTTTTTTTCTTGTGTGTGTTTGAAGTGCAATTTCTTGATTTCTTTTTTTTTCTTGTTTAGTAGGTGGGTTATAGTTTAGAGGAATTTTTAGTGTATATTTAATTTCTTTTTAACTTTTGGTTTTTGAAGGGGGCTGTTTTAAAAAAGCAAATAAAGGGTTAAGTTGAAGAAATACTCATAAAATTTAAGAAAAATATTTTATAAAGATTGTTAAATAATGAAATTTTGACCTAAATCTAGACTATATTTATATAATATAGTTAAAAATTTGTATTTCTATTTAATTTTTTCGTATTTTTTTTATATTCCATAAAACAGTTGATTTAGTTTTTAAATTTTAATTTTTATTAGATTATTTCTAACATTTAGTAATTTTTATGTATGTTGAAATCTATTTTTTGAAGGACTCTGATAACTTTAGGGTATATTTATAACTCTAATATACTCAGTAAGTTTGCGAAAATTTTGCTATTTAAAATTATAAAAATCGGCTCATAAATGTTGAAGTTATGAACAAAAATTGGAAAAATTTTTTTTGTAAAAAAAAAAATAAATACTTTTTGAAGCTTGCAAATAAAATAAGGACTTCGTTCTTTCATTATTTAAAAAATCATTTTTAAATTATGTATGTTGAAATTTATATTTTGAAGGACCCTGGTAACTTTAGGGTATATTTATAACTTTAATATACTCGTTAAGGTTGCGAAAATTATAAAAATTGTTTCATAAATATTAGAGTTATGAACAAAAATCGGAAACAAATTTTGCAAAAAAAAAAAAAAAAATAATAAAAAAAATACTTTTTGAAGCTTACAAATAAAGTAAAGACTTCGTTCTTTGATTATTTAAAAATTAATTTTTATGTTTGTTGAAATCTATATTTCGAAGAACCCTGATAACTTTAGGGTATATTTATAATTTTAAAATACTTGTTAAGGTTGCGAAAATTTTGCTATTAAAAATTATAAAAATCGGTTCAGAAATGTTGGAGTTATGAATACAAATCGGAAGAAAAACAAAAACAAATTTTCTGAAGCCTGCAAATAAATTAAGTATTTCATTCTTTCATTATTTAAAAAATAATTTTTAATTTTTATGTATGTTGAAATTTATATTTTAGAAGGTTTAGCTATTGAAAATTATAAAAATCGGTTCAAAAATTTTGAAGTTATGAACAAAAATCGGAAAAATATATTTTTTTGTAAAAAGAATAAAATATTATTTGAAGCTTACAAATAAAATAAGAACCTCATTCTTTCATTATTTAAAAATTAATTTTTAATTTTTATGTATGTTGAAATCTATATTTTGAAGGAACCTGATAATTTTAGGGTACATTTAAAACTTTAATATACACGGTAAGGTTGCGAAAATTTGCTATTGAAAATTATAAAAATCGATTCATAAATGTTGGAGTTATAAATAAAAATCGGAAAAAAAATTTTTGTAAAAAAAAATTGAAATATTTTTTTAAGCTTACAAATAAAATAAGGACTTCGTTCCTTCATTATGTAAAAATTTATTTAAAATTTTTATGTATGTTGAAATCTTTATTTTGAAGAACCCTGATAACTTTAGGGTATGTTTATAACTTTAATATGTTGGTTAAAGTTGCGAAAATTTTGCTATTGAAAATTATAGAAATCGATTCATAAATGTTGAAGTTATGAACAAAAATCGGGAAAAAATACTTTTTGAAGGTTACAAATAAAATAAGGTCTTCGTTCTTTAATTTTTTAAACATTGTTTTTTTTTATTAAAAATTGTTTTTATACCGACTAGAAATATTTCACCTAAAAATCAAACTTTTACTCGATTTTCATCAAAAAATATGAAAAATCTGAAAAACTTTCCACCCTTGAGGGCTCTGGTTGGCGCCTAGTTATTTAGAATAATTATCACTTTTCCTGTTTCTTTATAAAATATTTTTCTTAAAACTGAATACACAAATTTAATTGAAATAATAAGCCTTCAATTTATTAGCAAGTTTTCGTAACCAGTTAAATAAATAAAAATTAAATAAAATTTATTTGCCATTTTTCTTATTGGTTTTAATAATAGTATTTTTTTCATTATGATTTTGGTTTCAAGTTGTGTTTTGATTTCAATTTCTAGATTTTATTGTTCATTTAAAGGTGCTCTTGAAATATTATTACTTCTTTTTTTCAATCTTTTCTTCTATATGTTGTGTTTATTTTTTAATTAATAATTTCAATTAATTAAATAAAAAAATAAAATGTCTTAGAACACGGACGGAATTTTTAAAATGAATTCACCAATTAACTTAAAAAAAGGTAGAGGATTAAATTAAATTTATAAAAAAATTTACAATATTATTATTAAAAACAAAATTAATAATAAACCTGCTTTGCTTTTATTTCTTTTTTTAATTATTTTAATAACTGTTTTTATTTTTTTTATTATAGTTAATAATTATTATTTTAATAAATATATATATTTAGTTTTGTTTTTGTTATTTACAGTATAAATTCGATTACTGTTTCTTGTTTTTTCTTTTTTTTTGTTTTATATATTTAAATTTTTTTTTAAAACTACTGGTTTTGTGGGGGGTTTTTTATATTTTTTTATTAAAAATATTTACAAAAATTTTAAACTGAAAAATATTTTTTTTTTTTTGGTTTGCTGTTATTTTATCTAAAGTTGGTTTTTTTTTATTATTAAAAAAAGTTTTTTATTTTAATAAGGATTATTTTTATTTTAAATAATTTAACATTTTTTTAAATTTAAATTTATTTTAATTATGTTTTATTATTTTTATTTATTAATTTTTAATAAATGCACTTTCTTAGCTTGTTTTTTTTTATATTTTAATTATTATTTTTATTTTATAATTTCAATACAAGCACTACCAATTATTGTTCAATGTATATTTTTTTCAAAATTTTCTTTTTATTTTAGTTTAGTTTTTTTTTGGGTTTAATTAAATTTTATTTTTATATATTTAAAACTATTTTATAAGCAAAATTAGGCAACTTATTTGGAATTTATTGTATAATAAATAAAATAAAATATTAGGATTTTTTTGTAAGAGTTTTAAATTTAATTGGGATTAAAGAAAGGAGAAAAGAAAGTTCTACTAGAGACCATAAGTAAGCTTTTAAAAATTTAGATTATAATTTGAAAATATAATAATAATATTCCTTTTACAGTTTTATGTTCAGATTTAAATTAAGTCTCTCAATTTGTTCGAAACTAAAATTATATAGACAAAGTTTAAAAATATTTTTATAAACTTTTCAAAATAATATTTCCACTTGTTAATTGATTCAAGATACTTAGGAAATACACCTTTGGATTGTAATAAAAATGAACAGAAAATAATACAAAATTCTAGTCTCTCTATCTTGTTTACATTAAATACCTTCCTTTAGTGTCTTTTTGGTTGATATATTTTTAAGTTAAATTCTTAATAAAAACATCTGATGTTTACTAACCTTTTACTCTCTATTCATAGTTGTTCCAGTATACTTTATATCAGTGATGCGCACACACACTACTATACATTTGCGCTTGTGTGTGTGAAGCAGCAAAAAACTCTGCTTGATTTGCATTGACATTAATGAGAGAGCAGCAGTCGAACGAAGTAGTTTATAGTGTACGTGTGAAGCAGCGTTGCGTAAGCAGCATTTGTAGTCTAAACTCGCGAGTCAGGAAATTTGAAAATTGCGCATCTCTGCTTTATATTCTACTGGTTTTGCCCTATTAGGCCTCCTTCTCACAGTCTGTATATGGTTCATCATTACGGCTGCTTTATTTTGCCAGCAAATATAATAGGGCAGGATTTTTTAAAATTCTCCTTTCAAACACTTCTTGATTTATTTTCTACTCAGTCTATCTCTTCTTGAGTATGATCACCAAGAGGGTTAATTCATAACCTGCTACTGATGTATTCCTTAAATCATTTCCAATTGGTCCTCTATAGGGCTGCTTTTGAGATTCTGCATATTTAAATCTAGAGTTTAATCTGCTGTGGTCTGAATAATAGTTGTCTGTTACCCTTCAGTCTTCTACAAGACGCAATGTGATATCTATAACCGAGTTAGGGATCTGAAGTTCTAAACGTTGGAGTATCGCCTTTATTAAAGATCAACACATTTATTTTTGGACTATTATTGAAAATATTTCAGCTTTTCTCTCCATTTCGTTTATTTTTATTGAGGCAATAAAATGTCTTTAGTAGATACAATAAAATAATTAATTAACACACTTTTGATAATTTATTTATTTCTCAGCTTTTTTTCCACCAAAGTTTGTCTTATAAACTAGACTGTGTTTCAGTCTATTCCATCTATTTAAGTATTTTTGAAACAATTTAATAATTTTCTTGCTTTCCTTCGTTATTGTTAGAGGCATCTCTTGAAAAGACTGTAACATATTTTTTAATCGATTTATTTAATGAATTAGTTTATTTTTCATTATTTTTATTAATATTTTTATACTAAAATATTGAATTACATATTCGTGATAAGTAATTGCATTGAACGCCTCTACTGTAAATACCATATATACACACACACACTTGTAATAACCGGTTTATTTGTCCAGTTAATATAATTCTCATTCAGTTTAAACATAAATAAGTATAAGTATACAAGGTTTGATTACAGTCGGGGCGTTTCAAACAAGACAGGAACACGCCATATAAGTCTTGGAAATTATTATAAACAATTAAAAAGCCGACTATATTTTGCGGATACTTGACTTCGGTTGGGTGTCAAATAAATTTCACAGTTGATTTCGTATAGCTGTTATCACCAGTGATTTCAGTTGTTGGTTCTCACAGTTGACTTCGGTTAGCTGTTCTCACGAGCGGCCTCGTACTGCTCGATCTCACAAGTGACTTCGGTTAGCTGTTCTTACGAGTGGCCTCGTGCTGCTCATTTTTGCAGTTGACTTCGGTTAGCTGTTTCCACAAATGACTTCGTGTCACCTGTTATAGTTGAATATTAACCCGTAGAAGTGCATGGTAAAAGTAGTTTGATAAGAAGCTAGACATTATCTTTAAAAAAGTATTGTACGTATTGCTAAAAAAAATATACGATTTTCGATCCCCGAAACTGCTACCCGAAGCAGAAGTCGATTCCGCCGTAAACTCAAACCAGCTTGACAGCCGAGTGTGTGTCGAATCCAAACGTACAAAGCTGACTCTAAGTCTACTACTGAACCGATCCTATTACAAGACGAATAACCGAACCTATCCTATTATAAGTCCAATACCTGAACCGATCTTACAATAAGCTGAATAACTGAATCTGATATAAGCCAAAGAACCATAATAAGTCTAGTAGATGAAGAATAAAGAACCGTAATAAGCCTAGTTGAAGAAGAAGTGATTGAAGCCGATAGAATCCCATTCAGCATTATCGTAATTATTCTCTCGTACGAAATGTTTTGTATTTGAAATAAATAAATTTTCAATCAAGATAATAATTCAGAAAGGGTAAATCAAACGTCTTATTACTTAAGGTTTGTGGATCCGTAAGTGGACCCTGTAGGCGAATAAGTTACCTCAGCCGACTATAAAACCAAGTTATAAGATGCAATTGTTTAAATGAAATATTTTTTTTTTTTTTTTTAAATACACCAACACATTTTTCTCTATCGTATTAACCTCTCTCCTAATTTAGTTTTTCTTAGTTCAGAGATCGAATCAAATAAAATTTCCCATAGTCGAGACACTTAGCAAAATCTAAGATTACTCTTTTGTCGTGTCACATTTAAATGTCTGCCTGCATACATCCCTATTTGTAATGCTTTTTAAACTTTACAATTTTTCTAGTCTAATCTTCTCTTTTGTTCTTTTTACTTTTCTTCAAACACTTATGTTTAAATCTCTCCTAGTTTCTTTCTTGCCACTCTTTAGTTTTTCTTTAGTCGAAAAACTTTTTTTTATAGCTGAGTCACTTAGTTTTGAATCATATTTTTTATTTTTTTATATTAAAAACCTTTCTTTTGTTTCTTCTTTCAGGGAATATTATAACAAGATACTTAGTAAAGACACCTTATTATTTAGCTCTTTTAATTTCAACTTTGGTCAATAAACTTTGTTATTTTTATATCCACTATCAAAAAGCTGGGGGGTATATTGATTTTGTCATTCCGTGTGTAATATGTCGAAAGAATCATTTAAGACCCCACAGAGTATATATATTTTCTGGGTCCTGGTTAGATTCTGAGTCGATCTAGCTATGTCCGTCCGTCTGTCCGTCCGGATAAACAAAAAAGTTATGGGCTAAAAACTAGAAACACAGTGTGTCCGTTTTATACTTTTCTGCAGATATCTCTTAAACAAAAATATGTACGACAACGAAATTGGTATAACATTCGCGCTTGTTTCATTTAGCTATTGTTATAAATTTTGGTAAAAGTATCTTTTTTTGTAGATTATTTCAAAAATAAATATTTTAGTAACCATATCTTGGTTTTTCCCTCTCTCGTTTGTTTTCGTCTCAAGTACTTTTGTTCTTTTGCTGAGTTTATTACCTTATATTCCAGACAGATCTCTGCAGTCTATGGTGGCAGTTGCGTAAAAGTTACTTAACCGACTACACAGAAAAAAGTAAAAATGGACTTCAATTACGAAATTTGTAATATTAATTAATTTTTAATTGATTTTGCTCCAATCATCAAAATGATAATATTAATAACTAGAATAATTGATATTATTATTACTTCTTTTCCTTAAATAGATGCAATGAGCTGAAAATTTTTGAAAATTTACTTAAATTTATTTTATTTAATTTTTCTTTATATTTTATTAACAACTGTCAATTTATTAAAAAACAAAACTGTAAACCAATTAAAATATTAATTATATTAATAAATCATATAATTAAATTCCAATATAAAGTTAATTAATAATTTTATTAAAAAATTATTTGAAATATTTTTTTCTGTGTATATTAGGGTATCACTAGTCAGTTTATTAGCTACTTGACTAATCACTTTAACATGGGCTTGTCCTAGGATGAAGTCTATTGCCACTTTAACGACTACATAGTGTCACTTTTTTGCACACAAAATCACCTCCACGACTACCGAAGGATCAATGAAATGACAAATAGGCACTTCCATGACTACAAGGTGGCTCTTTTTTTCACATACTTCAATGGCTACAAAGTTTAACTTTTGTGCGCACACACCCACTTTACTAGTTACAATGAATCAGTTAAAAATTTTTGATTCTTCTTCTCGCTTACCATAGAGTCAATAAAGTGTCAATTGCTAATGCGCTCATTGGTGACCGATGAAGAGCGGCAGGTAACTATACACCAATGAATGCTGGATTGTCTCTATTTTATTTCAGTTTAGTAGAGAGGAATTGACTTATAGTTAGAACATTTAATGAAGACACCACTCTCTATATCTCTTTTTTTATCTTATAGTCCAGACATTTATATGGATCTCTTTATTTTCACCTTAGCCGAGACAAGATTTTCTTATAGTTCAGTTACTTAGCAAAGACACCTTGTTATCTGCCTCTGTTTAGTTTCACTTTAGTGCAGCTAAAATTAGAATTTATTAGTGTCTTGTACTCTTGCAAAGAAAATTTTTCACACATATTCACATTGAACCTATTTTTAAAAACAATGCGATATAAACCTGCTTTGCTGAAAGTTAGCTTGCTACTTTATATTTTTTTGTTTGTTTTACTCTCAAACCTGAGAGTTTCGTTAGCGTTCGGGTGATGTCTCTGTAAATAGCCGATTATATTAAGGCTCTGGAACTAAGTTATCTCTTATAGTACAGACACTTAGTAAAGACACCTTGCTATTTGTCTCTCTTTTGTTTCTGCTTAGTAGAGACACTTAAGCAGCTACTTCCCTTCTCTTTCGTTTTTCAATTAAATTTAAAACTCTTTAGCAACTTATAATTAAAAAAAACTTAAAGAATTTAATTGTTTTTGGTTTTTTCTTTTATAAAAGGCTTAATTTTAAAAAATGTTTTGTTTGTTTTTGTTTTTATTCTTTAATGTTAATTAAGAGTAGGCATGTATATGTAATAATTGCATTTAGTACCCTGTATCCTATGTGATTTTTCTTGTGTTCATTTTTTATTATATGTTTTTGTTTGTTTAATATTTTAGTTTATATATAATAATATAAATAAAATAAGAAATTTATTATGTTTTTTTTAAATACTTTTTCATTTGTTTCCTGTCTGTCTGTTTGTCTGTCTTGTTTATGATATATAATTTAAAAGCCTTGTTTTGTTATAATGTGTGAGTGTGTTTTTTTTTCGGAATAAAAAGGCAAAAAATTTCTATTTTTTTAATAATGCATATTTTGTAATATTTTTTTGTTTAAATTACGCAAAAATTTAAGAATTTTCTTTTTGGTTTTATTTTGTTTAATTAATTAATAATATTTTTTGTTTGTTGTTGTTTATTTATGTATTGTATGTCTTTATTATATAAAGTGCAAAATAGTTGTAAACCTTATAATTCAGAGGCTTTTTTTTAAATATTTGTTTTGTTTTTGTTGACTATTTTCTAAAAAAATGCTAATTTAGTACTAGGATTTTTGTTGTTTGTTTTTTTTTTTTTTTTATTTATATAATTATAATAATTTCAATAAATTTATTTACAATTTTTATTTTTTTTTTGGTTTAAATTTAATCTTAAACTTTAAAATGGACTAGTTGCTGATTTTACTTTATTTTTTAATAAATTACTATTAAATAATTAACATTCTATAAGAATGTTTTTAATTTTAATTTAAATTTAAAACTATGTTTATTGTTAAATTTAAATAACATTTAAATGTTTTAAGTTTTATTTTTATTAATTAAATTTAATTTGTATTTTATTTACTTTATTTAATTATTATTTATGTGTGTACATTAACAGTGCTGAAGTATATCGCGTTTTTAAAAGATTTAATTTTCTCTTTAACCTCCTTAAAAAGAAACTAGAAATTGTTTATTAAAGAAAAAAAAAACTAACAAAAAATAATCAGTCACTTTTTATTATTTAGTTTTTTATTTTTAATATTTTTTTCTTTAATAACAATTTGCTTAAATATTTCATAGTCTTTTAGTTTGGTTTTTTTTTTCTTTAAAAAAAATTTGTAGTTTTTTTTTAATAAAAAATTTCTAGTTTTATATTTTTTATGATAGAGAGAGAAAATTAATCCTAAGATCATCGTCAACACTGTTTTTAAGGAACGTCAAAGATAACTGTATTGTTTATTATTTATTTACAAACTTACAAAGTAGATTTTCTTTTTGGTTTTAATTTAAATAAATTATAAAAAAATATTTATAATTAAAATAATTTTAAAATAAAAAATTATAAAAAAGAAATTTTTGACTTAAAAAAAAAAATTTGTAGTCTCTTTAGAAACCTTTATACAATTTTATTGATATAAATTTTTACTAAATAAATGTTAAAAGTTCTCGATATTCTAGAAATTTTTAAGATAATGAAATTTGGAAAAAAGTTTTCATAATAGAGGTGTCTTTATTGTTAAACTGTTTTAACAGAGTTATAAAAGCTTTTAACTATAAGGCTCTTGTTAAAATTCTTTTTCGATAATCTTAGACTAAAAGCTTTAATAAATTTAAAAAATTTTGAATTTTTTTTTATTTTTTTGAATTTTTCACAGATTTTCATTATTTACATAATGTAAAAAATGTAACGAATGATAAACTGACATTTCTTTATAAATTTCGTAATTTTTTAAGTATTTTATACTTAAAATTACATTATTTACTAATTGTTGACACGATGTAAATAATGTAAAGAATTAAATTTTTAAAATTTCTGTATTTTTCTTTGATATTTCTTGATTTTTTTTTAAAGATTTTTCACTATTTACTAATTGTTGACATGATGTAAAAAATGTAAAGAATTGAAAATTATTATTTGTTTAACATTTGTATGACATTTATAGTAGTTTATAATAAAAATTACTTTATTTACTAATTACTGACATAATGTAAACAATGTAAAGGTTTAAATTTATAAAATTTTTTTCAATTTTATTTAATTTTCTGCGATTTTGAATAGATTATTCTTTGTTTACCAATTATTGATATGATGTAAACAATGTAAATAATTTAAAATAAGCATTTGTTTTTATTTTCATGATTTTTAAAGTATTTTATACTAAAAATTACATTGCTTACTAATTCTTGACATAATGTAAACAATGTAAAATATTAATTTTATCCTATTTTTGTCATTTTTATTTATTTTTCTCCAATTTTTAAATTAAATTTCATCTAATTTTTAAATTTTTATTGAATTTTTCAAAGATTTTTCACAATTTATCTATTGTTTACATGATGTAAATAATGTGAAGAATTGAAAATTATTATTCGTTGAATATTTTCATGGATTTCGAGGTTTTTTGATACTAAAAATTACATTATTTACTGATTGTTGACATAATGTACAATGTAAAGAATTAACTACCCTAATTTTGTAATTTTCATTTATTTTTCTTAAATTTCGAAAAGATTATTAATTTTTTACTCATTGTCGACTCGATGTGAACAATGTAAAGAATTGCAGATTGACTTTCCTTTAATACTTTCCTGATTTTTAAAATATTTTATAATTAAAATTACATTGTTTACTAATGTTGACGTAATTTAAACAATGTAAAGAATTGAAAATTATTATTTGTTTAATATATTCATGAATTTTGAGGTATTTTTTTACTAAAAAAATACATTATTTAAAGATTTGGAAGTAGTGTAAACAATGTAAAGAATTAATTTGTTCCTATTTTTGGCATTTTTATTTATACTTTTTCGATTTTGAATTGATTACTAATTGTTGATACGATGTAAATAATGTAAAGAATTGAAAATAAGTATATTATATAAGTTATTATTTTCATGAATTTTGTGATATTTTATACTAAAAATTGTATTATTTACTAATTGTTGACATAATGTAAGCAATGTAAAGAATTGAAAATTATTATTTGTTTAATATTTTTTGATTTTTGAAGTATTTTAAACATAAAATTGCATTATTTACTAATTGTTGACACGATGTAAATAATCAAATTTATCAGATTTTTGTAATTCTCTTTAATTTTCTTGAATTCTTTAAAGATTTTTCACTATTTGCTAATTGTTGACATGATGTACAAAATGTAAAGAATAGAAAATTATTATTAATTTAATATTTTCATGAATTTTGAGGTATTCTGTACTAACAATTACATTATTTACTAGTTCTTGACATAATGTAAACAATGTAAAGAATTCATTTTATCCTCTCTTTGACATTTTAATTTATTTTTCTTCAATTTTGAATAGATTATTCATAGTTTATTAATTGTTGACACAATGTAAACAATGTAAAGAATTAAAAAAAACATTTGTTAATATTTTCTTGAATTTTGTGGTATTTTATATTTAAAATTATATTATATACTAATTGTTGACATAATGTAAACAATGTAGATAATCAATTTTATTCGATTTTTTATGTTTATATTGATTTTTTTCTGGAATTTCTTATTTTAAGATAAAATATTTTTAGAATTTAAAATTTTTTAAGGAGAAAAGTTTAAATAAAAATTTATTATTAAGGATTTTTAAATAATTATATATTTTATTTTTTATTTTTAAACAACAACAGCTATTAATTTGTGAAGCATATTAAAGAAAAAAAAAAATTAAAATTTGAAAAAAGGATATATAGGAAACTTCTAAAAAAATAAAGTTAGCAACATTTTTTAGCGAAAGTGTAAATCAGCTTTTAAAAACTCAAGTTGGAAGAAAATACTAATAATGAAAAATTCAATTTACATAATTTTTTCACAAATATATTTATTTTAAATATTAAGGATTAAAAACTTTTAGATTTTGTTTGATTTTAATAAAATATTTTAATATACAAAAAAAAAAAAAAAGGATATATGTGTTTATATTTACTTTAAGTTTTAGTTAGCGGAAACTTTTAATTTACCCCTAATTTGGCTGAAAATTAATAATTAAAATAAAGGATATTGTAACGTGCAGTTACAAATATTACACCACCAACATATTAACATATTGTAGCTACTGTAGTAGTTACAATACAATAGGAGAATTTATAATTCTCATTTAGTTTATGTTAATTGAAACATAAATAGTCAATATGACACATTTGAACAAGAACTGAAGTACCGATCTTGTTATACTTTGATCTTAGGGAACAAAGTATCACCAGACACGTCCGAAGTTCTTTCTTCTGAACCGTAGCCGAATCCGTAGTTAGCCGACCGAGAGCCGAAGCATTTATCTCGTCGGATTGTATTTAGTTCATAAAATAACTCATACGATCTTAGTTAGCCGATAGAGAGCCGAAGCATTTATCTCGTCGGATTGTATTTAGTTCATAAAATAGCTCATATGATCCTAACTAGGTGACAGAGAGCCGAAGAATTTATCTCATCGGATTGTATTCAGAATTTAGCGTAGTAGTTAGCCGACTAAGAGCCGAAGAATTTATCTTGTCGGATTGTAGCACAGCTAATACGATTCTAGCTAACCGATTGAGAACCGAAGCATTTATCTCGTCGGATTATATTTTAGAGACGGAACCCGTAGTTAGCCGACTGGACAGATTGAGTATACCCCAGCTGGAAACAAAACTGCATTACAATATATTGCAAACTTTTTAAGAATAATAAAAGGGAATTTTTTATGATTAAAAATTTAATCGGCATACAAAACTACAAATTGTACTGTAAATTTTTTTTTAAAAAATAATTAGTTTTCAAAAAAAAAATATTTTTTTTTTTTTCAAACTGATTTTGAAAAAATACATTACAAAACTGATCTGCCACTAATAAAACTACTTAAAGAGGAATTAAAATACTTCATCAGGTAATTTTGTGATGCCATAATTTTTCTTTTAGTTAAGGCGTTTTTTATATCAAAGCTTTTTAACCAAAAGCAAAAACGTCTAAACCCTTAAATGTCTTAAGATTAGAAGATATTAAAAATTAATTTTAAAATATTTTAAAAACTTCTAAAGTAAACTTTAAGCTCAGTAATTCTTTCACTGAATTAGTTAAAAGCTTTTTAAAATTAAAAATTCATCTGCCATTAATAAAACTACTTAAAGAGGAATTTTGTGATTCCATTATTTTTCCTTTAGTTAAAGCGTTTTTTTATATAAAGCTTTTTCGTCAAAAGCTTATAACTTCTAAACCTTTTAAAAGTCTTAAGATGCAATCACAAATTTATATTAAAAACGAGAGAGAAACTATAGTCGGTCAAGACCTGTGGCCAATTGTAGACCAACACCTATGGTGGTGTAGGGTATAAATAATTTTAAAATATTTTAAAAATTTCTAAAGTAAACTTTAAGCTCAGTAATACTTTCACTGAATTAGCCCAAAGCTTTTTAGTAAAGACACCTTTTTTTATTTAGCTAAGACACTTACTTTTAAGAGTAATTTAGAAGGCTATAAAAAATATCGAAAACATTTACGAACATATTTTATAAAATTATTTAAAAAAATATTTTCCTAATTTATTTTTTTAATTAAATATTGTGATATGATTTAATATTTTTACATAAGAAATTATATGATTTTAAAACAGAAATTTATTTCTCAAGAAAAAAAAAACTGAAATTGGCAAATTTTAAAATGAAAATTTCAAAATTTTTTATTTAGAACATAAACCAAGCAAAACAAAATTTTTTGCAATATTTGTTTTTTTTTTTTTTTCACTATTAATATGTTGTCCAATTTTTAAGGTACTTTTTATATATATCATTATCATTACTTTAGATATATAATATTTTTTTAATTTTTTTAATCACATTTTTCCATTATTATTTTTGTTTAAAAAACTTTTTGAGCGTTTTAAAAAATTAAAAACAGAAATTAAAATGTTTTCTAAAATTGGAAATTAAAAATTGAAATAAATTTATTTTTTAACAGGAAATTTTGATTATAATTTTGTTTAACAAAAAGAATTTAAAAGAAATGTAACAAAGAGATTAAATAGCTAAGAGAGAGTTTAAAAGATAGATAGAGAGTGAGTGAGGGTGAGGGTGGAAAGAGAGTGTTTATTTTAAAAAGTGTTTTAAGAGAAAGAAAGTTTTGTAGTTTTTTTTGAAGCAAATGTTTGTGTTTTGAATATATCACTTTGTTTTTTTATTTAAAATAAATTATAATTTTGAAATTATTTTTTTTAAACAAAAATTTTAAATAAATTTAAAAACAATTATTTTTATTTATTAATTGTATTTTTTTTCTTTTAATTTGATTTTAAGTTTTAGTTTGTTTTTGTAATTTTTTTAAATTTATTTTTTGTGTTTTTTCTTTTTATTTATTTAATTATTTTTCATTTATTTTTATAATATTCAAATCACAGCCCATTTGTGTAGGTGTTTTTTTTTAAATAAAATTGAATTTTTTTTATTAAAAAATTAAAAATAAAAATTTATTAATTAATAAATGAAATATACAAACCAATTATATTTTTTTTGTTCAGATTTTTTTGTTTTAAGAAAGTGTTCCCATTTTTTATGTATCTAGTTAAAGAAATTTTTAAAGCCAATTCTTTTTTTTTAATACGTTTGTAAAACAATTTCAATTAAGAAAAAATAAAACAAATTTTAAACAAGTCTTGGATTTTTCAAAAATTCTGTATTTTTTTATTTATTTTTATATTTTAATTTTAATATATTTCATTTCTTTTAAGTATATAAATAATAAGTATAACTTTTTAAATTAATTTATTAATTAAATATTTGTTTTTAAAATTAATAATAATAAAAATTGAAAGTATATAAAGTTAATAATAAATTTATTTTTTTTTTTTGCCAAAATCAGTTTTATGCTTTTTTGAAATAATTTTCTGTTAGTATTTAAAATACAAAGAGAAAATAATATTTTAATTTATTTTTTTTTATAATAATATAATTATTTTTTATTTGTTTTTATTTTGTATGTAATAATTAACTTGAATTTGACTAGAGTGTATAACTTTGTGTTTAAGTGTTGTTGTCAATGATTTTTATAAAGTATATATATTTTTTTTCTTCAATTAGGCCTTAAAAAATGTTTATTTTTAATTTATTATAAATTTTTTTATTGAAAAAATCTTGTTTAATTTAGGCCTGTTGCTAAAAAACTACTTTATTTATTTTTTTTCTATAATTTTTTAAATATTTTTTAAGTTTATAAGTAAGTGTTGTATATATTTGTGTTTTTTTTTTTTGTAATTTATAAACTATTATTTTTTTATTTTAAATATAAAATTGTATAATAATATAATATATAGGTTTTTGTGTAGAGTTTTCTTAAAAAAAATCGCATCATGTGATATAATGCTTTATGAATTTTTTTTATAAAGAATTTACTGCTACTTTATGGGTGGTTTTAAGGGGGGACTTTCATCCGCCTTTCAGTTTTTTGTTTAAATATATATACAAATTTAAATATAATAATTACTTTTGTTTTATTACTATTCTTAGAATGAAATAATTTAAAAAACAAAGCATTAAAGAAATTTTAATAAAATTAATATAAAAAAAGCTTTTCAAAGTTCCCAAAAATAAAAATTCTATAAAATTTTTAAATGGCTATAAAATATATTCCAAAATTTTTATTTATTTAAATGCTGTTTACTCAAAAGCTCTGTATAACAAAATTTATTTTAAACAAATCGTTATAAAAAGTCCTTAAAGCTTTTATTAAAGCTTTTAAATAATTTAAACTTTTATCAAAATCTCTATTTAGTATTTTTTCATAAACAAATTAAACATTCTATGACAATTTTTTATTTTTTTTTTCAAAATTAAGCTTTATTTGAAAAGCTTGGTTTAATTTTTGTGGACTTAAAAAGTCTGGCATTATTGTTGATACAAATTTAAGAATTTATTGACTTTTAATTAAAAGTAATTTTCGACCTAAATCTGTTGCATTAAAAGCTTTTAAATAATTTAAACTTTTATCAAAATTTCCACTTAATATTTTTTTCAGAAAAGAATTAAACATTCATGACAATTTTTTTTTTCAAAATTAAGCTTTATTTGAAAAGCTTGTTTTAATTTGTGTGGGCTTAAAGACACAGGCATTATTGTTGATACAAATTTAAGATATTTTTGATTTTTAATTATAATTAATTTTTGACCTAAAATCTGTTGCAAATACTTAAAAGCATTAATTTTTTTTATTTTTTTATTTAAATAATTTCAACTATAACATGATTTATGATTTTCGTTCAAAAGTTTTAAAAGCTTAATTTTTTAAATTTTTATTATATGTTTTAAGAAATTGAAAAAGCTTTACAGAAAAAACTATTGAACATTTTTACTTTGAATTAAAGCTTTTTCCTTTACAAAGTTTTAAATAAAAGCTTGAATATTGAAACCGTTGTTCGATATTTTTATGATTTTTATTCAAGCTTTCCAAAACCTTTATTTTTTAAACTTTTTTTAATAAAAACATTTGAAAGCTTTTGAGAAACTTCAAATTTTTCATATAAATATAGATTTTGTTGCATATAAATAAGTTCAAATTAAAGCTTTAAAGCTTTTTTATATATAGATGAGTTCAAATTGAACCTTTAAAGCTTACTTTTTCACATAATGAAGTTTCAAATTAAAGTTTGAATATATAAACCATAGATTTATCCAGAGATTTTGTCAAAAATATTTGTTTTTATTTGATAATCTTTAAAAAAATTCATGGAATATTAATTTCTTTTACTGAACTTTAAGTTAAAATTGAAGCTTTTTTTTATTACAATGAAGCTTTTTTCAGCAAATTTAATGATTTTCAGCAAATTTAATGATTTTCAGCAAATTTAATGATTTTCCTTCCTTCAACTCTTTTAAAAACTAAATTTTGCCATATTTTAAATCCAAAAATATTTAAAATAAACCTTTGAGCTTAAAAAAAATTTAAGTTTTTATTAAATGTTTCATATCTTCTTAAATTTTTTAGTTCAATTTAAAATTTGTTCTATTTTATTTTCATATTCAAATAAAAGCCTTTTTTGAATATGAAAATAAAAACTTAAAAGCTCTTTCCAGGAGCTTTTTGAAATGTAATTAGTAAATTTCCGTATTAAACTTTAAAGCTTTTTACATACTACGCTTCTTTATAGATATATAAATAGTAAATTTAAAGCTTTGAGGAAACAAATAAAACTTTAAAAAGCTGAGTATTGTCTATTGAACATATTTTATATAAATAAAGAATTTAAAAGCTTATTACAGTCGTACTTATCTAATTGCGAGACTTTTTAAGATAAAAGCTTTTAATTTCAAGCTTAAGCCTTAAATTTTCTTTCAAAATTCAAAGTTTTTAATGGAACAAAAGCTTCAAATTAAAAATGTTTATATATAAATATATATTAAAAGTTCTTTCTTCTTGTAAGCTTTTTAAAAATTAAAGCTTTTAATTTTATTTTTAAGCTTTCAAATTTATTTCATATTTTAGAGCTTTAAAGATAAGAAAAGTTTTAAATTAAAGCGTTTTACATATAAATTAAGTTATTAAAAACTCAATGTAGTCATTTCAATGTTCTAGTGAGCTTTTTTAAAATAAAAGCTTTTTGTTTTAATAGCAATTTTTTTGCAAAATATTGTAAAAATCTACAATTTCAGATTTTTTGATTTAGATAAGCTTTTACAAGTGATACAGCTTTTATATTATATTTACTATAAATGTAATTTTAAAATGCTCTTCTTACGAGATTTTAGAAAATTATAACATTTTTGTTTCCATTTTAGTTTTCTAGCAAAATATTCAAACAAATTCATAAAGCTCATATTTGATATTTTTATTTTGGAAAATTTTCAGAAATGGTTTTAATTTTTTTTTAATCGTTTAACATTTTTTTAATGTTTAAAATTTGAAAATTATAAATTCAATTTCGAATTTTTTTTGGATTTAGAATATTTGAAATCTTTTCAATATGTTTTACTTTTACTTTGGGAACTTTGAATAAAACTAAAAAAATTATATTAATTTATAAAGCTTTTTCTTACTAAACAAATTTTTAAAAATCAAAAAAAGAGTTTCTTGTTATTTTAATAAATTTCTTTTTTTTTTTTCAAAAACATAAGTTTATAACGGACGGAAACCTTTGCCCAAAGGTTTTTTGATTTGTTTTTTTATTTTTTAAAAGATATTAAATTAAAATCAATTTATTTATTAACAGAAATTTCTATAATGTTTTCAAATTATATTATTGCACTTTTATGTAATAGAAGAAACAAATTTAACAAAATTATTTTATAAGCTGTTTATAATAATGATTTTTATCCTTGTTTGTTTTATTATAAATGTAGTTTAATAATATACTAAAATATTTTTTGGTATTTTTGTGTAAGTATTTTAGTTGATTTATAGTTCTAAATTTTTGTTTCCTTTCATTTGCTTTACATTAGTGGTAGTAGAAGTAAAATTATTATGATTTTTTTTAATTTGCGATATTTTTTTAATTATTTACTTTTTTGTTTAATTATTTTATTTGGCTTATTTAGCTGTAGATTTTTTATCATAATTTTTAAGTAAAATTTAATAAAAAAAAAGTTAATATTTTTTTTTTTTGTACATTATTTTTTTTTATAAAAATAATAAATAGGAAATTGTTTGATTAAGGAAATAAATATAAGAGAGGAAAAAGGGATCTGTCAAGGGGAATATTTTAAAAGAATTTTGTAAATTTTTTAAATTTTTTTTGCCGAAATTTGAAAAAAAGTTCAACTAGACAAGATTTTTGGAATTCGAAAATAATTTTAGAAAAATTTTAAAATTTTTCACTTTATCAAAAATTAGAAAAATGTGCTTTTTTTCAAAAATATAAAAATTGTCGTTAAGAAATGGCCCGTTGCTTGCCCCACACGTTATGGTCTGAAGCTGTAAACACCGCAACGTATTTAAGAAATCGCTATCCCACGAAAGTTTTGGATAATAGTACTCCCTAAGAGTGTTGGATTTGACGTAAACCTAGTGTTTTTCATTTACGCATTTTTGGTTGCCAAGCTATAGCTTTAAACAAAAAACCTGGTGGTTCTTAACTCCTACCAAAGGGTAAAAAGTATTGTTTGTACGAAAAGAGAGGACGCCCAAATAGGGTTGAGAATAGTGATACTCTCAATGTGTTAATAGAAGACAACGAAGACCCAAATACGGTGCAGGAAGCAATGGAAAGTGATAAAGCCAAAATTTGGCAAGAGGCAATGAAAAGTGAGTTCGAAAATTTGCAACACAACAACACATGGGAGCTTGTAGAAAGGCTGGATGGTAAGAACGTCATTGGTTGTAAATGGGTATTTGTTACAAACAAAAAAACCCATCGGGAAAAATAGAACAAGCGCAAATGTTATATTCGGCTCAATTGTTTCCAAATTTACATTGGTCCTTGAACTGTTTGTACAAAATTTCGTTAACGTTGCACCTTATATGGGAGGTGGGCGGTAAAGTGGGTGGAAAACATTTTTAGTTTCCATGTTTATATCGACCCTAAAACTATCTGTACAAAATTTCGTTGTCATACATGCTTTTGCTTAAGAGATATCAGCAAAAAAGTATGAAATGAAGCTATAACGGACACCCTGTGTTTCTAGTTTTTAGCCCATAACTTTTTTTATTTATTAACCGATTTTGCCCATTTTCAATACCAAACCTTATATGATAAATATTTGAGCCAAATTTCGTCGCCCTACGTTGTCCCGTTCGAGCCCTATCTTGCTTTCAACAGACAGACAGCCGAACAAACGGGCAGACGGACAGACGGACGGACATAGCTAGAACGACTCAGAATCGAACCAGGAGCCAGAAAATATACTCTATGGGGTCTTAAATGATTCCTTCGACATGTTACATACGGAATGACAAAATCAATATACCCCCCATCTTTTTGATGGTGGGTATAAAAACACAAAGCTGGCCTTGTTGCACAAGGGGTTTCTCAAAAGTACAATGTTGACTACACTGAGACCTACTCCCCTGTTGCAAGATATTCTGCAATTCGGATGTTAAAGGAGCAATAAAAATTCATCAAGCGAAGTATACGTTGGAACTTCTTTAATAATGGAAAATGGTGGATTGTAAAGCATCAAACACACCTTTTGCTGCTGGTACTATTTTGGAAAAATGTTCTAAAGATGGTTATGATGCAAAAGTTTATCAGTCGTAGATCGGTTCTTTGAATTACCTGGCTGTCATATCCTGTACAGACATCTCACACATTGTGTCTAAGCTGTTACAGTTCAACACTCATCCCAAGAAGGAGCATTTCTTAGCACCCAAACATTGCTTAAGATACCTTAAGTAAAAACCAAAAGGTACGTTATATTATAATTCTACTAATAGTTTTGTCTGTTATACAGATGCTGACTGGGGGTCTGATAAAAATGATCGCAAGTCGTATAGTGGTTTCGTTTTATTTATGAATGGAGGACCCATATCCTGGAAGTCTATGAAACAAACCATTGTATCCCTTAGTTCTATGGAAGCCGACATTGTGCCAAGGTACCAAAGATGTAGTATTCCATCGCAGCATTCTATTCGAAATTGGTTTTCCAGTCTACGTTAAAACGCCAACAACGGTTATGTGCGATAACCAGAGTGCAATGTTTCTTGTACAAAATCCAGTTGAACATAAAAGAAGCAAACATATAGACATACACTAACATTATATTAGAGACAAATTTGAGTCAAATAAAATAGTTATACAGTATGTCAGTATTAATGAAAATATTGCAGATTTATTCACTAAATGTTTAGCAAAGGAAAAGCATTTGAAATTTTGCAATATGATGAATATAACGTTTGAAATTATACAGTATTTGTAATTATTTTTGCAAAGTATTTGGATTGAGCAGGAGTATGTTAGTAATCACCCTACAATCCACACACTTTACTATATTTGCATAAATGTTACTATGTAAGTTAGCAATAAGTTTACTTTGTTAATTGAAACTTTACACTCATTGAATAAACATCTTTAAGAAAAGTTCGTCTTTTGTCTCGTGTACTTAATTTGGCATTTATTTAATTCCATTAACTCTAACAATTTTTTTAATACTATGAAAAAGTATTTAAAATGTTAAGATGAACAGACAGACAGACCCCTTTTTAATTCAACAAAAATTTAATTTAACTAAAAATATATTTGAAAAAATTTCTAAAACAAATTAATTAATTATATAATTATTTTTTATATAATTTATAATAATAATGTGCAAATATAATTATTGTTTTTGGTTTTTTAGATTTAATAAGTTTTCTTTTGGTTTTTTTAAGTTTAATTTAATTATTAAATATATAAGTTTTTTTTTGTTTAATTAATTATTTGTTAGCAAATACCTGTATTTATTAATTTTTTTTATATAATTATTTGTAAGCAGCTAAGTCTAAGGGGGGTTTTATTTTTTTTATTAAATATTATAATTAAAAGTTTTATATTTTTATAAAATTATTTTAAAATTAGAAAAAAAATTAAATAAAAACTAATTAAGCAAAAAATTGGAATATTTAACAAAATACTGTTTTAGTAATTTAACAAAATTATTATTATGTTTTTTCTTGTTTTAATTATAAAAAAATTGTTTTTGTTTTTAATAATTTTTCAATATAACAAAATATAATGTTTTATAACAGTTTTTTTTTGTTTATTTTTTAATAATTATAATATATAGTTTTTTATTTTAATTTATTATTAATAATAATAGAAAAATGATATATTGTTTGTTAAACCTTTAATGTTTTATTTTTGTTTTTATTTTTATTTTTTTTTAATAAAAAGGTTTTTAAAAAAATGATTTTTTTTTTTACTTAAGTTTGTTGGTTTTTCTATAATTAATAAATAATATATAATATATTTTTCCTATTATTAATATTTAATAATATTAATATTAAGTTTTATTATTTTTTTCTTTTCATGTTAATGATTTTATTTTTGTTTCCTACCTTCTATATAATAATATATAATATATATTTGTTTTTTTTTTTTAATATTTTTTAATTTTAATATTTGACTTAATCATTAATTAAATTCGAAATTTTTGTTAATTTTTTTTCTCATTACTTCCTTTACTTTAATTATATAATATTTTATTATTTAATTACTAAGCTAAAATGCTAAAAAGTTTTACTCCTGCTGCTTAATAACGGCTTTTCATTACTAAATTTTATTTTATAATTATTTATTTTTTTGTTTAGTAGAATTCTCATCAGTTTTTCTTTTATTTATTTTTTTAATTAAATCAACAATTTGTTTTTATTTTCTTTTGATAAGTTTTTCCTTTTTTGTAATAATTTTTCAAAATTATTATTTTATTATTTTAATTTTCTACTTGTGTTTTATTTAAATTTTACTTGTTTATAAATTCCCATTATAATTTCTTGTTGTTTGTATAAAAATTATTTTTATTTTAATATTTTTTTGTTTTAAATATTTTTTTTATTTTTTGTTTTTGAAAACCCAGATCGTTTTTGGTCACTTGCCAGTCATTTTTTTAATATATATATATATATATTTTTTATTTAAATAAAAAGTTTTTTTTTTTTTAATATTTTTGAGATTTTTTTTTGGTTTGTTTTTGTTTAATCTCTAACAAAACTATGTGTTAATATAATTTTTTTATTTGTTTAATTTATTTAATAATAAATATATTTTTACGATACTTTGGCAAAAAAATGTTTAGTTTTTTTATCATCTTCCTCATCTATAAGTTCAGTGTTTTTTGTTTTTGTTTTAAAGGTGTATAATCGGAATAAATATAAGTTTATATATAATATTTTTTTTTGTATTTTTTTTTTTTTTTTAATATTTTTTTTTTAAATGTTTTGTAATTACTGTGTGTAAAATACTTTGTTTGTAGTTGAATAAGTGGTTGTGGTATGTTTGTAAGTGTAAGGAAAAAATGTCAGGAATATTTTTGGTTTTTAATGCTGGAGTCTCATCTGCAAAGAAGAAAAGAAAAGGAATAAATATTAAAAACGAATTAAAAGAAATAAAAAAACAAATAAAAAAAGAGAGAAAAATAGAGTAAAACAGTTAATAATAAGCATTATAACTGTTGTAAAATATTATATAAGACTCTAGACCCGTTATATAAGTGATGTAAGAGTTTAAAATGGTATATAAGAGTCTTAATCTGATGTATAAGAGTTTATAAATGTCGTATAAGTGTTTAAAATAAATTTATAACACATAAAACTATTGTATAATAATTGCAAATGTTATCATAACAACTTAAAACTTTTGTATAAGATATTACTATTATATAACAGTTTCAGCGATTACAAATGTTGTATAACTTTAAAAACTATTATATAAGAGTTTATAACTGTTTTATAAAAATGTATAAATGTTGTATAAGAGTTTATAGGTATTGTATACGAGTTTAAAACAGTTTCAAATGTCATAAATAGTTATATAAGAAATAATAACTGTTGTATAAGAGTTCCAGCGATTATAAATATTCTTAATTTGTTGTATAAGAGTTTATAAGTGTTGTATTTGTGTTTAAATTTTGTTTGATATACGAGGTATAAGGGTTTAAAACGGTATATAAGAGTCTTAATCTGTGGTATAAGAGTTTATAAGTGTTGTATAAGTGTTTAATATTATTTTATAACACGTTTAAACTATTGTACAACAGTTGAAAATGTTATTAAAACAACTTAAACTTTTGTATAAGAGATTACAATTATCACATAACAGTTTCTACACTACAAATGATTTATAAGAGTTGAAAATTGTTGTATAAGAGTTTATAACTGTTTTATAAGAATCTATAAATGTTGTATAAGAGTTTATAAGTATTGTATATGAGTTTAAATCTGTTGTATAACAGTTTCAAAGGTCATAGAACAGTTGTAAAAGAGATAATAACTGTTGTATAACAGTTTTAGCGTTTATAAATATTATATAAGAGTTTATAGCTAATGTATGAGAGTTCATAAATGCTATAAAACAGTTCCCAAGTATTGTATAAGTGTTTTCAATCGTTTTATAATAGTTTCAAATGTCATTTAAGAGTTAGTAACTGTTGTATAACAGTTTCAGCGATTATAGATGTTGTATAGAAGTTTAAACTGATGAATAAGAGTTCATAAATATTGTACAACTGTTTTTAAGCATTGTATAACAATTAACAAATGTTGTATGACTGATGTATTCGAGATTATAACTGTTGTATAACAGTTTTAGCGATTATATATGTTGTATATGAGTTAACAACTACTGTATAAGAGTTTATAGCTGTTGTATAATAGATTCTAAGTATTGTATAACAGTCTACAAATGTTGTATAAGAGTTTCCAAATGTTGTATAAAAATGTTAACTGCTTTAAAACAGTTTATAACCAACGTACAAACGATTATTCTTTGACAATTGTTTTAGGTATTAAAAATGTTGTATAAGAGTTTATAATTGATGTATAAGAGTTTACAACTGTTATATAATAATTTTTATGTGTTGTATAACAGTTTATGATTACAGATTAGACTGCATTGTGGACTATAGTCCAGACTACAGGCTATAATAAAGTCCAGACTATAAATGAGACTATTGTTCGGTCTACAGTCTACAGACTATAGACAAAGTTATAGTCAAGAGTATAGACAAGATTCTTGACTATAATCCAGACTATAGACTAAACTATAGTCCAGACTATAGACAAAGCTATAAACAAGACTTTAGACAATACTATAGTTAAGACTGTAGATAAGATTATAAATTATAGCCCGGCCTTCAGCCTAGGCTATAGTCCAGACTATTAACTCACCTATTTTTGTCTAGACTATAATCCAGACTACAGACTAGACTGTAGTCCAGGCTATAGACTAGACTACAGTCCAGACTATAGACTAGATTATAATCCAGACTAAGACTAGACTATAATCCAGACTATAGACTAGACTATAATCCAGACTATAGACTAGACTATAGCCCATACATAGACTAGACTATTCTATAGTCCAGACTATAGACTAGACTACAGTCCAGACTATAGACTAGACTATAGTCCATACTATAGACTAGATTATATTCCAGGCTATAAACTAGACTATAGTCCAGTCTATCGACTAGACTATAATCCAGACTAAAGACTAGACTATTGACTAAAATATAGACTAGACTATTGACTAGAATATAGATTAAACTATAGACTAGACTATAAAATAGAATATAGTCTATACTATAGACTAACTAGTCCAGGCTGAAATATATAATGGACTATAGTTTAGACTATTTGGAGTAAATTATTTTGGTATTAATAAAATTCTCTCTTTTTCTCTCTCTCTCTCTCTCTTTTTAGTAAATTATTTTTATTATTTTATCAACTCACCTATTTTTGTTTTATAATGATGTAATTATTGTGATAATAATTTAATTTTTGGTTAATAATTTAATTTAAAAATTAATGATGTCTTCCCCTCTTTTGAATAATAATTTTTTTTGTATTTTTTTCTAATTTTTTTTTTAATTTTTTTATATTTTTTTGGATTTTTTTTTATTTTTTTTTTTTAATTTTTTTGTATGATCTCTAACGTTGCCAGGGAAGCAAATTATTGTGATGATAAAGGCGGGGGGCTTGTTGTTGAGTAATAATAGGATTAGTAGTAGTAGTAGTAGATGAAGTGGATGAGGTGGAGGAGGATGAAGAATCAATTTGTAAAACATAAAATTGCATAAATAATTTTGTAAAGGTTTGTAGATTTAAAGAACTGTGAAAATAATGTAACATTTGAAGGAACTCCGATTGTTAATAAGGTCGACTGGCATCTTTGGGTCGTTTCAATTGTACCTTCAGTCTTTTCATGCCAATCTGGAAGCCATTCATGGCTTGAATGGCAGCTTGAGCGCTGGCAGGATTATCAAATGAAACGAAACCTAAATAAAATAATAAATAAAATATTATTAACACTTTAAGTGTAATGAGAGAAAAATCAAATAAAAAAACCTACCAAAACATTTGCTTTGATTTGTGGCCCGATCTATAAACACTTTTGAACTGATCACATTGCCGAAAGGCAGGAACATTTGCATGAGCTCAGCATCACCAAATTCTTGTGGCAAATGATAGATGAAGAGATTACAGCCCTCGGGACCCGAAATCGAACATCCTGGGAACATCAGAAAATCTTTAAAGGGGCACATGGCATAAAAGTAGAAAAAAGAAAAAAACAAACGAAATTTGTTTTCATATAATAATAATGATGAGAAAATCATAAATGATTAAAATCAGGCTATAAAGGTGGAGGAAGGTTTTTGGGAAGGGGGCGTTTTATAGGTGTTGAAAGGTTTTTAAAATAAAAAATAAATAAATGATTTTTTTTAACGTTTTGAGAGAAAAAATAAATAAAACTAAAAATAATAAATAATATTGTTATTGTTGTTGTTTGTTTTTTATAAATGAGAGCTAAAATTAAATTATCATAAAAAAATAAATAAATTAAATAAAAATCATAAAAATTCCTGGTGTATTTAACCAAAAAATAATAAAATAAAATCATAATAAATTATATATTCTAACATGCTTAAACATGCTTTAAATGAAATTCTTTATATAGAAAAAATATTATATAACAAAATAAAACATTTAGGTTTTTTATTTGTTTTTTTGTACAATATTTGTTTAAAAATAAATTTGTTTATTTAAATAGAAAAAATTATAATAATAATCATAAAAAACACTCAAACATTTAATAATTTCTACACACTCACAAGCTTACATTAAACAAATAATGTTTTTTTGTTTTGTTTTAATGTTGTAAAAACAAAAAATAAAAAAAATCATAAAAAATGTCATATATTTTGTTATTATTCTTTTTTTTTTTAATCATAATGTTTAACATTTTTACCTTTAACATATTTGTTAATAACATTTTGTTTATTATAAAAAAAATTATAATAAAAAAAGAAATATTTATTGAGTTGTGCCTCATAAACTGCCTTAAAAACATTAAAAAAACTTGATTTATTTTATAACAGTTTTTCCTGCTTTAGTCCTTGCAAAAGTAAATGACCATTAAAACATAGGTTTTATTTCCAATTCAATAAACAAATGTAATATATTTTATATTGCAAAATGAGAGAAAAAAGTCGCACATTAATATGAAATGTTTTATAAAATATAGAAAAAAATGTTTAAATAGCTTTAGAAAATTTATTATTTATAATAAACAAGTAGGTAAGAAGGAAATTGAAATATTTAATAATTTTAAATTAAATAATGTGGATTGTTGGTATTTTTTTTTCTTATGAAGTAAAAAAACAATTTATGTAAATTATATGACATTTTTTTTTTGGTATAAAAAATAGATATTTTAGTTTTATATAAAAAAAAGATTTGGAATTTTAATGATAAGAAAAACAAATTATATAATTTAATTTTTATATTTAAACGTGTATAACAGTATATAACAGTTTGTTTAACACTTAGAATAACGCTTTCTGTTCATTGAATAACTTTATTTAAAATTTACGTTTATATTTTAAGTTTTAAAACGTTATAACAGTTAGTATAACAGTTAATAATATTTGTATAACACTTTCTAACAATTAAATTATTTTACTTCAATTTTATCGTTTTTATTTTAGTTTTTAAAGTGTTATAACAGTTTGTATAAGAGTTTACGTTTTTGCTTTATAGTAGTTATTTTAAATTAAATCTTTCTAAATAAATTTTCTAACTTTTTTCTTATTTTTACAGATAAAAATCTATTTTCTTTTTCATATAACGTTTATAAGAGCTTGTATAACAGATTTAATGTTTTCCAATACCATTTCTTTTTCATATAACAGTTTATAAGAGCTTGTATAACAGATTTAATTTATTCTAATACCATTTCTTTAAAATCATAAGCTTCTGCATAATTTCGTTGCAAATTTATGTTTATATTTTTAATTGTAAAGTATTTTTCTGTTGGTATAACAGTTTTTAAGAACTTATATAACAGTTTTAAATTGTCTAAATTACTTTGAAATTTTTATTACTCTTTATTTAACATTTAATTGTTATGTTTTAAATTCCAAATTAATATAAAAGTTTGTATAACAGTTTTCAAAAACGCGTATAACAGTTTTAAATGTTTTTAATATGTTTTGATATCTATAACTCCATTTAACCAATAACTTTTAAGCATTTTTTGTGATATAAAAACAATATAACAGTTTTTATAACAGTTATTATATTTGTATAACAGTTTTAAATTGTTCTATTCTATTCATCTGTTTCTATGGAACTCAAGTTTTATTAAAATTTTGTAGATTTTAAAGCAATACAACAGTTGTATAACAGTTTTAAAATATACTGTATAACAGTTATAATATTTTTAAAAAACTTTTGACACATAAAATAATTCTAACTCAGTAATTTAATGTATTTTTTTTTAAATCTTGAGTAGTATAACAGTTTATAATTGATTGTATAACAGTTTTTAAACTTGTAAACCATTTAAAGTTGTTCTAATATACACGTCTACTTATTTAGAATTTCTTTTTTTTTTTTGGAATTTCGTAGGATTAAAAATACTATAATAGTTTGTATAACAGTTTGAACTAACTTGTATAACAGTTGTTTTACATTTTAAAAACATTTGATGCATGAAATAATCCTAAACTAACATTTTATTTTTTAAGTTTTTGAGTAGTATAACAGTTTTTATTTATTTGTATAACAGTTTTTAAATCTGTCAACAGTTTAAACATGTTCTAATATATTCATATACTTCTTAAGCATTTTATCGTAATATTTTATTTAAATTTTGTAGGTTTAAAAACAATATAGCACTTTGTATAACAGTTTGCAATAACCTGTATAACAGTTAAATTTTTAAAGCTTTTATTTATGCCTAAACTTTTTAATAGTTCTATAGAACTTTATAACAATTTTATGACTTTTTTATAGTCTTATAATTTTTAAAAACAATATAGTTTATAACCTCAATTTATTAATTGTTATTAAACTGTTATAAAATTGTTTGAATTTCTAAGAGAATTTATTTCTATAAAGACCTTTAAGTTTATTTAATTCTCTATTTAAAATTCCAAATCCTTTTTTATTATTTTGTTAATATGTATATTTCAAAAAATAATAATAACTAAACAATTACAAATATTTATTTAATAATCAAAATAAATATTACATTTAATTTAATAAAAAAATAAATAACAAAAACAAACAATAAACAATTATTATATTTTTTTTAATATTTATATAAATTCAATTAAAAAAATGTTAAATAGAAAAAAATAATAAAAAATGAAATAGAAAAAGTTAGAGGAGCTTACCTTCACGTGGAGCGGGTGCAACCGCCGCTATTGGTGGTGGTAAAGCTTGTGGAATATGTCCATAAACGGCGGGAAAGGCTGCATTATAAATAATTTTGTTTGGTTTTACACAAAAATCGAAACATTTAAAAGACAACACAACAATTAAATATATAAATATTTATATAATAATTTATATATATTAATAATCATAATAATATATAAAAAATAACAATAAATAAATACAATATTTATATTAATAATAGTAAAACAAAACAAGAAAAAAAAAACAAAACATTAAATCATATAAAATTATTGTTTTTAAAATAAAAAATATATAGAAAATTATAATAAAAAATTCTTATAAAAATTTAATAACATTTATATAATGTAAATAACAAATAACATTTAAAAATTTTTTATTTGTCAATTTAATTGGTTAAAGTATTTTTTTTTTTAAATCTCAATTTAAAATTCAAAAACATTTAAAAACATAAATTAAAAAACAATAAAAAATAAAATATTTCCTTTTAAAAATTATTATGACATAAACTTTAAATAACAAAACAAAAACTAAAAAGCTTTAGAAAAAATAAAAACAAAGTAAATCTTTTTGGTTTTTTTGTAAAAAAATATTTAGATTTACTTTATTTTTATTATTTTTAGTTTATAGGTTGTTTAATGTTTTGTTAAACAATTTTTACTAGAACAATTAATATTTATGGCATGACACAACAATTATAATTAATAAGTTAAAAAATATTTTTAAAATTATTATGATAAAATAAAATTTATAAAACAGAAAACATAAATTCTGATAAATGGTTAATGGGTGATTTATTTTTCTCTATTATAAATATACTTTTTTTGGTTTGAATTTTTTTTTTGTTAATATATGAAAACTTAAAATAATAAATTGCATGATAAATTAAAAAGAAATTAACAAAAGAAGTATAAAATCTAAAAGCTATTTTTTTCCTTATAATAAAAAAAAAAAAAAATTCTAATAATATTTAAAATAATTTTTTACTTACCAACTCCAGGGAATGGTGGCATGCCAGTGGCAAAGGCATGTTGTAAAGCAGCTGCTTCACCATTTGGCAGGCCTTGGGGTGGTATAGTTAAATGTAGAGGTGCTGCAAGTTGTATTAAAACTTTTCACATTAATACAAATTGTAATCAATGTAAAGTTTACAAAATGAGTTGTTTTTTTATATAGATAATAAAAGATATTTGTTTATAATATAAATATAATTAATTATATTACGTTATAATGCAATTATAATATGATATAGCTTATAATGTCATTATAATGAATTATAATGTAATGAAATTGAATTATAATACAAATTAATTTATTATAAACATTTTTAGTAATTATAATGTATTATAATTCATTTATAATTTATTATAATATATTATTTATTTATAGTTAATTGTAATATATTATAATGAAATATAATGTATTATAATTAATTATAATGTATTATAATTTATTAAAATGTTTTATTATTTGATTATCCTTGATTATATTGAATTATAATTTAACTATAGTTGATTATAATTAATTATAATACATTATAATTAATTATAATATATTGTAATTAATAATAACGTGTTATTATGCAATTATAATTAGTTATTGTATATTATAATTCGATTATAACTAATTATAAATGATTTAGCATATAAAAATTTATTTGTAGTTGATTAAAATGTATTATAATTTTATTGTACTTGATTATTATGAATTATAATCTAATCACAGTTGATTATGATGTATTATAATTCAATTATAATAAATTATAATTAATAATAATGTGTTATAATTCAAGTATAATAAAAAATTATATGTTAAAATGCAATTATAATTACATTATAATTAATTATGATGTACTGTAATGCAATTATAACAAGATATTCTATATTTAAATGCAATTATAATTTAATTATAGTTATTTATTAAATATTATAATCCTTTAAATTAATTTTTATGTACTATAATGAAATTATAATTCGTTATAATGTGTTATAATTCAATTATTATTAATTATAGTGCATTATAACTACATCATAACTTATTATAATAAGTTATAATTTAGTTATAGTTTAGTATTATATATTATAAATGATTATAATGTGTTATAATTCATTTATAATATATTATAATTCAAATATACTTGACTTTAATTAATTATAATGTATTATAATTCGATTATAATAGTTTATAATATATTATGTGGATTATAATATCTTAAAATTTAATCAAAGTTAATTATATTGTATTATAATTTAGTTATAATGTGTTATAATATTATTATAATTGATTATAATATACTACAATTCATTTATAATAAATAATGATGTATTATAATATATTATTGTTTGACTATAAAGTATTATAATTCAAATATACTTGATTGTGGTTGATTGTAATGTATTTTTATTCATTTATAATAGATTATGACGTATAATTATAATCAATTTATATTCAGTTATAATTCAATTATTTATAATCGATTATGACTTGTTTTAATTCAATTATAATTGGTTATTTATAAAATTCATTGTAATGCATTTGTAATTGATTGCAATGTATTATAATTCACTTATAACTAATTAAAATTTCATATAATAATTTTAATTATAATTCAGTTATATGAAATCGTTATCGATTATAAAAATAAATACAATTCTTTGAAAATAAGAAAAAATACTTACGTCCTGGGAATGGTGTCTGTGGTGGCATACCATTTGTAAAAACACCATCAGCAGCCGCAGCTGCAGCGGCGGCAGCAGCAGCACTGCCTGGTTGTCCATTAGGTGTCTGGGCACCCATTTGAAAATTGGGCATGGTCGGTGAGGGTAATGATGGTTGACCAGCACCATTAATGCCAGGAGGTATTTGAGTGGCCAAAGCAGTCATGGGATTCATATATGAACCAGGGGCTGTGGCAGCGGCAGCCATTAAAGCAGCTTGTTGTTGCTAAGAACACGAAAACAAATTTTTATAAAATCAATCAATAAAATCAAATAATTTATTTAATTTACCTGCGCATAAGCTCCATAAGGACCAAATTGATTAAAGACAAATGGATTTAACAGATTCATATGACCGGCCATTTGTTGCATACGCCGTATTTGCCTTTCTTTTTCAGTATCAGCAAATTTAACTACCAGACTAGAGGAAGCACCCTGTAATATAAACAAAGTAAATGTATACAAATTAATTAAAATATTTTATTATAGATTTTTTTCTTAATTAAAAGAAATTAATGAAAAATACTTTATTTAATACAAAATATTTTAGCTTTTAATTAAATCTCTAATAAAAAGAAAATTTAATTATCTGCTTAATTATCTTTATGTATAATTTATTGTTTATAACATTAAATTAATGTTTAAATTAGTGTTGATGTATGGTTTTAGTATTAAAATGATGTTTATATATTTGAGTGTTATTTTCTATTTTTTTTTATAACAGCCATATGTTATATAATTGTAAATACTTTTGTTTAAATGCATATAATAAATATTTTATTATATGCATATATTATTTAGTCATTATTATGCTAATTAAATTTTTCTATATAATTTCTATATAATTTTATATAGCTACATATGTATACTAAAAACAAAAACCAGAAAAAAAAAAACATTCTATTGTCAATTTTAATCATTATAAAAAATTATAATCATCAACAATATTATAGACAATATATATATAATGATTGACATTAAATAAAAAAACTCTTCAGATCATAAATTATCAATAATAGAAGTTAAGCAATATGTTGAAAAGGCATTAAGGACATTTGAAACACTCTTCTTAGGAACATTACAAGGGAATGTATTATAATATAAATCTTATTTAATATAAAATATTATTACACGGTAATAATTAAACATGCAAAGTTATATTAGAATTATAATTAATTATAAAGTGTTATAATAGAATTATAATTGTTTATAATATATTATAATATGATTATAAAATGTAATAACACAATTGCGGTCATGTATTATACATTGAAAGGTGATTATAATATATCAGAATATATTATAATTAAAACAATATATTATAATTTTTTATAAGCCATTTTAATAACCCTTTAAAATACTTTATAAGATTGTTATAAGCCCTAATAACATTGTTTTTATTTACTATAAGCCATTATTACATTGTAAAAATTTGTTATAAATCTTTAATACATTGTTATAATTGGTTATAATCTGTTATAACATTGTTATAGTTATTTATAATCCATTTAAGCTTTGTTTCAAATTGTTATATACCATTATAATATTGTTGCAATATATTATAATTCATTATTTCATTAGTTATAATTCATTATAATATTGTTATAATGCATTATAATGCATTATATCGTTCTAAAAATTCATTATAATTTGTTATTTCATATTTATAATTTATTGTTATCTATTATATTATTGTTATAATTTACTAAAATCCAATATAACACTGTTATAATTTGTTATAACCCATAATAACATTGTTATAATATATTATAATCTATTATAAAACTGATATTAATTGTTATAATCTATTATTTCATATATATAACTTATTATAATCCATTATAACGTTGTTATAATTCCTTACAATCCATTATATTGGTGATATAATATATTATAATCAATTATTTCGTAGTTATAATTTATTATAACATTCATAATTTTATTTTAATTCTTTAAAATACTGTTATTATTAATTCAAATGTTGTTATAATTCATTACAGTCTATTATCTAAAAATTATAATTTATTATAAACCATTATAACATTCTAATAATATATTACGACAATGTTATAATGTATTATAATTCATTATAACCCTGTTATAATTAATTATAATCCATTATAACACTGTTATAATATGTTATAATCTGTTATTTCTTAGTTATAAGTTATTATAATTTCTTACAAACCTGTAATAAATTATTATAATCCATTATAAAATACATATATTAAATTAATTTCAATTTAAACCACAAAAAATAATATTTTTTTTGAAAAATTATAAAATTTCCTAAATTTTTCCTTTCAAAATTTCCTTTGTTACATTCCCTTTAATAAAATGAAAATTACCTCTCAACAATTAAAATTTCTAATGACTCATATAACAATAACAAAAAATCTCTATATATAACAAAACATCCCTCTTATCATTATTATCATTACACAACCATTTATAGAATATGAGTGAGGGGCAAAAAAATAAAAACAGCCTATACAAAACATAATCGGATTACAATCAGAAATTGTATAACATCAACAAATTCTTTACATAATAAAATTTCTACATAAAAAAAACAAAATTCTAATTATTTTTGTTATCGTAAACCTAGAACATAATATTTTACTTCAATGGTTATACATATGTTTTTTTTTTTTTTTTTTGGTAATGTTTAAGGTAAAATAATACCCACTTGATTATATAAAATAAAATGAAATCAAATATTTTGTTTAACGTTTTAAATAACCATCATTAGTATTGAAAATTTTGAAAATTTATTAAAGCTTTTTAAAGAGGGAATTAATATTTATAAAGTTTAATTTAAAAATGACTTAATGCCTTAAAATATGCTTTAAATTCTTTAAATTATAACATTAATTTTAAACCTTGTTAAAATTTAACAAACAAATTTTATATATTATTTTTTATACTTTTTAGTTGTGTGTGTATAATCTCCAACAATTATTTCATATCACAACACGCTTTTAAAATTTGTCACAAATTATTTTTTAACAATTTTTTAAATACCACAAATCTTTTATGTATTGTTGCCAAAAAAAGAAGAGAAAACTGCTGCATATCCCTGTAAAAACCCCAAAAAAGAATTAGTTGATAAAACCTATTTTTTTTTGCATTACAAACCATACAATTTGTCTTGTTGCAACAACAATATTGTTGCATAAACTAAAACCGGTAGTTATTATAACACATACATTTACTCATACTTACATATGTATTAACATATCCTTTACAAATATTGTACAACCAGCAAATCTCTCTTTTAGTTTTATAATATTTTTTTTTTTCATTTTGGCTATCAAACAACAAATATATATCGTAGTAGAGGCAAAAGAGTGTGTTAAATAAATTGAATGCTATCTCAACACAATTTACAATATTTAAAACTTATATATGTATATGTAGTTAGGTATTTATGTGTTTAACTGTATGTGTAAACATATATTAAATGTTTATACTAAAAATGCATTTAAAAAGTAATTTGTCTGAGACCGCCAAAAATAAAATCTGCACGAATTTATTTAAAATGTTGTACCAACACTAAAATAAATATGTACATATACAGGCAGACAATTATGTATATGGATGTATTTGTATAGATTTATGTGTGTGTATTTTGTGTAATATGTTTGGGGAATATTTAAATATTTTTCTACAAAATATATATGGAGTACTATACTATACGATTTGTTGAAGGAAAAACAAAAAATATATGAAATGATAGGAGTATAATATACGTGAACAGCTAACAAATAAACCTGTTGGTCTTGTTATAGCAGAAAAAACACAGGATGTGGCTGAGTTATTGGGTACTTAAATTTTAATAACATTTGTAGGTTATTCTATACAACCTTTTCAAGGTCCTCCTTCAGCTTCAATTAAAGGTATTAGTAATGTTAAATTTTAGCCTGAATTAAAGCCAAATCGGAACTGAACTAGAATTGATTTTGAACTGAATTATAATTGATTTTGAACTAAACTAGAACTGAACTAGAACTAAACTATAACTGAACAAGAACTAAACTAGAAATTAACTAGAACTAAACTTGAACTGAACTAGAACTGAACTAGAACTGAACTAGAAATGAACTAGAACTGAACTAGAACTAGAACTTAACTAGAACTTAACTAGAACTGAACTAGAACTGAACTAGAACTGAACTAGAACTGAACTAGAACTGAACTAGAACTGAACTAGAACTGAACTAGAACTGAACTAGAACTGAACTAGAACTGAACTAGAACTGAACTAGAACTGAACTAGAACTGAACTAGAACTGAACTAGAACTGAACTAGAACTGAACTAGAACTGAACTAGAACTGAACTAGAACTGAACTAGAACTGAACTGGAACTAAACTAGAAGTGAACTAGAACTGAACTAGAACTGAACTAGGACTGAACTAGAACTGAACTAGAACTGAACTAGAACTGAACTAGAACTGAACTAGAACTGAACTAAAACTGAACTAGAACTGAACTAGGACTGAACTAGAACTGAACTAGAACTGAACTAGAACTGAACTAGAACTGAACTAGAACTGAACTAGAACTGAACTAGAACTGAACTAGAACTGAACTAGAACTGAACTAGAACTGAACTAGAACTGAACTAGAACTGAACTAGAACTGAACTAGAACTGAACTAGAACTGAACTAGAACTGAACTAGAACTGAACTGTCTGTTATTTAAAAGTTATAATTTCTTATAATCCATTATAATATTGTTATTATCCATTATAACCCATTATAAAAATGTTATAATTTGTTATAATCCATTATAACCCTGTTATAATTCATTATAATCTGTTATTTCTTAGTTATAATTTATTATAAACCTGTTATAAATTATTTTAATCCATTATAACAAAAACTTAATCAAAATAACATTGTTAAAATTTATTATAATGCATTATAAAATTGTTATAATTTATTATAATCTATTATTTCTTAAATATAATTTATTATAATCCTTTATAACCCTTTTATAATTTATTATAATCCATTATAACATAAATATATGGAATTATTTTCAATTTAAATTTCACAAAAAGTAACATTTTTTTGAAAAATGAAACTGACATAGTATACTGATGAAGTAACAAATTTAAAGCGTTTAAAAATGTGAGTTGCCTAATTTAGGGCGCCTTTGTCTATATTAAAAATAAAAATGTATTATTTATCTTCAGGATTTTGCTATATTAAAAACTGCTGCCTAATTTTAGGTAAATTTTTATTTTATTTTTTAAATTAATTTCAAATCCTTTTAATATTTCTTATGTCCTTAAATATTTTTCCACTACCTTTACTTATGCTTTTTTGTAAATAAATATGAGTAAAAATATATGTATGTAAATATACTACCATAAAACTCTACTACATTTCACTGTGATTACGCGAGGCTATGTTCACATTACATGTTCACTAATGGTTGAACAAGCCGCAAGTATATCCGGCATTATAACATAGCTTGATTTTTTTCTTTTTTTTTTTACGTTCGGTGCTCTACTCTACAGTTTATAATGTTGGCACTGTTGTAAGGACATTCATACATATAAAGTATTGGTGTTTGTTACTAAAGCCTTTTGCATAAACTTAGCTTACACTATGGTTGTTGGTTACTACATACATTATGCTGATGACAACATATACATACATATGTAGCAGAAAACATAATAAACTGATTGCATATAGAAAACAGGCATTGACTTGGCTTAATATACCAACTCTTACACACAAATTTTAGTTATAGGAGAAAAAACCTATGCAGTTCCTATCATTTTATTATCCATAATATAACTACATACAAAGAAATATATTCATATACATGTATAACACAATATTACCAACATTTATAGTAACATTTGCGTACGGAAGTAACGCTACAACTTGCCGCCTTTTGGTTGCATTAATGTTTACAACCTACAATGAAATAGAGAGACTTTATCATCAACAACAACAGTGTTGCTACAAATGAGTGTTTTAATATGTATATATGTGTTTGTATGTATGTCTATATAGTTTCTTTTTACTTATTTTTATACACGGGGGACATGTTAACATGGCTTTCGTGCCAAAATTATTATTCGTATGTTGTACATGACAGTGGTTTTTATGTTTTTACTATTTGCTTTTTTTTTCTCTCATATAGCCTGAGCCTGAACTGGTACTATTGCAGTCTTTACTACATACAAATTAATATAGCAATGTGAAAAAAAAAAAAAAAATACAGAGCGTGGTAAAAAAAACTCTTGGCTGTGTATTTATATTACCAAAGGACTACTTTGTTGTGGTATTAAAAACTGTTGCATACTTTTAGGTGTTGCCATAAAGCACTATAATTTAAATTGTATAAAATTAGCAATAGCAACAACAACGTGGCATTTTGCTAAGGTAATAAAAAATCATATAAAATAATTTCAGGGCTAAATATTAAAGAGCAACAGTATTATTTGGTAAAAAAAAAGAAATAAACATGACTCAATTATAATTTAAAGGTTAAAAATGTAAAAGAGAACAATTTTTGTTTATAAATAAAAAAATGTGTATGGTTTAAAATGAAACTGTGTGATATTAACAAAAGAAACTGATATAAAACTGAACTGGAATTGAACTAAAACTACTAAGACCTGAACTAAAATTCTGTAAGAATTTCCTTAAATAGCCTTAAAGTATGCATTTATTTTTAAACTTATCTTTTCCTTTAAAGTATGCTTTATAATTGTAATATTTATTTTTATAGTTAAACTCCTAAAGTTATAGTTAAAATTTAATATTTATTTTAAAAACAATTGTTTAGCAATTCAATTCATTTAATGTTTTGTTTTACATATTTGTTGTGACATATTGTTTTAATTGTTGCATATAAAAATTTATATTATTTTTGTTTTTCATTTTTATATAAAATCCCAAAGTTCTAAAATTTTACTATTACAATTAAGCAAGGGTAAGTGCTTTATAACTCTATCCCTTCAAAAAACAACAAGTTTATTTTTATAACGATTTTTTTTTAATGTTAAACGGATGAAAAATACTTTTTTCACAAAAATTTTAAATAAAATAATAAAGAAAAAAATGTTGTTATAAACAAATAACAGAACAACACTGACAGTTTAATGGGCTTTTAAGCGGCTTTGGGCTAAAAGGCATTTTTTGATAAAATATTTAATTGATGGTTTTTATGTAGTCTCCTTTCAATATGTATGTATTTTTTTCTACTATTATTATTTCTGTCATCTGTAATAGTGTGTGTCCATGTTGGTATATAGTTTACATTTGTAATTTATGGTGTAGAGTTTTAGGCTGGCCTAAATGTTTTTAAATACACACATACTCATATACTCGTTTAAACCTATTTCAATACTTTAACACTTTTTTCTTTTTTTTCTGTACTAAAATATTGTTGGGTTGATTTGTGATTTTTAATTGAAAGTTGTTGTAGTTTAGTGTTTATATTATTTTTTCTGTAGAATTTATTTGCCATTTTTATAAAATAATGGAAATCAATAAATTTTTATAGAATATGTGGTAAATATAACAAAAACGAAATATTATATATAAAACTTTATTACTTTTAGGGAAGTTTGTTTAAAAATAAATTTTACTAAAAAAGTAAATACATGTTAGGCGTTGACAATATGTTGCTTTTTTTTGGTAAATGTTTATAGAGAAATTTATTTTTTCATATTTTGTTATAGAAAAAAATCGTACAATGCATTAAAAATTTAAAGAGGTTTAATGGTAAAAGGTTTTTCTAGGTTTAATTTTAAAAGAGTTTAAGATTAATTTTAAATTTTGAGGAATATTTTTAGAATTGAAGTAAAATAGAACCGAACAAGAAAAAAACTATAAATGAACTATAATAGATTTCGAACTGAACTAAAACAGAACTAAAACTGGACTAGAACTGAACTAGAACTGAACTAGAACTGAACTAGAACTGAACTAGAACTGAACTAGAACTGAACTAGAACTGAACTAGAACTGAACTAGAACTGAACTAGAACTGAACTAAAACTGAACTAGAACTGAACTAGAACTGAACTAGAACTGAACTAGAACTGAACTAGAACTGAACTAGAACTGAACTAGAACTGAACTAGAACTGAACTAGAACTGAACTAGAACTGAACTAGAACTGAACTAGAACTGAACTAGAACTGAACTAGAACTGAACTAGAACTGAACTAGAACTGAACTAGAACTGAACTAGAACTGAACTAGAACTGAACTAGAACTGAACTAGAACTGAACTAGAACTGAACTAGAACTGAACTAGAACTGAACTAGAACTGAACTAGAACTGAACTAGAACTGAACTAGAACTGAACTAGAACTGAACTAGAACTGAACTAGAACTGAACTAGAACTGAACTAGAACTGAACTAGAACTGAACTAGAACTGAACTAGAACTGAACTAGAACTGAACTAGAACTGAACTAGAACTGAACTAGAACTGAACTAGAACTGAACTAGAACTGAACTAGAACTGAACTAGAACTGAACTAGAACTGAACTAGAACTGAACTAGAACTGAACTAGAACTGAACTAGAACTGAACTAGAACTGAACTAGAACTGAACTAGAACTGAACTAGAACTGAACTAGAACTGAACTAGAACTGAACTAGAACTGAACTAGAACCGAACTAGAACTGAACTAGAACAGAACTATAATAGAACTAGAACTGAACTAGAACTGAACTAGAACCGAACTAGAACTGAACTAGAACAGAACTATAATAGAACTAGAACCGAACTAGAACTGAACTAGAACAGAACTATAATTGAACTAGAACTGAACTAGAACTGAACTAGTTCAGAACTAAAACTTAACTTATGATAATGAGGATGCGGCTTTGTTTTCCGAAATATAATTCTTAGTGTCCATTATTTCAAAAGCTTAATCTGTATTTTATAAATTATTTCTCATTTTGTTAAATTAAAAAGAAATGTAGCTTACTTTTAGGTTTAAAAATAAGTTTTTTATTAAAATAATGCATAATTTATCATATTTTTTTGCTCCTTTAACTATTTTATTTATTTTTCGTTAAATTTATGATTGTTTTTAAATCATTTTACCTCAATTATTTTTGCATTTTTATTTTAGCATTAACAATATTACTTTTTTTTTCAAGTTAAAGCTTTTATATATTTTTTTGTTAGTAATTTGCGGCAAATGACATTTTCAATTAATTTTGCACACAGTAAAATGTCATAGTCAAACTAAATGGAAACAAAAAAAAACTCACATAAACTCTCACAGAAAAAAAAACCTTAAAATTAATTAAAAATGTATTGCAAGTGAAAAACATTTTAATTTTGTTGTCAACATTCATTGTAATCAAAAAACAAATACTTATGAGAAAAAATAAACCGTGTGACAAACCCAAACGGTAATAGTGGAAATTAAATATAAATTTGGTTAAGTTGAAATAAAAAAATTAACTAAAAAAATTCTTCAAATCATTTACGCCAAATAAATCATTCATTGAAGTAGAATGAATGAGCTGAACAAGAAAAAGAAATAGAGAAAAAACGTTGCTTTCTTTTGGAAAACTAATTTTTCTAATATTAAACCAGAAACTAAAGAATCTTTTAAATAAAATTAGCGATGTCTCAAACTTAACATTTGCTTCATTGCCTTTCTATTTTTTTTTTCTCTCCACAAAGTTGTTGGAAATATTTCATCTTTATACAATTTAAAGCCACTTTGTGTGTTACCACATCAAGAAAACCTTAGACTACAGCTGGTTTTTACCTCCAACTCATAACAGAAGTTTTTTTATGAGTTATTTCCAGGCTTCTTCGCTCAGATAACCCACCTACCATCCCTTTCTTTAGAAAACTCATCATCTTCATCGCTCGAACGTTATATGATGATAAAATGTTTAAATACTTACAACTTTGAATTTTTTTTTCTTTCTTTTTTTAAATATAAAAGGCTTGGGGTTTTTTATGCAAAATCCATGAAGTAGAAAAAGAGTTTGTTCACTATTCACTTTACTCTACTCGCAGCTTTCTTCTATATATTCAAATATCTATAAGTGTGTGTGTGTAAAAGTCTTTACTACAGCTGCTTTTGTTGTTGTTAAATGTTGTCGACATTGTATGTTCAACAAAACTTGCCAAATGGCGAAAACTTATTTAATTCACTTCGTTTTTTCCGCATTTAATTCAATTACATTAAAAAAGTTTTTTAACAGTTTTTATATTTTTTTTTAATTCTATATATTTTTCCACTCATTGTGTCAGCTTTTTGAATGAAAGTTGAGGAATGGAAGAGAGTGAGAAGTAGTCAAAATCTTGTTACTGTATTATATTACTTTTATATATTGTTGCCGGTTTCTGTTAAATGTTTCGCTTTTGATTTCGTAAATAGTGTTTTGTAGATTTAAATAAACGAAATTGTTTTGTCGTTGCCAGTGAGTTAAGGAGAGGGGAAATGAAGAGAACGGTAGTAGTAAGTAGGTATAAATGTGGTAAATTTTACATAAAAGAGCTTTTAATGCTAATGAAAATAAATTGAATTTGAGCTGGGAAAATGAAAAACATAATAAAATAATAATAAACCGTCCAAGAGTTGAGAAAAGGAGAAATGAGGATTTAGGTGAAAATATTTAAAATGACAAAAATAATAAATAAATAAAACTAAAATTAAAAAAGTTTTACCAAAGCACCTTAAATTAAATGAAATAAAAAGAAAAAATAATAACATTTTTAGAAAAGCCTTTTTTTAAGTTAAAAAAAAATAAATAAAAATTAAGCTCTATAAAAATAAAATAAAAACCTTCCGAAAAAAAAGCTTAAAAAAGTTCCTGATAGAATTTCTGAAATTAATTTTTTTAGGTAAAAATTTCAGAGAAAAAGCTTATTAACTTTTTCGTAAAAGCAATTTTTATAACAAGCTAAAAAATAGTTTTTCATATAAAACTTTAAAAAAAGTAAATTTAAAAATCCAATAAAAGCTTTTTAATACAAATATTTTTGAAAAAAGAAACTCATTAACAAAAAAGCTTTTAAAATTAATTTATAAATATTACATAAATTGTTTATAGCTTATTAAGCTTTTTAGACAAAAGTTTAAAAAAAAGTCAAAATTAAAACTTTTTATTAAAAAACATTCCAATAAAAGCCTCTAAACAAAATATTTTATAAAGTAGAATTTTACCAAAAAACTTTAATAAAGCTCTTTTAATCAAAAGAAGCCTAAATAAAAGCTTATTGACCAAATTAGCTTAAATAAAAGCTTATTGACCCAATATTGACCCAACAAGATTAAATAAAAGATTTTTGACCAAATAAGTTTAAATTATCGCTTTGAAAAAAATAAAAATAAAATCTTATTATTAAATGAAAGCTTTTTAATAATAATAATTAAACTAGCTTATTAGTTCAGACATTGTTCAGTTCTAGTTCAGTTCTAGTTCAGATCTAGTTCAGTTCTACTTCAGTTCTAGTTCAGTTCTAGTTCAGTTCTAGTTCAGTTCTAGTTCAGTTCTAGTTCAGTTCTAGTTCAGTTCTAGTTCAGTTCTAGTTCAGTTCTAGTTCAGTTCTAGTTCAGTTCTAGTTCAGTTCTAGTTTAGTTCTAGTTCAGTTCTAGTTCAGTTCTAGTTCAGTTCTAGTTCAGTTCTAGTTCAGTTCTAGTTCAGTTCTAGTTCACTTCTAGTTTTTTTTCAGTTCAGTTCTAGTTCAGTTTTAGTTCTGTTTTAGTTCTGTTTTAGTTCAGTTTCAAGTTCAGTTCTAGTTCAGTTCTAGTTCAGTTCTAGTTCAGTTCTAGTTCAGTTCTAGTTCAGTTCTAGTTCAGTTCTAGTTCAGTTCTAGTTCAGTTCTAGTTCAGTTCTAGTTCAGTTCTAGTTCAGTTCTAGTTCAGTTCTAGTTCAGTTCTAGTTCAGTTCTAGTTCAGTTCTAGTTCAGTTCTAGTTCAGTTCTAGTTCAGTTCTAGTTCAGTTCTAGTTCAGTTCTAGTTCAGTTCTAGTTCAGTTCTAGTTCAGTTCTAGTTCAGTTCTAGTTCAGTTCTAGTTCAGTTCTAGTTCAGTTCTAGTTCAGTTCTAGTTCAGTTCTAGTTCAGTTCTAGTTCAGTTCTAGTTCAGTTCTAGTTCAGTTCTAGTTCAGTTCTAGTTCAGTTCTAGTTCAGTTCTAGTTCAGTTCTCAACCAATTCTAATTTAAGTTTTGTTTCATTCTATTAAGTTCTTCTATATATTTATTTTTAAATTCTCAAGGGAAACAGTTTATTTCCCTTTTATTTTATTTATGTTTAAAACTAAAAAACTGGCTTGTAAACTAAACCAGACAAATGATGATGATGCGAAGAGACTTTACTCAGCACTTAAAATATTTACAACATACAACTCAAGAACATTTCTATGCAACCTCTACCACCATTATCATTTTCCTTCTATAATCTTAAAAAGAATCCTTTCAAACATTAGATGTTTGTGTTTTCATGTTCGTAAAATTTACAGGAAAATTTCAAACAACAAAGAATCTCTATACTCGATGCCTTTAAAAGCTGAATGATTTGACAAAGTTCACTTTATTCGAAATACAAACAAACAATTGTATAAAGAAATAACAGACCAAGACTTTGCTCTTACTACTTCAGCAGGACCTTTAATGCTTTCGAAGACCTTTTCAAAGTATGTTTTGGGTGAGAGTTTAGTTTTTTAGTATTTGCACAAAATATTTATATATAATATCGTAGAAGAAATATAAAATAAAATAAGTAAACTCTAAATGGCTTTTATGCCACATTGAACTAACAACAGCAACACCATGTTTTGTTGGCTGTTACGAGTCCTTACGGAGGCCAAAAAACTTTAGAAGAAATATTTTTCTGAATCCCTGTTGCTTCTCTGAAGTTTACTTAAGTAAATGGTCTATTTTACAAAAAGCCAACTACAAAACCCACATGCAGCCAGAAGGAAGAAAAAAAAGGACAATAAGCTTTTTCAAATGCAACAAGACATACTTCAAACATACTATGTATGTGTGTACAAGGCATATGTGTATTGAAAAGTACACTTAAGATATTGCATGTTGCCTTGCCGGAGACCTTTCGTTAGAAAACACTTTTTGATTTTTGTTTAGTTTTGTTCAAAGAAGGGAGTCACATTTTTAAAATGATTTGAAAAAGTGGGCGTTAGGTTTATTGTAAAAGAGGTGTATGTATTTATAGAGTATCATGCTGTTGCATGTTGTCCTTAAAAAAAAGGGCAGGAAGAATTTAATTTGATTGGAAAATTGATGAGTGTGTGTGCAGCAGCAGTGTTAAGAGTACTTAAGAAAAGGGACTTGAATTTAATTACACTAAAGCTGTAGGGGATTTAAAACTAACTTAGATATATAAAGGTATTTATTATGGTAAAAGAAATTTTATAAAATTTGTATTTTAGTTTGTTGAAAAAAGTTTTTCCAAATATAAAAATATATTTAAAAGTTATTTAAGGTCATGGTAATAAATTATAAAAGTAAACAGTAAAAGCAATAAATTAGAGAAACAAAAATATAATAAAAATTGAAAGAAATCAATAAAAAAGTTTAAAATAAAAAGATGTTTTGGTAAATTTACTATAATTAATATTAATCATACGTTAAGGTGGTCTCAATGAAGGTGAAAGATAACAAGGGGAAAAAGGATAATATTTAAAAACAAATGTTAAATTTTAAGGCTGCAATGCGATAGAGAAGGAGTTTAATTTTTAGAATGTAATTAACATATATTACAATCTTGAAAACTCGGAACGCTGGAGTGATTGAAAAGTAAGAGAAAAAAAATATATATATAATTTTTTTTGTTCTATGAAAGTTGTTATTGATAAATTTGTTTAAGCTTAAACTAGAACTAATCTAAAAAAGATTTGATTGAAAACTGAACCATAACTTTTAAATTTTTAAATTAATTTTGGAAACAGTGTATTACTGTCCATTTGTCTTTGTGACTTTATTTTGTTGTTATTATTATGTCCTTTGTAATATTTTGTTGTTTCTATTGTTTGGTTTACAGGTTGTCTGCAGGTATATTTAATGCTGGTCCTAACTGTCTGTCTGTCTAGCTGACTGTTTTATCTTGCCTCCATTTGCCTGTTGCATAAATATTGTAAATGTCATCATTATTGTAAATGGAAAAATGTATTTTATGTTTATAGAAAATCTTATTTTGTTGGCAGGAGATGCAACTCATGCTATGAATTTTATTTTAAATAAAGATAACAATTTAAATTTTTAAAGTTCAAATAATATATAAATAGAAGCCTAAAAGTAGACTTCATTTTATGAAAATAATAAAAGTAAATTAAATTAAATGTTTTATTTGTTTCTCATATTTTATTTCTAATATTATCTCAATATTTTTATTAAAGTTATTTTGTTCTTTTTGGCAAAATTTTCTAATATTTATTATCAATTACTGCCTTCATGAAAACTCTATGTTTAAAATCTCTTTCTTTTTTTCTTTTTTAAAATAATAAAGTGTTAATATAACAAATAAACTTCCCAAAAATTTAACACTTCAACAATATGCTTATTACACTGAGTATTTAAAAGCATTTTGAAACTTTGCCAAACAAACAACACTCACTTACATTATACTCTTCTAGTAGTTAAACACGAGTTACATAAAATAATAGTACTTAGTTGTAGTAAAACATAACACCAAATAAATGGCTCAACAAAATCTCACCACAATAACCTCAAAAAAAAAAAAAAAAGCTAGAGAAAACACTCTTAAAAGCAGGCAGTATTAAAAAACAATAAAATTGTTAAAACGACAACAAGGCTTTTGCCACCAAAAAGTAGAAAAAACAAATGAATATAACCCAAAAAAATATAATGAAAAATTTAGTCAAACAATTGCCAAAAAAAGAACAGAAAAAAAAACTTAAAGGAGAAACTTCTACTTAGCCGAACATTAAACGGAAGTTAAACTAAAAATTGTTTTAATAGCGTCACGTTTGGCCTTTTTGTTAGTTCTAAATTGTAAGTTAAATGTATGTTGCATGCAACATGCTATTTTGTAATATGATGCCAAGTAGAATAGAAAAAAAAAACAACACAAATTTGTTCTTTTTCCTCCAAAAACAGAAAAAGTACATGCATCATTTTTGTAAGAAGGCCTGTTGCATTTAAAGAGTTTTATTTCCATTTAAAAAAAAAGCTACGAAATTTTAAAAGGCATTATAGATTTTACAGCTAAAAAATAAAAAAAGGGTTTAAACTTTTTTTTTTTTTTTAACTAAATTTTGTTAAAAAAATTTTATTTTATCTAAAACTTCGTAAAGGATTTTTTTTTGTAAACAATTTATAGGGTTTCAAAAATTCGCCTTATGTTTGCTTTAATTTTTAGACAAATATTTTCTCATATGTAGTTCTTTTCCTTATATTCCCTTTAATGTAAAACGTGTTGAATTTGTTTGTAAATTTTGTGGTTGTTTGTCATTGTCGCTGTAGTCATCGTCAAGCCGCCTAAGGAAAATGTCATAAAAAATTTGTTAATAAATTAGAGGAAACAGGAAACCGGATGTTTTAAAACATGTTTTCCAAAGGAAATTGAAGTGAATATGAGAACGTTTTTAAAAACAACACCTAAATAAAAAAATGATTTGCTATTTTAAGTGCTAAAATAAAAACTGAACATGATTTTTTTGTTTGATAGCCATAAAGTATACTTTAATTTTTATAACAATAAATGAAAGGATTCATAATGTGAAAGGAAATTGGCAAGAGTTTTAAAATTAAAAATATATTAGGGAAACTTAAAAAGGACTTAAAATGTAATAATAAATTTCAGGATTACGAAAAATTAAGCATAGTTTTAGGGGTTAGAACAAAATTAACAAAATGATTTAAAGTTAAACTAAATCCGCATTTGAACTAAACTGGATTTGAAATAAAACTGAACTAGAATAAACCTACAACTGAACTAGAATTGAACTAGAACTGAACTAGAACTGAACTAGAACTGAACTAGAACTGAACTAGAACTGAACTAGAACTGAACTAGAACTGAACTAGAACTGAACTAGAACTGAACTAGAACTGAACTAGAACTGAACTAGAACTGAACTAGAACTGAACTAGAACTGAACTAGAACTGAACTAGAACTGAACTAGAACTGAACTAGAACTGAACTAGAACTGAACTAGAACTGAACTAGAACTGAACTAGAACTGAACTAGAACTGAACTAGAACTGAACTAGAACTGAACTAGAACTGAACTAGAACTGAACTAGAACTGAACTAGAACTGAACTAGAACTGAACTAGAACTGAACTAGAACTGAACTAGAACTGAACTAAAATTGAACTAGAACTGAACTAGAACTGAACTAGAACTGAACTAGAACTGAACTAGAACTGAACTAGAACTTAACTAGAACTGAACTAGAACTGAACTAGAACTGAACTAGAACTGAACTAAAATTGAACTAGAACTGAACTAGAACTGAACTAGAACTGAACTAGAACTGAACTAGAACTGAACTAGAACTGAACAAGAACTGAACTAGAACTGAATTAGAAGTGAACTAGAACTGATTCAAAACTAAAGCTGAAATGAACTAGAGCTGCTTTAAAACTGCTATGAAACTAATTTTTAGGATGTAATTATTTTTGAGATCAATTCAAAGGCTTTTCTTAATTTCTTTAAAGTATTAATTTCATTTCATTCAAATATGTTTTATTTCTAATAATTTTTAATCTTTATTTTATATTATTTTATTAAATTCATATAAATTCAAATTTGCCTTAAATACAAAATTTAATAAAAATATCAATTTTCATTAAATCAAAATACAAAATCAAACTAATGTTGTTGGCCTTTTTTTGGACAAAACAACAAAAAAACTTTATATAACAAATCCTAAAACTATACAATACAATTTTATTTCTAATAATTAAATTTTGCAAATATTTTATACAAAACAATTTGTATCATTGTTAGACATAGAAAATAAAAAAATAAATAAAATAAAATAAAACACAAATAAAATCTACAATTTTGTGGCTATGGACCCCTAAAATGCAATATTTATAATTTGATTAACAACATGAAATATAAATGAACACAAATATCACAAAAATAGGAAAAAATGAAACTAAATAAAATAGACAAAATAATAAAAATCTAACAAATCACAAATAAATAAATAAATCAAATAAAACTGGACAAAACATTTGAAAAATTCTATATACAAAGCAATCATGTTTAGGATAATAAAGATGATGATACTGATGATGATGCTGCTGCTGATGTTAATGATGATAATATGGTTATAAAATATTCATAACAAAAACCCTGCTGTTCAAGCTAACCTAACAAAACTCTAAAAATAAAACTAGACTAAAAAAATTGTTTATCAAATTTAATTTTCAACAAAATCTTATTTGTAGTTTTGTTGTTTTTTCCTGCTCGAAGTTGATATAATAAAAAAAAAGAGCAGTCTATTTTATTTCATGTTGAAACTATTACCAGAATACATTTCTCCACCCCAGAAAAAAAAACACATTTAACTTAAATCAAGATCTAAATAAAAGGAAATCAAGCGTTCATAGACATTGTTAAATTTAACAACAGACCAAACGACTTGTTCTTATATCCTGGCTAAACCTTAAGCTACAAAAGAGCTCCCTTAAATATTTTACAAATAAGAAAAAAGCAATTGCAGTTCTTTTGTTGCTACTATAGTATTGTTTATAAAAAAGTAAAGCAACAAATAAAAAACAACTATCATCATAAAATACGTTAGACATTTTACTTAAAGACTGTAAACAATAAGTATTTATATATAGAAAAATATAAAATGAAATAAAAGGAGCTACCTTGGGTATGCATGGAATAGAAAGGAATTTAGTTCGAGGTCAATTTTAATTTGGTGAACAATCTCTTCTTAAACAGTTCCAGTTTTATTTTCGATCCAGTTCTGGTTCATTTTAATTTTGATTCTAGTTCAGTTCTAGTTCAGTTCTAGTTAAGTTCTAGTTCAGTTCTAGTTCAGTTCTAGTTCAGTTCTAGTTAAGTTCTAGTTAAGTTCTAGTTCAGTTCTAGTTCAGTTCTAGTTCAGTTCTAGTTCAGTTCTAGTTCAGTTCTAGTTCAGTTCTAGTTCAGTTCTAGTTCAGTTCTAGTTCAGTTCTAGTTCAGTTCTAGTTCAGTTCTAGTTCAGTTCTAGTTCAGTTCTAGTTCAGATCTAGTTCTGTTCTAGTTCTGTTCTAGTTCTGTTCTAGTTCTGTTCTAGTTCTGTTCTAGTTCTGTTCTAGTTCTGTTCTAGTTTTGTTCTAGTTCAGTTCTAGTTCAGTTCTAGTTCTGTTCTAGTTCTGTTCTAGTTCTGTTCTAGTTCTTCTAGTTCTGTTCTAGTTCTTCTAGTTCTGTTCTAGTTTTGTTCTAGTTCTGTTCTAGTTCAGTTCTAGTTCTGTTCTAGTTCTGTTCTAGTTCTGTTGTAGTTCAGTTCTAGTTCTGTTCTAGTTCTGTTCTAGTTCTGTTCTAGTTCTGTTCTAGTTCTGTTCTAGTTCTGTTCTAGTTCTGTTCTAGTTCTGTTCTAGTTCTGTTCTAGTTCTGTTCTAGTTCTGTTCTAGTTCTGTTCTAGTTCTGTTCTAGTTCTGTTCTAGTTCTGTTCTAGTTCTGTTCTAGTTCTGTTCTAGTTCTGTTCTAGTTCTGTTCTAGTTCTGTTCTAGTTCTGTTCTAGTTCTGTTTTAGTTTTGTTCTAGTTCTGTTCTAGTTCTGTTCTAGTTCTGTTCTAGTTCTGTTCTAGTTCTGTTCTAGTTCTGTTCTAGTTCTGTTCTAGTTCTGTTCTAGTTCTGTTCTAGTTCTGTTCTAGTTCTGTTCTAGTTCTGTTCTAGTTCTGTTCTAGTTCTGTTCTAGTTCTGTTCTAGTTCTGTTCTAGTTCTGTTCTAGTTCTGTTCTAGTTCTGTTCTAGTTCTGTTCTAGTTCTGTTCTAGTTCTGTTCTAGTCCTGTTCTAGTTCTGTTTTAGTTCTGTTCTAGTTCTGTTCTAGTTCTGTTCTAGTTCTGTTCTAGTTCTGTTCTAGTTCTGTTCTAGTTCTGTTCTAGTTCTGTTGTAGTTCTGTTCTAGTTCTGTTCTAGTTCTGTTCTAGTTCTGTTCTAGTTCTGTTCTAGTTCTGTTCTAGTTCTGTTCTAGTTCTGTTCTAGTTCTGTTCTAGTTCTGTTCTAGTTCTGTTCTAGTTCTGTTCTAGTTCTGTTCTAGTTCTTATGCTGTTTAGTTTCAGTCCAGCTTTAATTCAGTTTTAGTACAAATTACTTGACTTTTCTATATCTACCTCCTAAAACTATTCTTTAGTTTTTTTCTTCCTTTTAGAAAATCATCAGTTGCAAAAATAAACAGTTACACACGATTGCTAGATAAACTATCCTTTCTTTTGTCTCTAATGCACATTAGTGTTTACTAATGTTTGTTCTGTTCATTTGCAGTTCAGTCTTTGTTTTTTTTTCTCTCGTTGTTTGCGAAAATCTACAACAATCTTTTTGTGTTCAAAGGCATGGGAAAGACAAAAAAGTTTAGCAGCAGCGAACATGCATTGATTTAACAACATTAGAGGCATTTGTAAGACTAGTTTAGGGAGATTTTGTGTGCAATGTATTTTGAAAGCATAAGGTAACAAAGTCTCTAAGCTGCATAAATAGAGAGAGTCAGTTTTAAAAGGGTAATGGTGATAAATGTAGTTAGGGATTTGGGACGGGTTAGAGAAGCTGTTGAAAAACTATAAATTCAAGAAATAAAATAGTTTTGGCTAAAAAATTTTAAGACAGTATAGGCAATTTGAAATTTTTTAAAGCAGGCTTATGATTAATGTTTTTTGAAAGATTTATTGGGTGTAATTTTAGCTTATATACAAGAATTATTTTAATGCTAATTCTTTTTGAAAAATTTTAATATTATTTATGTTTATTAGCATAAAACAATTAACCTTTCTCTTGCTGTTTTCCCTAGCATATAATTATTTTATAATTATTTATTAGTTTTTTATAATTGAATATTATTCATACGTTATGCCTCATTGGTTTTTTGACAAACACCAAAAAAACTAAGATATAATTCATATTTCCTTTTTCATTTTTTTTCCTTTTTTCTCTTAATGTTCTATTGATTTCTTTTTTTGATATTTTAATCTTTTTAAATTATAGTTTTATTCACCTCCCTTTACAATTTCTTCAGCAAACTTCCGTCTATCATTTCCGTTAGCAATTTAATACTCTTAAAATTGAAATAAAAAAATAAAAAATTGAAAATCTTTTTAACATGCCACATTACATTTTTCAAATGCATATCAATAGCAAAACATGCTGCTACTACTATTACTGGAGACACAGACATATAAACTCTTTTTTAGGCAACAGTTACTGGATTTAAATATTCTTTTTGTTGTTGCTGTTGTTGCTACTAATACAATCTAACAACTATTACTACTAACGTCTAAAGAACTATATCATTTCTCTATATATCATTATACTTCCTATTTTTAGTTAACTGTATAGACTCAATGTATGCTTAACTAAGCCTGCAAGTATTTTCGATTTTTTTTCTTTATTTGGAATGCAAACTATGCATAAATCTAATAGCAGTAACAAAAACTACAAATTTGAATTGTATATACAGAGAGAATTGAAAAAAAAAAAACATATAAAAAATTCCTTTACACTTAGAGAAATTTTTTGTAAACTATTTGTTAAATATTCAAGACTTTATAAAAATCTTTTTTAGAATTTCTTTATATTTTTTTTAGTGTCTAACTTTTCTTTCGTCCTACTAAGAATAGTAAGAGAGGCTGTTGAACAAATATATTCATTGCAACATTTAAACTACATTTTGGTTTCTTTATAAAAAAAAAGAACATTCGTGTTTTTTTTGGTACAAACATATGTATATATGCTTTCACATTTCATTTCTGCTTGAATGGCAAATAGTTACCAAAAGATTTTCTTGTTTAGTTTATTTCCCTTTTTTTTTTAACAATTTCTTACTGTTGCTCTATTACCATTTTTTTTTCTTATTTCAATACTTTTGAATTTCCCAGTCATTTGTTAGAAAATTTCTGAAAGTTTTTTTATTGTAGGTTTTTTCTTAAGAAAGGAATAAAAAAAAACCGTTAGAAAATATGTCTTGTATGCAAAAGATTTTGTTATAGATTTTGTAGGAAAGCATTAGAAAAAAAAAAAAATGTTAGGAAAAAACTAAATAAAAATTGAATGAAATGGAGCATATGTAGGTGCTGTTTAAAAATGTGGAAAAAAAGGAGATTTTAAAGAAATGCTATAAAGTTTAGCTTTGAAAATAGAATTAAGGCTTTAAAGCCTAAAAGTGGGCTACAAGTTTTGAATTTAAGTGTTAACGAATTATAGTTTAATTTAATAACATTTAAAGACCCTAAAAGTAGGCTAAGGATTTTATAAATGAAGGGATTTTAAGTTAAATTTTAAAATTGATTAGCCTACTTTTAGGCCATTGAAAACAAAACTTGAGAAATTAATATGATTTAATTAATTTATTTAATTAATTTATAATAAAAACAATTATTAATTCAAATGAAGTATGAACTTCAAAAGCCTGGTATCACTCTAAAGATTTAAAAAATTTAAATTTGTTGATTGCGCCTAAAAGTATTCATCTACAATTAAGATATAAATATCATTAAATAATTATAATTTTTAATTCTTAATTTTAAATCAAATATTTTAATAAAATACATCTTTAAGTTATTTGAAGAAAAATTAATAAACATTTCGTATGAAATATTTAAATCTTTAACTATATTTAAAATAAAAATTTAAATATAATAATTTATTAAAATTTTTATTTTAAATATATTTAAGGAATTAAATACTCTATAAGAAATCATTTATTACAGTAGAATCTAACAAGCTCGAATTGTGCTGAATTTGAAATTAAAAATTACAAAAAAATTATTTTTATTTTTGATTTCCAGGCTTTAAAGATATTATTTTAATAATTTTATCCAAAAAATAGGCAACTATTTTTTTTTACAATTTTGTCTTTTATATTTAGAAAATTTTTCGTGGAAAGATTTGGCGTTAATCTAAAATCAAAAGTTAAAAATCATTTAAAAACACAAAAATTTTTAGTTTTCTTGTAAATTATTCCATGACTTTTTAAGCCAAAAAGTAGACTATAGATTGAAAAACAATTAATGCCTTATATATAAATATTTAATTTTTCTTTAAGAAATATATAAATTTAACTATCTAAATTATTATAAATAAAAATTATTAATAATTTTTGTTTTTGATTTCCAAACTTAAACTATTAAAAACTATTTTTAATATTTTCAGCCTAAAAGTGGGCTAAAATTTTGGAACATTTATATATTACTGATTATTAATATATTTCGGTTTTAATTTTTGTTTACAAATTGTTAAATACAATTTAAAAACTTATACAAGTTTTGAGTTTTGTAAAAAATACTATAGAACTTTTTAAGCCTTAAAGTATGCTATAAAATTCAAAAACTAAATAAGCAAATATAAGGGGGTGAAAGTGTTTTGTTAACAAATTTTGTTCTACAAGTTTTTGTAGGGAAATTTTTAAAGAATTTTTTATTTGAAATTTATTTTATTGAACAAATTTTAGTGGTAAAATATTAGTTTGGATAAATTTTGAAGTGATTTTTTTTTTGGAAGACATTCAGAGAAGAAAATTTTTTAATGATGAAAAACGTGTTGAATATTTTTGTTTAAATATTGATTGAGATTTCCTTTCATTTGAAAAACGAAAATTTTTTATTAGTTAAAAAAAAAAAACAAAATTAGTGGTAAAATTTCTTGTTTGGAAAATTTGTATAGTGCTTTTTTTGGAAGAAATTTGGTGAAAGATGTTAATGATGAAAAAAGGCTAAGCATTCTATAATTAATATAAGTAATTAATTTTATTTAAATTCCTTTTTAAATATTTTCAATTTATATTTAAATTTTCTTTTAATATAAATTTTAACATTTGTATTTCTTATTAATTTAAAACTTTTATCAATTTTCTTTTAACTGAAAATTACTTCAACAAAATTTCCATATTTTCCGGAAAAAAATCCTTTCATTTTTCTCTAAATTTTTTTTTTGCTGCTTTAGTGCTATTTAAACACTGATTTTTCCCTAACAACAATTTGTGAAAAAAACACAAACTACTTGATTTCTTTTTTCCATCAACAACTAGATGTTTTGTTTAAATTGCTGTTTAAATCAATTTGCCTTTCAAGTATTAAAAAATATAAAAATTCCTTTCACTTCCCCCCTTTCTTCAATATACTCTTTAAAATGCTGTTAACCCTATTGTTGTTAAACAAGTAAAGAAAAGTATAAAAAAAAGCTTTTCAATTTTCACAAAAATATACTTATGACAGACCATTCAAATTTCCTTTTATTTTTTTTGTATTTCAACCCAGAAATATGATTCTTATGATTTTTTTCTGATTCTTTTTTTTAAACAGCTTTCCATGTTACATGAGATGTCCTTTTTTTAAACACAATTCATGAATCTCACTTAACTAGTTTTTTTTAAGATTTTTTTATTATTTTTTCCATATTATTGTTTAAAAGATGATGACGTTGTTGTTGATGATGATGATCAGAGTGAAAAAATATTGAAAAATGGGGACGTTGCTGTTAAACGAAGCGTAAACTTAAGAGGCTGGAAAGAAACCATACTATACTTAAAAACTCATCTTGGAAAATTCTTTTTTTTCTTGCTAGCTGGCTGACTGGTTGGTTGCTTGCTTGGCTGACTGGCGGAATGGTTGGTTGGTTGACTGGCTTTTCTTAAACTACAATTGTTTTGTTTGCATATAAATTTTTTTTGCTCAGTGTTGTTACAGTAAACAGTGCTCATTGGGGTAATGAACATTTTTAAAATTAATGTTGAAAATCCTGAAAAAATTGGCAATATCTCTGCCATATATAGACCGATTTTAAAGATTTGCAACAGCAAAATTTTCTTACAGAGCTTTTGATATATATATCATATATCTAAATTTTCAAGGGTCTTCAGAAACGCCATTTCAACCAACATATATATGTCACACATAAATTAAAAATTGTTTAAATATTTTTTGAAAAGCTGGAAAAAAATCTAACCACTGTGCTTTACTTTTTCTTCTAGTCATTCGTCTTATACTCCTGACTCTCCACACATATAAAATTTTTTCATATTTTTCTTAATATTGGTTTCAAGTATTTTACGGAATTTGTTTCTTTAAGAAAAAAAAAAAAAAAAAAAAAAATATCCAACCTTTTGTTATGGCAACCAGTTTAAGAGTACAGCACCAGCTAGGGAAGGGTTTAAGAAGAAAAACAATGAAAAAAAAGGTTGCAAGACGTCGAACAAAGATTGAAGAAAATTGCGCTAAGATACTTATCCTTGGCAACCGAACAACCATTATTATTTTTATTACTTATTTGCTTTTAATATATCACAAGCTACCACTACTGCTACTACTACTACTACAGCTGCAAGCAAGATGAATGAGTGACTATATGACTGACTACGGCTGAAGAACAGCTACTACCCAGTTAAAAAAAACTACCATTACTGTTGCTTTTTAGCCCACCCTCTACTCAAGCAAAAGAAAATATTATAAGAAAAGACAAAACAAAAAAATAATAAAGAAAAACGGATGTCGTTTTCCTTATTTTTGCATAATTTTCTGTTTTTTTTTCCTTTTTTATTTCATTCTTAACTTTGATATTTGAATATCAATAATTTTTGTTAACAAAAAAATTCCTCTCCAGCTTGTAGTTATACTGAGTTTGACCCTTGTTGATATTGAAAAATTGGTTAAAGAAATTTTTCAAGTATTTTGTAGTCCCACCTCTTTATATTAACATTGTTTTCTTTGCTTTTTATGAAATATTTAAGCAGGTTTTAGTATTTTAAGTTTTAAATCGTATCTATGTATAAAAAGAAAAAAAGAGTAAGTATTTTATAAAAACAACATTGTTCATAAATTTCCTTATAGCCTGGGTAATCACTGTCAATGTTTTGTAAGCAGACATCGTTACTAGTTTATGTTTATTTTTTTTCTTCTCTTCTACAACTTATTGTATGTAAATATATTTCACTTTTTCTCTTTCCTCTTGTTTCTTATAATAAGTGGTTGTGATTTTGATTTCGCTTCTTTTTTTTCGTGCTTAAAACAAAACTTATGATCCTTATTCAATGTCCTTACATTGTTATTAATAATAAGCTATGCAAAGTTTTTCTTATAGTCTTACTTTTTTTTTGGCGTAATTTCTATACGTCTTCTTGTTGTTTTGTGTATTAAGAAAAATTTTTTATAGCTTCGCAATATCTTCATATTTCTTAAGAATTTTGAAATGTATAAAGACAGAAAAAAAATTGTTATATTCTTTTTATTGTTTTCTGTCTCGCAGGATGTTAAGCTCCCTTTAAGCAAAACAATTAGTTTTTTTTTTATGACTTATAACAACTAAAGATTCGTTTATAATTTTTGTTGCAGATTTTCTTTTAAAGGACATTATAATAATGAAAATTTTTTAAAGAAAAAAGGAATAAAAAAATCAATAAATTAAGTATAAAAATCCCTAAAAGTATGCTAGAAAAAAATATCTTAAGCAACAGAATTTATTTATGGCTAATGAGGAAATAAAAAGCAAAATTAGAATTGAACTATAAATTAACCCGAACTGAACTAGTACTAAATTAAAACTGAACTAGAACTAAACTAAAACTGAACTAGAACTGAACTTTTTTTTTTTTTTTTTTTTTTTTTTTTTTGTATTTATTATTTATTAAAAATTTCAGATATATATTTACAATATAAAAATAATAAAATATAAAATAGACGTATTATTTAATAAAATAAAGAATGAAAAGAGTCTTCACAGGTGTATATGATTCCAGGTACAGCCATCCTTCAATTAATAAGACATTGAGGTGTTAATTTCTTCTTTCTGGTAGTTTCGTTTTATATTTTTAATTTAATTTCTTTATTATAATTATTGAATTTTTTATAGATGAATCCCGCAAAGCTTTTCAGCTTGTCTGCAGGAAAGTTAATAGAAATTCACATTGTTTTATAATTTTGATTGTTCATTGCAAACTTATGAGATATTTTTTTATTTCATTATATTTTTTGTAGTTGTTTTTAATATTCATGATATTTGTTGGTATTTTGTTTAAAATGGTAGGCAGTGCAACAGGAAGCGTGTTTCGCCCATATTCGTTAAAGAAGCGTTCTACTTTGAATCTTCCTTGTGATCTTATTCTCGTGTTATGAGCATGATCAATTGGTTTTAAAAATCGAGTGTCATTATCAAATTCTTTTATTATAGTTGTGTAGTAAATGTTTTTAATATTTAGTACATTTAAGCTTTTGGCAAGGTTGATTGTATCGTGTGTGTATGATTCATTTGTGTTGATTAAATTGTTATTGGTGTAGTGTTGATGTTTTTTCCATAAAATTTTTAGCAGGCTGTTTTGTGTTTTTTGTAGTGTACTATTGTATTTTACATTTCCCCACGCTGTTATACCATGTCGAATATAAGATTCAGCTAACGAAAAATATGCTTGACGCAGCACATCATAGGTGGCGCAGTTACCTAAGTGGTAGAGGACAAATATTGACTTTCTTAGTTTCTTTTGTAAATTTTCAATATGATATTTCCATTTAAATTTATTATCAACGATTACTCCTAGATACTTATAGGTATTGACCATTTCCAGAATTGTTGAGCATGTATCATTAGTGATTGTGCTGTTATTTGCATTATTGTGTAGGCAATTTGTGTTGTGGAACTTAATTTCTATATTAGATTCTGCGATATGTGGCGGTTTAATATGCATGATTTTTGTTTTATTAGCATTAATGATGATCCCATTGTCATGGCACCATTTTGTTGCAATATCTAATTGTTCCTGCATTTTATTTTTTGCGTCTATTATATTTCTTTCGGCTACTATTATGGCGGTATCGTCAGCATATGCAAAAGTTGTACCTTCTTTTAAGCACTTCAACATATCATTTGCATAAATTATATATAATATTGGACCTAGTTTGGAACCTTGTGGCACCCCACAGTTATATGTCACTTTGTCGCTTATTTTATTGTTTATTTTCACACAAAAATTTCTGCATTCTAAATAGCTTTTAAACCATTTCAATATGTTTCCTCTTATACCAATTTTTTCGAGTATTTCCAATAATTTTGTGTGTGAGAGAGTGTCAAATGCTTTGCTGAAATCGATAAATAGGACGAGGACATGCATATGGTGACTTAAACATTCATTAATATAATTTGAAAAATTTCCAAGAAGTTTGTTTATATTTTTGCCTTTTTGAAATCCAAACTGGTTTTTATTAATGATTTTATATTTTCTAAGAAAGTCTGTGAGTCTTCTGACTATTACTTCCTCAAGAATTTTATCGATTATCGAAAGAATAGCTATTGGTCTATAATTATTAAAATCAGATTTATCGCCATTCTTGTAAATTGGTCTGACAATTGATGTTTTGAGTATATCTGGTACAACTGATTGTTCTAAACTGGCATTTATTAATTTAGTTATAACAGGGGCAAAAATACCAGCATTTGTTTTGAGATCCCTAGGTCGTATTCCATCGGATCCGGCACCTTTTCTAACGTTGAGGGATTTTAAAATATGGAGAATTTCTTCTTCGGTTGTATGTTCGACGTATATCGTGTTAGTTACCGAAATGTTAGGATTAGGTATTGTTTTAATATTACAACTGTGTAAGATTCTTTTGACATTAGTATTAAAGTTTAAGGAAAAGTTATTTACAATATCTGTTAAATTTTCGTTTTTAAAATTATTCATTATAAAACTGTCTATATTTGTTGATTTTTTGCCAATTATTTCATTTATTAATTGCCATGTTATTCGCATATCATGTCTGTTCTCAATAAACTTATTTTTATAATATTTATTTTTTTCAAAAAGGATTATTTTATTTAATTTATTTCTAAAAGTTTTGTATTCGTTTTCATAAGTTTTTGTTTTTGCGATTATTTCGCCATTTTTTAAAAAGTTTATCCCTTATATCACAAGATTTTACAATATTATCATTTATCCAAGGAGTTGATGATCTTTTTTTTAACTTAATTTCTTTTTTTATTGATTTTTTATATATTTCACAAAATTTGTTATTAAATTTATTAAACAGGTCATTCGGGTTGGACGTTTGATTTACTAAACAGTTCCAGTTTGTTTCACGTATTTGTTTATTTACTTTATAATTCTGAAATTGTGGCCCTTGGTTTAAAAGAGTTTCCTTTCTCTGGTTGTTTACTTTTTCATCTACACAAAAAAATAACGAGTAGTGGTCAGATATTGTTGTTGTTATTATTGCAGCAACTATAACTGAACTAGAACTGAACTAGAACTGAATTAAAACTGAACTAGAACTGAACTAGAACTGAACTAGAACTGAATTAGAACTGAACTAGAACTAGAACTGAACTAGAACTGAACTAGAACAGAACTGAACTAGAACTAAACTAGAACTAAACTAGAACTGAACTAGAACTGAACTAGAAGTGAACCAGAACTGAACTAGAACTGAACTAGAACTAAACTAGAACTGAACTAGAACTGAACTAGAACTGAACTAGAACTGAACTAGAACTGAACTAGAACTGAAATAGAACTGAACTAGAACTGAACTAGAATTGAACTAGAACTGAACTAGAACTGAACTAGAACTGAACTAGAACTGAACTAGAACTGAACTAGAACTGAACTAGAACTGAACTAGAACTGAACTAGAACTGAACTAGAACTGAACTAGAACTGAACTAGAACTGAACTAGAACTGAACTAGAACTGAACTAGAACTGAACTAGAACTGAACTAGAACTGAACTAGAACTGAACTAGAACTGAACTAGAACTGAACTAGAACTAAACTAGAACTGAACTAGAATTAAACTAGAACTGAACTAGAACTGAAATATAACTGAACTAGAACTGAACTATAACTGAACTAGAACTGAATTAGAACTGAACTAGAACTGAACTAGAACTGAACTAGAACTGAACTAGAACTGAACTAGAACTGAACTAGAACTGAACTAGAACTGAACTAGAACTGAACTAGAACTGAACTAGAACTGAACTAGAACTGAACTAGAACTGAACTAGAACTGAACTAGAACTGAACTAGAACTGAACTAGAACTGAACTAGAACTGAACTAGAACTGAACTAGAACTGAACTAGAACTGAACTAGAACTGAACTAGAACTGAACTAGAACTGAACTAGAACTGAACTAGAACTGAACTAGAACTGAACTAGAACTGAACTAGAACTGAACTAGAACTGAACTAGAACTGAACTAGAACTGAACTAGAACTGAACTAGAACTGAACTAGAACTGAACTAGAACTGAACTAGAACTGAACTAGAACTGAACTAGAACTGAACTAGAACTGAACTAGAACTGAACTAGAACTGAACTAGAACTGAACTAGAACTGAACTAGAACTGAACTAGAACTGAACTAGAACTGAACTAGAACTGAACTAGAATTGAACTAGAACTGAACTAGAACTGAACTAGAACTGAACTAGAACTGAACTAGAACTGAACTAGAACTGAACTAGAACTGAACTAGAACTGAACTAGAACTAAACTAGAACTGAACTAGAACTAAACTAGAACTGAACTAGAACTGAACTAGAACTGAACTAGAACTGAACTAGAACTGAACTAGAACTGAACTAGAACTGAACTAGAACTGAACTAGAACTGAACTAGAACTGAACTAGAACTGAACTAGAACTGAACTAGAACTGAACTAGAACTGAACTAGAATTGAACTAGAACTGAACTAGAACTGAATTAGAACTGAACTAGAACTGAACTAGAACTGAACTAGAACTGAACTAGAAGTGAACTAGAACTGAACTAGAACTGAACTAGAACTGAACTAGAACTGAACTAGAACTGAACTAGAGCTGAACTAGAATTGAACTAGAACTGAACTAGAATTGAACTAGAACTGAACTAGAACTGAACTAGAACTGAACTAGAACTGAACTAGAACTGAACTAGAACTGAACTAGAACTGAACTAGAACTGAACTAGAACTGAACTAGAAGTGAACTAGAACTGAACTTGAACTAGAACTGAACTAGAACTAAACTAGAACTGAACTAGAACTGAACTAGAACTGAACTACAACTGAACTAGAACTGAACTAGAACTGAAGTAGAACTGAACTAGAACTGAATTAGAACTGAATTAGAACTGAACTAGAACTGAACTAGAACTGAACTAGAACTAGACCTGAACTAGAACTGAACTAGAACTGAACTAGATTATTTATTTCTTTTTTTACCTGTTTTTTGATTTAAATTTTTTCATTTTAATTTCTTTTTTTACCAAAATTTGTTTCCAAATTTTCTGTCACAATATTTTTGCAATTTTTTTTTGTTGCTTCCTCTCTAACAAACCACAATTTAAATATATAATCTAGTTTAATTTGAAATGCATGTTTTTTTTTCTGGTAACTATATTTGATACTATTTTTCCAAAATTGAAAAAACTATTAGATAATGTTGGAAATTTTAGCAAAAAAATAAAAAAATGCCAAAAATTATATAACAAATTTTGTGTTGAACCACAAAATTGTCATATTTGCCACAAAATGTCCAATTACGCGTAATAACAACACCGCAATTTTTGATAGTATTAGTTTGGTATACTATCAATAAAAATTTACATGTTATTGTTGGTATTTCAAAAAATAAATGTAGCATATGTTTAGGTAACGGTAGGAAAATAGAATTAAATTGAAATTGTTGAAAGAAATTTGGCACAAAAAAAATTAAATAAAATATAAAATTTTTTCTACATTTTACAAGAAAAAATAAATTTAATAAAAATTATAAAAAAATTTAAGGCCTAAAAGTAGCTTTATTTTGTAATTACCAAAGGTAGGCTTTAATTTTTGTTTGTAAAATACTTATAAAATCAGCCTAGAAATATGCAATTATTTGCATATGATCCTATGAATAGTTTTTAAATTTAGCTTTTTTTACATGTTTGTATTATATCATAATTAAATTGAAGGCATAATTTTGAGCTTTTAAATACTTTGTATATATTTGAAATAATATTGAAAAAAAAAAATATATTTTATTCAATTACAATTTTAAGCTTAATTAAATTAAATGCCTTAAAGCATACTTTCAAAAAAAGCATTTTCAATTTATTTATAATTTTTATATTAAAACAAATATCATGTGGTTTTTTCTTGCATTTTTTGTTGTTGTTTAAATACTACTAGATGGAAAATTGTCATTTAGTTTAATGTACCTTTCATTGGTTCAGTTTTTTTTGTTGTTGTTATATTCTACTGTTTATTGTTTAAACCAAACGACAACAAAAATCACTCTAACCCCATTATAATCATACACAAATAACATTTGATGTTATCGTTGGTTGTTGCTGCTTATTTACTTTATTAAAAATTAATAAATTTTATAAAATACAGAGATTGTGATTAAAATTCATGCCTAAGGCGTTATTTGCACGGATGCAATTTAATTTATAGGCAAAAAACCAAAAAAATTTCTATTTAAAATAATATTCTGAAAATCACGTATTCAAACAGGTATTTTTAAATACATTTACACACATACATTTAAATGCTTTATATGTATATGTATATGTAAATATATGTATGTATAAATGTGTTTATAAAGCAGGATATATTGTTTGTATATTAAACATTGAGGTTTTTTCTTTATAAATTTTATTTTGTTGTTGTTGTTATTGTTGTTGATGTTTTACCTTCATATGTAAACAAGAGATATTGAAAAATTGATATATTTGTATGTGTTTGTGTATATGTGTTTACATATAAAAATCCTGCCTCAATGCATTATGTAAATATTTAATTATTTGAAAAAAATGTTTCCATAACATTTTTACTGAATTGTAATAATATTTTATAAAAATTGTTTAATCTAAGAGCTAAGGGGGAGAAAATATTAATTAAACTAAAGAAATTTAAGTTTTTATTATATTTTTTAGAAACACACAAAAGTATGCTACAAATGTATATATTTTTAGTTTAGAGAAAATATTCTACAAATTGGGTTGAATAAAAAAAAGTTTGAAACTTTTAGGCCTGAACATTTTTCTAAGTATATTAGGAAAATGTTAAGGCCTTAAAGTAGGCTTTAAAAATTAAAAATTATTTATTTTAAATGTTTTTATTACAGTTTAATTTTAAATCTTATATATTCGAAAATTTAGTTATATAACTAACTCATAAGCTTTCAGATTTTTTTCTCAATTTGAAAATAATGATAAATATTAGCATACTTTAAGGAAAATATTTAATGAAAAATATTGCCTACTTTTAGGTTGTGTTAAATTTCTTTACTATTTATGATTGTAAGCATTTTCTTCCTAAACTATTTTTTAATAGTTTTTCAATAAAGAAAAGTTAAATTGGCATTTTTTGCAAGCCAAATATTATTACTATTATTTTTTTTAATGTTTAAAAAACCAAGACATTCGAATAGGCTTAATGCTAGTTAATTACGAAGCTTCTTCGTAATCTGAAATTGACTGCCATGTAGAATATAAAACAAGAACATTTAAATTCATATTTATCGTATTTAAATATTAAGTTTTTAATTTAATTTGTTAAAACTAAAGCATACCATAAGGCATATTTATTTTTAAATACCAATTTAATTGAAACTGTTGTGAAATTATAAGTAATTAATAAATGATTTTAAAAACTTTTTTCTTTACAATAAATAGGGTAGTCATTACAAGTTCTTTATGTCGTAGGAAATAATTTAAAAAATTCACAAAAAAAATAATATATTGAAAATTTTAATAAAAATTTCTCAAATGTTTATTAATACTTAATAAACATTTGAGAAAACATTAAAAAAAAAAAAAATTAAAAATTTCTCCAAAAAATATTTTTAACAAAAATTTACTGAAAATTTCAAAAAGAAATTTTTAACCATGGTTGTCATTGGTAGCATGTTCTTCGCTTTAGCTTTTTTAAAAGATAATAAAAATGGTTTTAAATTTAATTAATTTTAATTTTCTTAGAAATTATTTACCATTTTTCCCATTAAATTTTAATTTATTTTCACTTTTTTGGAAGTAAATATTAAGAACTTCCACTTCTGAAGTGACGAAAATGTTCTTTTTTTGAAGCTCTTGATAGTTTTTTTACTGCGTTTTAATAAAAATGTTCATTAAATATTTTAAAGAAAACTTTGAACAACAATTTCTTTAAAAACGAAAAAATGTTTCTAAAAAAAATAATAATTTGAATTTCATATTTGCATTAAAACTAATTACACTGGTCGACAAAAAATCCTCCACCAAAGACGAATAGTTGAACTTGATGCATTTCGATGTGCTAAACACGAATTCGCTTTCAGTTTTTTCTCATTAGGTCTGGATTTTTTTTTATGGGCGTGTCTAATATTTCACCCATAGTAAGGTCATGACTCTAGTATATTTCTTCATAACTCAAGAACGGTGTATACGATTGACATAAATAATAATGCTGCAAATAAAATAAGGCATGTATCTTCAAAATTGATGCACAAATCTAAAAAAAAATCTCAACCTGATGGGGAAAAAAACTGAAAGCAGATTCGAGTTAATCATGTGAAAATCATCTAATCCATATATTTTTTTGAAGGAGCAGGAAAAAAAAATTTTTTTGTCGACCAGTGTTATTTAATTTTTTTTTTAAATATTTAAAATTTTTGTTATGGTGTAGTATTTTTAAAATTCGTTGTAATCTTAAAAAATATAATTTTATCCTCTTGTATTTTATTATTATTATTATTTTTTTTTTTTTAATTTATGCCATTTATTTAAAATTCTATGACCAACAAATCTTTAATTATTAAATGGTCATTATTTATAAATAAATTTATATAACAAACATGGTAGTTTTAATCATCAATTGTAATTTTTTTTATTTTTCAGAAAAAACTTCAATATTAATTACCATAAGCTTATGATGGCTATAGTTTTTTTTTTTTAATAATTTTAATAAAAGTTAAAAACATACAGAGGATAAAAATAAAAAAATCAATTTTAGTTAATGAATATTGAAAAAAATAATAATAATAAAATGAAATAAAAAACTAAAATAGTAAAGAATTAATAAACTTAATTATATAAATACATAAAATTAATTTTGAGAAAAAAACAAGGAATTAAAATTTATTTCTTTTTTTTAGCGAAAAAAAAACTAATTTAAAATATATTTTGTTTAAAAAATTAATTCATTTTAAATTAAAAAACAAATTAATTAAAATTTATTTTAAATTAAAAAATAAACTTTAATTTCATTATTTTTTAGATAAAAAATTAACTTAGATTTATTTTTAAACTCAATTTAATTTTACATAAAATTAATTATTAATTTTTTGTTTAATTTTATATATTTTTGTAACAAAAATAAATTTTAATTTTTTAAGAAAATTTATTTAAAATTAAGTAATTTTTTTTTTTTTTTTTAATTTAAGTTTTAATTTTTTCCTTTTTAAAAAGACCAAGATCTTACTTTAATTATGATTTAGCTTTGTCTGTGACATCCTTTTGCTGTTTTATTCTTATTTTTGTCATTTTTATTTGTTTTTTTTTCTATTTTCTAGATTATGATGACAATGATTATTCTCAAGATTTTCTTGTTATTTTTTTTTCTTCGAAACTTCAATTTTAATGACAGTTTTCTTTTAGTTTTGTTTTTTTCCTTTTTTATTTTTTCATTATATTATTTTTGCTAAAGTATCTCTATTTCCACTTGACTTTGCCGGCTGATATCTTAAGCTTATGATGAGAGAGTAAGTGGTTTGAAAACATATCTATCAGCAACTCAAGTTAAAGATATTTTTGTGTAATATGAAAAAAAAAAAAAAATATGATGTTGAAAAAGACAAAACGCCTTAAAGTAGGCTTGAAGAAATAAAATAATTTGTTGACAGAATGTAAATTCAAATTTGGGTAAAATAAATGACAATATTATTTAATTGATCTGTAATTTTTAACATACCCTTAGGCTTTAAGTTGATGTTAAAAATCCCTTAAATTATGCTTTGAATATAAAAATATATTTAATTCTTTAAAGTTTTCTTTTAACTGCTTTAGTTTTCTGTTTTTAATTTATTTCATTGACTTTTAATTATATTACTTTGCTAACATATCCTTAGGCTTAACTTTTCTTATTAAAATCCCCCTGAAACTATGCTTTAATTTTGTTTTTTCCTTATTCTTAGTGTAATGAAGAAGTGTTTTGCTTTAAATATTTATTTTAATTTAAGTAAATATTTATTTAAATTTTAAGCCTACTTTTGGGACTAATACATAAATAATTTCATATAGTCATATGAGTAAATGAGGTGTTTAAATATCACTTACTTAAATGTAATAATAACTTTATCATGTTAAACATTTATGCTAATGACATAACCGCAAAATATCACAGACAATCAACTAAACATATTATACTCATATTACATAAAGAGAAAATTATATAAAATAAAATGAAACAGAGACGTAGTTGAAGTATGTTAAGGAAAAGCCAAAAAGTAGGCTTTAGAAAATTAAAATATTTTTTTTAATAAAAAAAGAAAATGAATTTTAGAGAATTTTTGAGGAAGAAGTAAAATATATAAAAAAAGTCGTTAATAGGCCTTAATAAAGTTTATAAAAAGTGTATTTTTTTAAATGCCTAAAAGTAGCCTTAACAAGTTGAATTAAAATTTAATTGAGCTCAAAGCTTAAAGTGCCTTTAAAAATATTAAAAAAGTTATGAATATTAATAATATTTGATAGTTGTAGATTAATTTTTTCTTGTGCCCCTAAAGTATACTTTAATTTTTGTTTTACTAAATCCCTTTAAAACTCCTTCTCTGTTTTCAATATTTTTTCTTTTCAAAACAGCTTATTAGCTTAACATTACTCCGTAATAATAATAATAATACTTAGACTTTTGCCAATCATAACCTTACCATATTTAAAAGCTTAAATTTCAAAATAAATATCACAAAAGTACTTGTAACTAATGCATTAATATTAAGTAAATATGCATAAGACAAAAACTTTTGCCGTCATGTCAATTATACTTACAACAAACACCCTTTGCATAACACATGTTATGTTAACAATTAAATGTTAACACTTGCAAAAAAAACTTTAAACTTCTTTCTCTTTGCTAGCAAAATCATATACATAAGTATATGCCTAATAGTATGCTAAACAAATATACAACATTAAAGTTTACACTTATATACTACAAATATATAAAACTAGAAACATAAATAAATGGTTTGTGGTTTCTCTGGTGACTTTCATAAATTTTTGCTAAAACTAAAAAAATTGCAAAATAAAAAAAATAAAAAAACTTTATAAAGTTTTTCATTAGGCTGTTGCCATTATGTTCATGTTCATATTTGTGTTCGTGTTGTGTCATTGTCATTATTCTTCTAAGCCTGTATATATGCGTGCATGTTTTCAAAATTGCACTGCATGTCAGCGTAATTATGTTGGCATTAGAGTGTTAACAGTTCAAAAATTAACATGTCTGCGGCTGTGTTTTGTGTGTGACTCTTTCTCCTCTTTAGAACGTTTTTCTGTAGGCATTTAAACAATTGCCTTGAAAATGAATTGTTATTAGAAAGTCTCAACCAAGTGTTACTACCACATACATACTTACATACACTTAACACATTAAACTTACAATTATAAATGGCATACATTTGTTAGGGAAAGAGAGAGGTTTAATTATCATGTGAAGCATAATTTTTTGTAGGTGTTAGGGTAAATAATTCGTTTGCACTAAATGTTTTAGTTTTAGAAATAGGGTTTTTTTTTTTTTTTTTGCAGATTTTCATAACGTCATACATAAATCTAGAAAGAATTTTATGAGGTAATTTTTTTTTGTTTTTGTTTTGGAAATAAACAACTTAATTAGAATATGAAGGGAAACTTAAAGAGTTTAAAAAAAAAAAATTAAATACTTTTAGGAATTAATTTTCAAATGAAATAAATCTTTAAAAGGCTATGAAGTATTATTTCAGAAATTTTACATATTAAGTTATTTTTTTTTAATAAAATATTTTAATTTTTTCTTTAAAATACAAATTTTTTAGATACTAAATCATCAACAGCCTTCAAATGTTTATTTAGTTCCAAAATAATGTTTTTCATTGCCAGTTCATTTGAACAGGCTAACAGCATATCATCAACATAAATCGCAATAATGTTTAAATTTGAACCATCTCTTCGAATATATACGCATGTATCTGATTTATATCGTATAAAGCCCATTTTCAGCAAAATATTTGTTTTCTTGTTCCACTCATGTCCGGCCTGCTTTAAACCATAGAAAGCTTTCGTTAATTTGCAAACTTTGTTGGGGTAACGTTTGTCTTCAAACATTGGGGGTTGTGACATATAAACATCATCTTCTATGTCACCGTTTAAGTATGCCGCTACGATGTCAATATGATTTACCAGCAAATTCAATTTCGCTTATAAGGCCAACTACAATCTTATAGTGGAATGACGAACAACAGGAACAAAAGTTTTTTTTGTAGTCTACGTTTTTCTACTTGAAAACAGCCTTGAGCAACAAGTCTTGCTTTGTATTTCTCCACTGAACCATCTGGTTATCGTTTTAAAGCAAATACCCACTAGCAGCCAATTACATTTTTATCTTTGGGTTTATCTACCAGCTTCCAAGTTTTATTTTTTTATCAAAGAATCAAATTTTAGTTGCATAGCTTCTTTCCAGCTTGAAGAATTTTCAGATTTTAATTACGTTATTTTTAAAAAATTCAACAAACAAATCATTTTCTTCTTTATCTGTAATAAAAATCTTTACAAATGATTGTTCAAAGAAAATAATGTCACGAGAAATAATTACACTGGTCAACAAAAAAATCCTCCCCCATAGACGAATAGTTGGACTTGATGTATTTTGATGTGCTAAACACGAATCTGCTTTCAGTTTTTTTCCATCAGGTCTGGATTTTTTTTTTTATGGGCGTGTCTAATATTTCGCCCATAGTAAGTATATTTCCTCATAACTCAAGAACGGTGTGTACGATTGATCAAAGTGATACACCAAAAGATGCATACTAATAATATCTTCAAACTTAACTTAACTTAATTTTTTTGTGTGCCCAATAGTTTCGGAGTTATTTTGAAATAAGTGTCCGAAAAAATTCATTTTCATGCAAGATTTTAGATTTTTTTGTTACTTAAATTTGTTTTAATAAATGAAGACATCTAAAATGTTACAGTTTATCATCTTAAAGCTGGTAATGCTGCGAATAAAATAAGGCATGTATCTTCAAAATTGATGCAGAAATCTAAATTTTATTCACAGTTAAGTAAAAATACCCATTTTACATACAATTGAGCAGAAATACAGTGGTGGCCAAACAAAATTTTTTTTTATTTTTTCTTGAAACAAAAATAGGTGGACTAGGTGCATTTTGACCAGTTAAACAAAAATCTGCATTCATTTTTTTTTTCTATCGGGTACTGATTTTTTTTTTTATGTGCATGACTAATATCATCACTTTATTCAGCGGTCACATTATAAAATTCGAGAATGGTTTGTCAAATTTAGGCTATAACTCAAAAACTCTTTACACGATTTTGTGTAAGTGATACATCAAAAGATGCATACGAAAATTGTTTTCAAGGTATGACAACAATATTTTTCATTTGCTCAAGAATTTCAAAGTTATGGATCAAAATTTTTACCACTTTTCAAAAAAATAAATGTTAAAATTTTCGGTACTAATTAGCGAATAACTACGGAAATATTTACTGGAAAAAAAATTATATAAATTCAGCTCGAAGACAATTTAGGTCGCTATATATTATAGTTCAATTTATCTTAATTGGATAAACTGTTCTCGAGTTACACAAGTGTGACTGCCTAAAGGCGGGGTCATAGTAGCCATGCCCATAACAAAAAATCAATACGTGATAGAAAAAAAGTTAAAGCTGATTTTTATTTAGAACGTTAAATTCCATATAATCCACCTATTTCTTTTTATTTAAAACGGAAAATTTTTTTTTTTTTGCCCACTAGTATATTTCCACCTAACTATAGGTATACATGGGTATCCAAACTTAACTGTGAATCCAATCAAGGTTTGTGCATCAATTTTCATGATACGTAGCTTTATTTACTCGAAGTTTTGCCAGCTTTGAGATAAAGGTGATAAACTGAAATATTTTTGATGTTTTCACTTTTAAAAAGAAGTTTTAGTAAAAAGAAGAAATCTTGCATTTAGCATTAGACAAATTTTTTCCGACATTTTTTTCGAAATATCTCCTAAACTATTAAGCGGATAAAAATTTGATAGTAGAGCGATTTAAAGCTAATTTTATTCCGCATATATCATTTATATAAATCGTGCATACCGTTCTCAAGTAATAGTGGAATATACTCGAGTAATCGGCATATTTAGGGCACAATATTAGACACGCCCATAAAAAAAATCTCGACCTGATGGAAAAAAACTGAAAGCAGGTTCGAGTTTAGCATGCGGAATTCCATCTAGTCTACATATTTTTTTTTTGAAGGAGCTCAAAAAAATTTTTTTTTGTCGACCAGTGTGATCAATAAAAAAATAAAACGTGATCATTAAAATATTGATATCTCCTTTACTTTTCGGGATGCTGCGTTTAATTCATACCAAGCACTTAATAAGGACTGCGCACGAAAAAAATCCGTGCATGCAAATCTGCTTATAGAAACTAACCCAGTGGCCGAATTTTTTTAAAATTATATTTTTATTAATGACTGTTATGTTCAAGTTCTAAACATAAAAGAATAAATTAGTTACTGTTGAGTTTTAAGGAAATATCTGATCTTTTACGAAATTATTCTAATTAAAGGTTTTATTGTGTTTCGGACACTTTTTTGGTCGAATAAGTACACCAATTTTTAAACTCCGTTTCATTTTATGCTGAGCTTTTAAATGTCCTTTAATTTATTTTTTACTAGAGTCCAATATCTTTCAACTGCACGAAGTTTCGGACAATTTGATGGAGTAGCCTTTTTCGGTACAAACTCTTACAATTTCTTTGTTACAACTCTCTTGTTTTGTTGTTGTAATGAGAAGAATCGGAAATAGGCCAGAAAACAGTGGATACACTGAATTTTATTAGGAAAGGGAGAAGTCTTTTCCAAACGCACTCATTCACGTATATTTCTGTGTTAATGCAACCATTTTTTAATAATGAAGTGCTTTATGCCTGTGTATGCATATGACTTTCCAAATCAAAAACTTTCTCGGGAATTTTGATTTCTTTGATACACAAAATTTTTCTGCCATAATACCTCTAGCATCTGCGTCATATAATTCCTGGCTAGGAAGTTGAAAAAAGTCACCCTGTAAGAACGCTTCATCGTCTACTATACAGAAATAAAATTTCTGAAAAAATTCGTTCCAAGTACTTTCATGTTATTTATTTACCTCCAAATTCTTGCTTGCTTCAGCCTAGACTTCCTTTAAAATTTTCTGATAAAGATTTAAAGCAATTAACTTTTTGTGACACTTTTCTTCCAGAGATGAGGTGATTTTCTCTGAAAATCTTTTCTATTTTGCCTGAGTTCTACAGCCTGAAGATACTATTTGTCTTCCATTACCAGATTACCATTCAGTCATCATGACTTCTTTATATAATATTATGACCCAAGAAACGGCATTTTGCGGCACAACAGCCTTCCTTGCAATTATTTTATATGACCAATGCAAGATTTCATGAAAAATTTTAATTATGTGTTTAGATGTTTTTAGTTAAACTTCCACTTTAAGAAAAAACAATTTTGCTATTACCATGAAACACATGGCAAGTGAGCATAATGGCAAATACAAACCTGTTAACAGAATTATTAATTTTTCACTACATCAAAAGTTATAAGCCCAAGAGCATGCACGGATTTTTTCGTGCTTAGTCCTTACATACCAAGCATTCTTTGCTGTTGCGCAATTTTTGATGTGGATTAGCTTACTCGGCTTAACACTTAGGGTAATTGTTGCAAGCGCCTTACTATCGTTATTTTTCCAAATAATTCTCCGGACAAGCCTCTACAATTGTGTTCCATAAATCCATTATGATGAGCAAACTTTTTATCTGGATGCACCATATTGCGTAGTTATCGCCATTTAATTTTTCTGTACTTGCAATACCACTCGACATTTTGTTTTTTAACTCCGGTAGAACAAATCAAAAAAACCAATATACACCTTTTAGATATAAATTCACCAAAAATTGTATTTTATTGTTGAAAACGTTAAAACCACAATAACTCCAAACTTGGTTACCAGGCTTTTGGGCCCATAACCTTTGTTAGTATTTTAGTTAAAAAGTATTTGTGAAAGTTCAACAATAAAAGACCGTTGAGTGGTATTCAATATTTAACAATAGTTTTATTAATATAAAGCGCAAGTATTAATTCAATTTGACCTTTACTGATCGATGAAAGTTATTGGAATGAAAAATAACAATTTATAAAAAATTTGTAACATTTATTCTTTTGACAAATAAAACATAGTTGTATGTATTGGGCTTGTGTTCAGTGTTGCAAATTCTCAAAAAAAAATTCATTTTCAACATTTTCTAAAAAAAGGATATATGAAAAACTTTTTCTAGAAACGAGTTAGACGATTGAAATTTTATATAGTGATAGATGTAATAAAACCTCAAATTGTCTAGAGACTTTTAAGCAATAAAAAAAAAAAAAAATGAAATTGAAAAATGAAATTCACCATATTACCATATTACCATCTTACTATCTCATCGACATCATATTACCATATTACCGACAAATAATAAAATGTTCGCCTTAACGTATGCTTTCATATTTTCACATATATAAATCAAAAATTTTTTCATACTACGAAAATTTGAATATATAAAAAAAACAATCATAGCAGGCTTTGCTTTTAAAAAATAAACAACAACAACAATTCCATATTTACTTATTTTTTTATGTGTGTATATACAAACTGGCTGCATATACAAAGAACAACAACAACAACACTGTTATTCATTATATTACTTCTGTTGCTAACTAAACTACTTGTCTTATAGGCAAAAACGTCACTAATAGTCATTACAATGCTTAATATAAATGTTTGTGTATGTATTTATGTATATTCTTAACAGATATGTTTTAGTTTTTAAAAATAAACAACAACAATTCCATATCTATTTATCTTTGTACAGACTGCATATACAAAGAACAACAACAAAAACACTGTTATTCATCATATTACTGCTGTTTCTAACTAAACTACTTGTCTATACAAAAAACAAAAAACGTCACTAATAGTCATTACAATGCTTAATATACATGTTTGTATGTGTATTTATATTCTTAACAGATTTTTTTTTGGGCCATAACTCTGTTGATTATGAACGAATTTGGTTTATTGAAAAAAACGAAATTTTGTAAAAACATTTATGACTGATCTATATAAAAATAAAAATCTGTAGCTTGAACAAGGGCTTCAAAAATAAAAAAATCGTTTTCCCCGATATCTCAGTTATTACTGAACCGATTTATTTAATTTTTTCAGAACAAAAATTCAGAAAATAATTTCCAAGCCCCCTTTAAAAATTCGAAGTACCTGGTATATGTAGAGGCTTCAGAAACTGAAAAACCGGTTTCAAAAACCGATTTTTAAAGCATATCTCCGCCATTTATAAACCGATCCTGCTGATTCAAAAAACCGAAATTTTATAAAAATATTTGTGACCGATCTGTATAAAAATAAAAATCTATAGCTTAAACCAGGGCTTCAAAAAATAAAAAATGCGTTTTGTCCGATATCTCAGTTATTATTGAACCGATTTATTTCATTTTTTCAGAACAAAAATTCAGAAAAAAATGTCCGAGACTTTTTTGTAAAAACGAAGTCCCTAGTATATACAGGGGCTTCAGAAACTGGAAAACCGGTTCTTAAAACCGGTTTTTTTAACATATCTCCGCATTGTATGAACCGATCTTGCTGAATTCCAATAGCAAAATTCTCGAAAGCATTTCCGATCGTTTGACATATATATTATATATGTCAGTTATCGGTGGGCTTCATAAACGCCATTTCAACCGACACACGGACGGACGGACATGGTCCTATCGTTATCATTTCTTACAAGGATCCCGAAAATGTAAACTTTTCTGCTCTCTGACGAAAATTGTGGGAATTACAAACGGAATGACAAACTTATATATACCCTTTACACCTGTGGTGAAGGGTATAAAAATAATAATAAATAAAAATTTTTAAAATAATTTTTTACTTTATTATTTTTTTTGGCTTAAAAAAAAATTCAAAACTAACTTATGTTGAAAATAAAAACAAAATTTTGCTTAATTTTTAACACTTTTTAATTTTAATTTATATTTACGATATGTATGTTTATTTAATATTTTTGTTGAAATCTAACATATTTTTATTATACAAATACAATTTATGGTCTTTTGAGCATTTGAAAGAGATACAATATTAAACTAAAATTAAATAAAACTTTTTTTTATTTTTTTTTACAATTATAATACTAATGTAAAACTCTATGTTAATATGTTAATTAACAACTAAAGTTATTTGAAATTAGAAAACAAAACCATACTAAAAAAAAAATTATGTATAACTAAAATTTGAAAACTTTATTATTATGCACGAAAAACTAAACTAAATAAAATGAATTTTATTATTTAAACTTGTAATTTTTTTTGTTTTGTTTTATACACTTATTTAACAATTATTTTATTTTAATTTTTTTCAAACAACTAAATGGAATTAAATTGTATATTTTAAAATGAAATTGTTTTATTGAGGGGGGGATATTATAAGAGTGAGTATTGTAATTGTTTACATGCTAGAATTGTAATAATATTTGTTAAATATTAACATATATAAACATATTAAAATGCTAGTAAAAATGCAGGTTTTTATTTATGCTGCCTCCATAGAGCTTTGTTATTGTTTATTTTAAAACAAAAATTATTTTTTTTTTTTTTTTGGGAAAAAAATGTTTAGACTTCAATATTAAACCAAGCGAATTTTAAATATAAAATATGTAAATTTTTTATTTTATAATACATTTTCATGTATCTATGTTTATTTTACACAAACATTTATACACACTAATACATATTAAAATATTTGCATAAAATAAATGAATAGAGTAATACAATTGTTTTTATTTAGAAGAGAAGATTTAAACACACATACCTGTACTTATACATATACAAACATATGTACCTATACATTTATATAAATATATTTATAAATGTGTTAACTGTTGTGTATTTAATAATATAGAAAAGCTGAGTTAAGGATTTTTTCCCCTAGCATCTGTGTATGTATGTGTATTTAAGTTAATTGTGAAAATCTCGCTTTTAAGCAAATAATAATTGTTTTATGTTTACACTTATACTTATACACACACAAACACATATGTACATATGTGTATAAACATTAATGTATACACTTATTACATAATTTGTTTTATGAATGCGTGTGTTTGTATATGAGAGTTTGTTTATAAATGCGTATGTATAAGTATAATTACGCAATTGGTATTTTGTTATGTTTGATTTTCTAGCCAGAATTTGTGGATCGCTAATGAAAATTTTTAGGTTTTGTTTACATTATATATGAATGTATAAAAGTACTGGTAGTTAATTAAAATTATTTGTGATTAGCATATAAATAAAGAACATACATAAACATATGTACATTATTAGAACAAAAAAACAAAAAAAAAAAAATGTTATTAAAGTATAAAAATAATAAAAAACAAAATTAAATTCATAATAAATAAAATGAAACTGAAGAAAAGAATTCAAATGTAATATTTAAAAAATTGTTTAAGACATTTTCGAAAAAAGGATATAAGAACAACTTTTTATAACACTTAAAAAAAATTTAATAGTTAGATAGACTTAATTAAACTACAAGTTGTGGAATAGAAGAATTTCAAAATTATTTTTTATTTTCGAAAAAAAAAAAATACAATTTTTTGTTCCATATTTATTTAAAATTTTCAGGTTTTGAAGTTTGGAATGTTAGAGAGTAAGTTTAAAAGCTTTTAACAAGATTTTATAAAGATTCCTAAAAAAGGATATATGAAAAATTTTTCTCAGGATCCAGTTAGAGAAAATATATTTTTGTGATTAAATAGATTAATAAATGCTGCGAATTGTTATAAAGAAATTTTTAAAAAATCTTTTCTAATTTCAAAAATATTAATATGTTTTCAAAAATGTTTAATAAATTATTTAAATTTTTAGCTGAACAACGTTGGAGTATAAGTTTGAAAGCTTTTAACAACATTTTAAAAATTTTCTTAAAAAAGGATATATAGAAAACTCTTTACAGGATTAAGCTAGAGTAGAGAAATTTTGTAGAAAGATGGATTAATAAAATTTACAAATTGTTATGAAGAAATTTTTAAGAAATCTTTTTTAATTTCAAAAATATTAACATCTTTTGGAAAATTTCTAATAAATTATTTAAATTTTTAGGTGAACAACGTTAGAGTATAAGTTTGAAAGCTTTAAACAACATTTTAAAAATGTTATTAAAAAAGGATATATGGAAAACTCTTTATAGGATTTAGCTAGAGTAGAGAAATTTTGTAGTAAGATTGATTGATAAAATCTACAAATTGTTATTAAGAAATTTTTTAGAAAACTGCTTTAATTTCAAAAATATTAACATGTTTTGGAAAAATTTTAATAAATTATTTTAATTTTTAGGTGAAGCTTTTAACAACATTTTAAAAATGTTCTTAAAAAAAGGATATATGAAGAACTCTTTACAGGAATTAGCTAGAGTAAAGAAATTTGGTAGTAAGATTGTTTAAAAAAATCTACAAATTGTTATTAATATATTTAAAAAAAATCTTTTTTGACTTAAAAAATAATAACATGTTTTGGAAAATTTCTAATAAATTTTTGAAATTTTTAGGTGAAGACCGTTAGAGTATGAGTTTGAAAGCTTTTAACAACATTTTAAAAATGTTCTTAAAAAAGGATATATGTAGAACTCTTTACATGATTTAGCTAGAGTAGAGAAATTTTGTAATAAGATCAATTAATAAAATCTACAAGTTGTTATTAAGAAATTTTTAAGAAAACAGCTTTAATTTCAAAAATAATAACATGATTTTCAAAATTTTTAATAAATTTTTAGTTTACGAACGTTAGAGAATGTATTTTTTTTAAATAATTTTTTTAAATTTTTAGTTTAAAAACGTTAGAGAATGTGTTTGGCAGATTTAAACAGCATTTTAAGAATTTTCTTAAAAAGGATATATGGAGAACTCTTTATAGGATTTAGCTAGAGTAGAGAAATTTTTGTAATAAGATCAATTAATAAAATCTACAAGTTGTTATTAGGAAATTTTTAAAAAAATCCTTTTTAATTTCGTAAAAATAATTTTTTTTCGAAAAATGTTGAAAAATATTTTGTATTTTCAGTTCTTAAATGTTAGGAAATGAATTTGGTAGCATGAAAAACGTTTTTTAGGTTTATACAGGAAAATTTAAAATTTTGTAATTATAAAAATTACTAAATATTACGAGATCTTATAAATAAATTTAAAAAAAATATTTTTTAGTTTCAAAAATATGCATATATTAAAAAAAATATATTATAAAAATTGATGTATTTTGGTTTAAAAGGTAAGAGAATGATTTTGAAAGCATTTAAAGGGATTTTGTTATTAAATGGAATAAAAGGATATATGTACAACTTTTTTTAGGATTATGCTAGGGAAAAGAAATTAAATAATTTGATAGACTAATGAATGCTACGTATTGTTATAAAAATATTTTTTAAATATCTTTTTTAATTTCAATAAATATTAATATTTTTTGGAAAAATTTTATTAAAATTAAGTATTTGGAGGTTTTAGGATGTTAGAGAAACACTTTAGAAGCATTTAACAAGATATTTAAATTATATGGAAAAAAGGATATATGGAAAACATTTTATTGGTTAAAGATAAACAAATGAAATTTTGTACAAAGACGTGCCTAAGCAAGCCTCAAATTGTTATAAATTTTTTTTTTCGAAAATTTTCAAAAATCTAATAATTTATGAGATTTTTAAAAATTTTTTAATAAAATTTTATTTTTTTAATAAAAATTTTAAATTTTATTTATATTGTGATTTAGCAACATTTTTAACTTGAAAATGGATATGTGCTCAACTTTATAAAGGCTTGATTTATAACATTGAATAGTCCTATGAAAGTCTCAAATTCTGCTAAAGGAAAGTTAAGAAAAAATGTTGTGGTAAAGACAAATTATTTATAAAATTTCCTACAAATTATTTAAGAAACTTTTCTGGAAATAAATACAAGATATTTGTAGCAATTTGAAAAATTTCATAAAAAAGGATATATTACAAACTTTTTACTGGTCAGAGATATAGCATTAAAATTTGGTATCTAAATAGACTTTAGTAAACCACAAATTGCTATATAGAAAAATTTTTAAAATTCTTTGTTCTTTGAGAAATTATTTATAAATTTTGGAAATTTTTTTTTAAAACATTTTCAGGGAATGATTATAGGCTATTTAAAATAATTTTAAACATTTTGTTAAAAAAGGATATATGAAAAACTTTTTACTGATTATAGATATAGAGTTAAAATTCGATATATAGATAGACTTTGGCAAACCTCAAATTGTTATGTGGAAAAATTTTACAAAAAACTTTAATTTATTAATAAATTTTTTAGAAATTAAAAAAAAAAAAAATTTTAAGTATTTACTAGGAGCAAGTTTTTACTGGTAATATACAGAGAAAAAATTGGTTTAAAATTTTTTCTATTTCCCCTCCTTTAATTTTTCTATCTTAAATATTAAAGTTAATTATTTGATTCCTTTCTTTATGTTGCTTAAATAGCCCCCATTTACTCCTTTACTTTCTCTTTCTTTGATAAAACAAATTTCTTTAATAATTATGATTAACTCTTTTGTTCATCATTAATCACCACCTAAAAGTATGCTGTACTTATGGCTAAAAGATTAAGTATTATCTGGCCAAATAACACTTGTTCTTTATTACCTACAAGTAATTTATTTTAATCAATTTGAGTAATTGTTCTAACAAAATATTATAAAACTCTAAGATAAATATCATAAATCATAGCATACTTTTAGGCTAATAATGTAAAAAAAAAAAATGATAAACGAAACAACAATGAAATTATTAAAATGAAAAATAAAACCATAGTAAGAAACTTTAACGTCAAGCTATATTTTATTATTAAAAAAGAACAAAGGGTTGTAAAATTGTTAGGGGGAGGAGAGAAAAAACCTTAAAATTTTGTTAAACAAGGATATATAAAACATGATGTAGTAAAGTAAGCTTTTTTGTTATATAAATGACAAGCAACAGTTTTGGATAACAAACAAAAGAAACCCAAAAGGCATAACATGTCATTTTAAATATAATATTTTAAAATTGAAATTTAATAATCAATCATATTTTTTCTGGTTGTTGTCATTTTAAAAACTATTTTATTTAGCCTAAAAGTAGGCCATATTTTATTTAATATTTTTATATGTTAACGACAGGTGTTAATGAAGTGTTTATTTTGTAAATGTCATCATATAAATGTTTTTTTTTTTTTAAATTTTAACAAGATTAATGTTTAAGTTATAAGTTTAGGGTTTTATTTATTTATTTATTTATTTATTTTTTTGTTGGTATATATTTATTTTTGTAATGCTGTCTAAGTAATAGCAAGTAATTTTATAGGAAAATGCAATTAAAAAGTTTTATTTTTGTTTTGTTTTTTTTTTTTTGCTTGAGAATTTTAACAAAATTATAAAACTTTCAGTTTCTATTTGCTTCAACTTCTTCTTAAGTTCTAGTAGTGAAGCTAAAATATATAAAACAAAAAGCCTTTTATTATAAATAAACCTAAAAAGAAAAACAAAAAGCGAGAAAAAAACTTTATCGTTAGTGCAACAAAAATGTCATCATTTATCACAAAATAATTAAAGGTTGCATAAAGGTTCTTTTTTTCAGCGCTTATTTTCCTTAAAAGTATTTATTTTCTTCGTTTTTTTTTTTGGTCGCAAAGTTTTGTTGAGCTCTAAAAACTTTGATTTTTTGTACTTTTCCAAGCAAGTAAACAAAATACCAGACAATATCTTCTACAAAAAAATCCAGGTCTGGTTGCTTAGTCTTAAACTGTTTTTTCTCTCATTTCTGATTATTTTTTGTGTAAAAACCAATACGCAAAAGTTTGTTAAAATGTTGTTGTGTTGTTTTCTATTTTTTTCTCGCTCATTTTCCTATAACCTGCCCAAAAAGTTGTTTGAAAACTTCAAAAAATATAATTTATTACACCTGAGTAAGATAAGACATGTAGTAAACATTTCTGCAAAAAATATAGAAGAAATCTTCTTTGAATAAAAAGAAACAGTGAAATTTTTTGGAAAATCAGAAAAAAACATTGGCATACACTTAGGCACTTATGACAAAAGTTTTTTTGTATTACCATTGCATACTTTTGGGAGAGGCCTTTACAGGTAAATGTTTCCAAAAAGATAAGTTTTGTTTTTATTCATAGGTTATGAAGCAGAATAAATATACAAAATACTTTACTTATCTTAAGGTATAATGTTTAATACAAAACATGTTAAATTAAGTGTAAGTAGCAATTATTGATGTGATTAAGAATTGCTGCCACAGACAGGAGAGAATGTATATATAAAGTTTTCTTTTAAGAGGGGGAGGGAAGGAAAAAAGAAAGTTGTTGGTCATAAGTGTATTTTTTAAAGGTAAACATTTAGGGGAGCTAAATTAATCAATATTTATGATAAAAATATTTTATAAACGCTTTAAAAAAAAGCTAAAAAATTTTGTCAAGAATATAAACTCCTTAAAATATACTTTAATTTCTTTATTACCAACAATATTTAATAAGATATAATTATTTAAAAATCAATAAAAACAATTATACATAATTATTTTAACATTTTCCATTCATTATTTAATAAATTTTGTAGTATATTTTCAGGCTGCCCTTAAATATTATTTTTCTTAGCTTACTTTTAGGGTTGTTACTAAAATTACGTCTTAATTCATTCAGGTAACTTTTTGTGTCATTATTTTTAAGTCTGAAAGTAAATTTTTTAAGACAACTTGGCTAATTTTGTAATATTTTTTTTTTTTGTATAATAAATTTGTTTAATTTTAAATTATTTTATTTTAGTTGCTTGTGGTTTTATATACAAAGGGAAGCATTTATTATGTATAAAAGATAAAATTATAAGACAACTTGGCTAAATTTTGTATTAACTAATTTTTGTAGTATATTTTTAGGCTGAAAACAAAATTTGTGCATAATTTATTTGAAGAATAATATTTGGGTAATTCGTTAAATGTTAATTTATTTAAATTTGGTTGTTTGCGGTTGTTTCCATAGGTATATATTAGAAGGAAGACTAAGTAAAAGTTTGTAAAACTTATACAAAATTCAGTTTGGATTCTAGTTTAAAATTTATCTAATAAAAATAATATTTTTTAAATGTTTATTTTTACGTTTTAAATTTTTTAGACAAGAAGACATTTTTAATTTGTATTAAAATTTTTTAGATAAAAAAACTTCTTTTAAATTTAAAATATTCTGAATAAATCTAAAAATTTTCACAAAATTTGTCTATAACAATTTGTCAATTAATGTGGTCTATTAAAGCCACAAGTTTAGTTAAGTTATCGCTAACCAATAAAAAGCTAATCATATACCCTTTTTTCTAAATAAAATAAAATTCACAATTTTATTACAAATATATGTAACTTATGATATAAATACTTTAAAATAAAATTTTAATTAAATAAAATTAAAATTTTCGAAATTTTGTTGTAAAATTTTTAATAAATAATTATTATTTTAAAAAAATTCTTTCATTACAATTTGTAGTTTTGTTTTAACTATATATATACCAAATGTGATTGCAATATTATTAGCTAAAAAAAGTTTTTCACATATCCTTTTTTGTAATTAACAAAATATTCAAGTTTTTCCTACGAATTTCGAGCATTTAGGAGCTCAGTATCTTGAAACTAATTTTTACTTAAATAAAAAATAAAATTTAAACTTTATTAGGCCCCATTACTTTAAAAATGATAAAAATTTCGAAAAATTTTATTACAATTTGTAGTTTTATATCAACTATACATATAACAAATATTTTTGCAATAGTAGCAGCCAGTAAAATGTTGTACACATATCCTTTTTTCTAGTTGAAGAAAAATTTAGTTTTATTTTACGAATTATATTATTTCTATGCTAAATATGTAGTTTTATGTTATCTATACAAATACCAAATTTCATTCACATATGACAATGCACTTGGAAGTTGGCCATGTATCCTTTTTCTTAATTAACGAAAAATTTAAGATTTTCTTTTGAATTATAATAATTTATATGACAAATACTTTAAAACCTATCTTCAATTTAATAAAAAAATATATTTAAAATTTTTGTAACCCCAATTTTATTAAAAAGGATAATAATTTTGTAAAGTTTATTACGTTACAACTTGTAGTTTTATATCTACTATACAAATATCAAGTTTAGTTGCAATATGGCTACCTGCAAAAAAGCTTGTCATGTAGCCTTTTTTTTAAATACAAAAAAAAAAAAAAAAAAAAAAATTTAATTTTTCTTTCGATTTAAGATAATTTGGTTTCTAAATAATTAAAAAAATATCTTTTAGTAAATATAAAATAAGAATAAAATTTTTTAATGAAAATTTTTTGTAAAAAGGATAATAATTTTGTGAAATTTATTTCAGCACAATTTGTAGTTTTATATCAACTATACAAATACCAAGTTTGGTTGCAATATGACTGCCCAGAAAAAAGCTGGTCATATATCCTTTTTTCTAATTAAAGAAAAGTTTAATTTTTTTTTGATTTAAAATAATTTGGTTTCTAGATAATTAAACAAAGATTTTTCAACAAATAAAAAGTAAGAACAAAATTTGTTAATGGAAATTTTTCGTAAAAAGGATAATAATTTTCTCAAATTTATTTCTTCACAATTTGTAGTTTTATATCAACTATACAAGTATTAAGTTTGGTTGGAATATGTCTACCTGGAAAAAAGCATGTCATATATCCTTTTTTCTAATTGACGTAATATTTAGGATTTTCTTATGAATTATGGTAATTTGGAAGCTAAATATTTTAAAGCATTATTTTTGTTTAATAAAAAACAAAATTTAAATTTTTTTATCTTTAGTTTTCTCAAAAAGGATAAAGATTTTATGAAAATTTTCCTGCCACAATTTATAATTTTATATTAACTATACATATACCCACTTTTAATAATTTTAAATCACATTGTAAAGAGTTCTCCATATATCCTTTTTTGTAAAATAAATAAAATTTTAATATTACTTTCTAAATGGAGTGATTTTAATGCTAAATTTCCTTGAAATAATTTTTATTTTAATAAAAATTAAATAATAATTACTTTTTATCACAAATTTCTTTAACAAGGATCATAATTTTTTGAAAATTTCATTTAAATAAGTAATTTCACCAACCAAACACTTATTTAATTGAGATAAGTTAAAAATTTAGCTTTTTAATTAAGTAATGGTTTATTTCTTATAACATATTTCAGGGGTAAGTTGTAGAAATAAATTTATAAATATTTGCCTACTTTAGGTGGTTGCTTGTTTTACAACATTGTAGCATACTTTTTGGCTTTTATTTAAAAATTTAAAGCAGTACAATAAATTGGTTAATAAATATTTTTTTTATAAATTAAAAAAAAAAAAAAATAATTAAAAAATCCTTTGCCTATTTTAGGTGGACAATTGTTATATAATTTTGAAGCATACTTTTGGGCTATAATTTATTAAATTGTGGCTTTTATAAGTTAATTTCTTTTTGAAATTTAAATAGTTTTTTTTATTGGATTTAAATTAATTAAACTAAAATTCTTTGCCTACTTTATAATGAGAAATGTTATAAAATTATGTAGCATACTTATTGGCATTAATTAATTTCTATTTGTTATTTTTAATGTATATTTTCGTTAATTTTTTTTGTAGCATAGTTTTCTTTAAAATTGTGTTTTCTTTTACTTATGTTTTTTTGGTACGGCTCTAGTATTTTTGAAATATTTTGTCTAGTATTTTTTTTGTGCTGCTTTGTCTTGCAACATTTTCTAACATAAACATCTAATATGCTTACTATGCTTTATATTTTTTTCTTACCTATTATTGTTGCAATGTTGCACATTACAAAACTTTGAAATATTTCTTACGTTTTTTATTTATTTCTTTTTTTTGTATGTGTGTTAGGCGAATTGTTGTTATTTTCTTTAGCAGACAGCAAGACAACAGCCAGCTACGTTAGGAAAATTGTTGTCGAAATAGCTCTATGAAAAAGTTTGCATGTTTTTCATATTTTGACGCGCAAAATAATTTTTTTTCCTAAAAGTATTTACACACATAGACAAAAAGGACGTAGAGTAGCAGTAAAAAAAAATAACAATGTAATAGATACAAATATATTTATACAAATATTTTATACAAAAGGTGAGTTCTAGGCACGTAAAGAATGTTTAAAAGCAGACACCTTTACATACACATGACATAACTTCATGTAAAAAAACGAAGGGAAAGAGAAAAATATTACACATACACACAAGGTCTAGGCGACATTGGTTGTTTATTATATGAGAGAGATAACTAGTGTAAGGAGTTAAAGGAGAGAGTGAGAGGAGGAAAAAGTGCGAAGGAAATTATTTAGCAAAAGTGTCAGAATTTTTTTTCAACTACCTCATTGCTAGAGAATTTGTAATTTTTAATGTATGAAAGTATGGGTGTGTTTTTTTTTTTTTCATATATTTCTTGTTTTTTTTTTTTTTGTTGTTTTCTATTAAAATGAAAACTTTATTTATGACGTTGTTTTTCTTTTAAGTTGTTGCAATATGCTAAGGTGTCAGGAAGGAAACAATGTAGCAAATACTTTGTAAACATATTTTTATACTTTCTTTTATATTTTTTTATTTCTTTCATGTTGTAATTTTGTGCCAAGAAAAGGTGAAAGAATTCTGATAATGTACTTTCTTTATTTTTGGTATTTTCTTTTTTTATTTTAAAGAAAATAATAATAAAAATAGTCAAAAAGAAAAAGGGTTGTTAAAAAAATAAAGATCTTGAAGAGAATTTTTGTTAAAGTAACAGACAAACATCTTTTTTTTTATTATATAAAGAAATTTTAAGTAAAATAAAAGTTTTAAATATTAAATATTAAACTTTAAAATTTTATTTAATTTATTTTTATTTTTATTTTGCATAAATATTTATATATAAAAGTCTGCTACATAGTTTGAATAAAAAAATGTAGCAAAATATTTTTTTAGCATTTCAATTCAGTTTTTTCTTTTAACGACAAACGAAAAAAATCTCTTTCATTTTAAACTGTCAAATCACTGTCTGTAAGCAAAGCTTGTATGACAAAAACAAAAAAATCTTTAAATAAAAAATATTCTATATTTTTTGTCTTTACAAACACCCACATAAAAATTGAATGGAATTAAAATATCTATCTGCACATGTTGTTCGTTCAGTGGCAAAAGAAATGATGCATACTTTTCGGGGTTTACCACTGAAAAAGTATAGAGATAGATAGAAAAAAAAATAATGTTCACAAAATTAAGTGACACTTGTAGACGACAAAAATATAACCCAAGCATATATCACAAAACCTACAGAGTTTGCCCGCCGCCACATATGTAGCTTAAGTGTACAGAGTATTTTTTTTTTATTCTTTTCCTTTTGCAAACAGGAAAATATGTGGTGAAAATTTTTGAGGTTTAAGGCAAGATAAAATGAAATATATAACGGAAATTTAGAAAAATAATAAAAAAAGAATATAAAAAAATGGATTTGTGTACTTGGTCTGGAGATGGTTTAATTTGCAAACAAATATGTGAAGAGAGAAAAAAAAAACAAATATTTAAACTTTAGTTTCATAGAAAAATGAAATAGAAAATGTAATTTTTGCTACAACAAAATTTATTACAATAAATGCTAAAAATTTAATATTAAAAAAAAAAAAATATTTTAGATAAAAATATTAAAAATTTCAAATTCAAATATTTTTACAAAGAATACCTTTTTCTACAGAATTTGTACACCACATTTTGTCATTTAGCGTTATCTTACTATGTACTAAATTTTATTTAGTTAGAGCGATTCGTTTGAGAGCTGGCCATATATCCTTTTTCTGAACTTAAGTAAAATTCACAATTTTATGCATAATTTGTTACCTTAAGGAAACAATTAAAAGCCAGTAAGTTTAATTCTTGAGAAATAACTAAAATTTCGTTAAGAAAATTCAAAAATTCTGCAAGAGGATAATTTTTTTTTAAATATATTTTGGGTTTATGACACTAAGAATATAGAAAATAATATTTAAGAAAATTTTATTTATTTATTTTTTTTTTAATTTTTTATATTAAAATTTAAATATCTTTGAAAAGTATAATTATTCTTCGTAGAAAATATGACTACAATTTATAGTTAAGTGTCCGTTAAATATATACTACATTTGATTGAGTTACTGCTATTAGTTTTAAAGCTGACCATATATCCTTTTTCTGAATAAAAGAAAAATTTACAATTTTGAGCATGATTTGTTAGCCTGAGTGCGAAATTAAAACTACTTTTCAAGAAATAACCTTAATTGTGTTAAACAATGTTAAAACTCTTCTAAAGGACCAGAATTTTTTTATTTCAAAAACATTTTTAGTTTATGACACTAAGAATATAGGAAACAGTATTAAAGAATATGTTTATTTTTGAAAAGTTTTTTTTTTAATTTCTCACATTCAAATTCAAATATCCTTGTAAAGGATAGTTGTCTTTGGAAAAAAAATTGCACTACAATTTAAAGTTAAGTGTGCTCTAAATATACACCAAGTTTGATAGAGTTATCGCTAGTAATTTTAAAGCTGGCCATATATCCTTTTTTAAATAAAAAATAAATTTATCTTTTTAAATATAATTTAAAGTTTGGAGAGTAAAATTAAGGCAAGAAAATTGATTTTGTTCACAAATAATTTAAAATTCTTTAAAAAATCTGAAATTCAACAAAAGAATAAAGATTTTTTAAATTTCATAAACATAGATTTTTCCATTTTATTTTCTTTACTACTCTAAGAATATATAAAAAATATACAACAAATTTTTTAATAATCGAAAAAGTTATTTTATTTGTTTTATTTTTTTAAAAAGTGGAATATCTTTGCAAAATATTATTATTTTTCTCAAATTTTTCCACTACAATTTGCAGTTAGCGATAATCTAATTATATATCAAGTTTAGTTAATTTATTTCTTAATGTTTAAAAGCTGGCCTTATATCCTTTTTATCAAACTAAGTAAAATTTGTGATATTTTTAACTTTTATACATTATTTATTAAACTCAATTAGAAAAATTACTTTAAATATTTGAAATTTTTCTTAAAAATAAAAATTTATTTCATTTGATAACCTTGAAAAGGATATTATTTTGCCAACATTTTTGCTAACAATTTGTGAAAGGTGATGCTCCAAGTATGTACTTAGTTTAATTAAGTTAGAGCTAATAGTTTAGGAGCTGGCCATATATCCTTTTTCTGAAACAAATTTAAATTTATGATTTTTATACTTTTTTAGCTGTACTTATTCCAAAAGTAATAAATTATTTTAAATATTTAGAAATGTTTTTAAAATTAAAATTTATTTTATTAAATATCTTTGAAAATTTTAATATTTTAACAAAATTTTTGCATCACAATTTGTGAAAAGGGGTGTTTCAAAATATGTATCAAGTTTGATTGACTTGGAGCTAATAGTTTAGGAGCAGGCCATATATCCTTTTTCTAAAACAAAGTAAAATTTACGATTTTTTATACTTTTGTAGCCGTATTTATTCCAAAAATTAGAAATTATTTTAAATATATCAATATTTTTCTAAAATAAAAATTTCTTTTATTAAATATCTTTGAAAATTTTAATATTTTAACAAAAATTTAGCATAACAACTTGTGAAAGTTGATGCTCTAAATATATACTAAATTTGATTGAGTTGAAGCTATTAATTTAGGAGCTGGCCATATATCCTTTTTCTGAAACAAAATAAAATTTTAGATTTTATACATATTATGCTATTCTATTGAAAAATATTAAATACTTTATGATTGATTTTGTATTTTTTTTTATAATTTAATTATAAAAATTGTAATTATCCTACCAAAGAATATTTTTTTTATTTTAAATTTTTATTACATGACAAGTCTTTAGGGTTCTATTCATGTGGTAAAAAATATTTGAAAAATTTTTGTTAGGGAGAATAATTTTCATATGTCCTTTTTTTAAAATTTTGGGAAAAATTAAAAAATTTTTGCACTACAATTTGTAGTTTCAAATACTCTATAAGTGACATAAGTTTCGATTATTTTGGGTAAGTATTATAGAACCCAGCCATATATCCTTTTTCCAAAAAAAAAAATTAAGTTACTGTTTTCTTAGCTTTTTAATTATATTTTAATTTCGTTGTTAACAATTAGCTTATTGCAATTGAATTTTCTTTAAAAATAGTTAAATTTAGGTTATAAGATCTATTTTAAAACACGATTAAAAATAGTTTTCATATTTATTTATTTTTTTTCAAAAAAACAATTTAAATATTTATGTTAAATATTTTTATGCCAACATTCTAAATCTAACACGATATATACGAAATTTATTTCAACGATATTTTAAGAATTACTTACATGATGTTTTAAATAAAAGGAGTGTTTTCTCTATTACTACAAACATTTATATGTATATTTGAGAATAAAACATGAGAGCTACAAAATATAATTTATGACTATATATAATATTCTTTTTTTTTTTTTTTTAGAAAAAAGTATAAAAATATTTTTCAAAGTTTTGTAATACATATTTTTCAAGTACTAAAATAACAATATTTGTACACGAAATAACAAAAATATTTTTTACATGCAATCACTACACATAAGAGTAAAAGAAACAGCAGGGGCAAAACAATACGAGTATGAGGGTGTAAAATTATTACAGAACAGCAGCGGCAATAGTAGTTGTTGTAAAAAAAGGACATCAATGACATATAGTAGTAATATGGCTAAAAATGCAATTGTTTTTCTTTTGTTTTATATGATTTTTGTATATTTGCCAGCAAATAGCAGCAGCAGAAATTCTAGTAGTTTGTGGTAAAAATGTCATAAACAGCTTTTGTTTTATACATGAGAGAAAAAACTATTTGTTTTACGTTTCATTTCTTTTATATTCAGTTTTTGTGTTTTGTTGTTATTATTATTGTTGTCGTTTTGCAATTTTGATGAAATAGACAAATTTGCGTTTTGTGTGAAAATGTCATAACCTCAAACAAATGGCAAGAAGTTTATACATTGTTTCACAAAAAAAAAAAAAAAAAAAAAAAATTACACATACATTCCAAATTTCTGTTATAGTTTAGTGTTGATGGAGAAATGTTTTTTTTTTTCTCAAAAGTAATAAATCATATGCATAGACATAAACAAAAACCAGCCGTTAAAAAAACATAACAACAATAACTTTTTTGTTGTAAAACTCTCACAGATTTTTGTAATTTTGTTGAGAAAGTGTTGCCGCTTGCATTAGTCACATGAGAGTAATATGATGAAGACTTTTAAGTGTTGGTCTTAAGTGTAAAATGGTTTGAACGTTCGTCGATGCATGCTTGAATGTATGTGACATTGTTTTTTTGAAAAAATAACTCTTTCTCTTTTTTTGGCCTTGATTTAAGGAAAAATTTGTTACATTATTTTTTTGTTTTGTAAATTTTTATGAAATTTTCATACTTCCGTTTTGTTGATGATTGTTGTTTGTTGCTGTTTTTTTTACATTTATATCCTGTTGTTTGTAGTTTAGGTAACAGTTTTGACGTGTGAAAATCCATAAATCATGTAAAAAATATTATTTTAACAAAAAACAAAAGTCTGCATCAAAATAAAATACAACAAACAAAGAATGAATTGGAGAGGAAAACAAATTGAAGATTTAAAATTTCATGTGAATGGGGAAAAACTATAAATTTAAAATAAATTTTAAATCTCAATATTTTTTTTTTTTTTTCAATTCTTTGGCAATATAATTTATAAAACAATACTAGAAACTGAGTTTATTTTGTATAAAATGGAAATGAAAAATTATTTAGAATTAATTTTTGTTTAAAAGTAATTTTTTTCTAAAATTTTCAAAAAAGGATATATGAAAAACTTTTTCATTAACATAAAAACCTCAACAAATTTTCAGCACATGAATAGATTCTAATAATCAAAAATTGTTATATTAAAAAATTCGTATCCTGTGGCAGGATAATTATTTTTTTTTTATAAAATCTGAAAAAAATTAAGAAAATCAATAATTTCAATAATTATAGCAAAATATATTAAAAATCAAGAATTTTATTTAGTTTCAGAAAAAGGATATATGACCAGCTCTTAAACTATTAGCTCTATTGTAGTCAAACTTTGCAGATATTTAGATTACCCCTAAACACTAATTGTAATGCAAAAATTTTGGAAATATAATATCATTTTTGAGGATAATATATAAAATAAAATTAGACCTTTTGAAAATTCTCAAATATTTTTAATAGTTTGAAAACAGTTTTATTATTTTTAAATGACCATAGCAAAATAAGTTAAAAAATCAAGAATTTTATATAGTTTCAGAAAAAGGATATATGGCCAGCTCTTAAACTATTAGCTCTAATACAATCAAACTTTTTAGATATTTAGAGTGCCTCTAAACACTAATTGTAATGCAGAAATTTTGGAAATATAATATCATTTTCAAGGACAATACGGAAAATAAATTTTAATTTTGTTAAAATTTATAAATATTTTGTAATATGTAGTTTGAAAACGGATTTAATATTTTCCAATGACAATAGCAAAATTAGTAAAAAATCAAGAATTTTTTTTAGTTTCAGAAAAAGGATATATGGCCAGCTCTTAAATTATTAGCTGTAATTCAATCAAACATAATATATATTTAAAGCACCCTTAAACACAAATTGTGATGTACAAATTTTGGAAAAATATTCAACTTTTCAAGGATAATACATAAAATAATATTTTGATTTTTGTTTAAATTTCCAAATAATTTTAATATTTTATAATTTTGTGCAATAAGTTTGATTAAAAAAGTAATAAAAATTAAAAAATTTTAATATATATCAAAAAAGGATATATAATCTGCTTTTAAACTGTAAGAAGTAAGTCAATTAAACTTGGTTTATGATAAAATTATTGCTAAACACAAATTGTAAAGCAAAAATTTTAATAAAATAACAATCCTTTTTGAAGGATGCTCGATTTTAAATTTGAAAAATTCATAAATATCTTTTCCATTTAAAAAAATATATTTAGCGGTATATCCCTAAATTAAAAATGTTTTTTCCCAAAAAAAAAAAAAAAAATAAAAATTTTATTTAAAATAAAGTTATCCTTTTGAAAGATTTCTGACTTTTTCAAAAACAATTTCAGGTTATTTGTTTAAAAAGCTATTTATTGAGTTACCATTTTATCTCTAATAAACAAATGATGCTTAAAATGAAAATTTTTATTTTTGTTTAGAAAAAGGATATATGGTCAGCTTTTAAACTATTGAACATAACTCAATCAAACTTGGTATATATTTAGAGGATACTTAACTACAAATTGTTGAGTAAATATTTTGGAGGAATAATAATTTTTTTCAAGGATATTCGATTTTCAAAATAAAAAAATTAAAATAATTTTTTCCATAATAAACAAATTTTTATATATTTGGCGTTATATTCTTAGAGTCATTAATAAACTAAAAATTATTAAAAAAAAAAATATAGTTATACTTTTGCATAATTATTGAAGTTTTTCAACAAATTTTTGGCAATTTTTTTGATAAAGCAATTCCTAGTTTTAAATTTTCTCACAAATAAAAAAAAATTGTGCTTAAAATTATAAATTTATTATAAAGGATATATATGGCCAGCTTTTAAACTATTAAACATAACTCAAACAAACTTGGTATATATTTGGAGGATCCCTAATTACAAATTGTTGAGCAAAAATTTTCTTTCTTGGTTTATTTGAAATTTAAAATGAAAGTTTAAATTATCTCTTAAAGTATTAAACTATGTTTTAAAATAATATTTTGTTGTTGCTTTTAATGTTACTAAAAAGTGGTAAAATTTTCTTAAAACCCAAACAAGGATATAAAAACAATTTTTTAAGTAAGAGACTGGGAACTCTAAAATGAGGGGAACATATTTATAAGACTTTAACACGAATTGTAGTGTAACAAAATTTGGAAATTTTCATAAACATTTCTAGACAATTCTGAAAAAAATAAACATTTTTATTTTTTTTTTATTTTTGTAATTTTGTTTTATTTATAAATGAAAGTAATTTTCTTTGATCTTTTCAAGGTTAATGTTAAATATTTGTTAATTTTCTTTTATTAATTATTTATCTTTAAATTTGATACTTTAACTAAAACTTTAAGCAATTTCCCCCTTAATACATTATTGTTAATGTTCTTAACATTAAAATACTTTTTTTTTTAGCTAAACAAAATTCCTAATTAAAATTCTTTGGAAAAAGAAAATATTTTAAATTTCACTTTTTTTTATTTTAAACTGTCTAATGTTGTCTATAATTACAAGAATTTTCTTTTAACAAATAAACCCTTCTTCTAACCTTCATCCTTGTTAAAGTTTAAATATACAATATAAAAAAAGAATTTTATATATTTTATCATGTTTTTCTTTTAAGTAAACAAGCAAAAATATTTACCAAATATCCTTAACAAACAAATGCTCTAAACCAAGTCTTGATATCCTTTTTTTTTTGTATTGACTTTCATCCTTAGTCTAAGCAGTGTTTGTGTTAATGAGTAAAAACATTTTATAAAATACGAGTAAATTGTATAGAGAAACAGACAATCATGTTTTCAAATTATTTTTTTTTTCAATTTTCTAAGGATAATAATTGCTGATTTTTAACACAATTGCTTGGCAAAGGAGTTGTACATAATAACAAAATTGTTGTACGTTTTATTTGCCTTGTTGTTTCTATTTATTTTTTTGTTTAATACTTTATCACATTAAGTTAGCTGTAGTAGTTTAAAATTGTAAGAATTTTATTTATACAGTTTTTTCTCGTTTAGTTGAGTAAAATAACGAAAACAATTGATATCCTGTTACATACTTAAGTTACACCCCTTTTTATCCTAAACCACCTTTTTCTCTTTTAAAGCGAACATCTTGTAAAGGATTTTTTCTGGTTGTATATAGATTTTTTTTTTTGTATTTGGTTTCGCTTAAATTAGTATTTTATTTTTCTTTTCCTTTGTTTTTCATTTCCCATCTTTTCTTATTAACTTTTTTTTGTACGCTTGTAGAGGTAATATCCTGTCTTGATGTTGTTATTGTTTGATTTTTTTTTGCTTCACGTCTTCTTAAGTTATCTTTTGTATTTGTTTGATATTTTTTTGTTTCTGGGTTAAAAAATCCTAATTGAAAGAGTTAAACGAGTTGTGTTTATTGTTTGTTTCTTTTTATTTCATTTCTTTGAAGGATGTATTTGTATATTTTTGTTGTTTTTTTTTTGGTGGAAGGGTGTGTATGTGGGAGTTTTCTTTTGTTGGCTGGCTGTTTATTTTGTTGCCAAATGTTTGTTTTAATTTTTATACTTTGTTTAAAACAGAAAAAGTTGCTTTATTTTCTTTAAAAACAGAAAGCACATAAAAATGTTAAATCTTAATTAAACTTAAAGTTCTTAAGAAAATTTAAGAAATAATATTATTTCTTATTAAAGAAACAAAGTAAAGATTCTAATAACAAACAATAATCTAAAAAAATTCTCCTTTGAACTCTCAAAAAACATAAAAAAATTTTTATACTAAAAAAGGATATTGAGTGAAGTTTTTTAATACTAAATATAATGAGTTGAAATTCGGTATATCTATCGAAAAGACTCTAAGGCAAATTGTGCTATAAAAAAATTGTCAACTTTCAAGTCCTTTCCCAAGATAATTGGTAAAAAATTAAAAAAAAAAAAAAAAATATTTGTACACCTTGTTTGAGTTAAATTCTCTTTTCTAACTACTTTTTTCTATAAAATTTGCGATAAATTAAAATTTTTTGTAATATTGTTAAAAAGGACATTAGGCAATATTTTCCTATAGTAGAGATAAGGCTTTGAGATTTGGTTTATGTACACAATAGACTAGAAGACAAATTGTAGTAAAAAAATAATTTAAAAATTTTAATCCTTTGCCAGGATATCTTTAAAAAATTTTAAAGAAAGAAACTTTTTTCAAGAACTTGTTGTTTTTGTTGCTTTCCTATACTATTAACAATTATAAAATTTGAAAAAGAACCATAATATGTTTTTATTTAGAAAAAAGGATATTAGGCAAAGTGTTGATTTTTACCAAATAACGCTTTGTAATTTGGTTTATATATTAAGAAGACTTTAAGTCAAATTGTAGTAAAAAATGTATTAAATAATTTAAATCTTTTGCCAAGGATTAAAATTTTTGGAAAAATTTTAATCCTTGGCTAGGATAACTACCGAAAATATTAAAGAAAAAAACTTTTTTCAATATTTTTACACATTTTTTGCTTTTCTATACTCCAAATATTCATAAATTTTAAAACAAAATTAAAATTTTTACTAATACTGGAAAAGGATATTAGAAAAAGTTGTAATATATTTAAAATATCGTATGGAGATTTGGTGTAGATAATACTAAGACCTCAAAACAAATTGTAGTAAAGTAAGTTTCTGAGATATGATTTTTTTTTCCAGCATAATTGTTAAAAAATCCAAATTTTCATAATATTTTCAGGTAAAAATTATATTTTAATATTTCTGCTTGTTGGAAAATTATATCAGAAACAGATTTTAAAACGAAACAAAACCAAATACATCTTATAAAGTAATAAATTAATTTAAACTATTTAACCCTTTAAAAATTTTAATATATTTTATTTTCGTATTTAACCCTTCAATTACACTATTTTTAACTTAACCTATTATTATTTTGTATTATTTTTTCTTACTTCTAGATTTTGTCTTTTACTATTTCTTCTTTTAATTTAATTTTTCCAACAATAAGACAAATTACAAAAATATTACTTAAGGACATTATAAGTTTTTTTTCCTTTCTCCTTTCATTTAGCCATAAGGACTTTTGCAATTGATTGTAGGGTAATTAATTATCAATTGAGAAGAATTTTTTTTTAGAGCGGAAAAAAATTTCAACAAGTCTAGCCAATTATAAAGAAAACGCAAAAAATATATAAAGAAAAAAATTTATAATTAAATGGTGTAATTAATAAAGTATTGGAAAACTTACGGCTTTAATGGGACTGTTAGTTTCTTTTGAATTAGGGAAACTTACCTGAAAGAAAAATAAGAGAAAAGAAAATTTAATTAATATAAGAATTGATACAAGAAAAATAAACAATATATATAATAACAATAAATAGTATTTAATGTTTATATATTTAAAATTTTATATAAAAGCCTGTAAATAGGCTTTACTTAATTTAAAACAATATAAAGTATGAAGAAAATTAAATAATTAAAGGCGCCTGTAAATAGGCTATATTTTTAATTTTTTGAAAACGCCTTTAATTAGGCTTCACTTTTCACTTATAATAAATTTAAGTTTTTATATATTTGCTTTATTATTTTTATAAAACTAAATTATAAAATGCCCGTAAATAGTCTATAGTTTTAACTTTTTTAAAACACCTTTAATTAGGCTTCACTTTTCACTTATAATAAATTTTAGTTTTTATATATTTGCTTTATTATTTTTATAAAACTAAAGTATAAAACGCCCGTAAATAGTCTATGTTTTTAATTTTTGGAAAACGCCTTTAATTAGGCTTCACTTTTTACTTATAATAAATTTTCAAAATTTCTTTAAACTATTTTAATTTTTAAATTAATTTCCTCTTTTTAATAAAAATTTCTTCCGCATTAATCTTTTTTATTTTTCTTGCCTACCTTAAGGCATTTTCTTTATAAACATTTCTTCCTTTTGTTTTTAATTTCTTAAACAAATATTTAAACAATATTTTCCAAGCTCGCTTTTCAAAAAGTGCATTCATGGCAATAGCACACAGCTAAATGCAAACAAACAAATAAAATTATAAGAAAAAAAAAAAAAAAAAAAATAAGATCTCTTGTCCATGTTTACAAACCTGAAATGAGCATTACGTCATTTGAAAAAATAATGACTCTAGATCCCGCTTGGATATGCAACAGTTTTTTTACTTTAGATATTTTTTTGTCAAGCGACTGTTGTTGACTGTCATTTTTTTTCTGCTAAAGCAGTCAAGTATAATTTTTTTGTTTTCTTTTTTCTATATATTATATGTATTATATACATATAATAATAAAAAGAATTATATTTAACTATTATAAAAATGCCATCAAGCTTAAATGTAGGTACTTCAAAGTATACTTTTGAGAGTTTTGTATATAGACATGATGAAAACAAAGAGGCCAAAAAGTAAAAAAGGAATGATTACTAAGAAAATAAGAAAGATAATTGTGAGAAGAAGAAAAGGTAAAAAAGAAGAGGAGGAGGGGTTTTAAAGAAAAGGCCAAGTTAAAATTTTGCAACTACTTTGTAGTGATTTGTAGTTGTTTAAGATTGAACTATGATTTAAGAAACTTTAATTGACCTTAAAACATTTGTCTTTAAAATTTCTATTAAAAAAAAATTGTTCGTCGAAAAATGTCTATTAAAAAAAATTTTATCAAAAGATTGATTCATAGAAAATTTTCTATTAAAACAAATTTTGTCATCAAACATTTTTTATATTTTTGTTTCTTTTCCCCGAAAAATTTTCTATAAAAATTTCTTTTTACCGAAAAATTTTTTATAACAATTTCTGTAAAAATTTCTGTTTAGCGAAACATTTTCTATAAAAATTTCCGTTCAGCGAAAAATTTTCTTATAAAAATTTCAATTCAGAGAAATATTTTATATAAAAATTTCTGTTCAGCGAAAAATTTTCTATAAAAATTTCTGTTCAGCGAAAAATTTTCTATAAAAATTTCTGTTCAGCGAAAAAATTTCTATAAAAATTTCTGTTCAGCGAAATATTTTCTATAAAAATTTCTGGTCACCGAAAAAATTTTCTATAAAATTTCTTTTCACTGAAAATTTATATAAAATTTCTTTTCATCGAAAATAAATTTTGATCAATAAAATACTTAAAACTTTGGTTTCTTATGATTTAAAAAATTAATTCTACTTTTAGAAGTGTTACCTAAGTTTTTCCCAAATTTATGGTCCTATAAGCAAAAAATTCCTTATAAATTTTAAAGTATTAAAAGATATTTTTTAAATTAATATTTATTTTTTTTCTGTTAATAATTAAAGCCTACTTTTAGGTGAAAAATTTTAGGGAAAAATATTATTAAATATTTCCAAGAAAGTTGTGAAGACGAAGAGTTAAGGCTTTGATTGAACTATGATTTAAGAAACTTTAATTGACCTTAAAACATTTGTCTTTAAAATTTCTATTAAAAAAAGATTGTTCGTCGAAAAATGTCTATTAAAAAAAAATTTTATCAAAAAATTCATTCATAGAAAATTTTCTATTAAAAAAAATTTTGTCATCGAACATTTTTTATATTTTTTTCTTTTCCCCGAAAAATTTTCTATAAAAATTTCTTTTTACCGAAAAATTTTTTATAACAATTTCTGTAAAAATTTCTGTTTAGCGAAACATTTTCTATAAAAATTTCCGTTCAGGGAAAAATTTTCTTATAAAAATTTCAATTCTGAGAAATATTTTATATAAAAATTTCTGTTCAGCGAAAAATTTTCTATAAAAATTTCTGTTTCAGCGAAAAAATTTCTATAAAAATTTCTGTTCAGAGAAATATTTTCTATAAAAATTTCTGTTCAGCGAAATATTTTCTATAAAAATTTCTGGTCACCGAAAAAATTTTCTATAAAATTTCTTTTCACTGAAAATTTATATAAAATTTCTTTTCATCGAAAATAAATTTTGATCAATAAAATACTTAAAACTTTGGTTTCTTATGATTTAAAAAATTAATTCTACTTTTAGAAGTGTTACCTAAGTTTTTCCCAAATTTATGGTCCTATAAGCAAAAAATTCCTTATAAATTTTAAAATATTAAAAGATATTTTTTAAATTAATGTTTATTTTTTTTCTGTTAATAATTAAAGCCTACTTTTAGGTGAAAAATTTTAGGGAAAAATATTATTAAATATTTCCAAGAAAGTTGTGAAGACGAAGAGTTAAGGCTTTGCAACTACTTTGTAGTGATTTGTAGTTGTTTAAGACTGAACTATGATTTAAGAAACTTTAATTGACCTTAAAAAATTTGTCTTAAAAATTTTCTATAAAAAAAAAATTGTTCATCGAAAAATGTCTATTAAAAAAATTTTTATCAAAAAATTGATTCATAGAAAATTTTCTATTAAAAAAAATATTGTCATCGAAAATTTTTTATATTTTTTTCTTTTCACCGAAAAATTTTCTATAAAAATTTCTTTTTACCGAAAAATTTTCTATAAAAATTTCTGTTCAGCGAAAAATTTTCTATAAAAATTTCTATTCAGAGAAACATTTTCTATAAAAATTTCAGTTCAGTGAAATATTCTCTATAAAAGTTTCTGTTTAGAGAAAAATTTTCTATAACAATTTCTGTTCACAGGTAAAAATTTTCTATAAAATTTCTTTTCACTGAAAATTTATATAAAATTTCTTTTCATCGAAAATAAATTCTGATCAATAAAATACTTAAAACTTTGTTTTCTTATGATTTAAAAAATGAATTCTACTTTTAGAAGTTTTACCTAAGTTTTTCCCAAATTTATGGTCTTATAAGCCAAAAATTCCTTATAAATTTTAAAGTATTAAAAGATATTTTTTAAGTTAATGTTTCTTTTTTTCTCTGTTAATAATTAAAGCCTACTTTTAGGTGTTAAACCTTGTTTTATGTTTTTAAGCATTATTTTCTTGTTAATTACTTAATATTTTATGCCTAAACATAAAACGTGACCAATAATATACATTTTTTTAAAAGCCTATATTTAGGTTCAATAAAAAATAAATAAAAATCCCTATAAAGCTTTTTTAAACTTAAGCCTCTATTTAGTTTATTTTTCTTTTTATTTCTTAGTAATATATTTTTAAGCATACTTTTAGTTGTTCTTCCCTATTTTCCCCTTTATTTAGGAATTAAAAATTAACATATTTATTATTTAAAAAAAAATTGTCTATGCTAAATCACAATTGTTTACTTGTTTATTAAATCTCTCTCTCTAAAAAAGATTATGAAAAATTTGCCAATACTTATGCAAGTATATTTAAATATAAAACAATAGTATGCTTTTACTCTCCAGGCCCTTTTTTTAAATGTTTACTTTTAGATTTGTTTTGGTGTTCTGTATTCTTTGTGTGTGTGTATTGCTAAAAGCCCTTGTCTTGTTTACTTTTTATTTAATGTATCAATTAAAAATTATTAAGTTTGCTAATAATGTACAGGCACGTTTTACTTTGGTTGTTTTTTGCTAAAAGTTTCATTCCGTTTGTTTTATAAAATTTTTTTAATATTTCAATGGTTGTTTGGTGGTCTGTTTACTTTGGGTATCCTTACTACTCTGAATATGTACGTTTTTAATAATAATGATAAAACAGAGAAACAATATTTATGCAAAAGGGAGTAGAGCCTTTATTATTAAGCCGGCTTTTAAAGGTCTTTATTAAAATGAAATATTTGATGATGATGATGGAAGTATGAGAGGGAATGGTATGAGAGGTGAGTAAATACCAGAGCTTCCAAAGAGGGTAAAATTATCTGTATCCCTAGATTTAAAGTAAATCTTTAGGCGAATGTATCCCCAAAATATCAAGAAAATCTTAAGCTTAATTTGTATGTATTGTTTTAAATTATATTGTTAACTATAGCATACTTTTAGGTATGTTGTATATTGTATGCTATTTAGTTTGTAAATTACAATTATATAAGTTGGCTTTAGTGGTTTTTGTGGTAATATGTTTTTGAATTATATAAACCTTTATATATAGAATTAAATATATGTTTATGTTAATATATAACTAAATGAGGTATTATTTATCTTTATATGCTAAAAGCTAAAGTCTACGTTTTACATTTTAATACATACAATGCTTTGATTTTCTTTATACACATATTTAGATAAATTCAATGGCAATTAACATAAGCAAATATTCACCTTACAAAATACCTACTCACAAAAATTAAAACCTCAGTCTTGACCATATTATATTCTATACATTTACCACATACTCTTATTCTTATTCATAGACTATAACAGTCAGGCTGGCAAGCAGTCAGACACATTGTTGTTTGTTACCTTTAATGGTTCTTATCTTTTTTTCGAAATAAAGTAGTATGTTGTATGCAGGAGTTTATAGACAATTCTTGGATTTGTTAGCAATTGCACTTACATTTATATATAAAACTGAACACATACATATATTCCATTTAAGTTGCAAGGTCTTTATTGTTTCCTAAAGACAAACAACCAGGTTTTTTTTTTGTGTCCCTGGTATAAAAGATAAGGATTACCCACTGCCAACGTCATCATCATCAACATGTAGATTTTACTCTCCACTTTAATAAACAATAACCTGTAGTTCTGGAGTTCTTGTAAATAGGTATGATATTGGTCATTAGGTTCTTAAATATTTAGAAAATTTATAATAAATACTATTTTTCGAAGTAATTGTTTAGTAGTCATTACGGAATTGACCAGTTCTTTGTTTACTAAGAAATAGTAAAGTGGTCATTTAAATTTTTTTTAATTAATGTAAAAGTAAATAAATTTGTCATAGTTAACATAGTAACCGCCAAATGCAATTAAAAGTGCAATTGGGAATCAATATAGACCTCTTCCCAACAGTCCTCGACATTGTCCACATAATAAGCTACCAATCTCTTCCCATCTAGATATATGTTAAGATATTGTAACATGAACCTATTTTACTAGAAAAACAAGTAATTCTCTTTAGACTATACAAAATTTGCTAGAATCATGTTATAAAACTTTAAACTGACTACGCTTTAAATTACTTAGAGACAGAAAAATGGACAGTAGACTACTTATGGGTAAACTGAGAACATTTTAAGTGGCAACGTTTTTAAAAAATAATAATATTTTCTGGGATTAAACATTATAAGAAACTAAAAACTGCTAAACATAAGAGACTGATCTTTACAACTAACAGAACTGCAAGGTATATACTCATATTCCTACAATTCTGGTGATTGTCCTTGAGTCAACGATTTTACTTAATATTACAGATTACTATTCTTATCCATTCCGGAAGGAAATAAATTGTCCTTTATAAAGTGTAATAGAACGACTTTCTAATAGAAGTCCGGAAACTTTAAACTGGTTACCTTCTAGATTACCAAGGGATAGTAAAGAAGACACTTGGGTTTCTTTTGCCTAATAAAGGATACAAAAAATTTAAATAATTTTTAAATAAATAAATTAAAAACAAGGTAAACGTTACAATTAAAACCTGGAATTATAAAGAGACTAGAATTGTTTACCCTCAGATCTACCGGGGTTTTTATTCAATATTTTTAAGGTATAAGTAAATACATAAAAATGTTTGTATACTTTCACTGAGAAAGAGAATGAATGTGCATAAGACAAATGTGTTTTTTAATTTAAATGCAAACACATTTTACTGTATTAAAAATGGAAAAATACTTATATTAATATTGTTCAAAGGGCAAAAGGAATTTCGAAAATTTTCAAAATTCAATAAAGAAAATTTAAACATGTTTATATAGCTGAATAACTTTTATCTGATAAATATTTTATAAAAAATTTTTATTTTATACAATTCTTCTTATATTTGACTAATTCAGCTAGCTGAATATGAATTTTTTAAAATTTTCTTTACTAAAAAGCTAATTATATTGAAAATTAGTTGATTTTTGACTAATTCAGCTAGCTGAATTACATTTTTTGTTCAATAGTTATTAAAGAACACTAACTTATTTAAAATTTAGTAGATATTTGATGAATTCAGCTGGCGGAATTTGATATTTTTTTTTATAATTTTTATTTTCTTAACATTTATTGATGATTAAATTAAATGTTTGGGTCTCATTCAGGTAGCTGAATACATTTTTTTTGCAATTTTTTTCAATGACTGTAATTAAGTTAACATTTTTTTGAATTGTTGACCAATTCAGCTAGCTGAATTTGATATTTTTATCAATTTTTTCCATTAGCTTTATTGACGGTTAAATTAAATGTTTTGATTTTATTAGGCTAGCTGAATATGGATTTTTTTTTGCAATTTTTTTCAATGAGTATAATTAAGTTAAAAGTTTTTTATTTTTCACCAATTCAGCTAGCTGAATGTGATATTTTTCACAATTTTGATTAACATAATAGTACTGGACTCACTTAGGTAGCTGAATAAGGATTTTTCAATTCTCTTTCATAATTAAGTTCGAAATTAATTGATTTAATTTCATTTAACTGACATTTAAAATGTTCATAATTTTTATTTTTATGACCTACTTTATTTTTAATTGTTTTGACTTCATTCAGCTGGCGGAATTTGATTTATATCTTCATTTCTCTATTGGGACACTAATTAAGTGAAAAATGACATTTGTTAGACTAATTCAGCTAGCTGAATTAAAGTGTTTTGTTCGTTATAATTTTTTTGTAACACTAAATAATATAAAAATTATTTATTTTTTACAAATTCAGCTAGCTGAATGTGATTTTTTTATTATATTTTCCAGTATACCAAATTAATCTACTAAGAATTATTTAGTTTTGACTAATTCAGCTAGCTGAATATGTTTCTTTTACCATATTTTCAATATCCTAAATTAGTTGTAAATTACTGTTTTTCCTCTAATTCAGCTTAATTTTTGAATTATTTTCCCAGGCCCTAACTAGTTTCAATTAATATAGCAAAGGCTTTCATAATTTTTTAAATCTTATTATTTTTGTTTAATTCAGCTAGCTGAATTTAATTTTTTCTTCAATTTCATTTTCATGACTTTGATTAAGGTTAAAATTTTATTATTTTGCCATAATTCAGCTAGCTGAATATGATTTTTTCTTCATTAAACTTTCCATAACTCACAATTTTGTACAAATTATTGATTTTATTATAATTCAGCTGGCTGAATAGGAAATTTTTGTTTAGCAGAATCTATATATATAAAATCATTTAGCTGAATTGAGCAATTAAATGATACTATTATTTAAATGATGCCATAATTCAGCCAGCTGAATGTGATTTTTTTCTATATTTCTATATTCTATATTCTATATTTCGCTATAATTCAGCCAGCTAAATATGATTTTTCTTCCACAATTTTCCGGACTCAAAATTTTATACAATTTATTAATTTTACTCTAATTCAGCTAGCTGTATAGGACTTTTTTGTTTACTGTATTTAGCAGAATTCTAATTAAATATGAAATTATTTGTTTTTGTTTAATTCAGCTAGCTGAATATGTAATTTTCTTCACTATTATTTAAATAATGTTAGTTAATTTTAATTGCTTTTGATTTTTACTTATTCAGCCAGTTGAATTTAAATTTTTTATTCTACTTCATTTGCACAACCTTAATAAAGTTTAAAAATTTATATTTTGTCTTAATTCAGCTGCAATTTATTTTTCTTCAAATTTTCTTTTCCTAGATCTTAACTAAATAAAAATTATTTATATTTTATATAATTTAATGAAATTCGGCTCAGCTGAATTATTTTAAAATTAAAATAATCACTTCGAAAACAAAGAAAAAATCTTTAAATTTTAAAAATTCGCTTTACTTGCTGACGAACTTTATACTTTTTCCCTTACCCAATATTCATTTTTTAAAACATTTTTCCATATAAATATTTTTCTTCTACATGTTGCTTTTGTAATAGTGGTGGCAAAAAACATATAAATGTTTGTTTAAATACACTTATACATACACACAAATACAGCTATAATACAGCATATGCATGTATGAGGAACATGTCTGCTATATATGTGTGTAAATATTAAGCTGTATGGGATTTATATGATAATCGTTTAAGTGAAAATTTAATTGCATACTTTATGGATGGTTTTTTCAAAAGAAATAAGAAAAAAAAAAAATCTAGGCTTAGTAAAGAAGAAAAAACACAGAGAGTGAGTAAATGTATGTGTTTATGTGTAAAGTTTTAAGTAATACTAAGAAAATTTATGTAAATTTTAAATAACAAACACTTACACATACCTACATAACTTTAAGTTAAACAATAAAGAAATTACTTTATTTTATTTTTTTTTGTAAAGTAAGGGTCATATGAGTTAAATAAACAAGACACATATGCATATGTGTTATTACTTTATAACACCTAAAAGTAGGCTATAAATATGCTTAAACACTGGATTAACATAGAAATCATAAAAATTATCATACTTTTTTTATTTAAATAAAAAACATATGAGTCTGATTTTTAAATACATTAAAGTAATTATTAGCAGCTTAAAATATATTTTAAAGTTTCTTTATCACTTTGTTTAACTTATTTATTAAGCATTATTATTATTTTTTGTTAAAAAAATAGTTTTAGCACCTTCTTTTTTTTTTTTTTAATTTTCTCTCATTGTCTTATAATTTTCCTCTTTCTTTTTTTTGGTATAAATTACAATTTATTACTTTTATGCAAAAAAGGGTTTAGGTCAAGTGATTTTCTTTGTAAAAGAAAAATGTTAAGAACATAACAAAGCATTTTTTTTAATTAAAAATTATATGAAAGAATAAAAATGTGATATTAGCTTTTTATTTTATTTCATAATAAGTTTTTTTTTGCAATAAATTTCATTATGTTTGCTTTGCTTTAATGATTAGAGTTTAATTAAAAATTCGCTGTTTTTTGCTTTTCGTTGTGTTAATAAATGAAGGGTTTTGATTATGTTCGTTATGTAATTAAATACAAAAAGGATTTGTTACAAAGAATTATTATAACATTGAAAAAAAGAACTTGGAAGGTCCAAGTAAAGGATTTTTTTTATTAATGAAAAAAAATATTAATTTCATTTAGGGGTGAAAAATGAAATTATTACAAGATTGAAATTAAATAAATAACTTTAGATCTTTTGCACAATTTTGTTTGATGTTTTAATAAGCTCTTTGACTTTAAGTATTTAAAGGAAACTAATAAAGAAACAGGTTTATATATAAAAAAAAGATATTTAATTTTACATATTTTTTTTTTCTTAAAGGACATTTTTTAATTTCATTCAAAAATATCATATTTCTAAAAAAGTTTTCTTTCACAAGAGTCTACAATATAAACAAATTCTTTTTTCATAAATCGACATTGAAAATTTCCTTAAAAAAAAAAAAAAAAAAAAAGACTAGATTTCTACAGAAAATTTCTTAAAAAAGATTATATTTCTCAGAAATTTTACTTTATTGTATTTCTATAGAAAATTTCCTTTAAAAAAATATATTTCTAAGAAAATTTATCTTAAAAAAGTAACTTCTTTTCTATAGAAAATTTCTCTTAAAAAGATACTACTTTTCTATAGAAAATTTCTCTTAAAAAGATACTACTTTTCTATAGAAAATTTTTCTTATAAAGAGATTACTTTTCTATAGAAAATTTCTCTTAAAAAGAGACTTCTTTTCTGTAGAAAAAATCTCTCAAAAAGAGACTACTTTTCTAGAGAAAATTTCTCTTAAAAAGAGGTTACTTTTCTATGGAAAATTTCTTTAAAAAGAGACTACTTTTCTATGGAAAATTTCTCTTAAAAAGAGATTACATTTCTGGAGAAAATATATCTTAAAAAGCGACTACTTTTCTGTTAAAAATTTCTTTTATAAAGAGATTACCTTTCTACAAAGAATTTCTCATTAACAAACTAGTTTTCTAAAGAAAATATCTCGCATAAAGGGACTAGTTTTCTTTAGTAATTTTTTCTTATAAAGAGATTGGTTGGCTTTGTTTTTGTAAATTACTTTTAAATATATATTAGTATTATATAGAAAATTACTCTTAAATTTAAATAAAAATATGTTTTTATAATTTTAGGTGTAAAATATTTTGTAGACAAAATTTCTACTGTTACAAGTAAAATTCTCTCTTAAAATTCGACTTTTTAGGATTAAAATTTTCTATAGAAAATTTCTTTGAATAAAAATAAAATTTTTTATAGTTTTTATGGTAAAAAATCTTGAAGAAAATTTAACTCCATAAGAGTAAAGTTAGCTTTAGATTTTTCTGTAAAAAAATCACTTTTTAAGCATTATTTTCTTTAAAATGAAAATGTCCCTCTTTGAGAGTAGAAATTTCTATGAAAACCTATCACTTTAGGAGCAGAATATTTTTTTTTTTTAATGGAATTTTTTTTATAAAAATTCCCTTTTAATAATTGTATTTTATTTAAAACGATGTCCCTTATTAAGAGTAGAATTTTATTTTTTGAAGTACCAAATTTTCCATTGAAATCATATCTTATTAAGAGTAAAATTTACCAAAGAATAATTCCAATATTATAAGCGGATTTTTATATAAAATATTTCTTTTCAGAGTTTACTTTCTGTAATTTTTTTTTCTTTTTTTTAAGCGTAGAATTTTTATAAAAAATTTCTCTTTTTAAGAGCAGAATTTTAACCAAAAATGTATAATTTTTAAAAAGGTAATTTTCTTTATAAGATTTCTTTTTAATAGTAGTATTTTATTACGAAAATTTCACTTATATTTCACTTTTTAAGAATAGAATTTTTATAAAAAAAAATTTATTTTAAAAGTAAAATTTTCTGAAGGGAACTTCTCTTATTAAGAGTAAAATTTACTATAGAATGTTTGTCTTATTTGTATTACGATTTGCTATAAAAAATTAGTCTTGTTAGCAGAGGAATTTTTTATAGAAAATTTATTTTATTAAGATTTCAATTTTATAAAGAAAATACCTTTGAAGTTGAGAACAATTTCCTATAGAAATTTTCTCTTGGTTTGTGAAGAATTTTTTATAGGAAATTATATGGAGAAATAGTTTATAGAGAAAAATCCACTTATTTTGAGAAAAATTTCGGAAGAACATTTATTTTGAGCAGAAGTTCTTGTAGAAAAATTTCTCTAGATTTAAGATGAAATTTGTTTAAAATATTTCTTTTATTTTGTCACTATATTTTTTTTTTTTTTATAGAAAATTCCTTTTTTTTTTTTTTTTTGAGAATAATTTCGAAAAATTTCCTTTACTTTGAGCAGAAGTTCATGTAGAAAAATTTATCTTGTTTTGTATAAAATATTTTTTTTTTTTATTTTGACACTATTTTTTTTTATAGAAAATTCCTTTTATTTTGTAGAAATTTGTTAAAGAAATGTTCACTTATTTTGTCAAAAATTTTCTCTAGATAAGTTTTCTTATTTTTTTAATTTTTTTTATGGAAATTACTTTTTTTATTTTGAGCAAAAATTTTCGACACAAATTGTTTTTCACTTCGAGAAATTCTTCTTGTGAAAAATTACTTTTATTTAAGAAGAATTCTTTATAAAAATTCCTCTTATTATCAGGATAATATTCTATAAAATTCTTCTCATATTTTTAGTAGAATTGTCTATAGATTTTTTTTATTATAAGTAAAACTTTTACAGAAAAACTCTTCTATTATAAATAAAATGTTCTACAGAAAATGTCCCTTATTAGAAGCTAAATTTTTTTTTTAAACTTTTCTTAGTAAGGGTAAAATGTCCTGTATAAGTATATAGTTTCTAAAAGTAAAATTTTCTTTATTAAATATATTCTGTTCAGTGATAGATTTTTCATAGAAAATACTTGTTAATAACACAGAAATTTTGTTAATTTTTTTTTCAATAACAGTATTGATTTTTTACTGAGAAAATCGTTATTCAAATTATGATTTTCTGCCGAAAATTTCTCTTATAAATATAAAACTTTATAGATATTTTTTTATTATTTTTGTTTTGAAAATAGTTTCTATTTGATTGGTATTTTTAATCTTTAAAATTAATTTTTTTTTAACAATTATTTTAAATAAAATAGTTTGTTTTAATTTTTTTCACTTCTTGTACTTTTTATTCCTTAGTTTTCATTAAAAAAACATTTTTGTTAATTATTTTTATGAAACAAAGAATTTGCTTAAATACATATATATTTTTTTTTTTTGGAAAATCCTTCTTTACATTCCTTTTTTTCACTTTGCTTTTCAATTCATTAAACTTTTTTTTGTTTCATTGTAATTCTATTAAGCTTTAGGATTTAATTTGGTAATTTTGTTCACTTTTAACTTTTAATTATTTAATTTTTTTTGTTGAATTTTGTTACTTGTTATACAGCTAAGCTGTATGACGTTTTTCTTTTTTTTTTTTAATTTTGTTATATACATATATATTTTTTTCTCAAACACCCACTAATACTTTAGACTTGTGCGGTTTGATTTAGTTGCATAAAACTAAAGAATTTAGATTTATTTTTATTATTTTTTTTTTTTTTGGTAAATCCTGCTAAAGCTACTTGAAATTGTTTTTCGTATTTTTTTTTTAATTTCACTCTATGTTATTTATTTTATTTTATATATTTTTCTTTTTGGTTTTAAACACTAAAACTTACAGTAGTTGGTACAAGGTTCAAGTGCATGTTGATATTTTTTTTTCTTTATTTCTTTTTTTGGATTTTTTTGTAACTATTATATTGTAGTAAGAAGAATTACTAATATGACAGTGGTGTAAAATAAACAGAAACTGACTGTGTGAACCGAAACAAAAACGAAAACGTATAAACGAAATAATTTTCCAAACGTCACAAAATCAAGCAAACAGTCAGTCAGACAATAAAGCGCACCATGAAGCTTTATGTTGCAAGGTTTACGAAGGAGTGGTGAGAAGAGAGAAGAGGCAAAACAACACTAGCAGTGTTAGCAAGCAGTAGTAAGTGAAGCTAGTAAATTTATATACATATATAGAGTAGAAGTGGCAGACATTTAATCGACATGGGATTAGTTAAAAAGGACACTTTTACTACCACTATGTGAAAAACAGCTCAAATACTTACTCACACACACACCAGACCACATACTCACTTACCCACTCACTCGTAAATACTCCAACACACAAACTCACATATATGTATATAGTACAACAGCTTACAAAATAACAAAATATATGTGTAAAGCAAGTAAGTTTTGTTTAATTCCTCTCTTTATACTACGTCTACAATTTAAATTGAGAATTATGGCCTTTAAGATATGCTATGTATAGCTGTAAGAATGTATGTATACATCCAAACATATAAACATTGATAGACTCAAAACATCTACATTTTACGCACTCAAATACACAAACACAAATACTCATATTATCACAGTCAAAAAAGGACCTTTAATAGCAATAACAACAAAACAGAGTGATAAGGATTTAATGTCTTGGTTTATATTTTTGGGGGTGTGTGTGTGTGTGTATGTATGTGAGTAAGTAGTAATGTGGTTGTTGCAATAGTGATGATGATGATGGTGGTGGTGGTTGGTTGAGGGTGTTTGTGCTCTTAATGCTTTTAGTCTTTATTTTTGTATATTTTTTATATTTTGTTACTCCAACACTGTACGTGCTTAAATTGTTTGGTTTTGTCATTTGCTAGGATTTCAGCTTTCATACTCATTCTCTCTGCATATAAAGTTTTTTTTTTCATTCATTTGTTATTTTGCACGCCTGCAGTTAGGCTTTAAAATAAAACAAAAAAAAAATGTACAATAAAATAAAAACAAAATAAATTGTATTAATATATACACAACAGTAATAATGGAACATAAAAATTAAACTTTGTTGCAAAAAGACAACAACGACTTGAAAATATAGTTCAGCAACATAAAGAGTAAAAAAAAACAATAAATATGCCAATCAATTTCTCTTCTTAAAAGTAAAATTTTCTATAAAATGTTTCATTAATTAAAGGAACAATTTTCTTTAGAAAATTTTTCTTCTAAATTGTACTCTTCAGAAGAGTACAATTTTGTATACAAAATTTCTCTTCCAAAAAGCATAATTTCCTATAGAAAATTTCTCTTCTAAAGAGTATAATTTTCTATAGAAAATGTCTCTTATTAAGAGTAAAATTTTCAATGGAAAATTTCTCTTCTTAAGAGTATAATATTCTAAAGAAAATTTCTCTTATTAAGAGTACAATTTTCTATAGAAAATTTCTCTTATTAAGAAGTCTATTTTTTATAGAAAATTTCTCTTATTAAGAGTTATATTTTCTATAGAAAATTTCTCTTATTAAGAGTTATATTTTCTATCGAAAATTTCTCTTATTAAGAGTTATATTTTCTATCGAAGATTTTTCTTATTAAGAGTTATATTTTCTATAGAAATTTTCTCTTATTATGTGTACTATCTTTCTTATAAAAAGACTAGATTTGTTTATAAAATTTCTCCCATTAGAAGACTAGTTTTCTCTACAAAATTTCTCTCTTATGAAGAGTCTAGTTGTTTAAAGAAAATCTATTTTATAAGAAGACTAATTTTCATAGAAAATCTCTCTTATAAGCGTTCCTTGTCTTTGTATTGAACTAAAACGACCTTTAGAAAAACTGTAGCTCTATAAAAGTCGCCATCAAATAAACTTAATGTCCATAAAATATGCGTCGAATGAACGAGAGTATTGTATTAATGAGTGAGTGTGTGGGTGGTTGGTTGTTTGGTAAAATGAGTGAAAGTATGAGTGTGTATGTATATGTTTTTATATCTGAGCAGTGGTAGTTGTATACAAATATAGAAACGCTTTTTTAGGATTACCGCTGATTGAAATTGTAAATGAAAATTTATTTTTACAACGTGTTTTTATTTTGTTACATGTTGTTTTTAGTTTTTTTTTTTTGCTAGAGCTCTGCTTTTTGATGTTGTTATTTTAAATATAGTTGTTGTTGCAGGCAGATTGTGCCGGTTTTTTAATACCCAGCCGCCCACTCGCACCAATACACTCTTCTCATTTAACCCCCCCCCACTCCATTCAAATACATAGTAAGTAATATAGGCAACATCATGTTGTTGTCAACACTATGGTTCACATAGAGCTTTGCAGGACATTGTCTAAAAATCCCCAACTAATGTTTTAGTTTTTTTTTACGAATTTTATATTGTTGATGCTTTAACACATACATTTATACACATATATCTAGTAATGTCCATGTTATTTTTGTTTTTGTTGGCAAATGTATTAAAAATTAATTGAGTTACTGACATTTTATTTTAGTATAATTAAATTAAGCATGGATTAGCATTTGATTTTAATTTAGTTGTTGTTTTGTAGTATTTTTTTTATTTAAATATATTTTATTTTTACTGTATTATTAAAATAACAAAAATTAAATAAAAAAAAAAACATCACACAGACAATATTATTTCTGCTTACTAAAGCATCACATATTTGTATAATTTCCATCATTAGAGAGTCTAAAGAGCAAACGTGGCGCAGGGAATAGCCTTTAGCTGGCTTTAGTTTGTTTTTATTTATATTTATTTATTTTTTTTAGAGCTCATTATTTTTCCAATTTTAATGTTTACTACCATGGCGAGTGGATTAAATAAGCCAGGTGATGTTGTGTTATTTATTTGAAAAAATTAAAAATGAAAATATAAAAAAAAATTCTGCCATTAATATGCCACACATTTGTTAAACAATTATTTGTATAATATTTTATATATGTATGTGTGTGTTTTTATATAAGCTTATGTTTATGTATGAGTGTATGTATTTATTTTAACTACTACTTTTACTATTGCTTTAGCTTTCAATATAAATTAATGTTTCAGGATTAACATTAAAATGATAGTAATTATTTGTAATTAGGTACCTCCTGAACAGAAGGTTAAATGGAGGGAACAAAATAATCCGCTGCCATACATACATATATTCTACACATACATATTTACATTTAAAAGCTAAATAAGGCAGGAGATTTTAAATTAAATGTTACTGGGGGAAATTTTAATATTATTTAAATGGAAGTATATTAAATATGTTATGAATTATTAACTTAAAGATTTGAAAGAAAATTTAAAGAGCTTAAAAAATAAACAAGTACTTAGGAATTAAAAGCATAAATAAATAGCCTATTTGTTAATAATTTACAGAGAATGTCTCTTATTATGAGTACAACTTTCCATAACAAATTTTTCTTATTAAGAGTACAATTTTTCATAGAAAATATCTCATATTAAGAGCACAACCCTTCATAAAAAATTTCTCTTATTAAGAGTACAATTTTCTATAGAAAATTAATCTTATTAAGGGTACAATTTGATATAGAAAAATTCTCCTATTAAGAGTGCAATTTTATATAGAAATTTTTTCTTATTAAGAGCACAATATTCCATAAAAATTTCTCTTGTAAAGAGTACTATTAGAATTTCTCTTATAAAGAGTACTAATTTTATAGAAAATTTCTCTTACTAAGAGTATAATTTTCTATAGAATATTTTTCTTATTAATCGTACAATTTTCTATAGAAAATTTCTCTTATTAAGAGTACAATTTTCTATAGAAAATGTTTCTTATTAAACGTACAATTTTGTATAGAAAATTGTTTTTATTAAGAGTACAATTTTCTATAGAAATTTTTTCTTATTAAGAGCACAATATTCCATAAAAATTTCTCTTGTAAAGAGTACTATTATAATTTCTCTTAAAAAGAGTACTTATTTTATAGAAAAATTCTCTTACGAGAGTATATTTTTCTATTAAATATTTCTCTTATTTAGCGTACAATTTTGTATAGAAAATTTTTCTTATTAAGAGTACAATTTTCTATAGAAAATTTTTCTTATTAAGCGTACAATTTTGTATAGAAAATTTCTCTTATTAAGAGTACAATTTTCTATAGAAAATTTTTCTTATTAAGAGTACAATTTTCTATAGAAAATTTTTCTTATTAAGAATGCAATTTTTCATAGAAAATTCCTCTTAAGAAGAGTATAGTTTTCTAAAGAAAATTTCTCTTATGAATAGTACACTTTTCTATATAAAAAAATTTTCAATGGAATATTTCTATTCTTAAGAGTACAATTTTTTATAGCAAATGTATCTTATTAAAAGAATAATATTCTATAGATTATTTTATTATGACTTAAATTTTCGGTGAAAAACTTCTCTTGATATGTTTTTAGATTAAAACAGATGTTTATTGACAATTTATTATTTTTTTTTTTTTTGAAGTGAAACGTCCTGAAGAATTTATTTTTATTTTAAATATATTTGTTTAGCTGTTTTTCTTTTTCCTGTCCATCATTTTAGTCTCCCCTTATTTGTCAATCTCTGCTTCCTTTTTAAAAATTATTAACAAATATCCTAAATAAATTTTCTACATTATTGGTTTGTTATTAAGTTTATGAAAATTAAAAAAAAAAAAATCTAAAGAAATATTTAAACAATTTTCATTTATTTTCCAAAGGAACTGTTGATATAACTAAAAGGAAACCCATGTTACGTTATCTAAAAACCTTCCATATTTTTGTGTTGGTGTTGCTTATGTAAAGAAAGCCTACCTTAAGGCATTTTGCTAAATTATTTATTAATAAATAACGAAAAAAAAAGGAAAAAATACATTAGGATGTTTTATAAAGCAAATATGTTTTACACACATATATTTAGTTATATAATATATATTAAAAAAGAAAAACAGGATATCTAAAATATTTTTTTAAACCCTAAAAGCTTTAGAAAAAGTATAACAAGTTTTAAAACTGAGAGTAAGTAAAAGGCAAAGAGAAGGTGGCTAAAAGAATAAAATAACTAAACCCTTAGGTTAACTGAAAAAAAAAAAGAAGTTGGTTTAAATAGTTTTTATATATCTCAGACTATATAATATTTATAAAAATAGACAAGCAAAATAGGATTAGTTATCTTTACTTAGAGATATTTGTATGTAGAGGATGTTGGCAAAATAAATTTTTGTTTACAAAACTTTAACGTCAACTAAAGTTTCCTGCATATCGTATTTTTTTCAAAAACTCATATGTTTTTTTTTCTATTTTGTTTCTTAGTATTATATGTTACAATATCATCTACAATATGGCCTTAAGCTAAATGAAAGATTTTTGCAATATTTGATGCAAAAGTTTAAGTATTTTTTTAGTTGGAAAAAATAATCTAAGTCATATCAGTAAAATAACAAGATTTTGTTTAACTAATATGTATATGGCAAACATTAAGGGGTTATTTAAAATTTTAGGGATTTTTTTTTAAACAAGAAAAAGATTTTTTTTTCTAAAAGGTTTATTAAATGTTAAAACAAATTTAAAATTTTCTTATATTTATGCAAATAAACCAGAAAAGCTTTGAAAGCCTAAATGAAGGCTTTTATCTCCTTATAAACAATTTATATGTTAATATTTTTTTTATATTTATTTTTAATTTTTTTATTACAAATAAAAATCGAACCTTAAAAATTTATTAACATTTCATATGTTCTATATTGTTTTCTGTGCTAAGTTGGCTGCCAAAAGTAAACCTTATACACATATGTTTATTTTAAAATTATTGTTAACATAGCTGACAGCTGTCAAAATAATATGTAAATGTTGTTAAAAAAAAACCCATATCAAATAATAACAGTTATTTCCAGTGCATAATGTATGTTAAATTATTCAAATTTAAAAATACAAACGAAAAAAAAACACACACAAATACACACACAAAAGTTTAACAACAAATGAGTAAACAAAATTGTTTTTAATATATTTTAAATTTAAGTAAAAATAAAAAAAGAAATCATATGCAAATATTAATTTTTGTTTAGCAAAAACCTTAGTAGAGAAAAAAATTAAAGCATAACTTTAGGCTTTATATATATACTTATAAAAACAAAGCATATTTTTAGGAATATTTTCGTAAACAACAATTTTAATTAATTTCTTTTCTTCCCAAACAAAACCTAAAGCTTAAGTAAATTAAAAACAAAGTAGAAGTATATAAGATTTTAAATAAAATGTTTTCAATAAACATTTTACTACGATATGATTTAGGGGGTCAGATAAAAATAAATAAAAAACGAAAATACATTTTCAAGAAGATCTTAAAATAAAGAAATATAAAATCTTCTACAAATACAAGAATGTAAATGTAAAAATAAATATGTTAAATGTTGAAAATCTTGTTGCTTTATTTTAAAGTGTATTCCAGCAAAATCTTTAATTTTTAAATTTAAATATTTTATTTTTTTTTAGAAAATTTTAAAAATACTTTAAGTATTTGTATCTTGTTTTTGGTTTTGTACAAAATATGCAAATTATTTTATACAGTCCCTTTTTTTCCATGTTCATATTTGCTTAAGTTTTGGTATTTTATTTTATTCACCAAATATAAAACCCTTGTGTTGATTTCTTTTTTTTTTTTGTTTTTTAATTGATAATATTTGTTAATTTGTTTTCTCTCTGCTGACCCTTGTTTTTTAATTTTTTTTTGGGTGAATATTTTATTTATTTGCTAGAAACTAAAATGAATTATACATAAAAGAAAATATAAGTAAATAAAAAACAGTGAAGCCTTACTAGAGCTAATAGCTGCATAATAAGAAAAAAATAAGAATAGGATATTAATAAGAATAAGAGACATTTTTTATAGAAAATTGCACTCTTGATATGAGAAATTTTGTAAATTGCACTCTTACTAAGGGGAATTTTGTACAAAAAATTTGACTCTTAATAAAAGAAATTTTAAACAGAAAATTTCACTCTTTAGAAAAAATATTTTTATTGCTAATTTTACTCTTATTAAGAGAAATTTTTCTATAGATAATTGTACTCTTGATAAGTGAAATTTTTCTATAGATATTTGTACTCTCGATAAGTGAAATTTTTCTATAGATATTTGTACTCTTAATAAGAGAATTTTTTGTAGAAAATTGTACTCTTGATAAGAGAAATTATCGATAGAAAATTATACTCTTAATAAAAGAAAGTTTTTATATAAAATTTTACTCTTTAGAAGAGAAGTTTTCTATAAAAGAATGTACTCTTGCTGGAATATACAATAGAAAATTGTACTCTTAATAAAAGAAATTTTCTATAAAAAACTGTACTCTTTAGAAGAGAATCTCTACAACAAATTGCATTCTAAATAAGAAAAATTGTCTACAGAAAATTTCTCTTATTTAGAGTAAAATTATACTTTTCATAAGAGAAATTTTCTATAGAAAATTGTGATCTTAACAAGAGAAATTTTTTGCAGCAAATTCTGCTCTTAATAATAGAAATTTTCTATAGTAAATTGTAGTCTTCATAAGAGAATTTTTTTGCAGCAAATTCTGCTCTTAATAATAGAAAAGAAATTTTCTATAGAAAGTTGTTATTTTTAGAAGAGAAGTTTTTTTTTTGCTCTTAACAAGAGAAATTTTCTATAGAAAATTGTGCTCTTAACAAGAGAAATTTCCTGCAGCAAATTGTGCTCTTAATAATAGAAATTTTCTATTGTAAATTGTAGTCTTCATAAGAGAAATTTTTTATAGTAAATTGTAGTCTTTATAAGAGAAATTTTCTATAGAAAGTTGTGCTCTTTTGAAGAGAAATTTTCTATAGAAAGTTGTTATCTTTAGAAGAGAAGTTTTCTATACAAAATTGTACTCTTTAGAAGAGAAGTTTTCTATAGAAAATTGTACTCTTGATAAGAACAATTTTCTATAGAAAATTGTACTCTCTTAACAAGAGAAATTTTCTGCAGCAAATTGTGCTCTTAATAAAAGAAATTTAATATAGTAAATTGTAGAAATTTTCTACAGTAAATTGTAGTCTTTTAGAAAAGAAATTCTCTATAGATAGTTGTTATTTTTAGAAGAGAAGTTTTCTTGTACTCTTAACAAGAGAAGTTTGCTATAGAAAATTGTACTCTTAATACAGGAAACTTTCTATAGAAAATTGCACTCTTAATAAGAGAAATTTTCTCTGCTTTAGAAGAGAAATTATTAATAGAAAATAGTGCTCTTAATAAAAGAAATTTTGTATATAAACTAGTCTCCTCATAAAGGAAATTTTATGTAGGAAATTGTGCTCCTCATCAGAGCAATTTTTTGTAGAAAATTGTGCTCTTCAAAGAGAAATTTTCTATAGAAAATTTTACTCTATAGGAGGGAAAGAAATTTTACTCTTAATAAGAGATTTTTTTTATAGAATATTTTACTCTTAATAAGAGAAATTTTCTATAAAATATTTTACTCTTAATAATGGAAATTTTCTATAGAATCTTACTCTTTAGAAAAGAAATTTTCTATAGCAAATCATACTCTTAATAAGAGACATTTTCTATAGAAAATTTTACTCTTTAGAAGAACAAGAGAATTTGTTACTCAAAAATTTAAAAGAGATTCTTCAGAAAAGAAATTCTTTGATTTTTTAAAAACTGTTTGGTCCAATTTCGAATGTATTTCTTTTTATTCCTTTTTTCCTTTTTTTCTACATTACTCTAAAAAATATGCTTTAGTTCATTTACCTTTTTATTCAGCAGAAAAAAAAAGAATAAACTAAATACCTTAAGCTGTTTTCAAAGGGAAAAATCGATTGAATACTGTTACTTATTTTCTTTTTTTTTTAAATACAATTTCTATACAGTTTTTTGCACCGATTTTTTTCTATCCCTTAAAAATTAAAGAAACAAAATCGAACAAAAAAAGGAATATTGGAAAAAAAAACACACATGTGTAAAGTAAATTTATTCATACATTAGTATTTACACACTCACACTTACGGCTTTATGTCGAGATGTTTACATACTTCTAGCTAGTATGAATGTGTGTATATAAATCTTTGTTAGAAAAAAACATCAATTTCAATTTTCCTCTTCGAGTATTTCGAATGGAATGTTATCGGTTATTTTGGATAGTATTTGTGTGTATATATGTCTATCTACTATTAGCTGTATGCATGTGTGTGTCTGTGTGGGTAAGCAAATAAATAGAAACGCCATTTTCAATAATGCCGTAATCTTAAATCTCTGGTAAACTAATTTTCTATAATACTTTGACAGTGAAATTGGCAGGTATATATCATTATTATAGCATACTTTTAGGTGTTTTTATTAAAACACCACACACAAACAGTTGTACAAAAATGAAAAAAAAAAAGAAGAAATAAAATCGAAAAAATCCCTAAGAAAGAGATAAAGAAAAAACATTTTGCTATTGAAGTCACGTTTTAAATATATGTAAGAAATAATTTTAAACCACACATATTGCTACCTTAGTTAAGCGTAGGATAAAGGTAATTTATGTAAAGAAATATCTATAAAAGAAATAACCATTCTCTGGGTAATCTGTGTTCTCTAATGAAATTAAGGTAATTTAAGGTATTTTATTAAAAAATGTTTTTGCTCATTAATTTAAAGTTTTTCTTTTTTTTTCTTACCTTTGTTGTATTTAATGACCTTTTTGATTAAATGGTTTGTATGTGTAAATATTTATATAGTGATTACATATTTTTCTTCATTAATGTTAAAAAAAAAACTGTTAAATTTTTGAGAACATGGTTTTTATAATTTTACTTTAGTATGTTCTTGTCTTGTATATCCTTTTTTTATTCTGCATTTTAAAAAGATATTTTATGATGCATTTCTATGATGTCATAAAAATACTAAAAGCTTCAAATTGCATGTCTACAATAACAACCAAAATCAAGCGCAGAAAAAAATTCACACATTATATTCTTTAGCTATACTATTACTTTAAGTTTTTTTTTTTTTTTTTTTTGTTTTTAGCTTTTATCTGTAAGACAACACAAATAGTCATAAAATTATAGTGGCGAAAAGCAAAAATGAGGAAAAACTAACGTTATAATAAAAACAAGCGGGAAAATGAAGCGTTAAGTAAGCAATTTTAATGTAAAAATATAAAATTTGCTGCAAAAAAAAGTCATATATACAATCGTATTCACCACATATCTTTTTATATGTGTATGGCAACGCTCTATGGCAGACCTTTAGGAGAAGACGATGTCTGTATGAGCTCACAAGGTTATGACTTTTATGATACTATAAAGTGCTAGAGAGAATATTGTCAATAATAAAAATAGTTTACATAAAAACTAGAAAAAATGCTACTAAATTCAACTTGAATTATAAGATTTTAAGATATTAAAAGAAAAATAATTGTAGCATATCATTTAGGCGCTACACACGTTAAGCTCATTTTTATTGTAAGGAATTTAAAAGGAATTTTTAATGATTTAATAAGATGTTAAAATTAATATTAAGATTAATTCAAAAATTTATTAAATTCAGTATAGGGGTTAAGGGGAATTAATTTTTAATAAAACCGATGAGGATATAAAATTATACTAAACCATTTTTTATAGAAAATTTCTTTTATTAAACCTGCAATACTTATGTACTTAAATTTTACGTACACCAATTTTTTTAAACCTTATTACTCCAGCATCCGAAGATTTCATGCAACCAAATTTCAGAGAAGTCTTCATATATAAATACAAATGTAAAGCAATTTTACTCATCCATATCTTTAGAATAGAGCCGAATAAAAAAAGGCGTTAAAATAACTTTAGTATTCTAGGGTTAAGAATACAATTTTCCCTAGAAATTTTCTTTAATTAAGAGTTATATTTTTTATTGAAAATGTCTCTTATTAAGAGAATTATTTTCTATAGAAAATTTCTCATCTTAAGAGTACAATTTTTTATGGAATACTTGTCTTCTTAAGAGTACTATTTTCTAAAGGAATTTGTTCTTATTAAGGATATTATTTTCTACAGAAAATTTATTTTATTAAAAGTAAAATTTTCTATAGAAATTTTCTTTTATTAGGAGTACAACTTTCTATAGAAAATGTCTCTTATTGAGAGTACAACCTTCTATAGAAATTTCTCTTATTAAGAATATAATTTTCTGTAGAAAATTTCTCTTATTAAGACTACAATTTTCTATCGAAAATTTATCTTATTAAAAGTACATTTTCCTGTAGAAAATGTGCTTTATTAAGAGTACAATTTTCTATAGAAAATGTATCTTATTAAGAGTACAATTTTCTATAGAAAATGTATCTTATTAAAAGTAAAATTTTCTATAGAAAATGCATCTTATTAAGAGTAAAATTTTCGATAGGAAATGTATCTTATTAAGAATAAATTTTCTATAGAAAATGTATCTTATTAAGAGTAAAATTTTTTAATGGAAAATTTCTCTTATTAAGAGTACAATTTTCTATAGATTTCTGTTATTAAGAGTACAATTTCCTATCGAAAATTTCTCTTATTAAGAGTACAATTTTCTATGGAAAATGTATCTTATTAAGAGTTCAACTTTCTATAGAAAATGTCTTATTAAGAGTACAATTTTCTATAGAAAATGTATCTTATTAAGAGTAAAATTTTCTATAGAAAATGTATCTTATTAAGAGTACAATTTTCTATAGAAAATGTATCTTATTAAGAGTACAATTTTCTATAGAAAATGTATTTTATTAAGAGTTCAATTTTCTATAGAAAATGTATTTTATTAAGAGTACAATTTTCTATAGAAAATGTATCTTATTAAGAGTACAATTTTTTAAAAGAAAATTTCTCTTATTACGATTAAAATTTTCTATAGATTTCTGTTATTAAGAGTATAATTTCCTATCGAAAATTTCTGTTATTAAGAGTACAATTTTCTATAGAAAATTTCTCAATTTCATATGGAAAATTTATTTTATTAAGAGTAAAATTTTTCAAAAACAATTTCTCTTTTAAAGAGAACAATTTTTCAAAGTCAATTTCTCTTTTAAAGAGTACAGTTCTCTTAATCAGAGTACAATATTTTGTAGAAAATTTCTCTTATGAAGAGTAAAATTTTCTAAAGAGAATTTTTCTTATTAGAAATTCAATTTTCTATAGCAAATTTCTCTTATTCAGAGCACAATCTATCTATTGAAAATTTCTCTTTTTAAGAGATTTACTTTCTGTTTAAAATTTCTTTTATCAATTTTAGGTTTCTGTAGAAAATATTCTGGGTTATTAAAATTTTCTAATAAAAATTGCTCTTATTGAGAGTAATGTCTTGAATTAATTTTTAGTTTGAAAATATTTTAGCATTCAAATTTAACATTTTATGCTAAAATGTTTCATCAAGTTACTTAAAAATTGCATTTTTGTTGCAGAAAAATCATTTGCATTAAATTGAAAGCAATAAACTTGAGTTCATATTTTGTTCTGTTTTATAGTTTATTAACCTTGCTGCTTTTCATGGCAAATGTAAACTACTACAATTTAGGGATAATAGTTCCAGTGTTTGTTACCTTAAGACCTGAGTTTTCTAGTTATTACCTCTCCTCTTAAGCATTTAAAACTTTATGAGTTTTTTTTTTTTTTTTTACTTAAGACTTGTTTTTTATGCTTGCATATAATATTTTACTTTACATATTTTTCTGGGTGTTCCTACTTTTTTTTTTTTGTTTTTTATTTTGGCTCATCATTTGCTAAGACTGAAACGTGCTCATACATTTTTCATTTAATAAAAACTCACAACAACTTTCAATGCAATACTAAATGATAGATAGAGTGCATTTAACAAACAAATGATGCAGTTTATAAAACTTTTCAAAAATAAGGAAAAATATACACAAAAATGAAAAGAAGATACAAAACATCATTGAAATAAAGATGATACTAAAATTCAAATGATGTTGATAGGACACTATGAGTAACATGATGATCATGAAGATGGTGATGAGCTTGAAAATAACGTATGCAAACACTATAGGAAAAATCTTAAGAAGAGTCCATAAAAATAACTGAAGTGTTTATGTGTTTTTGCAAAATTCTGTTCATCTTTATTTTCCTTTAGTTTTAAAACTCAGAGTTTGATTTTTTTTTTTTTTTTTTAGAAATAGGAGGTAGGTATATTAGATACGTATTGAAGTTTAAACGTGCTTTAAATTAAAAACAAAAAAGTGGAAGAAAAAGTTAAATAAAAACAAAGAAATTTTCTGATGAATTTTAGTATTGAGTAGGATAAATAAGCTGCTAGATATTTGTTAATAGATAGCAGGAGGGGAAAGGGATAACAGGAGAGAAAAATTGAAAATTTTTAACAAATATCACAAACACAAATAAAACATTTGCTTACACGAAGTATGAGTAAATGAAATTGTATGCAGGATAATAATGTTTTTTTGTAGCTACTTTCCTCTTTTTTGTATTTTTTGTGCAAAGAAAATGCAAGAAATTTTAAGCACGTCCAATATGAAAACGAATGATGTGCTATCAACGTGCTTAAGCATAAAAGGATAACAGCAACATTTTCATCTTCATCATCATCAGTAATATTGGCAAGTTTTTCATTTTGCAACTAAAACTTCTAGATGCCAGGGACAGTTGTTATAATTCCCTAGATTGTTAACTACAAATAAGCCTGAAATATTTCTTGTGTAACTAACATATTGCTTCTAAGACAATATCATTATTATTGATAAACAATGAGAAAAAAATTTAAAATTCAATACGTTAATAAATAAACTCATTCTAAGCTAAAGAAAAGACTTATTGTTTTTCATTTCTTTTTCTTTAAAATAACTCTTAAGGAAGTTGGTTTTTACCTGAGCTTGACATAAATCCTCTGACGTAAATTCTTTGTACGTTTTTCTTCTTATTCTTATGACATGAAGAGAACTACTAAGAGAAGTAATAAACGAAGAAACTTTAACTGCAGTTTTGTTTGTCAAATGCTTTTGAGTTTATTAAAATCTTATGTTTGCAAGATTTAAAGGTGTTTTTATTACTTGCTTGTCTTTTTTTCCTTATACTTTTTACTTCCTCCCCCTAAGTTATGCTATGAAAAGCGAATTTGTTTTTTCTTCATTTTAATGTGAGTTTTCCTGGTTTTTTTTACTATCTTTTCATGACACTCATATAACTTTTCTTGTATGGAGGTTATAAAATGAAAGTAAGGAAGATAAATAAAAAAAAAAAGATGGTAAAGGTACATAACTGAATATAATCAACGCATTTACGCATTATATATGGACATGCAACAAACATTGTAGGGATTTTTATAGATTTTTTTAGGAAGATAAAAAAGTTTAAGGAGAGCAAAAAATAAGCAAAATGTTACAAAATATTTCTTAATAACAATTAATGAAAAAAGTGAGCAATATTGTAAGAAAACTTACCAAAGAAGTTGAATCTAAATTTAAAACCCTACATTTCATTTGCTATGACATACCGATCTACGCCTTTATTCCATAGCTTCTTGGTAAAGAAAATTAAGTAGAATTAATAACATTAAAGCTTTAAAGGTTCATTGAAACAATATTGTTTTAATTTTATTTTATTCCAAGATTTTCTTAAACATTTCTCATTAGAGAATATTATTTTGATCCTCAATAACTCTGATAAAAGGACTGATATATAAACTCTCCCAACCCAGTAAGAAAATCTTTCAGTCTCGATTTTTTATTACCCACAAATAAAAAAAAAAAAAAAATTCATTTCGTTGTTTTTTATAGATTTCCTTATGTTGTTTTCATGGCTGCATGTTGACATTTTAATGGTCTTTTTCCTTCTTTGCTTGTCTGTAAGTTATAAGTGCGTTTTTTTGTTAATGGTGAGCGGAAAAAATGGCAACATGCGTTTTATTACTTGGTTATGTAACACAAAAATGGTTTTAATTACAGTTTGGAATGGCAAAAGAACTAAATTAAAATAGTAATACTGAAAATATGTTGAGGTAAAACAAAGCATACTTTAAGGGGGTTTAAAGAAGGAGCAATAAAAAGAAGACACATTTTAATAAGGCAGGAGATTTTGGATTAGGGATCAATTAAGAAATATGTACAGAAATTTATAATTATTATATTCTTAATAAGAGAAAATTGTGCTTTTAATAAGAGAAATTTTCTCCAGAAAATGGTACTCTTAATAAGAGAAATTTTTTATATAAAATTGCACTTTTAATAAGAGAAATTACCTCTAGAAAATTGTATTCTTAATAAGAGAAGTTTTCTATAGAAAACTGTACTCTTAATAAGAGAAATTTTCTTTGGAAAATTGTACCTTTAATAAGAGAAATTTTCCATAGAAAATTGTCCTCTTCATGAGAGAAATTTTTTATAGAAAATTGTTCTCTTAATAAGAGAAATTTTCTATAGAAAATTTAAGGAATTTTCTATAGAAAATTGTTCACTTGAAAAGAGAAATTTTCTATAGAAAATTGAATTCTTAATAAGAGAAATTTCCTATAGAAAATTGAATTCTTAATAAGAGAAATTTCCTATAAAAAATTGTTCACTTGAAAATTGAAATTTCTTATAGAAAATTGTTCATTTGAAAAGAGAAATTTTCTACACAAAATTGTTCTCTTAATAAGAAAAATTTTCTATACAAAATTGTACTCTTAATGAGAGAAATTTTCTATACAAAATTGTACTCTTAATAAAAGAAATTGTCTGTAGAAAATTGAACTCTTAATAAGAGAAATTTTCTATAAAAAATGGTTCTCTTAATAAGAGACATTTTGTGTAGAAAATTGTTGACCTAATAAGAACAATTTTTTATACAAAATTGTTGCCTTAATAAGAGGAATTTTCTTTGGGAAATTGTTGTCTTAATAAAATATAATTTCTATAGAAAATTGCTGTCTTAATAAGAGAAATTGTTCTCTTAAGAAAGAGATTATTTTTTTTTTTTTTAATTTTTTAAAGAAAATCTTAAATTTTAAAACTTTGTCTTCAATCTTGATTAAATTTTTCCCTGATTATTTTTATTAAATTTCTTGAATTTTTGTTGTTTCTATTAGTATACCAAATTTCTTTTTATTTTCTGTTCAATATTATTTCTTGCAATTCCAATTTTATTTTATTTTTTTTTTGTCAACAACTTGTCATATTTTAAAAAAATTATAGCAAAAAAATACCATTTGAGAATTCCTAACATTTTTGCCTTTTACTTAGCAGCACAAAGAAGAAAAAATTCTTTTGGGGTTTTTCTTATTACACTGGTCGCTTTGAACAAATAAACATACTCACTTATACTTATAAATATAAAAGACCTTCAGAAAAATAAAAATGTTGACAAAGAAAAAAAAAAAAAAAAAAAAAAAAAAAGACGACGAATTTTTTGCTTGTTTTTGTTATTCCCTGCTATAGTTGTCTACAATTTCAATAAAATTTTATTAACGAATTCCGTTTCGGTATTTTGCGATATTCAATCGATATTATTATTACTACAATGACACCAATGAACAAACAACAGCAAAAAAATAAAGAAAAAAAACCATTGCCTGGCAGCAGGGGTATTAAAAGCAACAAGAGAGTGCAAAATGAGGCAGCAAGCAGCCTTATAATAATAGAAAAAATTACTACATTTAGGAATAAAATTGGAAAAATAAAATCTTAAAGTCATTGGCTGGTGTAGGAAAGAAAAAGAACTTCTTAGAGTTTTTAAGCTTAAAATGAAAATTGTTCAAATGTATTTTATTTTTCTGTTCACTTCTTGTTGCTGGCGTTAGCAATTGCTGTCAGTTGTTATCGTTTAAGTTAAAAATATAAAGCTTTGTTGCTGGTTTTCTATTTTATTTTTGTTTTTTCCAATGGTTAACAAATACTTTAGTATTTGGTATTTGTTTGTCATTACTAACAATTTAACTTTGCCGCTGTTTTTAACAAAGCAAAAATTCTTAAAACATTTTTTGGCATTTAAGGGATTTTTACAACTACAAGTAAAACAAAAATTATACTACAAAAGTTATCAGTCAATGAGAAAACAAGCTTTAAAATGTCTTTTACTCTACTTAGCATTAAAGTAAATAAAATGTCATTTTAGTTAATAGTAAAATTTTTTTTTATAATAAAAAAAGAAAAAAGATCTAAATGTTTTTTATTTCATAGATATCTTGATAACAGTTGTTTGCTTTTAAAATTTTTTTGTTTGATAAATTTATCTTCATATTTCTTTCTTTTTCATAAGAAATTTTTTTTCCGCCATCAATAATTGTATTTATGTCAAAATTTTTTTTTTCCTGGAATATAACTTTTTATTTTGGCTTAAAAATATATAAAAAAGAGGGTGGTAATAATGTGCAATGAGTATCATTATCAATAATTCATTTGTTTTAAAAGAAATGAAATTTTTACTCTCTTAAGGGATTCGGGTAGTTTATTTCCACCCCCTCTCTTTTAATTTTTCAGTAGAAAATTTCACCTCTTGGTTGTTGTTATTGAAATGTTACAAATATTAAGATAAATATATATAAACGGAAGAAGACAACGGAAAAAGCTAAAAACAAAATGACTTAGAAAAAAAAAAAAAGAATTGTTTTCATATTACTAAAGTTTTGAATTACCCATATAAGGGGCGCCTAAAAGTATGCAATGGTTTTTGTTTTTCTTATTTGTTAGTTGTTAAATTAAGATTTATATTGATGTTTGGCTACAAATTTTTAAACAAAAAGAAAATTTTTATTTTCTTACGAAATAAGAAAAAAGAAGTAACAAGAAATTGGTTTTGTAAATAAATTTTAAAACAATAACATCATTATGGCGTGATTAAGGGATAATAATGGTTATTTTTAACTAAAAGCCAAAGAAAATATATTTGATATCATAAATTTATAATTTTGAATTGTTATAAATCTTCAGATTGAAAGAAAATAAGGAAATTATTATAATAAATATGTTTTAATATATAAAGAATTTTTAAAGCCTAAATGTAGGCTGTAAATTTTTTTAAATAATAAATTACTAGCTAGAGGTATTTTTAAAAATATTCATAAAGAATATTTTATTAGTTTTTAGGAGTAAAAAATGCTTAAAAGTTAGAAAAGAAAATTATTTCGAAAAAAGATAAAAGATAAAAAATAAAATAAGAATCTATTTCATAAAATTAGGCTTTAGTTTTCAAGGAGAATTTTTTTCAAAACACTAAAAAGTAGGCATTTATAAAGCCTTGTAAAAGTATAGTATTTTTTTATAAGTGTTCTTTATTTATTTTCTAAGAATAACATTTTTTGTATATGAATTAAAAGAGAGATTAAAAAGGTAGTAAATATTGAACGCCTTAAAGTAAGCAATACTTTTTAAAGTGTCTTTTGCTAAATATTTTGACAATAGGCATTGTCTAAAATCTTTTGAAAGTGAATATTTTATGCAAAAAGTAAAATTCTTATGAAAATTTAAAAAAAAACTCGCAAAAAGTGCGCAGGATAAAAATAGCGCTTCAAAGTAGGCGCTGTTTTTTCCAAATTATAATTTTCTACAATCTTTAAAAACAGGCAAAGAAACATTATTTGCTCTTAAATAAATTCTTATAACAATTCAAATAAACCCCTCTTTTAAATAACTTAAGTGAAATATTAAAGCTTAAAAGTAGGCAATATTTTTTATATTGAACTTTATGAAATTCTTTGATCTAAGGTTTCTTAAAACCTTCAAAAAGAATAGTTTCATTTGTATTTAGAAAGCAGTAATTTTATGAAAATTTAAGGGAAACTGTTTTGAAATTAGTTAAATAAATTACGAAAGCTTAAAAATAGGCAATACTTTCAGAACTTAACTTCTTAAAATTCTTAAAAGTATGCACTTATTTCTTAAAATTCTTTTAAAGAAACTTATTTCTGTATTTAGAAAGCGAAATTCTTATAAAAGCGTGAAGAAAACTCTTTTTAAATAAGTTAAGTAAAACATTAAAGCTTAAAAGTAGGCACTAGTTTTTAAGCTGATTTTTTCTTCATAATCTTAGAAGTAGTCTTTATTTAAAAATGTTTGAAATTTAACCATATCTTAACTAAATAAACTTTATTTTAAGCAAGAAAACTAAATTCTGGCGAAAATTTAAAAGAAAAACTTTTGAGAAGCATGGAGTGAAAAATCACCCTTAAAAGTAGGAACCTGAATATTCTTTAAGTTCTTAGTAGGGGGAATTATTTAAAAACTTTTGAAATATAATTTTATTGTATTAAAGAAAACAAATCTTTTATAAGAAATAGAATTATTTTTGAGCCGCTAAAAGTAGGCAATCATTTTAAAATCTTAAATAAATAAAAGAAGTTGGCATTAATTGAAGCATTTCGAAAATAATTATTAATTAAAAAAAATTCTGGTAAAAATTTTAAAGAAAAAAAAAAAAAAAAATAAATAAATGTTAGACTGAGCGGAGTGATCTTAAAAATATACTCTACTTTTTAAAACTGCAACTTATCAATCCCTTGGAAATAGTTACTAATTAAATCATTTAATTAAAATCTACTATACAATTTTTGTTTTTAAATTTTTAAAGGAAATCTATATAAAAGCGTAAAGCGATAAAGTAGCTCCTAAATTGTAATTTCATTAAATCCTCTAAAAGTAGGGACTGTAAAACATTTCCAAAAAGTGAATTTAAAAAAAAAAAAAAAAACGTGGAAAGAAAAAGTAGTCCTCGAAAGTAGGCTTTAATTTTTAAAAAGAAATTTTATGATGTAGAGATTTAATTTTTTAATAGAAGTTGGTAGCATTTGAAACAATTGAGAAACAATTCAAACAATTAAGAAAAAATTCTTCGTAGAAATTTGAAAGAAAAAAATATTAATTTGGGTCCAGTGACAATTTAAACCTTAAAAGTATGCTCTTTCTTTTTAAAACTACTTCGGGTAAATTCCTTGGAAATAGTTAGTAATTAAACATTAAATGAATGTCTTTTGCAACTAAGAAAACTAAATTTTTATGAAAATTTAAAGAAAATGTAAAACCGTAAAGCGATAATGTAGCCCTCAAAAGTATGCTTTAGTTTTCAAATTGAAATTTAATAAAACCCTTAGAGATTATATAAAACATTTTCAAAAAGGAATTTTATTTTTAATAAAAAAAACAAATTCTTATGAAATTTTTAAAGAAATACTTTGGAAAAGCGTGGAAAGAAAAAATAGCCCTTAAAAGTAGGCTTTAGTTTTTAAATTGAAATTTTATGAAACCCTTAGAAGTAGATATTTAATTTTCAAATAAACGATGACATCTTTTAAAACATTTTAAAAATAATTATAATTTTAAGAAAACAAAGTTAAAGAAATAAATTTTGAATTAGTTGAGTGACAATTTATACCTTAAAAATAGGCTTTACTTTTTAATATAACATATAAATCTCTAGGTAATAGTAAATAACATTTAATTTTAATAAGTGTTTTAAAACTTGGAAAACTAAATTTTTATAAAAAATTTAAAGAAAAACTTTTAAAAGCGTAAAACGATATAATAGCCCTTTAAATTGAAATTTCATAAAACCCCTAGAAGTATAAACTATTTAGAACATTTCCAAAAAGAAAATTTTGTTTTTAATTAAGAACAATTTCTTATGAACATTTAAAAGAACAGCTTTTAAAAGGGGTGGATAGACAAATTTGCCCTTAAAAGTAGGCTTTTAATTTTTAAAAAGAAATTTCGTGAAACCTCTAGAAGTAGAGATTATTTAAAACATTTTAAAAGCTGGAATTTTCTTTTCTTAAAAAAGAACAAATTATGAAAATTGAAGAGAAAATAATTCGAAAAAATTTTGTTTAATTTGAGAGCCTTAAAGTTGGGACTAATTTTAACAAAGCTCTTGAAAATAGTCATTATGTTCAGCCATCCAAGGAACAAGAAAATTAAATTCTTAGATTTTAAGAAAAGGAAATTGAATTTAGTTTCTAAACATTTATATTTAATTCTAATACATTAAATTAAATTGAAAAAATAATAAAATTAAAAAAAAAAAAAAAATTTTGTTCAACAATCTTGTCTAAATTCTATATTTTCGCTTGTGATTAATTGGCAATAGCTTCTAAAAATAAGCTATATTTTCCTTTTCTTAAACATTTTAATAATATTTTCCTAAAGCACCTAAAACTATACTATTTTTTTAGTTTCTCATTATCTTTAATGTTCATTTGTTTTAAAGCCTCCTAATTTTGTTTTCAATTAAATATTAAAATCCTATAAAAAAAGTTTTTAATAGTTTTTTTTTCTCAAATCCAGCCCCTTTTTACAGGCTAACTTCTTAGAGAACTCATTAAATAAGTTTCATTATTATTTCATTTTTTTCTTAAAACTTAAACTTTCTTATTAGTTTTTGCGTTATATATATTTTTTTCTCTCACTATAATATAAAATTCAATACACAACAACTTGCTAACAAGTTTAACAAGACAAACCAATTGCAACAGGCTTTAAGCCTAAAAGTATACTCGTTTTTTTAACTTCATATCAATTTAGATAAAAAGTATAAGAAAAGTATAGAGAACAGCTTCTTTAACACAAAAAAAAAAAAAAAAAAAACGGCAATAAATGGGAAAATAATGACTAAGTAAATTGAGTGACACTATAGTAACAGCAACAAACTTATAACAAAATTTTAAACATTAAGCGAAATTGAAAAAAAAAAGTCTAAAAAAGACAAGCAGACTTTCGGGGATATTTTTTTTTGCAAAAGATACTTACTTAAATTTAGTATTATACAACAATCAATATGACATCTTTGTTAGATAGAAGAAAATTGTCTTAGTTTGTTTAAATGGGGTTTTGTGGAGGGGGAGGTGGTGTGTATAAGACCATCTAACATTGTCATTGTTAACTGGCTATGATTTTTTACACAGTCATCATAAAGCTATTGTAAGCACCTGGTGTCAAAACCTTTCTTTGTCTTCCCCCTTAAGCAGTATTATTTTTGCTTTTGGGTTCCTTTTGACTATGACAAAGATGAAAACGACATTGTTGTTAGGATACCACAGTTCACACACCACAAAATAATAATGGGGTGAAGGTTGGGTTTGTTGTTGATGTTGTTGTGTTTAATACAAAACAAATTGAAAAACAAAAAAATGAAAAAAAAAAGTAAAATTAAATTTAAAAACAAAGAAGAGTGACAAGTCTAATTGGCAAAATAATGTATAAAAAGGCCCTACAAAATTGTAAAAAAAAAATTAATTGATTAGGGTTTTTATAAAACACTTTTATAAAAAATTTGGAGTCTTAAAAGTTCTCATTCTAAAACGTTATGCAAGAATCAAAGGTTTTTTAAAAAATTCTTTTGACTTTAATCTTGATATATTCAAGAAAGTCTAAGGGAATTAAAGCCCTCTTTTAGACCCTTAAAAACTAACATTTTAAAGTTTCTTTAAAAAATCTTAGGTGAATTTACAACATAGCCTTAAACTCTGTGGATATCCTTCTCTAGCTGACAGCTGAGAACTTCAAATTCAAAATATACAAAGTCGTTAACACAATAACTTTGATGTAAAAAATTCACACACAATCACTCACAAAACATTAAAAACCCAACAACTGCAAAAAAGTTAGAAGAAATTTTTTTTCGTATGCTTCAAGAAAAGGTGACGAGACTAACAACAATCTTTAATACAACGATAATAATAACAGCTGAAGATCTTCTAATACACCTCTCTCATTCTCACAAACCTCATTAAACACCTACATATCAAACAGGCACAACACCCACAAAACAAAAGCCCAAGTTTTTCTTAAATGTAGAAAAAAATAAAAAAAAGAAAAAAATTTTCGTTTTTATAAAAAAGTTTACGAAGCGTTAAGTTTTATACCATAGCATTTGAAAATAAATATATAAATGTATGTATATTATACACACATATACATATATATTTATATTATTATTTATACCTTTTGCCATCTAAAGACTTTGCCTTAACAAAACAATCATTTGACGCCATCTTGGGCGCCATTTTTGTCAAGTCATATTAAGCGCATTTTTGACGAAAATTGACGTATACAGTTGTTGTTAGAAGAAGTCTTAGAGAAAACAACTAACTGACAACAACAAAACAATAACAACATTACTTTACTTGTAAGAAAAACCAGCAACAGCCGCACCAATATTTACTTTATTTCGCAAAAGTTTTGTATTTTTTAGGAGAATTTTTTTTTATATAAAAAAAAAAAAAAAAAAATATTTTTTTTTTATGAGAATCAAGAAGAAATAATTGATGCAGCATGTGTTTTTTTTTTTTTTTAAGAAAAACATTTGCTTAAGGGAAAAATTTGCAAAAAGAAATTGAACACAAATAAAAGTATTTTTTTTTTTTTTACAAACCAAAAATTGTTTTGCATATTTTTAGGAGTATTAGGTTGGGTAGAGGGAAAAATATCCATATTTAATTCAAGGGGACTTTGAACTGAACTGGAATTGAATTTGAATTGATTTAGAAATGAACAGAACTAGAACTGAATTAGAACTGAACTAGAACTGAATTAGAACTGAACTAGAACTAAACTAGAACTGAACTAGAACTGAACTAGAACTGAACTAGAACTGAACTAGAACTGAACTAGAACTGAACTAGAACTGAACTAGAACTGAACTAGAACTGAACTAGAACTGAACTAGAACTGAACTAGAACTGAACTAGAACTGAACTAGAACTGAACTAGAACTGAACTAGAACTGAACTAGAACTGAACTAGAACTGAACTAGAACTGAACTAGAACTGAACTAGAACTGAACTAGAACTGAACTAGAACTGAACTAGAACTGAACTAGAACTGAACTAGAACTGAACTAGAACTGAACTAGAACTGAACTAGAACTGAACTAGAACTGAACTAGAACTGAACTAGAACTGAACTAGAACTGAACTAGAACTGAACTAGAACTGAACTAGAACTGAACTAGAACTGAACTAGAACTGAACTAGAACTGAACTAGAACTGAACTAGAACTGAACTAGAACTGAACTAGAACTGAACTAGAACTGAACTAGAACTGAACTAGGACTGAAAAATTATGAATTATTTCGAGCTGATTTTGAACTGATTTCGAATTGAAATGGCATTTTAGTTTTTCCCTTAACTAATAATTTCCTTGTATTGAAACTGGCCCCCTAAAAATATGCACGTTATCTAGAGCACATGTATAATTTTGACATGTTTACTTTTTTTCTACATATTTATTTTTTTCCAAAAACGCTTTAAAATTCTTAAAAAACAATTTCTATAACATGTTCAGCAACAGCAGTAACTACCTTTTAAATAAACCGTGATTTTATTTGGTATAAATTTTCACTAAAATAAAACAACAATAAAAAACACTGAAAGGAATCCAGCAATAACAACTCCAGCCAAGTCAGTCAATTCGTTATAATTTCACAGTATGTTAAAAAATCGTTTGTTTGGAAATAAAAATAGTAAAGAGAAGAACAGAAAAAAAAAAATTGAAAAATTTGAAATTTAAATTTCCGTTACGTTACAGAATTTTTATAAACTCATACATATACTCAAATACACACATACATACACATTTATAGTAGTTACGTGTATTAAAAGAGGAGTGTAACATATGTTGGCATTACACAATTATTTGTTGTTGCTATTGCTGCTGTTATTATTGTCAGTCAGTATCGTAATGTTATTGTTGATTGTTTTTGTTGTTATTGTTGTTGTAGTATTGTTTCATGCTTGCATAATCAAGGTGCTTTAAAGCAAAAATTGCTGCTTGCTATAACAACAAACTGTATATTGTTAAATATTAACATATGGTGTTGGATAAATAGTTAAAGATGATGATGTTTAAATTATTTAAATTATGTGAAATACTTTTATATGGTTGGGGAGAAATGATGAGCTAAAGATAAAAGTATCTTGAAAATCAGTGGAATGTTAAAAATGTTTTATAAAATTAAAACAATAAGGCAAATTTGTTTTTTTGTTCTTGATAACTATAAAATTATACAAAATGTTTATATAAAGGAATTTGTAATGGAAATTGTTTTAGAGGAAAACTTAAATGATGTAGAATATATTTATATAGCCTACTTTCAGGATGTTAAACATTAATTATTTCATAATTGAAGCTAAAATAAGAGAAAAAGGAAATATTTAAATGTCTAAATAGAAATCTATTTGATTGAAAAGTTATTAAATTTTAAATTAATAAAATCTAACATATTTTTAGGCGAGTTAGTTTTATAGGTCTTACATTTTCGTTATATTAAATCTAGCATACTTTTAGGAGAATTTTTTCTTTCTAAAATTTGTTTTAGTCTGATTACAATTAATTTACTTGAAATTTTCCTTTATATTTTTTTTCTCTTTTCCTAACTATTCATTAAAACAAACCTTATTTAATATAGCTGTGCATAAAAAAACTTTTTGGTCTTATTATTTATAATGCATATTGTACTTAATCTTAGGAAAAAAAAGGTGAAAACCTAGAGTTCTTTTTTTGAATTATTTTGTAAAAAAAAAATACTTAGAGAAAAAGAGCAACGTACGCAAAATAAGCTTAATATTTTGCAGAGAGTATACAAAAGGGAGAGAATTTCAGGGAATATAAAAAAAGAATTCATTTGGCAAGAAAAAATCTAAAAAATTGCATAAAACAAAAAATAGCAGCAAAATTATGACGGTAAAAAATTACTCAGGGGAGTATTTTAATTTAAACTAAGCATTACACTGGTATCAGGTAAAAAATAAGTAGACACAACAGAAAAAAATCTGGCACGTTTTTTAATTTAACCATATATTTACGAGAAATTTTTGTATAAATTGCCAGCAAGGAAAAAAAAAAAAAAGAAAACATTTAGACGGAGTAATTAATAAAAACAGAAAAAATTATTTCCCCTAGAGCTACAACCAAGAAAAAAATTTTAAAGGGAGAATTTTAGATGCCAAAGACGACTGGTAGAAAACCCTATGAAGGAAAATAAAATAACAAAAGAAGAGTTGAGATGATTTGAAGGAACATTTAGGTACAAAAAAAGACATTTTTATCAAAGTTTGTCAAAAAGTATATATTTAAAACTCCTTTATAATCCCACCAATTAAATTGGATATTTGTATACAAGAAGCTAACTCATATTATTATTATTATTATTCAGTTATAGAATTTTTACGGTATTTTTTAGACAAATTTATAATTTTTTTATTAAACTTTAAAACAAATTTATTAGGCTTTTTATTTTTATATAAACTATTGCTTGATTTTCTTATATTAAAGTAATTTTCCCTTGCTTTTATAATTTTGAATTTTTTAAAATTTAATTTTTTACGATTTTGAAAAAAAGGATATATGGGGAACTTTTTCATTAATGAACCAATTAAGCTTAATTTTGATATGTAGGTAGCTATTATAATGCTACGTTCATATATGTATTTAATTTTATTTTTTTTAGTTGTTGATTTTTTTTTATTTTAATTAAATTTTGAAAATTTTATTTGTTGAATTATTTTTCCACTTTTTTTTAACTATTTTCTTTTAATAAAGATATTTATTAATTTTAAAGTTTTGAAATTAAAAAATGTATAAAAATTAAAAAAAAAAGGATATATGGCGCACTGTTTTAAGACTGAAGACATTAAGCTGAATTTTGGTATTTTTTTAGCCAAAATAATGCTTAATTCGTACTCTTAGTTTCAGCAGGTTATAGTTATTTTTAAAAAATATGTGAAAAGTTTATTTTGGATTTATTTTATTTATTTAGATTTCATTAAAAACATTTTTTCTTTATTTTACTTCGCTTCAAGTTTTATTTTGTTATATTACATTTTATAATTTTTTGTCTTACAAATTTAATTTTTTTCAAAAGTTATAAAAAAGGATATATGGGGAAGTCCTGTAAAAATAAAGCAATTGAGCTGTATTTTGGTGTATGCTGAGCTAACATAATTTTTTGTTTAAATTCCTAATTTTAGCTGGTTACAATAATTTTCTGAAATTTTTTGGGAAAATTATTTTGGATTTTCAATTTTTTTTTTTTTTTTTTTTTATTAAAAAATTTTCCTTAAAGAAATTTATTGGTTTTACTTTGTTTCAAGTTTTTTCTTTGTTTGTATTTCTAATTTCAACTGGTTAACTTTAAGAATTTTTGTAAAATTATTTTTTTTTTTTTGATTTTATTTATTTATTTATTTTTTTGGAAAATTTTCTTTTATTTATTTGTTTTCAGCGTTATTTAATTATTAGCATTTTTTCATTTTTGGTCTTTAAAATTATTAATATTTTTTTCTTTTTAATTTAAAAAAAGGATATATGGCGAACTCCTTTAAAATTAAAGTAATTAAGCTGAATTTTGGTGTATACTAAGCTGATATATTTCTTTGTTCATACTCTTAATTTTAAATGTGTATAATAATGTTTAGAATTTTTTGAAAAATTTTTATTTTTCATAATTTATTTAAATATAATAACTTCAGGGGATCTTTATGATTGGAAAACTAGGTAATAATTTAAAAATGCTCATAAAAATCTATCTTAAATAAAAAATTTAAACCTGTCCTTAAATCAAAATCACCTTTATTTTACTCAGTAGCATAACAAATTTTAACGTGCTTGTACTTGTCAAGTATTTTTGCAGAAAAACGAGAAAAATGCACTAGAATTATAAAATATTTTTTTGTGCTACATTTTTATGCCAAGAGCTTATGCCTTTAAACAAAGTGTAAGCAGCAGCTACACTAATTACCTCAAAGTGTTACAACCATACCAAAGTTGATCATTTATTTTTTTATTTAACTCAATGCAACATTATTTTTTTGCCTTTCTAAAAAAAAAAAAAAAAAAAAATAACGAGTTTCTTATTATTTTTTTTTCTCTGTTTTACAATAAAACAGCAGCCAATGTTTGTATTAAAATTGTTAATTTTTCTACTACAAATTAAAAAACAAGAACAAAACAGAAAAAATATAAGAAAAGAAATTCCTTGTTAGAGTTACTTAATAGCTCATCTTGAAGCAATGAATGAATGAATGGTTCAGGTGAAAAATTGCAGCTGTTGCCAGAAGCTAAAGTAAAACATATTCGCACGCAAAAGATTTACATTCTTCCTCCCCCTCGTCTCTCCCTTATGGATTTATACAGCATGTCGAGCATAAATTTGTAGCCTTGTTTTTTTTTTCTTTGCTTATACGCTTGTAAATTCTATTTGACTGGCGGGTATTTAGATGTAGTATGTGAATGTTAGATTATAGCAAGGGGCGTGGGAGTTGAGGAGATGGAGTAAGGTGTGTGGCTGATGTTATTTAAGTTTTTTCTTTTTTTGTTTTGTGTCATCATAATCATCATTATGTTGTTGGGATAAATTAAAGTTTTGTCTTTTGTGTCTCTTTTTTATGTTGGAAGTTCATTTTTTTTTCTTTTTTATGTAGAATTTAATTAAGGTATAGGCAGGAGTTTTGTTTCATATTAAAGAAAAATTTAGTTTAAGAATAAAAATAAATTGCTTAAAATTTGTTTTTGAAAATATTTTTTTTTAATTAAAAATTTTGAATTTTTTTTTTTATTATTTGAAAAAAGGATATACGTACAACTTTCTTAAAACGCAAGCGAATGCATAGTAATTGAGTATACACTATATTGACATATTCCTATGTTCGTACACCAGATTTCACAGAGTTACTAACATTTAAAGAAATTTTCTTAAAAGTTTTATTTGGAAATTTTTTTTTTTTTTTTAGTTTATTAAATTTTCAAAATTTATTTAAAAAAATTTAGTTGCTTTCTTGATTCAGAATTAGTTTCCAATGAATTTTATTCGTTTAAAGATAATAAAATTTTATATTATCTAAAATTTGAAAAAAAGGATATATGTAAAACTTCTTAAAAGTAAAAGTTATTGAATTGAATTTTGGCGTACATTACACTGACACATTTCAGCGTTCTTATACCAGATTTCAGAGAGTTACAAATATTTTCAAAGATTTTTTTTTTTTTTTAAATTTTATTTCCAATTTTTTTATTTTTATTTAAATTTCTTAATTTGGCTTAAATTATAACTTATTTTAAAATAATTTTATTAATTTTAAGTTAATAAAATTACAATTTTTCAAAGTTTGCAAAAAAGGATATATGAAAATCTTCTTTAAATTTCCAGCAAATGATTTGAATTTTTATATATATTAAGGTGACATTGTTTTCCGTTCGTATACCAAAATTCATAAGATTATACGAATTTTTAATTTTTTTTTTATAAAATTTCGTATGAAAAATATTTTTTTATTTTTGTTTAAATAACGAAAATTTTGCTACTTTTATAAATTATATGCCATTTTCTTTGAATTTTATTAATTTTAATTTAGTTAAATGAAAAATTTTAAAAATTTTCAAAAAAGGATAAAGATAAAGAACTTCCTTAAAGTTCAACCAAATGATTAAAATTTTGGTACGCAATTAGGAGATATTGTTTCTCGTTCGTATAACAAATTCCATAATATTACAATAATGTTTACAATTTTTAAATACAATTTTGTATCAGAAATATTTTTTTATTTTTATGAAAATGTCAAAATTTTGGCTACTTTTATAAATTATATCCCGTTTTCCTAGAAACTTATTAATTTTAGGTACCAAAAATTTAAATTTTTAAAAATTATAAAAAGGATATATGAAGAATTTTCTTAAAGTTCAAGTAAATGATTTGAATTTTGGTATACAATAAGGTGACATTGTTTCTCGTTCGTATACCAAAATTCATAAGATTATACGAATTGTTATTTTGTTTTTTATAAAATTTCAAAAAAATAAAAAAAAAATTTTTATTTTTGTTTAAATGACAAAAATTTTGCGACTTTTATAAATTATATGTCATTTTCTTTGAATTATATTAATTTTAAAATAATTAAATAAAAAATTTTAAAAATTTTCAAAAAAGGATATATGAACAACTTCCTTAAAGTTCAACCAAATGATTTGAATTTTGGTACGCAATTAGGAGATATTGTTTCTCGTTCGTATACCAAAATTCATACGTTAAAAAGAATTTTTAAATTTTTTTTATTCAATTTTAATGTAAAAAAATGTAAAAATATTTTTTATTTTTATAAAAATGTCAAAAATTTTGCTTCTTTTATGAATCATATCTCGTTTTCTTGAATTTTATTTATTTTAAGGTAATAATATTAACAATTTTCCAAATAAAAGAAAAAGGATATATAACGAACTTAATTAAATTTCAAGCAAATGGCTTGAATTTTTAGTTTTATAGAAGTGACATTGTTTCTCGTTCGTATTCCAAAATTCATAAGATTACAATAATGTTTAAAATTTTTTCAATAAAATTTTATATCAAAAATATTTTTTATTTTTATTTTAATCAGAAAACTGTTTCTGCTTTTATATTCAGTTTTCCTTGAATTCTATTAATTTTAAATTAGTTAAATTAAAATTTTTCAAATTTCTAAAAAAAGGATATATGGAGAACTTCCTTAAATTACAACTAAATAATTTGAATTCTGATACATATTAAAGTGACATTATTCCTCGTTCATATAACAAATTTCAAGATATTATTGTTAATCTTTTCTGAAAAATGTGTAATATTTTTTAAATTCTCTTTAAAATTTAAAATTTTTTTGTTCCTATAATATTTAAGCTTTAAATCCTTTGTAAAATCGATTTCTTATAAAATATGCTTCATTAAATTTTATATTTTTGTTTTCTTTACCATTATTTTTTCCTCCAAAAAGAAAAAAAAAAATATATATATATCAAAGGAAAAAAATTTGGAAATTTGAACAACAAGATTGTTAAACAGCACAACTTAATGCTTAACATGCAAAACACATGTTTACAAAAAAAAAAAAAAAAAAAAAAAAAAAATTGCTAGAATTTCTTTTTTTTTTTCTACAAAAAAATTCAAATCACTAAAAGTCTTAAGAACAGGAAAAACGGAAATAAACACAACGAGCAGCAATCTAAAAAAAAAAAAACAGCAAGAATAAAGAAAATCAAACAACTAAACAAGACAAACAAAATGAAGTTTCTAAACTCAAAAACAATCAAAACAGCGGATACCAACGAAATGCACAATAAAGAAAACGAAAAAAAAAAAAAAAACATTAGAATCTTTTTTAACAGCCTAAAGCTTTTCCGTTGTTGAAGAGTTAAATAAAAATAGAAAAATAAGAATGAATTTGAAAGAAAAAAATCTGTATATGAATGTTTGATTATTTTTGTTTGGAAGTTCAAAAAGGAAGGAACTGTTTTTTGTGGGGCTTATCTAAAGTATAAAAATTTTATAAAGAATTTAATATGAAAAATTTCTTAATCATCCTCGTTAAATTTCGCTTCTTTTTGGCTGTGAAATTTCAATAATCATTTTAATGTTAAGATAATATTATAACTTAAAATTTGTGTGTTTTGAAAACAATGAAAAATGTGTTTACCAAAGAAAAAGCTTTGCTAAAACGGAAATGCTAATAAAACCGGCATCAACACTTCCTTTGGAGGCTAGAAAATACTAAAAACAAACAAAATCTTTTAATAATTATTGGAAGAGAAAATATTTTTTTAAAAAAAGTCTCAAACTTTATAGACTTTAGAAAAGTAAAATTTAAAAATAAAATCCTAAAAGTATATTAACTTTTTTAGTATTTTTTTTTAGCATTTTTATAATTGTAAAGCTAAAACCCCTAAAAGTATTTTGAGTTTCTTTTTTTTTTGTATTAATATTAATGCTTTTGTTTAAATTTATGAATTTTAAAACTTTGTTTCTTAATAACAAAAAAAAAAAAAAAATAATTAAAATATTAAAATTATTATTTTTTCATAGTCTACTTTAAGGCTTAATTAATAATTCCTTATAATTCTTATAGTTGTTTATTATTTTCTGTGGCTCTTTTTTAATTTTTTTATGAACCTTATATTTTGTTTCCTTTTTTTGTAGGGTGTTAAAAGATTAACACGGTAGTTTTTTTCCTGCTGTGCTTTTTTTTTTGCTTATTTATTTTACAAATGTTCTCCCCTGCGATTCAAAGGTTAATGAATAATAAAAACTATGTTCTTTTTTTATCAGCTTTTTTATCATATTTTTTCAACATTGTGTGTTAATATTTACCAACACAAAAATTCCTTTTTAATGAGTGGTTTTTACCAAGTTAGAAATTAAAAATAATATAAAAAAGCTAAAAAAGTTTTATTTAAAATAACATTACTTGCTTAAGCAGCTTATGTTTTTCAGAAAAAAAAAAACTGAATTTAACAAGGAATAAATTTTAAAACATAAGTTTTAAAGCTGTAAATGTTGTTTAGGGGGAGGGGGAGTAATACAAAGGTAATAGAAAAAAATCATAGATAATTTCCAAGAATCAATTAGTGAATAGGATACTAACAAAACTAAAACAAATTTAAAAAAAATATACATTATATTTACAAGGAAATTGGTATATAGTTAATAAAAATATAGCAAACTTTAAGTTAAATGCTTATGAATGTTAGTAGTAATAAAACTAAAGTTGGAACAAATTCTATAAAATTCCTAGAAATTAATTAGTTATATAAATTTTTAGCAGGCTTTCAAAAGCTTTAATATGTTTAGATTAAATTGTTTTAAATATAAATTTAAAAACTAATAATATTTTTTAAGCCTTCATACTAAATTATTAGGTATTGTTACAATTATATTTAAATATTAAATGAATTTATATGAAAACTGAAAATATTTTATTTTATTTCTAAAATATTTATAAGCTTAAAATCATTGTAAATTGTTTAAAACTATTTTCCTAATGATTTTATTTTGTTTTTAATTTCTATACAAATTTTAAAAATTTGTTATATGTTTATTAATTTTACGTAAATTTTTTCTTATTAAAAATATAAAAAATTTATATTAATTTTAATTTGAAAAGAAGCCTGGAGTATTGGCTTTCAAAATCTCTTTAAAGTTTTTTCTTATCTGCTTTAAAGCCAGAGTTATGACAGATTTTGTTAATTTACACCATAATTACTATTAATCATACGCAACCAGTGAGAAAAAAGTAATAATTGATTTTTGCAGAAATGAATATATTTAATAGGGAAAGTTATAGGTTATATTAATAAGGGTTTTTAGGTTATATTTTAGTTTGCGAGTCATTTGTGAAATTATAGAGGATGCACCACATATTGATGCATATCTCGAAAACGTCTGATTTTGTTCAAAAAAATATCAAAAAATTCTAATTAAAATTGTATTCAAGTCATTCTTGCATTACTTTTTAATATGGTCAATAGTTATGGAGATATTAAGCCCATTTTCTGACAAAAAATAAAAAAATAATAATAATAAATTTGATAAGAAATTTACAAAATTTTTTTTTTTTTTTTTTTCAAAAAATCATAAAGATTCGAAATCCTTAAAAAATTATAAATCCTTTTGATATTTTAAACTATTTTTGATATATATCATTTGTTTTATTCATATTAAAAGAACCGAACTTTTAACTTATAGGAAATTTGTTTTTATTCTTGATTAATTATAAGAAATAATAAACCACTTTCTTATCGAAATATTATTCGAAACAACACAGAAAAAAGTCAAAAATTAACAAATATATATGAAAGTAATTCATTCAATTATAAACTTGTTTAAATTTGCACCTCTCATCAAAATGATTATATCAATTACTAAAAACTATAAAAAATACAAAACAGGAAAAAATTCCCAATTAATAAATTAATTGAATCAATCAAGTAGATGATTGAATGAATTAAAAATGTGTATAGGAAAAAAAATCATACCAAAATTTACTTTTTACTTTATTTTTTCTTGAACATATTTATTAAATTTTGATCCTAAACTAAACAACTGAATTAATTGTAAAAAGGACGGTAATAATATTTTCTGTGAATTAATTTGGTAATATTTTTTAGATCAAAGCTTTATCTTTTAATTTTATTTTGGTTACAGAATCTATTTATCTCTTAGCCTTATTATGCCTTAAATTTTCAATTTATTTCTTAACAAGATTTTAAAATAATTTCATTGGATTTAAATACACATTTCGCTTAAAATTAAGATTTAATTAATTAAGTCATAGTTGCGTATGATTAATATTAATTCAATAATAGATTAACAAAGATATATAACTTCTTTATTTATATTGATAAATGAAAATTTTTTAATTAAAATTCTGAATGGTTTTTGAAAATTAACACTACTATTTAATTTCATATTTTTTCATTTAAATGCTATAAAAATATTTTTGTCATTTGTAACGACTAGAAAATGATGTTTGTAATTAAATTTTTAAGAATTTTAATTTTTTAAATTATTATTTCCCAAATCGTTTTCTTAATATAATGATCGTCTTACATATTAAATAAATATCTAATTGATTTTGTAAAACATTTTGCATTAGTTTCCAAAAAAGGATATAACTTTATAAATCAAGGATAATTTTATTTTGACCCAAACTTCAATTATTTTTAGCATTATTAGGCTTTAAATTCTTTGTTTATTTCTTAATAAAAATTAAGAACTAAATATTTAATCATTTCGTACGTTTAGCTTTTGCTTAAAATAAATATAAAATTTTATAGCCATAGTTACGTATGATTAATATTAATTCACTGCTAAATTAACAAAAATGTGTGTAACTTTTTTATATGAAATCATAAATGAAAATTTTAAAAAGATTTTGAAAGTTAACATTACAGGGCTATTTTGTATTTTTTTCATTTAAATGCTATAGGAATATTTTTAACATTTAAAGCGGCTAGAAAATTATATTTGTATTTTTTTTTTGTAATTTTTCTTTTTAATTATTTTTAAAATATATTTTTTTTTAATGAATTTTTCTAACACTACGCTCAAAACTGTATCAGATTTATTATTAAAACATGTCTGCATTTGTTTGAAAAAAGGATATATGACGAGGTCTTATAATGCGTGGGCGATTAGAATCAAAATTATATATTTGTCTAAAAAAATCATCTTACGTTTTCCTATAACCAAAACTGTATTAGCCAATTACCAAAAAATTATATAAAATTATTCTTATTATAAAATAATATTTAACCTTCGTTTTCAAAATATTTTTGTTTATTTAAGTGTTTGTTTTTCATTTTAAATATTAAACAATCTAAATAAATTTTCTTGCAATTTATTTTTATAAAGATTTTTTTCTTATTTTCTGTTATTATTTAAACAATTTATTTATTTAATTTAATAAAAATTTTCCTAGTATTTGTTTAACAAAATTTATTTATATTCTTAAGACTTTTACAAATCCACAAGCTGTTTTAATTTATATTTTTTGTTTTTATTTCTTTTTGCCTATTTTAATATTTTGTTTATTTTATAAAATCATTTTTTTTTGTCTTCTACATCTCCCTCGATTTTCTTTAAACAATTTAAATCAATTTATTTTCATTTATTTTAAGTGTTTTAACAAATAAATAAATAAACAAAAAAAAAAAAAAAAAAAATAAAAAATAATTGAAGCCTTCATCTTCTTATACACAAAGACTCTTCACAATATATGCAATCAAATTGAGTAGATTTTGGTAACACAAGAAAATACACAAAAAAGAAAAAAGGAACTACATACAATTTGTATATTTTGGGGGTACCTTCGTTTAAATAACAAAAAATATTCGAAAAAAAAAAGAAAAAAAAATATATATAAATAACAATGACAAAGTAGAAGTAGAAGACGTAGAATAAAAGCCCGTAGAAGATTGAAAATAAATTGTATGCCCTGTGTCAAGATGTTGCTGGAAAAGCATCACTTTGAAATGAAGAAAGATGGGAAAAAACGAAGATGATGAAAACCAATTTACGTGCAAAATAACTTGAGTGTCATGCAAATTTTCTTAAATGGAAAAAACGTAATATAAATATATATTTTTTTTGGTGCAAATTTGTTTGGCCTTATTTTAAGCGTCTTGTAGGGAAATAAAACTTAAATTAACATGACAGTTGTTGGTTATAATTTTTTTATTTTTTCTGAAATAAGTTGTCTTTTAAGTACCTTGTCATTTAAGACTAAAACTTTCTTGTTAGTAATATAGCAAGTGGGATAATATTAGAAATTTTAGATTTTTTTTTTGTTGTATTCAAATTCTTATTAAGGATTTTTTTTATTTATTTAAATTTTATTAATTTGTAGGATATAAAAAGCTTAAGTTATTAGAGAATTTGTTAAGGGATTTATTGTGGGAAAATTTAAAACTGTTGTTGACTTATATAAGGCTCCCAATTTTAATTCTAAAAGGACAGAGCCAACTCAACAGTACTAATCCGAAGAAGCTACTTAAAATATAGAAATAGACAAAATTTGTTTTCTAAATAAATATAAAATTATAATATTATAAATTTATATTTATAAAAATTTAACAAAAGTGTTATTTTCAAAATATTCTTTAAAATAAAAATTTTTTAAACTCAAAAATTTTTAATATGAAAATCTATATTGTTATAATTTTACTAAGCTTTTAGATTCTTTATTTATGTTTTAATAATTATCATTAGCAATATCTTCAAAAAGTTATTCAGTTTTTTGCAAAAAATTAATTTATTATTTTTATATTGGTTGCGTATGATTAATATTAATTCGTTAATAATTTACAAAAACATCTATATCTTCGGAATTAAAAGGGATAAATCGAAATTTTAAACTGATTTTGAAAGCTAACATTTCTGGCTTACATTATTAAAGAAATATTTTAAAAATTTGTAAATATATTGTTCATTACTCGCAGGGAAAATATAAATTTTATTTTTTAATTAAAACTATACAGTTAATTTAATTAATTTAAATTTTGTATGCCTGAGAATTTAGATATTTATTTAGATACCAAAATAAATAAATATTTATTAATTTAAATATTGTATTGCCTTGCAAAAACATGAATTTATTTGTTTTACCCTAGTTGCGTATGATTAATATTAATTCCAATATTAAATCATAAAAATTTTCATATCTTTGATATTAAAAATGATAAATAAAAACTTTAAATTGATTTAAAAAGCTAACATTTCAGGCTTATAATTTCATAGAAATATTTTTAACAGCCTTTAAATATATTGTTCCTTAATCTCATGGTTGCGTATAATTAATACTAATTCCTATATTAAATCACAAAAATGTTCATATCTTCGATATTAAAAATGATAAATAAAAACTTTAAATTGATTTAAGAAGCTAACATTTCAGGCTTATAATTAGAGAAATAAATATTTTTAACAGCCTCTAAATATATAGTTTCACAATCTCATGAAAAAGTTGATTGTGATTTTTTAGTATTTTTTTAAATTATTATTTTGTCTATTATTTATTTAGATAATAAAATTTAAATCTAAGTTTATGCTTTAATACATCTACTATTAAATGTTGTTTAGTTTTGAAAAAAATTATAAATCATTTTTTGTTCTGGCTGCGTATGATTAATATTAATTCCGGTATTAAATTCATAGAAATTCTAATAACTTCATTATAAGAAAAGATAAATAAAAAATTTAAGCTAATTTCAAAAGCTAAGATTTCAAGCTATTGTTTAATGTAAAGATTCGAAGCAGTCGATTCATTTTTAAACAAATAATTTTATAATAAAATCATATATATATTTTTTTTTGTCTAATATTTTAAACGAATTTTTTATTTTCACTTCAACGAAAATATATGAATATCCTTATTAAAATAATTTTATATAGATTTCTAGTATAGACTGTAATGCAAAATGTTAATTGTGAGTTACACCTTAACGTCAATATTTTTGCCAACTCAATTTGACATTTATTTGTTTCAGTATTTGACAAATTCAACCATAGAGAGGTACACAATTGACCAGCGCATTAAGATTGTTGAAGCATTTTTTGGAGTTCTAATCAAAATGCATTTCGTGCATTTCGTTAGGCACACTTTCACCTCAGTGAATTCATTAACAAGCAGAATTGGCATTTGGGAAAATGAATATCCATGAGTGGTTGTCGAAAAGCCGATGCATCCACAAAAAGTGACTCTTTGGTAGGTATATGGGCTGACGGCGTCATCGGGCCGTACTAAGTACTTCGAAAATGTGGTCGGCCAATCAGTTACTGTGAATGGTGTTCGCTGTCACGAGATGGTAACGAACTTCTTGTGGCCAGAAATTGAGGATATGGACATGGACGATATGTGTTTCCAACAAGATGGTGCTATTATCCACACAGCCAACGAAGCAATGGCTCTTTTGCGCGAGAAATTCAATGGCCGTGTTACCTCACGTCATGGCGATGTTTATTGGCTGCCACGATCATGTTATTTGACACCGTTGGACTTCTTTCTTTGGGGATATTTAAAACAAAAAGTGTACGTCAATAAGCCAAGAATAATTCAAGAGCTAAAGTATGAAATAATTCGGCACATTAACTACATTGAACCTCAATTATGCCTCAGAGTCATTGAAAACATGGACCATTGGATAAAGATATGTCACCGAAGTGTTTCACACATAATTGTCATAGTTCCTTCTATCATAATCAAAATATTAAGGTAATTCTCTGAAAACTGTTTGTTTTATTTACAATTAACATCGTGCGGTTTTTTTTTTTGGACCACCCTGTATTTTAATATATATATTTTTTTTTTGTAAATTTTTGCAAGAAAAAAATAAGCTTTATTTTATTAATAAAAATTTCAGTAAAATCTTGATTGCATTTGAAAATTGTTTTCTTTATATGTGAAGTAATTTTTGAGAAAAATTAATATTAATATTTAAGCAAATGGTTGCGTATGATTAATATTAATTGCTATAACATTTTACAAAAATGTTTATAACTTCAGAATCAAAAAAGTTAAAAGAAAAATTTAAAAAGTTATAAAAAGCTAACAAGTCAGACTTTTCTTTTAATGCAATATTTTAATATTATAAAAAATATTTCCTAACTTAGCAACACATAAATATAAAGATTATTTCCGATTTTTAGAAATATTTATTTTCTAAATAGAAATATATAATATTTTTTGTAAAGCAATAAAAAGGATATATTGAGAGCTTCTTTGTTTCTTAAGCAATTTGAACGATATTTCTTTAGTAACTTCTTTACAAAATTCTCCTTTCATTTTAATATTATTTTGACAATTTTCAGCTCCAATATTTTTATATTTTAATTGTGTTTTATCTTTGACATTGCCTTTATTTTATTTTTATTATTTTCAAAATCATTATGGTTATAGTTAAATTAAACACTTACCGGCATAGTTTGACTGCCGTGTAGATTAGTAATGGCTGATTGAGCCTCTTGTTGCGAACTAAATTTCACAAAAGCACAACCTAGAATGAGACAAAAAAGAATATTTACATATTATTATAAAAACACATCCATATTTAAATATATATATATTATAAAAACAAAAACAACAATAAATTAATTTACAATTTACCAAAGTGGAAAAAAATATTATAATTACTCATAAAACCCAGTGAAGCTTAAAAACATAAAATAATATAAAAAAAAAAAAAAAAAAAAAAATACAAATTCAAGGAATTAAATTTCAATTAAATTGTCAAGCAATTGATGTATTTTTAATTTTGTAAAAAAAAAAAACATATTTAAATATATATAAAAAAACAATATTTATATAATAATATAAAATGCATGAATGGGTGGATGGTAATTTGGTTTTTTTTTTTTTTTTTTCGAAAAAATTGTTGCTGCCTGTTTTTTTATTTCGATCAATTGTTATATAAATAAAATCTCTTAAAAACAACTAACTGTTGCCCAAAAAAAAAATACGAAAAATAAATACAGAAAAATTATACAACAGTTTTAAGTACTTTAGCACTTGAATAAGTTCTATTTTTTTCTGTTATACTTTATCCATACTCTTTTCTGTGATACATTGTTTATTTTGAAATGATTGTTTTTTTGGTGTTTATTTTTCTAGAGCTGTTATTGTTTTCTTTTAGTTTTTTTTTAATGTTTTCAAGTGTTTTTGTTATACAAATAGCTTAAATGAATAATATAAAAATACATTGTATTAAAATATTAAAAAAATCAACAGTGTTGAGTTAAAGGAAGAAATATAAAAATGATAATCCTAATTGTATGTTAACAAATTAAAAATCTTTTATAAGTTTTTTTTTTTTTTTTTTTTTTTTTTTTTCAATACAATTAATAAATTCGTAGAGAATTTTTTTCATGATTTTTATAATTTTAAAATAGGTTAAAATTTTTGCTTTATTGGATAGATTAATAATAAATTTCTTTTTATTATAAAAATAGCTTAAGGTGTTTGCTCTTTAAATTCCTTTAAAGTTTTCTTTTATCTTATTTCATTTAAAAGTTATATTAGTTTTTGTGTTTTAATACCTGAATTAATATTAATCACACGCTCTAGGTACTGAACAATTTAATTTAAATTTGTGGCACAAAATACAGCATATTTTTTCAGGAAATTTGTAACAGATATTTAAAAGGAATATAACATGGTTTATAACAAGATATTTTACCAAATTGAATTTAATTAATTGTAAAGAAAATTAAAATTTATAAATCATAAGTGATTAATGTTTTGCTGTTATACATTTAAAAGCCAGCAATATATATTTTTTGAATTAATAAATACCATCAATTAAATTATTTTTAAATATTTTTCAATTAATATTTGTTTCAGAAAATCTTATCTATTTAAAGAATTTTTCTTTTTGAAAAACTTAAATCCTTTTTTCTAGTATTTTAATATGTTTTATAAAAAATTCCAAATCCTTTTCCCATAATAACCCTATCTTAATATTAATCATAATTTAGTTCATTTTTTTATTTTTCTTGTGTTAAAGTTCTTTATTTGTTTTTTCAAATCAACCATAAATTTACATTTATTTTCTTGTTTTATTAACTTTTGTTTTACTTACTTTCTTTACTACTTTGTTTATATTTGTAGTTGTAAAAAAAGCCTACAATTTAAATCAAGAATTATTAACCTTTAGGGTAAAATATCATAAGATATAAACAAATGTTGGAAAAAGTTTCTTTCTACTTTTTTTAATATTTAAGGCTTAAAATGTAGCAACAAGAGAGTTTGGAAAACAGGAGAAGTTAGTTTATTAAGAAGAGAAAAACTGATATAGAGAAAATAAAATATTGAACATAGAGAGTCATAAAAAGATTTTGAATTTTAGAATAGAGGAAAATTAAATTTTTATTTAATTTATTTTTAGGAAAATAATTAAATTTTAAACATTTTTCCTTAAGCAATTTTTTCCTTAATTAATATTAACTATTTACTTTAAAAATATTAAAAAATTCTTTGCAATCTTGTGAATCAAAAGGATAGAAAGATATCTTTCTAATAATTTTGTTTGGGATTAGAAAAAATTTAATTTTTTTTATTCTAAATATATATTTTCTATTATTCACGTTTTAAAGTATTTATGTCCTAAAGTAAAATAGATTAACTATTTCTATATAACTCATAAAATACTTTGGAGCCTTGCTAATTGAATTTATTAAGAAACATTTTAAAATTATAGGGCATTATCTTGTTTTAAATTATTTATTAAATTAAGTCATAATTAATATTAATCATACGCCTCAGTAAATAAAAGTTATTATTTAAAAAATTTAAATAAACTTGAGCATATTTCACAGAAAACGCATTTTAACGTTAAATAAATAACTTTTGCCATATTTTGCTGTAAAACTTATTTTAATAAAGGTTGGAAGAAAATAAAAAAAAATACGAAAAAAACCCAATTGAAATTTAATATTTGTTTTAGGTTTTTCGAAGAAAATGTTGTAAGAATTAGAAAATTATATTGTATTATTGTATAGAATATTATATAATATCAATTATAATACTACCTAGTTTTATAATTAAAGCTGAGTAAAAAATTAAAAACTAATTTGTGGTTTTTCTGTTTTAAAACTTAATTTTTTTTTAACAAAATTGTGAAACGGAAATAATTTCATAATATTTAGTAGATAATTGGATGTTCATTTTATAAGAATCATTAAAAGTGTATAAACATTTATTAAAGAATTTTTAGTTTGATAAAATTTACTAATTAAAAACATAATTAATAACAATTATACGCTTCAGTACTCGTTAATTAATTAAATTTTTACTATGTACTTTAATTGCTCAAAATCTAGTAGTAAACATAATTTTAATTGCCTTAATTAAATTAGTTTTACTTATAATTAAAGCATAATTAATATCAATCATACGCCTTAGGAAACAAAATACAATTAACTCAGGAAATTTTAAAATGTATGAAAAATTTTCTTAAAAAGTCCTTAAATAAATAAAATATCCAATAATTTCTTAATCATTTAATAGAAATAAATTTGTATCTAAAATAAACAAATTCACAAGTGAATAACTGAAATTGAAGACCTTCCTTCCTTCAAAATTTTCTATCTTGTTTCTGTAATTTAAAAAGTTTCCCTGTATTTGTTTGTTTGTTTATTTGTTCCTATTTTAATCGAAATATAAAAACAAATCCATATCTTGTGCTTTTAATTGTAATTTTCAGAGTTTTAACTTTATTTGCTGTTTTCATGTTTACTTTTATTTTCTTTTTTAATTTTTTATTAAACAAAAAAAGAAAAATAAACTGAAATAAACCTAGGAAAAAAACCCAGAAACTTTGTCTTTTATTTTCTTAACTGTAGCTCATCATAAAAATGTCATCAACATGGTATTATTGTTGTTTTTAACCTTTTTCTCGACATTTTTTTTATTTCATCTTTTTTTTCATTTTGGCAAATTACACATTTTCATGTATATGTATATTGTCCTTACGGTAAATATGTACGTAGTTTTTCTTCTGTTACTTTTGTAAATACAAATATGGCCTCAAACGTTTTGACCAAAATCTCGGTATGTTGATTTTTTTATTTTAACGAAATAAAAAAAGAAACTGAAACAAAAATTGAAAAAAAATTGAAAAAAAAAACAAGAAACAAACGCAATAAAAGAAGTGAAATTGTTAAAAATGAACAACAACATGATGTCCATTCAGCTTAAAAAAAAAAAAAACGAATAACAACCACCATCATAAGGCTTTTACAGGCTTGAGTGTACAATAAGGACAGTAAAACGAAAGAAAAAAATTAAAAGCAACAAAAACCGGTAAAATGAGTATGGAAATGTAATTTCCAACGTTGTTCCGCGTTAAACACCCGCCAACATCAGCTTCACGAGAAAAAAAACAAATAAAATAAAATGTTTTGCATTTTTTTATTCATCCTTTTTTTGTTTGTTTGCTATTCTGTTATATGTGTAGCCTTTGGGGTAACAATGACAATACCGAATCACCACCACCACCATTAACATTTACCATAACCGCCACATTTCTTTAACATACATACTCTTGTAGCTGTCGTATTCATAAACTTAATGCATTTGAAAAAAAATCCAGTTTAAAGTTGAAATAAGTAAAAACTGTTGCCTGCTTCAAGGCGTATTGTTTCATTTTTGTTGCTTTTTCATAAATTGTTATTTTGGACTGGGGTCAGCAGCATCAGTTAGCTGTTGTTTTTTAAAAAATCGTTTTTGAATTGCAAGTAAATTGTTTATGAAATTGCAACAATTCTTTTGTGTTGTTTTTTGGAGAAACTATTAGGAAAAGAATAAAGGCACAACAGGGAGTAAAGTAACAACTTTAACAAGTTTAACATTTTTTGGAATAAAAGCTAAAAACTTTAACCCAACTAAAAGTGAACTAGAACTTAACTACAACTAAAATAGATCTGAATTTGAATAAGAATTAGAACTGATTTATAACTGAAATGGAACTGAAATGAACAAGAACTTAACTAGAACTGAACTGGAACTGAACTGAACTAGAACTTAACTAGAACTGAAATGAACAAGAACTAGAACTTAACTAGAACTGAAATAGAACTGAACTAGAACTGAACTAGAAATGAACTAGAACTGAACTAGAACTGAACTAGAACTGAACTAGAACTGAACTAGAACTGAACTAGAACTGAACTAGAACTGAACTAGAACTGAGCTAGAACTGAACTAGAACTGATCTAGAACTGAACTAGAACTGAACTAGAACTGAACTAGAACTGAACTAGAACTGAACTAGAACTGAACTAGAACTGAACTAGAACTGAACTAGAACTGCACTAGAACTGAACTAGAACTGAACTAGAACTGAACTAGAACTGAACTAGAACTGAACTAGAACTGAACTAGAACTGAACTAGAACTGAACTAGAACTGAACTAGAACTGAACTAGAACTGAACTAGAACTGAACTAGAACTGAACTAGAACTGAACTAGAACTGAACTAGAACTGAACTAGAACTGAACTAGAACTGAACTAGAACTGAACTAGAACTGAACTAGAACTGAACTAGAACTGAACTAGAACTGAACTAGAACTGAACTAGAACTGAACTAGAACTGAACTAGGACTGAACTAGAACTGAACTAGAACTGAACTAGAACTGAACTAGAACTGAACTATAATTAAAATAAAACTGAACTAGAACTGATTTGAAACTAGAATTGAACTATTTTTTGAAAACCTATTTAAATTTCCTTAAGTTTTAAAGACGTTTAATAATATTTTAAACACTTTATTTTATAAACCACTGTAACGTATGATTAATATTAATTCCCTTAATTTTTAACCAAATTTCTTATATTATTTTTCTATTAAATCCAAATGAAATTCTTTAAATTTATTTCAATACTAAACACTTCAAGGTGTCTTTCAAACATTTAATTGATTTTCTTTTGTCTTCTTTCATATATAAATTAATTAAAAGAAAAACTCAAAAATCAAATACCAAAAAAATCATTTATTTAATACTAAATTATTTATTTTATTTATTTTAGCACTTGTATAGGAAATATAAATTTTCTTACTAGCTACATTATTGAAAATTATTTATCCAAAGGTGTAGGAGTGTAAGAAAAATATTTTCTAACAAATGTTTTATTTTCCTATAATTTTTAACTATTAACATTTGCTTTTTGCTGTCCTTTTGTTGCACAAATAAATCTTTAAGCAAAAAAACATCAATTAAGAAATGTCCTAAACATAATAAACAAATATAAACTAGCAAATAAAACTAAAAGAAAATAAAACAAATATCCATATAAAATAAACAAAAACAAGGTCCTTTTTTTAGAAAAGACAAGACCAGAAAACAAATATTGTAGTCTAACCAATATGTTTACAGATATAAGACTATCTTTCCCCTTGTTGGATATTTTCATGTGATGACTTTTAGTTTATGGCTTCATTAGTCTCTGTTAAATAAAATAATTGAAGAAAAACTTTTTTTGTAGATTTTCATTTATATATAGAAAGAGAGAGATAAATAGAATTTTCAAAAAACAAATAATAAAATATAAAACAAATAGTATAAAGTTGTGGCTCTATAGTATAGAAAGCTATATAAACTAACAATTTTTGTAGGTTTTGGTTTAACGATAAAGTTTCTGTTTTGGTTTTTTTGTGTTGTGTTGCCAAGTGTAAGTGGTAAAATTTATATGTTGTTTGTTAAAGTAAAATGTTATGTTGACAAGCCTCTTTAACAAATGACACCCAAACAAAATAAAATTTATAAAATAAATACTTATATTGCCAGTATCTAAGAATAAATATTGCAAGTATTTGTAAATATTAAAAATTAAATGTTATTTAAGCAACAAAGAGAAACAAGCAAGTAAATTGTAAGAAAATTTGTAATATAAAATTATAAAGAAATTAAATTAAAATTGTAATAGAAATTATTCTATGCAAATAATTTGACTCTAATGAGGGCTGTGAAATTACTGTATAATTATTTGTAGTCTTTAGAATAAGCTTTAATTTCGGTTTTTTATAGTTTTTAAAAATATTTTATCAATTTAAAATTATCTTCCCTCAAACATTTTTGTTTTGAATTAATATCAATCATACGCCTCTGGGAACATAAAATTTAATTGCTTAATTTTTGCTTTAAAATCTATTTTTATAAAAATTTAACAAGATTTCTAGTAACTTAATGCAGTAAATTTAAACTGAATACCTGTTTAAATAAACTGCCAGCTTGAACAAAAAAATTTGCCCACAAAATTTTTGCTATAAAAATTTCTGTTAACTTTTCATTACTAAACTGTCATATAGACAATAGTTACCAGGTTTATAATTTCTATTTTTTGCTACTAATATATACTAGCTACCTAACATCCTTGTAATAACAGAAACAGCAGCAAATTTGCAACGAAAAATTTTAACCTTTTATGCAAATGCCAATTTTATGGAAAATCCTTGCTTCGTAGTTAGTTTTTTTTTTCACTCATGTGTTTGTGTTTAGTACTGAGACAATTTTTGCATTTTGAAAATATAAAGGTAATAGCCACATACTAACTAACTAAGCCTTAGGCATAAATTGTTGCAAAAAAAAAAAAAAAAAAAAAAAAAAAATGCACAGAGGGAAGTTAGAGAACAACTGAGATCTACATAAACGAATTTTTAAATACAACAACAGTAGCTGGTCGCTGGCAGGCAGACTCTAACCATGTGTAGCTAAAGCTAACTACCATGTTTATAAATCGATGCATCATCAGCAGCAAAATCGTCATTGTCCTCATCATCATCATCAGTAGCCAACAACCAAATAACAACAATAACAGGAACTTCAACAACAACAAAAAGACACCAACAATGTTTTCAAATTTTATAACCATATAAAACGGTAGTATGAGTATTTTAAAATCCAATTAAAAACCCTCCTATGGGGAGTTTTAAATCGCTGTTCTATACAACATTCACATATATTCATACTTATGTATGTGTATAAGTAATCAATGGTCCAAAAATGCAAAGAAGTAGAACAACAGAGAATAAAATGAAAAAAGGACATACAAACTCCCCCAAAATACAAGCCATTGTTTTATGAATATGTTACCTCATTCAAAAATCTGCTTTAGACGTGGTTTTAACAATAAGTCGTAGTCGTTTTTTCATTTTTGACTACACAATTTTTAAATAACGCTAAAACAAAAACGACTATACGCTAAATATATAACTGTTGGAGAAAAAGGCTTATCATCAGTAATATTGGCGATTTTTTGGGTAAAATTTAGACAGAGAGAAAAAAAAAAAAAGAACTGTTACTAAACAGAAATGAAATCAAAGAACAATACAATGCATAACTAAAATATGCATTTAATGAAAGAGATTAAAGGCTGATTTTAGGCAATTTTGTGTTAAGTTGCAGAACAATTTTTATGCCCTAAAAAATTCCGTTAGTTAGTTAGTTAAGTAATTAAAAAAAAAAGAAACTGTTAAATAACATAGATTAACTATTTTTAAAATGAACATTTATGCTCAAGGGTAATAAAAAATACTTGAAAGGAAATATAAGTTAATAGTTAAGGGCTTAGAATTTAATGATTGTTTCTTAAATATTACTTTTGTAGAATTTTTTAAATTTTATTCAAAATTTATTAAAATAAAAATTTGGTATTTTAATGTATTATATTTTCTTTTAATTTTTTTCTAGTTTTAACATTTTTTCCAGGCGAGTTAGTTCTTTTATTTAAATTATGTTAAACCTTGTTAATTTATTCCAATTTTTTGCTTTAAAAAATTTCGTTTGGTTTAAAAGTTATGACTATTTTAATAATATTCCTCATAATTAATATTAATCATACGCCAGGTTAATTCATAATTTGAATTTAAGTTTTCACCTGAAAAAGGAAAGGATAATATTATTTAGCTTGAGCTTTGTAACATCCCTTCTTCGGATTCTTATAAGCGAAATTACTTCTAAATGATCCAATACCATATAAGACTTTTTGTTATGAATAAGGGGACTGCACATAAGATCCAGTTCCAAATAACTTTAAAGTCATAAAATAAAAGTTTTTTGAATATTATTTTATGACACATATAAGTGTAATCAATTTTATTCAAAGCTAATGCGATTAAAAGATACAGAAAATGTCTCTCTTTTATAAATTTAATAATTGAATTGAGTCCTCTTAAAAAGTTTTTAATATAAATAAAAATATACGGACTTTGATCTATAGGTTTAAATTAAGATCTATATTATATGCTTTAAATTTCCCTAACAATTTTCTTTAATTTTTTCTTTTTTTAATTAAAAACTAAATGATTTTAATTTTGCAATGAGGTGACGTATGATTAATATTAATTATTGAGTTTTTGCATAAAATCTACAATATTTTTAAAACAAATGAAGTTAAGAGCATTTGAATGAATGGAAATTAAAAGCAACGCTTGCAGCTATATACTTGGTTACAATAAAATATTAATCGATAATCATATATCGAAATTTTTAGCATTAAAACTCATATATGATATAATTTTATTTTTATTAATTTTTAATTAATTTTAACGATTTTTATTTTATTGTGCCATAGTCTTAACATAACAACAGTACAATATTTTAATAATTTTAGATTTATATTAATTGAAATTATGTTGGGATTTTTATATATACTTATTTTAATTTTGTTTCACTAGACGTATGATTGATATTAATTATAGGTAATTTTCTAAAAATCATTATTAATTTTAAACCAAGGCAGATATATTTAAAAAGTAAAGTACATATTATAAATAACATTATTAGCTTTAAATACTTATTTCTAGTAAACATTTAATATTATAAAAATACTATAACATAAATCCTTAAAGATTTCTTTTGTTTTTTTCTACTTTTTCCTAATTTTTTTCCTTCTATTCTTTATTGCTGCTTAACTAAAGTCCTTAAATCAATTTAACTGGATTTAGCAACATCAAAGTAATTTACCTTTATATTTTTTTTTTGTAACTATTTTATTCTTTTCTTTTTCTATATACAAAGGTATGTGACTTATATTTTATGTTTCTATTTGAGTTTAACGTCACTGTAACATTTTTTTTTTGTTTTGTTGCTCTTCCTTTTGCACTTTATTTTATTGGTTAAAGCCTTATAAATACCCTAGTCTAATTTAAAGCCTAAGAAATAGAAAAACAAATTGCAAAAGAATCAGAAAGAAAGGAAAAAAATGCCAACATTGCAATACAATTTACAAATACCAGAAAATAACTATACAGGATATCTGGCTATAAATTTATATAAAAAGAATCAAAGGCAACACAAGGAAAAAACATTTAATAAAGCCACTAAAATCCTTAAAGGTAATTGTTTTTAGTTAAGGTAATTGAAGTGGAATTTTATTTAACTTATTATTGGCTAATAGATTAAATGGACTACACAAAAGGATTTTCAATGATTTGTAATGCTAAAAGAAAGAAAAACTATTAAATTAAGATCTTAACTTTAATAAATATTAAAGCTTAAATATTAATGTTAATAAATTATAATAAAGTCTATATTAAGTACTATGATTCATAAATTTAACATTACTTTAAGTAAAATTTTTGTATATTTTTTTCTTTTTTAAAACCATAAAATCCAGGAATTTTATTACATACTTTATAATTGCTTAAGTAACTGCACACTACGAAAATTTGTAGCAAAAAACCACTAACATTTTGCCATAAACTGACAAGATATCCTTGGCTTGTCTTACACATCTAAAGATTAGTGGTTCTTTGGTAGTTGTTTCTTTTTTAATACCTGGATATCATTAAAAATCAAGACATTTTGGCTACATTGTATCCTGTTTATAATACTCTTACATACATTTATAATTCTTGCATTTGTTTTAAACTAAAATACAGAAACACCTGCTGCATTTATCTTTAGCTTGTACTTTATATTTTTGGTGGTTGTTTTGGTTGATCTTAAACCTGGGCAAATAGTCTTTAGTATTATGGAGTAGTTAATTTATCCCTAAGCGCTAGTTGTGTGCATTTTTACTACCGCAACAACTAGTACCTTTTACATTTTGTGTATATGGTTGAAATACTTGTGCACTTGACTGCCTTTTGGGTGCAATTTTCGTAATTTAACAACTATAATACATATAAATTTAACAACTGATACCAATTAAGAGCCAACGAAGGTAACTTAAGAAAAAATGGAAAAAGAAAAAAATCATCTTTAAAAACATAAAACTTTTTTCAATTAGAGAAGACTTTTTAAAATTCTAAGAATATGCATAATTAAAACAGACCACAGGCTTTTTAATTTATTAAGTTTTAACAATTTTTAATCTAAAAAAAAAAACCGTAAATAGTTAAAAAACATATTTTTTTTCATATTAAATTTTTTATTTTTCTTTTATTTTTTTTTAGTTTATTTTCTGACATTTTAAATTTAAAATGTAAAAAATACAAAATTAGCCTGCGATCTAAGCGATGCATTATATTTTGTTTGAATTTGCTAGCTTACAGAATGAAAAAGCTGTAAATAATTTTCTGCATAAAAATATAATTAATATCAATCATACGCCTTATATACCAAAATGAAACAATTAAATAGATTCGAAGAAATTCAAATATTTAAAATTTTATATAAATTCAATATTAAAAAAATCCCAGGTATTCTTTTATATTATTTTTAAATAATATAGTTTTTAAAACATAAATGCTCTAAATATTAAAAAAGTAATAATATTGAAAAAAAATTAAGAATATTTTATTATTTATTTATTTTTTTTTATTTTTCAAAATTTAAAAAATACAAAACTAGCTGAGATTATTAACTTTATGGTGGATTTTGTGTATATGGTTGAAATACTTGTGCACTTGACTGCCTTTTGGGTGCAATTTTCGTAATTTAACAACTATAATACATATAAATTTAACAACTGATACCAATTAAGAGCCAACGAAGGTAACTTAAGAAAAAATGGAAAAAGAAAAAAATCATCTTTAAAAACATAAAACTTTTTTCAATTAGAGAAGACTTTTTAAAATTCTAAGAATATGCATAATTAAAACAGACCACAGGCTTTTTAATTTATTAAGTTTTAACAATTTTTAATCTAAAAAAAAAAAACCGTAAATAGTTAAAAAACATATTTTTTTTCATATTAAATTTTTTATTTTTCTTTTATTTTTTTTTAGTTTATTTTCTGACATTTTAAATTTAAAATGTAAAAAATACAAAATTAGCCTGCGATCTAAGCGATGCATTATATTTTGTTTGAATTTGCTAGCTTACAGAATGAAAAAGCTGTAAATAATTTTCTGCATAAAAATATAATTAATATCAATCATACGCCTTATATACCAAAATGAAACAATTAAATAGATTCGAAGAAATTCAAATATTTAAAATTTTATATAAATTCAATATTAAAAAAATCCCAGGTATTCTTTTATATTATTTTTAAATAATATAGTTTTTAAAACATAAATGCTCTAAATATTAAAAAAGTAATAATATTGAAAAAAAATTAAGAATATTTTATTATTTATTTATTTTTTTTTATTTTTCAAAATTTAAAAAATACAAAACTAGCTGAGATTATTAACTTTATGGTGGATTTTGTTTGAATACTCTAGCTTGCACATTCAAAAAGTTATAAATAATATTCTGCATAAAGTCTGAATTAAAATTAATCATGCTCCTGTTTATATGAAATTAAGAAAACAGATTGATGCCATAAAATTAAAATATTTGAAATTCTAAGAAAATTCAAAATTAAAAAAGACTCCAAACTTTTCAATATAAAAGTTTACAATGGTGTAGTTCTTAAAATAAAAATTCACTAAATAGATCAAACAAATTTTGTTTTAATTTTTTATTATTTTATTTCAAAAATATATATTTTTTTTTAATTCTAAAAAAATACCAAGCAAGTTAATATTGTTAGCTTTGTATTGCATTTCATTTGAATACTGTAGCTTTTGTAATAAAAATTATACTGACGGAAAGGTTAGAATTTATATCGATTATACGTCCTGATATACAAAATTGGGAATTCAAATTGATTCCATGAAAGCAAAATATTTACAATTTTAAGAAAATCCAAAATTAAAAAACATCCTTAGCTTTTTAAAAAATAACGATTTAATAATGTAGATTTAAAAATAAAAATGCTCTAAATGGCTAAAGAAATATTTAATATTTTTTTTAGAAAATTTTATTTTTTTTATTTATATTTATTTGTTTCCGGAATGGTTTTGGATGCTGCAAAAATACAAAATTGGCCAAGTTTCTAAATTTTATATTGTATTTTCTTTTAATATTCTAGCTTTTAAATTTTAAAATCTCTAAATGATGTTATGCAATAAGTTGAAATTAAAAACAATCATACGTCCAGGTTAACAAAGGAGAGAAAATTAATGCTACAAAAAAAAAAAAAAAAATATTTATAATGGTAAGAAAATCCAAAATTAAAAAACTCTTCAGTGTTTTTGATAAACAAATTTTCATTAATTTGTTTTTGAAAATTATTATTATTTTTTTGTTAGAAAATGTTTAATTTGTTTATTATTTTTAAAATGTGTCCTTTTTTATTGTTATTTTTTTAATCTTAAAAAATACAAAACTAACTAGGATAATGAGCTTTACTTTGCTGTTTGTTTGAATACTCTACCTTACCAAATAAAAAAATTATGATGTTCTGCAAAAAGTTAGAATTAATATCAATCATACGTATTATTACAAAATATCAAATTAATTCAATAAAAATAAAATATATACATTTTTATGAAAATCCAAAATTAGGAAAGATCTTTAAGATAAAATGGTCAATAATCCCTAGAATTATGCTTGAAAAATTAACATGCTTTAAATAATGAAATAAACGAAGAATATTATATTAAAAAAAACATTTCAAAATATTAATATTTACAAATTAATTAGTTTTAAAATTAAATATTCAAGTAAATACGAAATTATGTTATTGCTTCAAAGTTATTTTAAGTCCTGTTTGCTTTCTCCAGCTTTAGAAGAAAAAAAAACCTTTAAATAATTTTATAAAAAACAAACTAAAAATTAATAATAATCATACGCCCTTTATAAAAATTTCTTAAATTTACTGCAATTTCTTTCAATAAAGAGTCCTTCATCTTTTCTTGAATAAAAACCCCTACTATTCACTCCTTTCCTTCCAATTCTCTGCATTAAAAACCAAAAACAACCACATCAGCATACATCGGTTTTTGTTTAGATTTCATTTTTTGTTTTACTTTTTTTTGCTTCAAGAAACCATTTATTTTTCTTATATTTTTCTGCACTTACGCTTGAGTGAAAGAAAACGCGAGAATAAACATACACAAATACAATGACGAAATAAAAAAAAAAAAAAAAAAACAACTACCGTCACCTAACTACACATACTAACATGAATACAAACAAAAGCTTGAAAGAATAAATACACTCAGCATGACACAAAACTGCAATCCTGTATGTTCTCCTTTCAGAAAAACAACACCATATATACTACTACATACCTATAAGTAAATGTTAATGTTTATTTTGTTGTTATTGCTAGATCTACTACTGCTGCTGTTGCTATTGGATATAGGTGATGCTGGTGCATTAGGTACTAGTGTGTAACAGAGTGAAGTAGTTGTGTTGCTGTTAAGTAAATATGATGTGTGAGCATATTTAAAAGTACCAGAGTTTGAGTATGAGTATGTTTATATATGGTTGCGTGTGGTTTTTATGCATTTGACTTTGTGGTTGTGGTGCTGTTTAAACATAAAAAAATAACACCAGAATAAAATGTTTCTAAGGCTAAAGGTTGGTATTTTTTTTTAAAGATTTTTTTTGTAAATTTTTTCCTTCTTTTAGCCCGTTGATAACAAACACTAAGCCTGCTGTTAAACCAGGCCCATGTTAATGTTCACGTTAGAGTAGTTCTGCCTGTATATTTGTTTATATGCCGCTTTATTTTAATTTTTTCCTAAATGGTTTTTCTTTTTTTTAAATTTTTTTGTGCTTATGACAAAAAGGCTTTTTGTTCACACTTTCGCTTGAAAACACATTTAACCACAAGGTTCTTTTTTTAGGGGGAAGGGTAAGCGAAAAAAATTAACAAATATGTGTATGTATATGAAACCTATATTAAGGTATGGTGGCTAAGTTTTGTGGCAAAAACTTGATGACATATATAATAATAATAAACAAAAATATTAAATTAAAATATTTATTTACTTAAGGAAAGAGGAAAAAATGGAAAAAGTAATTAATTTTTTATAAAAAAATTTAAAAATTTAATTTAAGGTTAAATAATTTAATTTTTTTATACATGACATATGATTGATATTAATTAGAAAGTAGGTGTATTAAAATTAATATAACTTGATTAAAAGTGAATGAATTTAAACGAATTAAATTGACTCACATTCTAAAGGTATCAGGCTTTTCATTTTCTTTCGTCTCTTTTTAGAAAACCTTAATATTTTTAACGTAATGTAACATATTAAAAATATTTAACTAAAACACAACTGAAATGGAACTGGAGAGGGAACTTAACTGAATTAGAACTGAACTAGTACTGAACTAGAACTAAACTAGAACTGAATGTGAATTAGAACTGAACTAGAACTGAACTAGAACTGATCTAGAACTGAACGAGAACTGAACTAGAACTGCACTAGAACTGAACTAGAACTGAACTAGAACTGAACTAGAACTGAACTAGAACTGAACTAGAACTGAACTAGAACTGAACTTGAACTGAACTAGAACTGCACTAGAACTGAACTAGAACTGAACGAGAACTGAACTAGAACTGCACTAGAACTGAACTAGAACTGAACTAGAACTGAACTAGAACTGAACTAGAACTGAACTAGAACTGAACTAGAACTGAACAAGAACTGAACAAGAACTGAACTAGAACTGAACTAGAACTGAACTAGAACTGAACTAGAACTGAACTAGAACTGAACTAGAACTGAACTAGAACTGAACTAGAACTGAACTAGAACTGAACTAGAACTGAACTAGAACTGAACTAGAACTGAACTAGAACTGAACTAGAACTGAACTTGAACTGAACTTGAACTGAACTAGAACTGAACTAGAACTGAACTAGAACTGAACTAGAACTGAACTAGAACTGAACTAGAACTGAACTAGAACTGAACTAGAACTGAACTAGAACTGAACTAGAACTGAACTAGAACTGAACTAGAACTGAACTAGAACTGAACTAGAACTGAACTAGAACTGAACTAGAACTGAACTAGAACTGAACTAGAACTGAACTAGAACTGAACTAGAACTGAACTAGAACTGAACTAGAACTGAACTAGAACTGAACTAGAACTGAACTAGAACTGAACTAGAACTGAACTAGAACTGAACTAGAACTGAACTAGAACTGAACTAGAACTGAACTAGAACTGAACTAGAACTGAACTAGAACTGAACTAGAACTGAACTAGAACTGAACTAGAACTGAACTAGAACTGAACTAGAACTGAACTAGAACTGAACTAGAACTGAACTAGAACTGAACTAGAACTGAACTAGAACTGAACTAGAACTGAACTAGAACTGAACTAGAACTGAACTAGAACTGAACTAGAACTGAACTAGAACTGAACTAGAACTGAACTAGAACTGAACTAGAACTGAACTAGAACTGAACTAGAACTGAACTAGAACTGAACTAGAACTGAACTAGAACTGAACTAGAACTGAACTAGAACTGAACTAGAACTGAACTAGAACTGAACTAGAACTGAACTAGAACTGAACTAGAACTGAACTAGAACTGAACTAGAACTGAACTAGAACTGAACTAGAACTGAACTAGAACTGAACTAGAACTGAACTAGAACTGAACTAGAACTGAACTAGAACTGAACTAGAACTGAGCTAGAACTGAACTAGAACTGAACTAGAACTGAACTAGAACTGAACTAGAACTGAACTAGAACTGAACTAGAACTGAACTAGAACTGAACTAGAATTGAACTAGAACTGAACTAGAACTGAACTAGAACTGAACTAGAATTGAACTAGAACTGAACTAGAACTGAACTAGAACTGAACTAGAACTGAACTATAACTGAACTATAACTGAACTAGAACTGAACTAGAACTGAACTAGAACTGAACTAGAACTGAACTAGAACTGAACTAGAACTGAACTAGAACTGAACTAGAACTGAACTAGAATTGAACTAGAACTCGAATAGAATTGAACATGAATTGTATTAGAACTGGATTTTCATAAAAGATCTTAACATTTTTTATTAAACAATCGAGATATGTAAATTTCTTTATTTGGTTTTTCATGCCGTATGATTAATATTAATTAAATAGTAATTTTACTAAAAACGCTATAATTTTAAAGTAAATTATTTACTTAAAAGGAGTAACTTCTTTTAGCTTCCTTACACCTTAAATTTGTATAAAATTTAAATTTTAATTCTTTCATCTTTTGAAAAGATCTTTTAAATTCCAAAAGAAACTCATACCTTAATTCCCTTTCCAGTAAAATATTGAATTTAAAATCCATTTTACTAAACAGAACTCACAAATAATAATATTGGTTAAATCAGCACGTATAAGTTTAATTTACAATCACATATACTCATACTACCACAAAACGTTTTGTATGTATAACATGTAAAACATATACAATTTCCATACATACAAACACACAACAACAATCATTTTATGCAAATTTGTTAAGAGTTGAATTGTGTAAAGGGGGGTAGAATATAAAATAAGCAAAAATGATACAATTCTTTACATATAAATGGACAAGGCTAGCAAAGGTTATCATGTAACCAAATACATTCACACACAGAATCCGAATAAAATAATAAAAAAAAAAAACACATAGAAAAAGCTTTAGAACCAATGCAGCCATTGTTGATTTATTTGCAATGCAATATAATCACACACTGTGTTGTATAGAGAACTGTAAATAAGGACTACATGAAATGTTTGTATAAGTGTCTGCGATGGCTGGTTTATATTCTCTAATATGTTTATAATATCATGTAACATGGCAACTGTATTTAAAATTTGCATGCTGGGTTTATAAGACTTTAGGTTTTTGATTTGATAAAATTTTACAAATTGATCGAAATTATTTTGTAAATTTTGTAACTAATTTGAAAGAAAATCTTTAATATATGCCTGTTTTACAATCAATAACTATAGAGAATATTGGTATATAATATGAAAACATAAAACATGAAAATTAAATGTAGAAATTTTATGTTATATGCTAAAAGAGTCAAAGAGAAATATTTAATAGAAAATATTATATTAAAATAGGTTACTATATAGGAATTGTACAAATTTAGGGAATAAAATATATAGAAATTGTAATAGAGTTTAGTTTAGAAATATTTGTTTAATGTTAATAAAAGGTTTTGGGTTTAATTTAACAAAAGGTTATTAACAACGTATGATTAATATTAATTATGAGTTGTTGAACAAAATTTGTATTCAAAACCAAATTAAAAATGATAAAAATTATTTCTAGCTTTAGTAAAATGAAAAAGTTTTAGTTTTTACTTCCCAGGACTTGGATAAAAATTCTTTACAAAAGAAAATATGAAAATTGTTTTTCGTATTTAACATAAAATTTTAAATTTTTGTTTTAAATATTAAGCAATTATACTTTAAAACAAATATCTACGATTTAGTTTTTTCATTTTTTCTCATTTAGTGGAATATTTTTTAATTTTAAACAAATTTTTCCTCTGGCGTATGATTAATATTAATTATGAATATTTTCACAAAACTTTTAATATTTCTAAAACTAAAAGACTTTTTGAACTTAAACAAAAACTCAAAGATAAACAACATTTCTAGCTACATTTCTTCAGCTAATTTAATATTCTGCTATAAAAGCTTCATTATAGGCTTACCACTTTATTTACTTAAAGTATTAAACTAATTTTCTTTTTTTTCTCCAACTTCTTACTCTTTTAATAAAAGAGTAAAAAGTAAAAACAAAAAAGTTTTTCTTTAAGTGATAACTTAAATCATAGCGAATTTTTAATTTCTTTTAATGGCTAGTTAAGCTTTTAAAATAGTTGAAAAAAGGGACTAAAAAACTAAACATAATATTTATATTATACCTTTACAATTTGCTTAAAATGTCTCTTTTAGCTTATAAGTTTAACTTTTTTCTTTTGAAAAAAGTCAGCTTAAAGTTTTTTTAATCTTTATTATTTAGAAGAAAATCTTACAGAATTAAAAAGAAAAACAAGTCCAAATTCAACTATCATTTGAAATGTTTTCTTCTTTTTTTTCTTTAAAAAAGTCTGTAGTAATTTTTTTTTTTTTTAAGACTTTTGTTTAATTCATCTCTAAAAACTTCATTATCACCATCATTTTTTATATTAAGTTAATTAAATTGCCATCATGACATTTTCTTAACAAAAGAAATGCTACTTTTCTTAGATGTTCCCTTGAGAAAAAGAGTTAATATTGCAAATTAGAATGATACAAAAAACGTAACAAAGATTTTGATTTATATGCAAATTGAAAGACTAAAGTCAGGTCTTTATAAATAATTTACTTTTAATTAAATTGAAAGCTTGTTGAGTATGTCTTTTTACCTTTATTGTCTTATATTTAATGACACCTTTAGCAATTTTGCTGCTCAATTTAAAAAATACTGTTACTTTTTAATTAGTTAAAATGTAAATAAGTTCTGGTAGTGTTGTTTTTTTTGTCAATCAAGAAATATTTTCAATTAATAGCCATCAACAGTCATTAGTAAATATAAATAATTAAATTAAATGTAAAGAAATGACAAATTGTAATTAAAAGTTTTTTTTTTGTTTTAAATAAAAGTAGAGATATTTTGGATATAATTAAAGATATTTTATGTTTTATTTAAATGAAAAGTTAACTTTAATTAGCAATTTGTTTGAAATTAATAGGTGTATTGAGAAAAAAGTTATAAGAAATTTTATTGAAATTAAAAGGAATTAATATCAATCATAGGTCTAGAGGACATAATTTGAAAATTTAAGAAAATAAAGACTTTTAATGATTCTTTAGTCAGAGGTAAGTAAAATTGAAAATATTTGTCTGTCTAGGTCTTTTTAAATTTCAATAAGAAAAAATTTTAAAATAATTTTTTTTCTCTAAAGAAAAATTAAGGCTTCTATTAACCCTTTAGATGACAAATGTTTAGATTTAATAAATTGTGTATTTTGTTGTCTTTCATTGGTAATTAAATTTAATTTAAAAGAACTTTGTGTTAAAAAGTTATGGAAGTTTTAAGAAAAATACTTAATTAGTATTTATTAATCATACGTCAAGTAAGTCGTTTATTTTAAAATTATAAATTGAAGCTTGAGATGAATATTTTTTTAAACAAATGATTATAAAACTATAAAATATTATCTAAGGAAATATTTATAATTATTAAGATTCATTTAGGATTAATTTATTTCTTAAATTTATAAATTGTATTTGATTTTTTATTGATTTACATAGTGGCAAAGACAGAAGGACGGACATTGTTAAAGCTATTCACTAAGTACTACTAAGCTAATAGATACAGTTAGGGATAGTAATTAGAGTAATATTTTGTGTAAGATCAATTAAATTGTTTCTGTTTTAGTAGTAAAACGTTTTAAAGCAGTTTTAATAGATCACCTTCTTTTGTCTGTCTTTATTGAGTTTACATAGATGGATAGACAGAAGGACAGACATTATTAAAAGCATTCATTAAGAGATTCTAGGCTAGGATATGAAATAAGATATATAAATAAATAAAAATAATATTTTTTAAAAAATAAAAAAGTATTTTCCCTTTTAGTACTAAATCGCTATAATAGGTCACCCTCTTTTATTTATTTTAATTGATCTTGTACAGGTAGATAGACAGAAGGACAGACATTATTAAATCCATTCAGTTAGAGATTTTTGGGAGAGATGAAATGAAATATATAAATAAATAAAAATAATATTTTATAAAAAATCAAATAAGTAGTTTCCCTTTAAGTACTATATTGCTTTAAAGCAGTTTTAATAGGTCACCTTCTTTTGTCCGTTTTTGTTGGGTTTACATAGGTGGATAGACAGGAGGACGGACATTATTAAAACCATTCAGTAAGTGATTCTGGGCTAGGAGATGAAATTATATGTATAAATGAAAGTAATACTTTATTTAAAATCAAATATATAGTTTCCTTTTTAGTACTAGATCGCTTTAAAACTTTTATAATTGATAATTCCCTATTGTTGGATTTTATTGAGTTTACATGGGTGGACAGACAGAGGGACGGACATTATTAAAAACATTCACTAAGAGATTCTGGGCTAGGAGATTAAACTGTATATATAAATAAAAGTAGTACTTTATTTAAAATCAAATAAATAGTTTTATTTTTAGTACTAGATCATTTTAAAACTTTTATAATTGATAATCCCCTATTGTTGGATTTTATTTAGTTTACATAGGTGGATAGACAGAAGGACGGACATTGTCAGAGCAATTTTGTAATTTTAGGCTAGAAAATTAGATTAAAAGCTGGTACAGCAAATAAAAGAAAGAAAAATAGTAGCAATAGCAGATTGAGTAAGATACTGGTTTAGTAGAAAAAGCACAGAAACTATGCAGCTATAGTAATGTAATCTAAACTTTACTTAAATGAGAAAATTATAATAACTTAAAAACAATTACATAATTAAATTTATTATAATTTTGTTTCTATTAAAAAAAAAAATTTTAATTAAATTTTACCAAATTTTTTTAAATAAAAATTTTCTAAATAAAAATTTTCTTAATAAAAAATTTCCAAATAAAAATTTTTTTCTCTATATTATTTAAATAAATTTCGTTTTAATTTTTTATTTTTTTTTTATTTTTCAATGTATTGAATTTTTAATTAAAAATAAATCCATAAAAATCTATACATTATGGACCAATACACAACAATGCCCCATAACAACAGCAACAAAATTCAATCAAACTTATATTAACCATAATAACCTTTATCAATACACTCTCTAAAAATACAAATATATTCAATTTCATGCCAAAACAAAACTGTCATTCAAAATCCTCTAGATTTGCTGTTGATGTGTTCAACATTACAACCCACACCCCTTGTACCCTCAAAATATATACAGAGACCAGGCTTTATATGATTTAACTCTCCACAGGACTTGTTTTTTTTTTGAAAAAAAAAAAAAAAAATGTTGGCAGAAAATAAAATAAAAACATATAGAAAATAAAAACATATACCTACAGGATATCATAGAGAGAAAGAGAAGAATATATATATAAGTATGTTTAGCAATACAATATCCATGTCACATTATTATGCATTGTAGGCTGTCAATATGGTTTTAGTTTATTTAGAAACAAGTGATACAGAAAATGCCATCATATAGGTTAGGATTTAAACACACATACATATACTTGTACGTAAATAATCTTTCAAAACATATTTGTAGCTTATTTACATTTTGTTACAGGTTTAGTGCAAAAAGAAAAAAAATCAAGAACAGTATATATAAAAATATTTTCCATATGACCATGGTGTTATGAATAAACCTCAACTTCTAAATAAAACTCATATCATACAAGTTCATTATACAGGCTGTTTATTTTGAAACAAGAAAAAAATCTATAGCACAGTTTTTGGGTGTTCTTGAAATAAGCAAGGAGAAGGAGGTTTTTTTTATAAATATTTTTATATATATACAAAAAGATTTTTATATACAAATTGAATTAATTTACATTTTGATATTATTTTCCATATATACACATGTACATAAACTAAGTTCTTTCTTATTTTAATAAGCAATTCATATAACATATGTATACATAAAAAGCTTTGTATTAGTATGTGTCTATTTGGTGTTAGTAATTTCTTGACTTTGATTTTCTTTGGTTTGAAATGCTAAAATATTTTTCATTATTATTGTTGTAAAGCAATCAACAAAAATTCAACAAGAAGTTTGAGTTTAAGCACCGAAAAAAAGAGGTGTCAAAAATATATTCCTAGATTTTTTTTCTTATAAGCCTGATTACATATGGTAATATTATTGTATAAATTTAATATTGTGGTTGAGATTTATTTGAATATGAATAGAAAATACAATATTCTTAGTCAAACATATACATATGTACATATATAGAAAAATAATAATAACATTCTTTCTATTTACACATTTGTATTGATGCATGTCTGTATACTGTTTGCCTTATAGACTTTATTTATTAAAAAAAAAAGAACAGAGTATAGAATTTAAATCTAAATAAGTTTTTAGAAAATAAAATGTCAATTCATATGCAAATTAGTTTTGTAAGTAAATGAAAAAATCCTTGATGTTTTATTATTTTTCTATATATGTAAACATATAAATATATTTACTTATAAATATGTGTTTAAAAGTGTTCTTTTTTCTTTCATATTTAATTTGTAAGCAAGCAAACAAAATTCTGGAATTAAGAAAAAAAACTTATCTTTAATAATAAAGCCTAGACATAGACTATGATTATTGACAAAATAAATGAACCTTAACGAAGAAATTTATTATTTTTTTGTTGCTGTTTCTGGTGATGAATTTGTAAAGATATGAAAAAAAATAATAAATAATAATTGATGTGTTGAAATATGAAAATAATAATAAATTATAAAGTAGAAACAAATGCAAATAATTTGTAAGAAAATCAAAAGGAAAATATTTTATTTTAAAACTTTATTATAAATAAAGGAAATATTAAAAAGCGCCTAGAAACGTATATTAAAGTTCAGATATGTTAAATTTAAAAATGAAAATCTAAAAATTTTATTGCATTAAAAATTTGGAAAAGAAAATTAAAAAAAATGGTTTTAAGTAAGCTACATTAAAAAATTTATTTAGAATAAACTTCATGGAATTTTTCTTTTGTAAATTTAATTCGATTTTTTCTTCAATTTAATCGCAGAAAACTTATTTTAAAAAATCTTCCAAAAGTTTTTTTAAGAAAAATTATTCGGTAACTTATAAATTTATATTTGTACTTTTAAGGCTTTAAAGTACCGTCATGAATGGGATAGTTTTTGTATATAAGTAAATGTCTGCCGATGTGTGTTATTAGTTTTTATAAGAAGAAAAGTTGATTTAGCGATGTCCGTCTTTCTGTCCGCCTGTAAAAAAAATGAGTTTTATTTTGTTAGTTATAAAGAAGAAACATACCCTTTTTTAAGACTCTAAAGTAGCTTCATGAATCGATCATAAACATTATTAGTCCTTGCAACTTGCCTTGATTAAGCAATATCCGTCTTTTTGTCCGTCTGTTTAAAAAATGAGTTGTATTTTGTTAATGATTCGGAACCTTTTTAAATTTTACTGGTGATTTTTAAGGCGCTAAAGTACCTCCATTAGTTAGGATACATTTTATAGATAAGTATTTATCTTTTAGTGTATATAAGTGGTCCTCTGAGGAAAGTAAATTTACTTACTGATGCCGTCTTTCTGTCCATCTATTTAAAAAGTATTTTCTAAAAAAAAAAAAAAAAATAATAATAATAAAAAACGAGAGAGGAAGATATGGTCGGTCAATGTACACCATTGTGTACATCAAAATTCGGACAGGGGTCTTTTATTAGACTTGGGGCCAATTTTGGACCGATATTTTTATTAAGTGTAAAATAAAACATTCGAATACAGAATATAACGTCGATTGTAACATTTATATGAATTTATTAATTTTTGGGTGATTCCCTAAAAAAGGGCTTATATGGGAGCTATGGTAAATTATGGACCGAATTATGGAGCTATGGTAAATTATTTAAACTTATATGGACTTTTTGAAATATTGCTATATTTAATGGATTTATGATCGTTAAATCCTTTTCCGGGAGGACATTTGTATGGGGTCTAGGTGAAATAATGGACCGATCATAACCAGTTTCAATAGGGTCCTTGACATAGTAGAAGATCGAGTGCTAAATTTCATTGACTTATCTTTAAAATTGCGACCTGTAGTTTAATTACAAAGTTTACATGGACAGACAGACGGTCAGACGGACATCGTTAAATCGACTCAGGAAATGATTCTGAGTCGAATGGTATACTTTAAGGTGGTGGTCTGATGGGTTTTTCTATGCGTTATAAACATCAGCACGAACGAATAATACCATAACTACCTATGGTGGTGTAGGGTATAATAATAAAAATAAAACAGTTTACCAAGAACAAATTTTCATCTTGAATTTATTATTTATAAAAGATTATATATCTCTTCACAATTTCATCTAAAATCGAATTTTTCATTAAAGAAAAATCGATATTCATATGTCTGTCCGTCTGTCCATCTGTCCATCAAATGTTCAAAAGATTTTTATAAACTGATTTTTTGTCCTAACAACCAAATGTCCACTAAATAACATGTTTTAGCTAAAAGATTAATTTTGTATTTGATCTTAGAAATGGTTTTTCGTTTTAAAAAATCTAAATTCTAATTTTTCATTAAAAAAAAAAAAAAAAAAAAAAAAATTATGCATATGTCCGTCCGTCTGTCCATCAAATGCTTTCCCTTTCAACACAATTTTTATTAAATAACAAATTTTAACTAAAACATACATTTTTTACTTTTTATAAGAAATGGTTCTTCTTCATAGAAAAAATCTAGATTTAAATTTTTCATTCAAAAAAGTCGATATCCATATGTTTGTCCGTCCGTCTGCTGATCCATCAAATGGTTATAAGAAAAGCTTAATATTTTTTAAATCGATTTTTCCTTAACAACCTAATTTTCACTAAATAACAAATTTTAACCAAAAGCTCCATTTTGTATTTCTTCTAAGAAGTGGTTTTTATTTAAAATGCTACATTCTTTACTAAAATCTTATGTATTTCGTGAAAATCTATGTCCGTCCTTCTGTCCGTTTCTCTAAAGAATTTTTACAAAAAAAAAAAAAAAAAAAAAACAAATTAACTAATTTAAAACACTTGTACCTGAAACATTTAACACTTTTTAAGACTAATGAAACTTTATTACCAAAAATAGTTACATAATACTTTTTAAAAAATTATATCACTTCAAATTTTTAAAAAAAAATTTTACTTCACATTTTTTTAGAAAAATTTTCACCAAAATTTTTTTTAGAATAAAAGTTTAAATTGAAAAAATTCACTTATTTTTTTGTCAAAAATTTATCTTCTCTTTAGACGAAATTAACTAATTTTTTTAGTAACATTTTGTATAGCAAAATTATTTTTTAAATTTTTATAAAAAAAAAGTGTTTTTAATTTTTATATACATTTTTATAGAATATATATATTACAATTTTAATATTCTCATATTTGTTTTAAATCTAAAAGAATTATTTTAGTTCCTATATTTTCTTAACATTTATGTAAATTTCATATCAAATATTTACTTACTACTTGTAGTTTAAAATAATAAACAATTCAGTTCTTTTTTTTTATATCCTTTTAAACATTTTAAACCAATTTAAAACTTACCTAAAAAGAGATAAGAAAAAGGAAATATTAAATTTAATAAATTGTTTAATAAAATTTCAATAACTATACATAAAATAAAAAAATAACTTATTTTATATAAAAAGAAATTCTCTAAAGAAATAATTTCATTTTAAACTTAAATATTATCCTGCCTACTAACGACCATAACAATTTCTTGCCAAATCTCTTAACTTTAAATGAAAATTGTGTCCCTTTTATGTTGCTATGTTAAACAAGTGCTACAATTTCAATAATATCCGGTTTCCTTATTATAACAAGCTAACAAGGACGATAAAAGCAGCAGCAGCTACAAAAAACATTAAAAGAAAACAACAACATCATCAATGAAATTATGTAGTACAATGGCAGCAGTAGCAAGCAACATTAATAACAAAATGTTTTTTTTTTTTCTTTTTAAGAAAGCAGATTCCATTTATGTTGTTTGTGCTGCTGCTTCTTAAATTTCCTTATGGTCTTAAAATTCAATACCTTTGTTGCTGTTGCTTTTGTTGTTGCTGTAGTCAAAACCATTACCATAACAAACAATCACCGCCTATTTTCGTTAATACCTTGATATTTGTATATAACACATTTGTTTATATTTGTTTGTGTGTATAGAATAAGGACTTCTTAGGCTGGTGTTGTTTAGCTTAAGAAATTTCAAAATTTTAAATTGTTTAACAGACAAACACTCACACATTTATTATAGTGGTAGTAGTAGTAATAAAATCTTGTTAAAGTGTTAACATGCAATATTAAGACATTGTACATACTATACAATATTTACACTAACACTAAGACATACATACATATTTACACTTATTTAGATACTCACACTTATCCGCTCATTTACACACAAATAGTGTGAATATGTTTGTATATGTAGATGATGTTTTTACAATAAAGAAGGTGAGTTTTGTTTTATTCAAATTACGAAAGAAAAATTTGGTAACTTTTTGAAATTTTGTGGTACTTTTTGAAGCTGTAAGGTACTTTTGCTAAATTGGAATACTTTTTATACGTAATCATTTATCTGCACACGTTTAATGTGGCTAGTCTAAAGTAGGGAAGTCAATTTTACAATATCTGTCCATCTGTCTAACAATTTTTTTGAAAAAAAAAAAAGGATCTCAGAATTTTCTAGAAAATTTGGTTCATTTTAATATTTTTTCGTACTTTTTAAAACGAAAGTGTACCTTCGTAATATATATGGATACTTTTTGCACAAAAACATTGGTTTGTAGCTGCATATTGCTGATTGTTTTACATAAGGAAGTCGGTGTAGCGGTATCCGTCTTTCTGTCCATCTGCCTAACAAATTTGTACCAAAACTTATAATCTGGCAAAAACGGATTTTTCTTTATGTTTCGGAGTTAAAGTCATATTTATAAAATTCAGTTTACCATTCCTGCTTTAATTTCCTTTCAGGCCTTTTGTTATTTTACTCCTTTTTCGTAAAAGTTCTATTTGCTTTTTATGTGTAAGTGTTTATTTTAAAAGAAAATTAAGATTTTCCTTTTGTTATTTTAATTTCTCTTCATTGCTTTCCTCTCCTTCTTCTCTTTATAAAATTTCAAGTAATTTTCATTAAGCATTTCACGGTCTTGAAAATATATTTTATAGTTTATTTGTTTGCTTTTGTTTGTTGTTTCTATTTTTATGGAGTCCTATAAAAACAACAAAATATTTGTTGTCTTTTATTAATTTATTTTCTTTGGCTCTCAGCCTTCCGAAAAAAGACAAGATACACTTGAGTACTTGTTAAATATTTTTACTAAACAAACAAACAATTTCTTCTTTAAGTTGTGTAGTGAGTAAATTAATTTAACGCACGTCTTACAATTGCAATGACTTGGAAAATTCTTGTATAATAAACATTTTTTTGTTTATTGTTTTCTTTTGCTAGGATATCCAAAGTGTATTGTATTTTTGTCTAGTCTTAAGTATGCTTAAGCAATTTTTGTTTGATGTCCTCTTAAAATTATAGTCTAGGTATAATAACAAGAACAAAGAAAAAAATTTTAAATTTTAAAACAATATGTCAGTCTTAAAGTAGGCTTTAATAATTACGTTAGGCTCAATTGGTGCAAAATTTATGGGAGAGTGATAATTTATTTATAAATGAGGGAGATAAAGAATTTAAAGAAGAACAATTTCATGAAAAGTCTTAAATTTTTTCATACTAAGTCAATCTATAAAAAAGGATATATGAACAGCTTTTATTTTAGTAAACAGAATTTAATAAAATGAAGGTGTAATATTGCTAACATCATGATACATTCAATTACCAAAAATTTTGGTATTTAAAGAAAATTAAAATTTTTTTTTTTAATTTTTTTTCACAGATTATTTTATCAAGAATAAAAATAATTTTTAAAATAAATCAAATTTATTTTAACAACAGCTGTTAATTAGCATTAATAAGAATAAATTAAGACTGAAAGATATTTTTTACATGATTTAGAATGTAACCTAAAAAAAAGGATATATGACCAACTTATTTCTTATGCGTTGGAATTTGATTATATTTCAGCTAAATGTTTATGATATTAAACTACATTCATTTACCAAATTTCATGGAAGTTAAATAAAATTTTTTAATTTTATAAAAAAATTTTTGTCAACAAAAAAAAAAAAAAAAAATAGATATTATAAATTAAGATTTTCAATTTTCCTTGTCAATTTCTTTTATATAGATCCATAAACAATAACGAAATTAGCAAACAGGCCTTAATTTGTAAATTTTTCGTACATTTTATTCTTTAGTATAAAAAAGGATATATGAGCAACTTTGGCTGCATCGAAAAAAATTTAATAAAATTTTGGTGAAGTGTTACTTAGACTATAAGATATTCATATAACAAGTTTCATAAAAATTCAATAATATTTAGGGATTTTATTAAAAAAAAAAAAAAAATCTTTTATGAAATTTTTCTAAATTTAATTTAATAAAAATGTTTTTAAATAAAATTTAAAATTTTTAACTATTCTTAAGAAATGTACAAATTTAAGGTAAAGTTAAAAAAGGATATATGGACAACTTGGGTCTTGTTGTTACAAATTATATAAAATTTTGCTGAAGTATTAAATAGACATTGGGACATACATTTCCTTAATTTTATTCAATTTAATTAATATTTGTGAATCTTATGGAATATTTTTGACAAAAAAAAAAAAATATATATATATTTTTATTTTTAAATTTATAAAATGAAAATTAAATTAACATATACGTAACAATATTGAACATATTGTTCAAGTCTCAATTCTATTTTAAATAAAATGGTTTTTGTTTAAAAATAGGTTTATTTTAAATCATTTAAAAAAGGAGCTACTTTTGTTGCACTGAACTAAATTTGAAGAATTGTTCACAGAAATAGCCTAATTTGTCATTCATTTACCAAAATTTATACGGTTCTGTTTATTATTTTTTTTATTTCTAAATAAAAATATTTATTTTTAATAATTTATTTGTATAAGAAAATAAATTAATTGCAATTTTAATTTTAAAAAACATTTAATTAAATTTAATGTTTTTTGTTTAAAAATTGGCATAATTTAAATATTTTCAAAAAAAGGATATATGGGTAACTATTGTTGTAGTGAACTAAAATTAATAAATTTTTCACCGAAATGTTGATAACATAATTTAACTTTCATTTACCAATATTTACACAGTTTTGTCAATTATTTCATTTTGTATTTATATTTTTTTTAGTGTTTTTTTTTTTTTTTCAATTTCTTTTTACAAAATTTATAGGAGAAGTTTTTAATCACAATTTTACTACCTATATATTAGTTTATTGTTAAAAATGTGCCAATTTTAGTGAATTTCAAAAAAAGGATATATGGCTAACTTTTGTTCTACTGAACCAAAGTTGATCATTTTTTCTCAGAAACATTTATTAAATAATTTGACATACATTAACCGAATTTCATTGAGTTCCAATTATATTTGATTTTTTTTTTTTTTTTTTCTAAAAAATATTTTTGAAAAAAAAAAAAAAAAACATTAATATTATTAACTTAAGATATTCACTGTATAATTAATAATTTAACAAATTTTGCAAAAAATTTAAAATTTTAGAATAATAAAAAAAAGGATATATAAAAAACTTCTAAAGGAAACTATAAAATTTCATACTTTTTTGTTTAAAATATAAATAATACTTTTAGACATTCGTTTACTAAAAATCATAGTTTTATGAAATAAAATGAGTTAGAATCAAATTTTAAATTATTAAAATAAATTAGTTATTTTTAAGTTTTTTTTAATCATGTCTAGCTTTGGTTGATTCCCTTAACACTAAAACTTATCATCATATATATTTCTTGTTTTCATTTTAATTAAACAAAAGTAAAGAAAAGAAGTTAAGAAAAACTTAAGTATCATTTACCATTTTAGATGATAAAATAAAATATAAATAAAGACAAGCATTATACATTTATTCATTAAATCTAAAAGGAGCAATATTTTTATAAAAAGAAAAAAAAAAAAAAAAAAAAAAAACAACACCAGAAAAGACTAACACTTTTAATAATCAAAACTCACACATAGAAAACAAAGGAGATAAAAAAAAAAACAGAAAAGAACTTATAAAATATAATGCCGACATAAACACTTGTTATTAAAAGAAACAAAAAGGCAGCTAGAGAGAGCGAGTAAATGTATATGTTTAGCTTATTAAAAATATAAACATTGTACATATGAGTCATTTTCAACATTTTGTCTTTTATATCTTCACACAGTCTATACAATGAATCAAAGTTTTTAGCTCCCACAGTTTTGTTTATATGTCCTTGTTCTTTGCCTTATTCTTTTATACTTTTAAGATCTTAAGCTTAAGCCAGTGTTTAAATTTTAATTGCAAAGCAAATACTTTTAAAAAAGGGAGTGTTTTTTTTCTTATTTTTTTTTTTTTTTGTTTCTATTTAATCATAAAATAAAACTTTGCCAGCCACAAAAAAAGGCAGCAGCTACCAGAAAAAAATTAAAAATAGAAATATTTGTTTAAGTATAGAGCAAGCAAGAAGAAAAAAATTTTTCAAAATGCTAAGAACAAAAGAGCTTTATAAATTGGTTACCCAGAGCAACAGTATTAAAATCCACTTGCTGCACATTTTAAGCAAACAAGTACTTTACATTTAAAGACAGCAAAGCAACAGTAGTACGCAACTCTTATAACAAATGGCAAAAACAACTAAGCAACCACATTTCATGTAGAGCATCAGCAGCAATAGCAGCCAAACTGCCATACAATCAGCCAAAAAGTCAGTCAAGCTAACGTTTAAATATAACTTATAAGGCTTTATGGTAGTATGTATGTATGGTAAATGTATTATTAGAGAGTTATACACATTCCTGGAAGTATGCATGCTTTAGAATGGTTTTCATTTTGTGTGTTATAATGTGGCTTTATGGTTGTCCTTGGTTACAATATTATATGAGGCTCTTCTCATATCACCAACATATCAACCTCATACACATGATATACACCCACATAAACGCATACATATTTTTATGAAAGAGTAGCATCATTTAACCACGTTAGAGGGAGATAATTTTGCAAAAGCATTAGGAAAAATAAAAATATCAAGAAACTCTTAATATATTTTAAGTTGTATAAGTGTATGAGTTTGTGTGTGTGTGTATGTACTTGAACTAAAGCCCAGGCTTTTATTTCGGTTGTCATGGTTATATTGCTGCTGTTCTCATATATGTTGCTACTGTTGTTGTTGACAACATTACAAAAGCTGCAATTTAGAAATTCAATTAGTGGCAAAATGTGGGTTTTTTTGTTATAATATTTTTTTTCAAGCAATTGTTTTCATTTTTCTTAGTAGACATTTTCATATATTTGCCATTCAGTATTGCACAAATATGAGTTAGAAAAATTGCGTCTTAAATTTAAAGGTAATAAAAAATAAATTAAGTATTTTAAAATATAAAAATAAATAAATAAAACAATTGAATCTTAATTAGAAATTTAAATAGAATTATTTTGAAATTATAAGGAAAAGTCATGGCAGAGTTCAGGAATAACAAAAATAAAAAAAATATAACAAACCTATGAAGAATAACAAAATTTATTTAATTGGGTTTAATATTTAAAATGTTGTGCATATATCCTTTTTTTCAACTTCAAGAAAAATTTAAAATAAATTATTTAAGGAAATTGAAGAAATAATATCTAAGAAATTATTTTAATGTAATAAAATAATTATAATAATAAACAAATCAATAAAGAATATAAAGAAAAATATATAAAACCGAAGCATCCTTTTTTATTTTAAAATTAGTAACAATAATATCGAAATAAAAAATTAATTATTAATAAAAAATTATTTTGTAATTTGCTAAACTTAAATATTTTTATTAAAGAAACTGATTTTTTTATCACCCAATATAGCAGCCGAAAAAATTTTATAAATTCTTTAAATCTTATTCAAATCACATAAAATTATATAAATGAACGTATAATAGTGCTCCCAATATTTCTGTAAAAAAATATTAAAATCGGCCTTTAGGACAAAAAGTTTTTCATATATCCTTTTTTACAAATTAAGAAAATTTTACAAATATTCAAGAAAAATTTACATGTAGATATTTTGATAATTAAACTATTAAAGAAAAAAAAAAAAATAATAATAATAATAAATAAAAGACATAATTTTTCTTTCATAAAAAAATGTTATAAAATCTTCAAATCTTATCAAAATCAATTAAAATTAGTTAAATGAATGTGCATTAGTCTCCTGAATAGTTTAAAGTTAAAATGATCCAAATTGTCCTACAGGGAAAAAAGTTTGCCATATATCCTTTTTTTCAAAGTACGAAAAATTAAGAAAAAATTGATAATTTTGGTCATAACTAGAAAAATTTGGTGTATTTTTATGGTATATAAATTATTTTTGTTAAAAAAATGTAACAAAAAAATTTTCGTAAAAACATTTCCGAAGAAAAAATTTGAAAATATTTGTAAAACATATTCAAATCAAATGAAATTTGATAAATGAATGTCTTATAGTGCTGCAAATACTAAAATGGAAAAAATTTTCAAATTGTCCCAAAAAGAGAAAAGCTTCGCATATATCCTTTTTTCGAAAGTAAGAAATTTTATCCAATATGTAATTTTTTTTTGGAGCATTTTATAACAATAGTTGGCAAATTAAAAGATTTCGGTTAAGAAAATCAAACTAAAAAAATTAATTCTGAAGAAAAATTTTTAAAAATCTTTAAATTTTATCTATATCAAATGTAAGCGAATGTCTTATAGTGCAGCAAACATTTAAGATGAATAATTTTGGTATTTGTCCTAAAACTAGAAAAGTTTTCCATATATCCTTTTTATGCAAAGTGAGAAATTTTTTTCAAAATAAGATATTTTTGATCATTTAAGAAAAATAGTTTGCAAATTAAATGATTTTGGTTAAGAAAATCAAACTAAAAAAATATTCCACATAATTATTTTCGAAGAAAATTTGTTTAAAAACTTTCAATTTTATTCAAATCAAATGAAAAATGGTAAGTGAATGTTTTATAGTGCTTCAAACACTTGAGATGGAAAATTTTGGAATTTGTCTTAAAGATAAAAAAGTTTCCCTTATATCCTTTTTTCTCAAATTAAGAGATTTTGTTACAAAATAAGATATTTTTGATCATTAAACAAAAATAGTTTGCAAATTAAACGATTTTGTTAAAAAAATCAAACTTTAATTTTTGTTCATAAAAATATTTTTGAAGAAAAAATTAATAAAATATTTTAATTTTATTCAAATAAAATGAAAATTGATACATGAATGTCTAATAGTAACGCCAATAATTAGGAGGAAAAATTTTTGAAATTCCTTCACAAAGAGAAAAATTTCCCATATATCCTTTTTTTTAAGCTAATGAAATTTTTTCCAAATTTGGATATTTTCAATAATTTGGCAAAAATACGTTGATTTTTCGAACAAAAGTGTTTTTCACAAAAATATTTCTGAAGAAATAACTTCAATAAAATCTTTTAATCTTATTCAAATGTTATGAAGTTAAGTTAATGAACGTTCCATAGTTATGAGAACATTTTTCAGGTAATATTGTTTCAATTCTTCTTCAAGGACAATTTTTTCCATATATCCTTTTTTACAAAATTAAAAAATAATTGTAATAAATTTAGTTTTTAGATGAATTTGATTTAAAATAGAAAAATTTAAAAAAAAAAATTATTAAAATTCATTTAAAAACATGCTATTCATTCATTATAATTCACAAATATTATTCAAATTCTTTCAAACTTGTTAAAGGAATGTCTTTTAGGTTCCTTAACATTTCAAAAGAAAAATTATTCAAATTGCTTTAATACATTAAAAGTTTCCCATATATCCTTTTTTACAAAATGAAAGAAAATTTAAAAATAATTTGACAAATTCAAAATTTTTAAAGAGGATGGTAATTTGTATGTTAAAAAATAAAATAGAAAAAAAGAAAACGATTTTACTTTATAACTATTAAATAAAATCCTGTAGAACTATTAAATTCATTTAAAATTAAGTTCATGAATAATTATTGACGTTTTTTTATGTTTTAAAATAAAATAATTGCTATAAAGTTTTTGCTTCAATTGTGAAACTTATGCTGACATAAATATTTGAATGTTCCATTTATTTCTCTAAAACATTTCTTATTTTCCCGTTATTATTGTTTTAGTTGTTTATATATAATTTTTTTATATTAATTCTTTATCCTTTTTATTTAATTTTGAATATTTCTTTATATTAGTTTATTTTCGTTTTTGCCCATATGTCACCACATCAATTAAAACATCAACTTTTATATATTTATTCACACTTTTTCCTTTTAACAAATGTCCTTTAAGTTTTTCTTTTTCATTAGCTTGTAAAAAAAACTTGTTAAATTAAAACCAAAATCAAGTTGATATGACATTTTTCTCTTTCTCTTTAGAACAAAGAAAACAAAAAAACTAAAATGAGTTCTGAAAATGTAATAAATGCTAAAAACGTGTCCTTTTTTTTCTTTAACAACATTTGCAAGCTACAATGTCGTCGTCAGGCTAATGAAAACATTTAACAAAGTTGTTTTTTTCTAAAAACAAGGGGCGGAAAATGTGGAGAATACAAGGCAGGTATTAAATGTTAGAATTATGAGGCATGTCTTAATTTCAAAACAACAAGAAAAGTAATGAGTTTTTTTCATTCACTTTTTTTGGCAAAACTAACAAAACTTAAGATTAAAATTGAAAAACAAGAAATGAAAAAATAAAAAAAAACACGACTTTGTGTTAATGAAAAAAGTATCCCTGAACTATATATATACTCGTATGAAAGTTATAAGCACACAAGTGTGCTTTATTAACAAATTATTTCTATGAACGAGTAAAAGTTACTCGTAATACGTTTTTAGATTTCTTTGGAATTTATTGACTGGCCTTTAAAGGCTGTAGTGTTTGAGCATTTGATAGTGATGATGTTCATGGTTATAAAAACATACACTAGGAGAAAAATGTAAACCACAAGGCGTTTTCATATTGATAACTATTATATTCACCAACACCATGATAAAAGATTAAAATCATTAAAAAAATAACCCAGCAGTTTTGGAAACTATTTCCAAGTAAAAGATTTTATTAACTAAGTACTTGAATTTATATTATGGTAGCGTAGAAAAAATATAAAAAAATAACACAAACCGGCAATAGGAAAATAGTAATAAAGTGTTTACATACAAAAATAATAGCATGAAAGAGAAATGGAGAAAAAAATCTAAAAAACTACACACACTTGTAGAAGGATAAAACTAAAGTATTAAAAACGGAAATTAAATTTATACACCTACACATACATATATAAACTTTTAGTTAAAATAAATATAGTTTTAAGCTGATATCCGCTGCAGACAAAAAGTAAATAATTCTTTTCCCCTTTTTTTCTCTCCTCAAAAAACCGCAAACACTAGACTTTTATCTATCTACGTAAAGGAAAATTTAAGAAAAATAATTCTTAAAATTTTATTTGCTTTACTTAGTAGTCCTTATAATTTAATTATGTTATTACTTAAGTCCTTTTTTTGATACACATGTAAGTGTATAATAGTATAATAGTCCTTTTTTCCTTTTTAATAACCAAATTAATAATAGATTACTACACTTTATTATTGGCTTGCTAGACAAAGAACCTTTTTTAATGTATTTAGGAAAAAAATATGTCATATTCAATTATATTTTATAAGGGATTATTGAACAGAATTCCTTTTTATACGATAATTTGGTTTACTTTCTTCTTCAAAAGCTTATTAGAGCAAATTATGATTATAAGTTGAGGGGCTGTAAGAGTTGTTAATTAGGCGTGTTAAACAAACTACAGGTGACAAGTTCAATTTTCTTGTCTTGAAAGGTTAAATAAAGGAAAGTAATTGGAAAAGAAATTAAAAATAGATAATAAATGTGTTTTAGCTTTTAAATATATAATTAAAATCAAAGGAAATTGGGTTAAAGGACACGAAATATAAAAATTTATATTTAAAGCAAAAACTTATTAAAAATTTTCTCATAAGAAAAAATTTTACCATATATTCTTTATTTAAAGAAATATTCAATTCAATTCCATGTTCCTTTATTGGAAAAGTTAAGTCAACAAGTTTTCATAAAGATTCGTATATGAAGCAATTGATAACTTTTCTACAGACTTTTCTAGAGAAAAGTCATAATATCGATCACTTATTTATAGAAAGGTAATGAAATCAATAATTTTTCTATAGAAAAGTCATGATATCGATAACTTTTCTATAGAAAAGTCAAGCTATAGATAACTTTTTCTTACAAAAGTCGTGATATCGATAACCTTTTTATAGAAAAGTCATGATATCTATAACTTTTCTCTAGAAAAGTCATAATATCGATAACTTTTCTATGAAAAAGCCATGATATCGATAACTTTTCTATAGAAAAGACATGATATCGATAATGTTTCCATAAGAAAGTCATAATATCGATAACTTTTCTCTAGAAAAGTCATAATATCGATAACTTTTCTCTAGAAAAGTCATAATATCAATAACCTTTCTATAGAAAGTCATAATGTCGATAACTTTTCTATAGAAAGTCATAATGTCGATAACTTTTCTATAGAAAAGTCATAATATCGATAACTTTTCTGTGAAAAAAGTAATGATATCAATAAGTTTTCTATAAAAAAGTCATAATATCGATAATTTCTCTATAGAAAAGTCATAATATCGATAACTTCTCTATAAAAAAGTCATGGTATCGATAATTTTCCTATGGGAAAGTCATAATATCAATATTTTTTTTAGAAAAGTCATAATATCGATAACTTTTCTACAATAAAGCCACAATATCGATAACTTTTCTACAGAAAAGTCATAATATCGATAATTTCTCTATAGAAAAGTCATAATATCGATAACTTTTCTACAATAAAGATACAATATCGATAAATTTTCTATAGAAAAGTCATAATATCGATAACTTTTCTACAGGAAAGTCATAATATCGATAACTTTTTTACAGAAAATTCATAATATCGATAATTTCTCTATAGAAAAGTCATAATATCGATAACTTCTCTATAAAAAAGTCATGATATCGATAACTTTCCTATGGGAAAGTCATAATATCAATATTTTTCTAGAAAAGTCATAATATCGATAACTTTTTTACAGGAAAGTCATAATATCGACAACTTTTATATAAGAAAAAAAAAAAAAATCATAGTATCAATAAATTTTCTCTAGAAAGGTCATAATATCGATAACTTTTCAATAGAATGGTCACAATATCAATAACTTTTCTATAGAAATGTCATGATATCGATTACTTTTCTATAGAAAAGTCATGATATCGATAACTTTTCTTTAGAAAAGTCAAGTTATCGATTATTTTTCTATAGAAAAGTCATGATATTTTTTATTAATTTTTCTATAGAAAAGTAAAGTTATCGATAACTTTTTTAAAGAAAAGTAAAGTTATCGATAACTTTTCTAAAGAAAAGTAAAGTTAACGACAACTTTCTATAGAAAAGTAAAGTTATCGATAACTTTTCTATAGAAAAGTAAAGTTATCGATAACTTTTCTGTAGAAAAGTAAAGTTATCGATAACTTTTCTGTAGAAAAGTCATGATATCGATAATGTTTCCATAAGAAAGTCATAATATCGATTACTTTTCTATAGAAAAGTAAACTTATCGATTACTTTTCTATAGAAAAGTAAACTTATCGATTACTTTTCTATAGAAAAGTAAAGTTGTCGATTACTTTTCTATAGATAAGTAAAGTTATCGATAACTTTTCTATATAAAAGTAAAGTTATCGATTACTTTTCTGTAAAAAAGTCAAGTTATCGATAACTTTTATATAGAAAAATCAATATCGATAACTTTTATATAGAAAATTCAAGTTATCGATAACTTTTCATTAGAAAAGTCAAGTTATCGATGACTTTTCCATAGAAAACTCAAGTTATCGATAGCATTTCTATAGAAAACTCATGTTACTGATAATGTTTCTATAGAAAAATCATGCTATCGTTAACTTTTATACAGAAAAGTAAAATTATCGATAACTTTTCTATATAAAAGTCAAGTTATCATTAACTTTCTATGGAAAAGTTTTGATATTGTTAACTGTTTTTATATTAAAGTTGTGTTATCGATAATTTATCCAAAAAAAAAAAAAAAAAAAAAAAATTAAATTTGTCCCATAGAAGAATCAAGTTATTGGCAAGTTTTCCATATAACGGTCAACTTGCCGCTACGTTTTCTCTAAATTTTGCATAGAAAATAGAAACAAAGTTTTTTAAAATTAATTCTGTTTTAACCAGTTTTTTGTGTATATTTTGGCGCCAAATTATTACAAAGAAAAGTCTACTTTTAGGCCGTTAAATAAATTTTAAATTTATAGTTCTAGTTAATTTTTTTTTTTTTTTTTTTAAATTAAAACATTGTTAATATTAACATTAAAGAATATTTTATTTATAGTGCTAAATAATAGAGCTGCTATTAAAACAAACTTTTTCTTTGATGATTTGAAAAATTTATATCTTAAAATAAAATTTAGAAGAAAATATTTATTATCCTTTTCAGTGGTTATGAACTGTCAGTTATTTTTATAACTACTATTACTGATAATATAGTTATTGTATTTATTAAACAAAAAATTATAGCATAATTTATGTAATCTAGTTTTAGGAATGTTTTTGTTTAGATTTAATAGCCTACTTTAAGGGAGTATTAATATATTACTTTTTCAATCGTAATATTATATGTAAATTATGTGTTTACTTTTTTGTTATACAAATAAAATTATGCTTAATTTATTTGGTTTTATTATTACTAAAATATTAAGGTTTAATTGAGTATTTTCTTTATTTTATAAAGCCTAATTTAAGGCTTTTGTATTTATTAATAAATGTGGAATACTTTAAGACTTTTATTTATTAAATATCATTATATTGCCAGTTATTTTTTGGTTATTATAATTATGTTGTCATTTCATGACAAATTAAATTAATGACCATGAAAATTTAAATATATAGTGGCTTGCTTTAATTTCAAAAATTCAATTTTTTTAACTTTTTAATTTTTTTTTTTTTTTGTTTGTAACTGCTCATTAAATGTTGAACTTTTTTTTATTTTTTTTTTTTGTTAAGTATTAAACAAGCAATTAATTTCCGTTTGAAAATCAATTTTAAATACTTTATCATACATATATAGATTGGTCCTTGTACCAAATAAATCACATTATATAACTATACAACCAAGGCAATTACTTTAATTATACTCTAAAGTATTTTCAATATTATGTTTTACGATTTTTTTTTTATTTTCTGTGTATATGTGTGGGATATTTTTTAAATATTTTGAAAAAAAAAAAAAAAAAAAAACAATTGACCACACAACCTTATTACAGTATTTATATTGTAACAGAGAAAAATTAATGTTGTGTGTATTTGGGCGTATATGCAGAGAAAAAGTATGACTGAGAGAGAGAGAGAGTGAAGAGTTAACACCATAAAGACTGGTTGGTTATACATTATACATAATTCATTTTGAATCATTAACATTTATATGCTGATGATGAGGTGCCAGCATCATATTGCCTGTTTTTTTTATAAAAAGTATATAAAAAGGAATTAAAACAAACAAAGTAAATACTCAAGTATATATATACATAAGTTTATACATATGTATGTATATATAAGTATGTATGTGTGTTTGCATTCTGTTTAATAATATGTAAATGACAGAGTTTAAGTTTAATACCCCAAAAAGGTTATAATGTCTGTGTGTTTGTATTATTTGTGGAAAAATACAATACAAATATATAATTTTTTATTTATTTTTTATTTTCTGTGTATTATTGTTATTATTTTTTTAACCAAATGAGAAAGAGTGCGGAAATGTTGCCACGAAAATAAAAATAATTTTTAATTTTCATCTGCTTTTAATTAAAACTGAAAACTTGCAAATTAAATCAGTAATAACATACATATACGTACAGCACAACCCAGCACAATAAGTATAAAAAACTGTTCACATATTATTTTTACAATTTTTCTTTCATCATTGTCATCATGTTAATGATAATAATGATAAAAACGATGATGAGAATGATACTAGTAATGATGTTGCTTTTGTATAGCAGAGATAGTTAACTTGCTCCATATGTTTTATATGTAGTATCCTGCTGATGTTATTGCCTTTTGGCATACATCAAATCATGTCCTTTTTTTTTTTTTTTGTTATCTTGTTATGTGCGTCTGTAGTGCATTTTTACATTTTTATATATTATTTTCGTTTAAATGTGTTTCTTTTTATTTGATTCTTTTATTTTATACGGAATACTGTAACAAAAGCCATACAAGTTTATAGCCATTGGTTATAATTGTCAAAGACAAATAACTAGCTGTTGCCATTGTTTCTTTTTTAAGCTACAAGATAAGTAATGTAGTGTTTTTATAAGATTTAAAGTTAATATGTGAAAAAATTTATGTAGTAGCCCTGAAACTTGTTCATCTTTAAATTAAATTTTTTTAACTTTTTAATAAATAAAGCCACTTTATTGCTATTTTCATTTCATTACAGTAACAAAATTAATTACTTTTTTAATTACTTTATTTTCAATTTTTTTTCTAATTTAATCTTACATTTCAATTTGCTTCTAATACATTTTTATAGCTGATTCTTATCGCTCCTTGAAATATGCAATTTAAATTTAATTAAAACTTTACATCTCTCTACATACATATATATTTTTTATTAGTTTATTATCTTATGACATGTAACAATTTTATAAGTGGTCATAAATTTAAAAGAGAAAAAATAATGAAATCAATTAAAAAATGGAAAATATCAAGCAAATTTTCCTCAACCCCTTTGCCACCCTTTAAAGTTAGTTTATCATTTTATATTTGATATAAAAGCAACCTTTACCTATAATTAAAATTTTTTTTTTTGTTTTATTATTTATCGCTTTTTTAACTCAAACATCACACCATCAAACATACACTTAAACTTATAAATGTATTTCCATACTCATGCAAACAGACACCCACAGACACGAGGGGGAAACCACTTCCGTTTGTTGTAAAAACTGGTTATATTCAAATTATGTCATAAAAAAGTACAGAAATGACATGATAATATTAAAATACACAAATTTCTATAAAAATTATATAAAAGAGGAAAAAAAAAAGGGTTTTTGCTATTTAAATTAAAAAAAGAGGGTTGGGTGGTTTTTTCGTTGTTGGTGTTAAATTTAAAATTTATTGTTTTTCAGCCATAATTGCTGTTGAAATCTAGGTCTGTTATACAAAAAATTTTTCTCATACATATAATAGCAACCAAAATAAAGTTTCCTATTACTAACTCTACAAAATATATTTTTTAATTTTTTATTGTTATTATTTAGTTTCAGTTTTTGTTTGTTTGCTATTATTTTGTGTTTCAACAAAATACTCTACTGAAACTTTGTTTTAAGTTTCAAGTGACAGTTATGAGTAGTTTGGTTACATGTTTTCTGTTTTGTTGTTTTTTTTTTATAGTTTTGAAATTTGTATTATATTGCAGCGTTTTATAAGGATCATATTATATGGAAATTGTTTTGTGCATTACAAAACAACAGGTAGCTGAAATAGAGTAGATTGTTTTTGTGCGGCAGAAGTTGAATGAATATGAAATTTAAGGTTTGTTTGGGTTTTATTGTTTTTGTCATGTGATATAATGGAATTTTTTGTTATTTATTGTTTGAGAATAAAAATGGCAATAATAGTTCTGACGAGTTGAAGTTTATTAAATATTTAGTGGAATAATGGAGCAAAGTTCTGTAATTGAAGGGGCGCTGGGGTAAAAAGCAATGATACAATATATAGTGTACACTTTTAGGGGGTAGAGGATTTCATTTGAATTAATTATATTAAATTGGTGGCTGAAAATAATAAATTTTTCTATTGAAAAGTTACCGATATTTTAAATTTTCTTTAAAAAAATTATCTATAATTTTAATAGTTATCGATTTCATGAGTTTTCTAGAGAAAAGTTATCGATATCATGACCTTTCTCTAGAAAAGTTATCGATATCATGACATTTCTATAGAAAAGTTATCGATATCATGACTTTTCTAGAGAAAAGTTATCGATATCATGACATTTCTATAGAAAAGTTATCGATATCATGACTTTTCAAGAGAAAAGTTATCGATATCATGACTTTTCTCTAGAAAAGTTATCAAAATCATGACTTTTCTATAGAAAAGTTATCAAAATCATGACTTTTCTATAGAAAAGTTATATATATCATGACTTTTCTATAGAAAACTTATCGATATCGTGACTTTTCTAGAGAAAAGTTATCGATATCATGACTTTTATATAGAAATGTTATCGATATTAAGACTTTTCTATAGAAAAGTTATTGTTATTATGACTTTTCTAAAGAAAAGTATAATGGCTTTTCTATAGAAAAATTATCGATTGCATGACTTTTCTTTAGAAAGTTATCGATATCAAGACTTATCATAGAAAAGTTATCGATATTATGACTTTTCTAAAGAAAGTTATCGATATCATGACTTTTCTAACAAAAAATTCTCGATGTCATGACTTTTCTATAGAAAAGTTATCGATGTTACGACTTTTTTATAGAAAAGTCATCGATATTATGACTTCTCTTTAGAAGAGTTATCAATGACATTACTTTTTCAAAGAAAATTTATTGATATCACTTTTCTCTAAGATAACTTTTCTATAAGTAAGTTATCGATATCATGACTTTTATATAAGAAAGTTATCGATATAATGACTTTTCTATAAGTAAGTTATCGATATCATGACTTTTCTATAGAAAAGTTAACGACATCATGACTTGTCTGTAGAAAAGTTATCGATATTATGACTTATCTATAGAAATGTTATCGTTATGTTGACTACTCTATAAAAAATATATCGATATGTTGAATTTTCCATAGAAAAGTTATCGATATTATGACTTTTCTATAGAAAAGTTATCGATATTAAGACTTTACTATAGAAAAGTTATCGATATTAAGACTTTTCTATAAAAAAGTTATCGATATCATGTTTTTTCTAGAGAAAAGTTATCGATATCATGATTTTTCTAAAAAGAAGTTATCGATATCATTACTTTTCTAGAGAAAAGTTATCGATATCTCGACTTTTCTATAGAAAAGTTATCGATATCATGACATTTCTATAGAAAAGTTATCGATATGTTGACTTTTCTGTAGAAAATTTATCGATATCATGACTTTTTAATAAAAAAAAGTTATCGATATTATGATTTTTTCATTTAATGTATCGATTACATTAATTTGTACTAAAAATTTTATCTATAACTTGATTTTTCTCTAGAAAAGTTATCGATAATTTATCTTCCTTTCCATAAGTTATTGATTTTTGAATTTTTTCTGAAAAATTTTTGATAAATATATTTTTTTTTTATCTTTATAAGTATTAACCTTTCCCTTGACCCTATTTCCTAAACCTTAAATAAAAATCAACAAATAATCCAAAGAATATTCTTTGATTTTTGTTTGTGGTTTCTTTATCTCCCCCCATTCTTTTCTGAGTTTTGTTAAACTTTCTTTTTTAATTAAAACCCTTAAACGTTTTACGCAATTAACCATTTTGACTTTGGTATGCAAATTAAATTGTATTATGGTTGATTGTAAGTGTCTTCTATATGAATATGTATGTGTAAGAGAGTTTAAATTCTATGCAAGCTGGAGATTGAGGAAGTATGAGGTTGTGTGTGTGTGTGTTGCTACGATGATGCATTTTCAGTTTTCTGCTAATTTATTCAAAGTACTTGTCTTTACAGACATATAAACATATACAGATGCATCATACAGTTATAAAACACAAGACGTTGTTGAATAATTTAAAATGCCTTAAATGCAAGGCAATTTTCACACATACACACAACAAGCTAGTCAGCCAGTCAACCAACCAAGCTAAGCTAACAGTCACACAGTCATTTTGGAACTTAACGTTAAGAGAAAATAAATGAATACGAGTTAAAGCAGCTTGTATAATTTTCTTTCTAGCACTATAATGTGTATGTGTAATTTTTTTTCTCTAGACTTATTTGACGTTTTAAAAAGGGAATAAGGCCTCTCATTTCATCAGATTACTGTCAGCACTCTTTAGTCAAATGATGAAATACAATTCTTGTTTATTATAGTCCTTTATATACACACACACACATAGAGATACATACAGACATCATTGTAACGCTACTTATGCAAATTTGAAAATAACGTGTCTGTCTTGTTGTTAATATAAATGTGCAAGTGTAGTTTTTTTCTTTTTCTTCTTGTATTGTTTCTCTATTGAGTATAAATGTGTAGGTTTGATGTATAGAGAAGTATTTTGTAAATGACATGAAAACTCATTGAATATCAAGCAACATGTCATTTTTATACTCTAGATGAAAATACTCAACAACAACAAGAACTATGACATATAAAAAGAGTACAAGTACTTAAAATATACATACTAAAGCAGTAGTGGTAAATAGAACTAACAATACAACTTCAACAAAATTTTCTACTATGGTTGAGATATTTCAACACTTTATTTAGTGTCTTTAGCATGACTAACTAACTATATATATGTCTGTCTGTCTGCCTGTCTGTCTGTCGTTGAGTCTGTGTATTATTAAGTAGTAGGTAGTATTTTGCAACTGTAGACAATTGTTTAAAAATGTATAGCTACAACTACAGCGTACATATGTATGTTTTAGTATTTAGACATATGATAATCAGCATGTAGAAGAGTTTTCCTTAACAGCTACATATTGGTGTTATGTGGCACCTATTCGTCTAATTCTCGTCACTTTGAAAATATATGTATATGTGTGAGAGTGTATCTTTAGTCCTTTATACTTTGGCAGATTTGACTATTCTAATCAATGAGTGAAGTTTTCTTGATCAAAAAGCTAAAATGCACTTGTATTAACTAATCTATTACCAATTGGCAGTCACACTAAATGACTAAAGAGGCTTTAGGAAGGGAAAAAAACTAAGTTAAATAAAACTTAAATTTTAAAATTTCAATGAATTCTTTTAAATCAAAATTTCTCTTTAAATTGTATAGGCTTTTTTAAAATTATTCTATTAAACAAAAATTTTTTGGTTTTTTTTTCAAAAAGGAAATGTTTGAATTATTTATTTAGTTAGAAATTAAAAAAAAAAAATGTTTTTCTGGATTTTTAAAAGATTTTGATTTATAAGAATATTTTTAAAAGTTTGTAAATCAAAATTTGTCTATAAAATATTATTTTTAAATCTCCTTATTATTTTTTTTTTTTAATAAAATTTTTTCTATAACAGAAAATGTTTAAGTAAATTTCCTACAATAAAATTTCATCATTCATCTAAATATATATTTATTTTTTTTATTAAAACTTAAAGTTTATAAAAATTTTTAAATTATTCTTGTCATGTTTTCCAGATCCTTTCCCTGACTTTTGATGTTTTCTATTGTTTTTTTTTTTATTTTCCCTCATTCTCTAACTTACAACAAAACTTAATATTAATATTATGACCTTAGTAAAGGGTATCAGTTTGAGTGTATATGTGTATAAATATATTTGTGTTTATATTATAATCATAACCACTGCAATTTTATCTTTCATACACAGCTGTGCATTGAACCTTAAAATAATCACAAACATAACAATAACAATTACATTGCATCTACAACTACTACAAAAACAACATTGGCATGTAGTACATAACAATAACAGAAAATAAGTATTTTTTTTCTACTCTGAGTGTATGTGTGAGTAAGCAGTTATTGCAAAAGTTTTGCATAAAACTATAGATGAGTTTTTTATTTGAATATTTTTCTTGAAATCAAAAAATTATGTATAGCATATTTTAAGGATGAAACTTTAAGAAGAAATTAAAGAAGGAAAAGAAGGCAAGGGGAAAATTTAATACTCATGATTTTTTTTTAAAGAAATTGGAAGTGGAGAATAAAATTAAATTTGTATAAGAATTTTTACTCATATGATAAATCGTACGACATTAGAGCTACCACGTTAAATAATATATTAGATACTTTTATTTAATTTTTAGCTTAAAAAAATTGGCTACTTTTAGGTGTGACTTAAATTAAATAATAACTACAGTTTATTTTAGATATCTCCGTTAAAAATGTCAAAGCATTTTAGTTATTATATTTTAATTATTTTATTTTTATTTTACCACTTGTATGTCGGTCCTTTTGTTAACCGATTCAAATTTTCCCTTTTCATCTTTTTGTTTAAATTATTCCTTTTATGTCTAGTTTTTTTTTTTTTTTATTACTATTTTTTTGTATTTGTAAATATATTTTTTGTTTTTATTTTAGCTAGATTTTTGTTACTATTCTTATTGTTTGTAGTTTTAATTAAAAACAATATACTCTTGTAGTGCCTTTTAGTTATACACATACATGCATATTCCTGTACTTATACACAGACACAAAAAAACTACTTTAATAACTTCAACTTGTTCATACTTTATACACATGAAAACAGAATTTTTGCAGTGAATAAGTAAAAAAAAAATAGTACAAGTAGAACATATCCATGAATGAATAAAAATTATATAACTATGCTGGAATTGTATTTATGTATAAATATCAAAAATAGGAAACAACATCAAATACGAACTGTTCTAAACAATTACAAAAAATAGAGTTACTTTATAAATATTGTTGGATAAAAATAAAATATTTGTTTAAGGTTTATTTTTTATAAAATTGCATTTCATTTTTTTAACAAAACAAATATATAGGAGGAACGTGTTTAAAAGAAAAAGGACTCATGGACACATACTCACTATAAACTTATTTACTTGAATAGTTAATTTTGGGAAAATTTATTTAAATAGCCAATTTTGAAAAAAATTTCCTATAAATAGCAAATTTTAAAAAACTTTACTAAAATAGCAAGTTTTGAAAAAATTTACTAATATAGCAAATTTTTAAAAAATTTACTAAAATAGCAAATTTAAAAAAAAAAAAAATAATAAAATATCAAATTTTTGGGAAAATTTACTAAAATATAAAATTTTGGGAAAATTTACTTATATAGCAATTTTTAGGAAAATTTACTAAAATAGCAAATTTTGAGAAAATTTACTAAAGTAGAAAATTTTGGGAAAATTTACTTATATAGCATTTTTTGGCAAAATTTACTTATTTAAAAAAAAAAATTACTAAAATAGCAAATTTAGAAAAAAAATTACTAAAATAGCAGATTTTGAAAAAATTTACTAAAATAGCAAATTTTGAAAACATTTAATATAAATAGCCAATTTTTTAAAAAATAACTGTAAATAGCCAATTTTTAAAAAAATTACTGTAAATTGCAAATTCATAAAAAATTAACTACTAATAGCAATACAATATGGGGTAGCACTGAAATCAACGACAGAGGTGATTCTATTAAGACAAACCACCTGACCATATGCAACTCTGGCAACGACCCCACATTCGTTTATCAGAGTTTGGTGAACCGTACTGGATGGGAAGAGGTGCTACATATAGGTGGAGAGTATCAAAAGAGAAATCCTTTTCGGATCATTGCTGAATACTTTTCGATATTAGACTCGTCAGGAATGTAACAGCGTCAACCTTCACAAACCCAAGACGAACCAACTGGACTAAGTTCAATGGGATTCTCAGGCATAAACTAAAAAGAATACCTCCAGTCGAAGTAACGACTGAGGGTCTTGATCAAATTTGGAGCACATTAAGCAAGGAAATCGTTAAAGCTTTTAATATTACCTGTCCAATGACGAAAGATAAAAAGAGTTTCCCTCCCTGGTGGAACAAAGAACTCTCGAGGCTACGCAAAGAGACACGCAATGCTTTCAATATTAGCTACAGTAGTAAATCGTGGCAGTTTTATCACGATAAGCGCAGAGAATATAAAAAAGCAATAAAGATCGCAAAAAAAGATTCATGGAAAGGTTTCTGCGAATCTATCAACAATACCAAGAATCTGCCAGACTCAGTAAGGTTTTGGCAAATGGTCATAATAATCCCTACTATATTAAAAGGATGGATGGCTCATGGTCAGAATAATCTGAGGAATCTTTGGAAATTTTACTCAATACTCATTTTCCTGGCTGTAGAGATGTTACCGACCTGGAGATGGGGCATATTAACTGCTCACAAGGAATCGAGGATGACATGATATCCGTAGAGAAAATTTCATGGGCAATGGATAGCTTTTCTCCATACAAATCTGCAGGGACTGATGGCATTATACCACGGATGCTACAAAGTGCAAAGGTATACATCATACCCTGGCTACATAGAATCTTTAAACTCTGCCTAAGCCTCAACTATGTTCCGCGGAATTGAAGAAGAGTAAAGATAGTGTTCATTCCAAAAACCGTAAAAAGAAGTCATGAGAATGCAAAGGACTTCCGTCCGATTAGTCTTTCATCTTTTCAGCTGAAAACCCTGGAGAGACTCATAGATTTACATATAAGGCAGCGTCTAGAGGGTACAACCCGCCTCTCAAGAAATCAACACACCTACATTAAAGGTCGCTCCACGGAGACGGCTCTTCATGAAGTCTTAAGGGTCGTCGAGCGATCCATTGAATTTAAACAATACACAAAGGCTGCCTTTCTTGAAATAGAAGGCGCCTTTAACAATGTCACGACTATGGCGATACAGAGAGCTTTGCACGAACTAGGAGTTGAGGATTACATCACCAACTGGCTGGTCTCAATGCTAGAGACAAGAATCGTCATTGCGAATTTAGGCAACAGTGTTAAGACCAAACAAGTTATGCGTGGAACTCCACAAGGAGGTATGATTTCTTCGCTGTTGTGGCTTATTGTCATTAATACCATCCTGTGCGAATTGGACGACAAGTGAGTGAAAGTTGTGGCTTATGCGGACTATGTGATGATACTAGTATCTGGACTGTTTCTGAACGTTATAAGCGATATCATGTTAACTGCTCTGACTACACTCAGCAACTGGGCCAAAGAATGTGGACTAGGAGTAAATCTGGGCAAGTACTTTTCACCACAAAGACCAAGATTCCAAGCTTCAGAATACCACTAAAGTAGCATATTTTTGTAAAATTTACTATAAATAGAAAATTTTTAGAAAATTTACTATAAATAGCAAATATTAAATAAATTTCCTATAAATAGCCAATTTTTAAGAAATTTACTAGCAAAATAGCTAATTTTAAAAAAACTTACTAAAAATAGCAAATTAAAAAAATGCTAAAATAGCAAATTTTTAGAAAATTTCCCCTAAATAGCTAATTTAATAATAAATTACTAAAATAGCAAATTTTTTAAAAATTTACTATAAATAGCCAATTTTTAAAAAACCCAGTATAAATAGCAAATTAAAAAAAAAAAAAAAATTCAAATTTTTAGAAAATTTCCCCTAAATAGCAAATTTAATAATAAATTACTAAAATAGTAAATTTTTCAAAAATTTACTATAAATAGCCAATTTTTAAAAAAACTTACTATAAATAGAAAATAAAAAAAAATGCTAAAATAGCTAATTTTTAGAAAATTTCCCCTAAATAGCAAATTTAACAATAAATTACTAAAATAGCAAATTTTTTAAAAATTTACTATAAATAGCCAATTAAAAAAAAAGCTAAAATAGCAAATATTTAGAAAATTTCCCCTAAATAGCAAATTTAATAATAAATTACTAAAATAGCAAATTTTTAAAAAATTTACTATAAATAGCCAATTTTTAAAGTTTACTTTATAACTAATTTTTGGAAAAAAGATTCCTATAAATAATTAATTTTTGAACAGTTTACTAGAAATAGCAAATTTAAAAAAATATAAAATATTTTTTTTTTTTTAATTTATTTATATCCTTTTTCTTTTAAACATTTTCATATTATGTTTTTTGTTTTGTTTCAATCGTTTTTTTTTTTGTTTGAAAAATTAAAATAAAAATAATTTTAGTACTTACCCTTGCTAGCACCGTCCGGACCTCTGAGTATGGTACACTCCTCTATAGTGCCAAAGGGATTAAAAATTTGTCTAACATCCTCTTCGGTTTGTTGTTTACTCAACATGCCAACGAATAGTTTGCGATCTATATTATGCTCTGTTTATTTGTAGTATAGTTGTAGTATTTTGGTAGTGGTAGTTAGAGTAGTAGTGGTGGTGGTGGAGATGTTGGTACAAGTGGTGTAGGCAGGATATTTTTTTATATGATTTTTTATTTTTTTGAAATATATATGATGAAGGAGTTGATTGTTTGGTTGATGATATTTGGTTTGGAATAGATGATGTTTTTTTTGTTGGTAGCGTTGGGTATGTTGGTTAAGAGTATAGTTTTTTTTTTTTATTTTTTCATTTTTCAAAACAACAACGGCATACAAAAACAATAATAAATATTACAATACATGAATGGGAGGCGAGGAAGAAAAGGTGTGTTGGAATCATCATAAAAATAGAAAAAATAAATAAAAAATAAATAAATTAAAATTTTGAATAATATTTTTTTGATAAGGATTGTTAAAGTGATTGAAAGTTAAAGATAAATAAAATAATAATAGGGGGGAATATAAATAAATTATAATACGGCAAATACAAAAAGTCAGCCCGCATTAACATTAATGTTTACACAACAAAGTAATAATTTAAAATATGTTTTTATTATTTTTTTTTAACAAATTTTCAATGCATTTTTTTATGTTTAATAAAAAACAACAACAAAACGTTCAATACAAGTAACAACATTGATATTACGTTTATATGAAATATTTAAGTTTTTGTAAAATTTTTAAAAAAACATTAACAAAAACATGTAAAAAAACGTAACAAAAATTAAAATGAGAATATTACAACATTGATAATTTTTATAGTTTTAAAATTGAATAAATATTTTTTTAAATTAATAAATATTTTGTAAATGCAATTGACAAATAAATTAAATAATTTAATTTAGATAATTTTAAAAAATTGTTTTTAATTTCAAAAAATTTTTAGAAAAAAAGTGTAAATGTGTGAAGAAAAAAACGCGAGCGAGCAAAAATTTTGCATATGAATAACAAAAAAAGAAAAAATTAAAAATATAATCATTATAAAACCAATTCAATATTTTTTTGTTTATTTTTTTTAATAAAATTAATTAATTAAAAATTAGAGCGCCAATTGTGTTTTGTGTTTTAAAGTACGATTTTTTTTTCATTTAAAAATTTTGTCAGTTTATTTATTTATTTTTTTGGTAGAGCACAAAAAAAGAAAAAAAGTAGAAAATAGATGGAAAAAATATTGATTTAGTAAATGTTTTTTTGTTTGAAAATAACAAATTTCTATATAAATAGCATTAAATACTAAAAACAATACAGACATACAATTTAAAAAAGAACATTACACACTTAATCTAAGAGTAAAAGGAAAATTGAAAATTAAAAAAATAGACACAAGATTAACAAGAAATAATTAATGAAGCATACTTTTAGGCCATTAACATATTTTAATAACTAAAAGTAGGCTTTAGAGAAAAGAGAAAATATTTAAAACATATTTCTTGTTTATTCTTGTTTTTAAATTATAATTACAGACACACACACCACATCACAATACAACAAATAATTAAGCTTTTTTGTTGCTTTTTTATATTTTAAAACTAAAACAAAACTACTAAACAATTAATATGTATTTTATAAAAAAACGTTTTTAAAAACATGATTAAGTATGTGTAGAGTCAAAGAAATTTTGTAAATATAGTTTTTCCTAATAAAATTCGTGGCATATATTTCGGCAGTTATTAAAATTCCTAAATAAATAGTGTCTACCTTAGAGAGTTAATAAAATGTGGCATATTCTAAGGCATATCGGTTAGATTTTTAATCATTAAAAAAATAATTAAAATATTTTTTATTTGTAAGGAATTTACCCAAAAACGTTTTAATGAAGATTGACATTTAATATTTCATTTTATTTTATATGATTTTTTTAATCAAAAAATTTAATTTTTTTTTTTAATTTTTTTCCCCAATAAATAAAGTAAAAACTTTTTATATAAAAGAAAATTTAATATTTTCATCATAAATGATCGTAAAAAATTTTCTCCTTTAAAACTATTTACAAAATTATATATTTTTATTATTATTGTAACAAAGGACATTCTTTTTTAATTTCTTCCAAAATTTTAATTATTTTTTTTTTTAATTCTAATAAAAAATTTTACATATTTAATTATTGAATCGATTTTGTTAAAAAATGTCTTAATTGAAGTTGATAAAAATTTTTTAACTTAAAAAAAGAAACAAATATATATTTAAATTTTATCTTTCAGTAAATTTATATATTTTTAAACTAATCGAACGTAGATTATTCTCCCCTTTCAAAATATGTAAAAAATTTTACATTTTTGTTGATATTTTTAAAGACCACTGAATGTCCTTTTTTTAAATTTCCTTCAAAAGTTTGATTTTCTTGGAAAATTCATGTGAAAATTAGTCATATTTATTTAATGGAAACATTTTGTTAAAAGAAATATGTTTTCTTAACTTTAAGTTTTGAAAAAAAAAATTTTTTTGAAAATTTTGCCAAAAAAAGAAAAATAGAAAAATTTAAATGTAAATTATTCTCCTCTTTCAAAATATGTAAACAATTTTATATATTTTTTTAAATTTTTCAAGAGTATTGAATGCCCTTTTTTTAATTTTCCACAAACAATTTTGGATTTTTAGCGAAATTCATAGCAGCAACTTTTCATATCTAAGTAATAAATACATTTTGATAAAAGAAGTTTTTTTCTTTATTTTTATTACAAAAAACAAAAATATTTTCTAAAAAAAAAAAAAAAAAATACTCAATATAAAGCAAATGGAACGTAAACAACTGTTCTCTTTCAAAATATGTAAAAAATTAAAAATTTGTATTGTTATTTTCCATGACACTTTAATGTCCTTTTTAAAAATTGTATTAAAATTTCGTAGTTTTTGCAAAATCAAATCAAAAATTAGCTTTATTTAATTAAAAAATAAATTTAATGGTAAGTTTTTAATGAATATGAGATATTTTTAATACTTTTAGTAATATCTCCCACAACCGTCATATATCCTTTTCTTCTTTTAAGAATTGTTTAAAATTTATTTCTGAGATTTTTGCCTTAGTAAAATTGATTTGAATTAATTTTGAATTTAGTAATTTTTGAAAATATTCTTACCCATTTTTTTTTTAATTTTAAATTTTTTGCAAATTTTTTTTTATTAAAAAGAACGTAAAATTATATGTTCTTTTAATATTACTAACAATTTTCTCTTTCACTTCAATATTACTCTTGTCCACCATATATCCTTTTTTTCAAAAACTTCAAAATTCTTAAAATTTTGTCGATTTTTTTTTCAAATTAAGTGGAATTGATATTACTTTACATTAAAGTAGAAAAAATATTAATTTTTTATTTTATTTTTAATTTTTCTTAAGTCCTTTTGATATTTTTTCTTGAATTTTTTATCAAAATGAATGTAAATTATACTCATTTTTTAGTATTTGTAAAAGTTTTAACTTTCTACCAAATATTTCTCTTCTCCGCCTTATCCTTTTTAAAAACTTTTCCAAATTTCTTAATATAGAATCATTTTAATGGTCTTATTTTACAGCTTTCTAGTTTTTTCAAATTTAGATTAACAAATTTGATTTTTTTTCTAATTTTTAAATTTTATTTTCAAAATTTTTTAATATTTTTGCAAAAAATATTATTAAAAAGGGCGTATAATGTTATCCACTGTAAATGTAAATAAGAATTTTTAAATTTGTCTGTCTATTTTTCATGCTCTTCTAATGTCCTTTTTTAGTAATTTTGAAAAAACCAAAAAAAATTTTGCAAAATTTAACATTTAGTCGTGAAATTAGTTTTGTTTTCTTTAAGATTTTGTTTATAATTTTTAAATTTTATTTTTTTTAGTTCATGATAAAAATGTATCCTTTTAATTTCAAGTACGAATGTCATTTGATGTGTTAAATTAGTTTTCAAATTTATTTTTCATTTAAACTATTAAATTATTTAACTTGCCATATATCCTTTTATAGACACTTTTTAAATTTTCCACTATTTTCTTTTATTTTTTGGTATTTAATTTAGGAAAATTGATTTTCTTGTCTAGAATAAAAAAAATACCTAACAAAAAAATGAAAATAAAGTTGCCACTACATTATTGTTATATTTTCTTTACATTTGTCAGTCATTAAATGGCAATTTACATGTCAATGCTTACAAGCACACAACACAGTAAATGTCAGAAAACCAGATGGTTGGTATTTTTTCCACATGGAAAAAAATTTGTTATATTTTTGTTATTTTTTTTTTTCAACAATTTTTATTTATTTAAAATACAATTACTTGTCTGGCAAATACATTTTTTTTTTTCATTTTTTCTAGATAATTTTTTTTTTATTTAAAAAAAATATTATCATAGAGAAAAAAAAACTATACAATTAGTAAACTGTCTGTCTTTTGTTAACTCATGTTTTCTCTTGTGCTGCTGTTTCTTAACATATATTTTTTTTCTTTAAAAAATAGTGTTCTAGCTGCCACATTATTTAAAGCAAAAGTCATGTTTCACATTTTTCTAGGTTCTTTCTTTTGGCTATGTTGTATAAGGGATTTTTTTTTAAATAACCTGTAATTTTATGTGGTTAACAATTTCAATTTTACCCTAGAGTCAAGATTTTTTCCACTCTTTTTTTTATTTTTATTGCAATACAACAGTTGAAATTGCTTTTAACCACCAGCATCCTATTTGTGTAAAAACTGTAGCTTGTTTTCGTTTTGGTTGCCATATAAGCCATACAAAAAATATAGAACTAACGTGTAGTATGAAGAGTGGAGAGTGAAAAAAAAACAACATATGAAAACTAAAAAGACATCATAGCGTTAATGACTTCTTTGGTGTGGTCCTGTTCTATAGCAAAGCACAGCTGGAGCAAAAGAAAGGCAGTTAAACATGCAATTATTATCCTTATAACATTTATGCTGTACAACAGGCAAAACAAAAATAAAAAACACAAGATATGTAACAAAAATAAGTCTAGGTAAAATGGTTCAAACAAACGAAGCCACTTTAGTTGTCTATATGAGCCTAATGGTCTTTAATATGTTCATTCAGTTTTATTGTTTTGCCATATAGTACATATGATGGCATCATCAACATCATCTTCCTTTTCATGTAAGGCAATTTTTAACAACTGACAAAAATCTGCCATAGAGAGGTCCTTTTTTCGTTTATATATATATTTTTTTTTATTTTTTATTTTTTGCTAACATTTTAATAGTTCTTGGGTATCATTGCAGCCTTAAGCTTATCTTTGTGTTTTTATTTAAACGTTAAGGTATGCTTTAGTAATTGTATTGTCGCTGTCTATGTGTATGTGTCTATGTTAGTTGCAAATTTCTGTATTGTCAATATAAGCAGGCTCTAGCCACGTATTGTTTGGCACTTAACTCTTAACTTTCCTTTTGAACTTTCTAGTGCACAAGTCACATGTGCTGGCGAAGTCAAGAAAAACGTGCTTTACATTTTTATTATTTTGCCTTTATTGTTTAAGGTTCTTTTTTTTTCTTTTGTCCAATGCTAATTTGTTCTTGGGACTTATGATTGGGAGGGTTGTTTTAAAAAGGTGTTTTGATTTGGTTTTGGTTAGCTAAGGTGTTATGATTGCATTTGTGTTTCTTAATGGTATTTGTTGCTATTTACATTAATGGCCTCTATTTATATAAAAGTTATTGTCTTAAAGGATGTTTGAAAGGATATAAAAAAACTTTAAAAACAAAATCAACTTCAGTGGGGTTTGCTTAAAAGCTGGAGCGCAAATGGATATGGAACTGAACTAGAACCGAACCAGGACTGAACTAGAACTGAACTAGAACTGAACTAGAACTGAACTAGAACTGAACTAGAACTGAACTAGAACTGAACTAGAACTGAACTAGAACTGAACTAGAACTGAACTAGAACTGAACTAGAACTGAACTAGAACTGAACTAGAACTGAACTAGAACTGAACTAGAACTGAACTAGAACTGAACTAGAACTGAACTAGTACTGAACTAGAACTGAACTAGAGCTGAACTAGAACTGAACCAGAACTGAACTAGAACTGAACTAGAACTGAACTAGAACTGAACTAGAACTGAACTAGAACTGAACTAGAACTGAACTAGAACTGAACTAGAACTGAACTAGAACTGAACTAGAACTGAACTAGAACTGAACTAGAACTAGAACTGAACTAGAACTGAACTAGAACTGAACTAGAACTGAACTAGAACTGAACTAGAACTGAACTAGAACTGAACTAGAACTGAACTAGAACTGAACTAGAACTGAACTAGAACTGAACTAGAACTGAACTAGAACTGAACTAGAACTGAACTAGAACTGAACTAGAGCTGAACTAGAACTGAACTAGAACTGAACTAGAACTGAACTAGAACTGAACTAGAACTGAACTAGAACTGAACTAGAACTGAACTAGAACTGAACTAGAACTGAACTAGAACTGAACTAGAACTGAACTAGAACTGAACTAGAACTGAACTAGAACTGAACTAGAACTGAACTAGAACTGAACTAGAACTGAACTAGAACTGAACTAGAACTGAACTAGAACTGAACTAGAACTGAACTAGAACTGAACTAGAACTGAACTAGAACTGAACTAGAACTGAACTAGAACTGAACTAGAACTGAACTAGAACTGAACTAGAACTGAACTAGAACTGAACTAGAACTGAACTAGAAGTGAACTAGAAGTGAACTAGAAATGAACTAGAACTGAACTAGAACTGAACTAGAAATGAACTAGAAATGAACTAGAACTGAACTAGAACTGAACTAGAACTGAACTAGAACTGAACTAGAACTGAACTAGAACTGAACTAGAACTGAACTAGAACTGAACTAGAACTGAACTAGAACTGAACTAGAACTGAACTAGAACTGAACTAGAACTGAACTAGAACTGAACTAGAACTGAACTAGAACTGAACTAGAACTGAACTAGAACTGAACTAGAACTGAACTAGAACTGAACTAGAACTGAACTAGAACTGAACTAGAACTGAACTAGAACTGAACTAGAACTGAACTAGAACTGAACTAGAACTGAACTAGAACTGAACTAGAACTGAACTAGAACTGAACTAGAACTGAACTAGAACTGAACTAGAACTAAACTAGAACTGAACTAGAACTGAACTAGAACTGAACTAGAACTGAACTAGAACTGAACTAGAACTGAACTAGAACTGAACTAGAACTGAACTAGAACTGAACTAGAACTGAACTAGAACTGAACTAGAACTAAACTAGAACTGAACTAGAACTGAACTAGAACTGAACTAGAACTGAACTAGAACTGAACTGAACTGAACTGAAAAAATATTCACCATAACTTTAACCATTATCTATTGTAGCCCTAATGCTTATTAATTTCTTTGCTGGGTATTTTATGTTCTCTTTCACTCTTTAGCTTATCTAAATTTGTCCCCTTTGTCTTAACACTTATACAATATTTATTGTATAGCTTTAGTTTCCTTTTTCTCAATTGACAATTATCTAACCAATTTACGTTCTGTTGCAAAGGACTTGTTTAGGTAACCACCATATGTTTTCCTTTATAACACTATATTTCCTTCATACTTTTTTCTATTTTATTTAGTTATACAATGATTTTATTTGTAGCAACATTTAGACATTTTTCTTTTGAAATTGTTTCCAATTTCATAACCTTTTGTGACCAAAAGGCAAAATTGAACTTTGTTCGAAACTTTAGTAGATTAAGAAAGCTATAAAATAGTTTTGTAACAAGAAAGGAGTGATGGTTAGTTATTTATAGAAAGGCTTAGGAAAAGACAAAACAAAAGATTTATTTTGAATAAAAAGGAGGCACTTATTGGTAACTAGCTAAGGCAAAGAAAAACAAAGTAATTTATAAAAAAAAAAAAAATACAGGTGAATCAATCAAAATGAGATTTTTAAATAAAAACTTCTAAAGAAAATTTAAAACAACTAATACAAGTTACTTTTGAAAGAGAAAAAAAAAAGATGTTCTAAAAACGTTAATAAAAATGTTTGATTTTTAAAGAAGCCTTACTACCAATTATTTTTCATTAATATAATTATATATCTTTTACATTTTTAATATTTGTTTTGCTGAATAAAATAGCCTAAATGAAGGCACTTGACAAAACAAAATCGATTGCCTACTTTCAGTCTTCCGAATTCAGCAAATTAGAAAAATACCTACATATTTTATAAAGTCTCTCTTACTGACTTTTGAAAATCATGTCTAATTTAACTAATTAGTATACGTATGTATATAAAAAACAAAATCTTTATGTTTTTATTCAATCAGCAACACTAATTTGAGTGTGTGTGTGTGTCTATGTTTAAGAAAACCTTAGATTTTATTCCCTTAATATGGTCATATTGTATAAGAGAAAGATAGACGATCTATTGAAAACATTTTCTAATTAATTAAACAAATTGAAGTACATAAAACTGAAATACTAAAATACACGTAAATCCACAAAATACAGATAGTATAACAAGCCATAACCAAAAGCAAATGAGAAGTCCTTTACATTCAAATATCGACAACACGCAATTTCTATATAAAATAAAATATCTACATTTAACTATCTAATATTTCAACATAAAGCCCTCTCTCCCACAACACCCTTAAACAATTTAATACACAATCACACTCACTTGTGAGTCTCATACTTCATATAATATTGAAGAAACCTCATTTCAATTAATCAACCACAAAATAACATTTGTAATTAAATTTTCATTAGAACAAACATAAAGTAGAAAAACTTAAAATTTTCAAATGCCACAGGTATAAAACTCACACACACTCTCTCATAGTATTTTAAATATTTATATGTATGAGTAAACCTAACCATAAAAATAATTTACTATTACATTATTCATTTTACTTTGAATATTATTTAAAATGTGAACTTAACGTGTAAAGTAATTTTAGTTTTAATTATTTATGATTTTAAAGAAATTTACAAGAGAAGTAAATAAATATGTTTGTAGTGAGTGGGTTATGAGCAGTTGGTTATTAAATAACTGTAAAGTGTTCATCTTTCGTTTAACTTTAAAAAGAAATTTAAGATTTTATAAATCTATATACTCAAATTTCATTATTAAATTATAATAGTTATTAATTAAATATTTGATTTTTAAAGTTTGTTTATATACAATTTACATAATAATAAAATTATTAGAAAGATAAATGGTTTTAGCAACAAATTAATTAAAATAGATTTGTATTTAAAATTTAAATATTATAAATGAAGATTGAAATATAAAGACATGTTTTGATAAATATTATAAGGAAATAAATCTAAATGTATGAAAGTTTTATAGATTTTAGTTCATTTTGTTCCAGCTCAATTATAAATCAGTTCTAGTTTAGTTTGCTATCTGTCCTGGTTCAGTTCTAGTTCAGTTATAGTTCAGTTATAGCTCAGTTCTAGTTTAGTTCTAGTTCAGTTCTAGTTCAGTTCTAGTTCAGTTATAATTCAGTTCTAGTTCAGTTCTAGTTCAGTTCTAGTTCAGTTCTAGTTCAGTTCTAGTTCAGTTCTAGTTCAGTTCTAGTTCAGTTCTAGTTCAGTTCTAGTTCAGTTCTAGTTCAGTTCTAGTTCAGTTCTAGTTCAGTTCTAGTTCAGTTCTAGTTCAGTTCTAGTTCAGTTCTAGTTCAGTTCTAGTTCAGTTCTAGTTCAGTTCTAGTTCAGTTCTAGTTCAGTTCTAGTTCAGTTCTAGTTCAGTTCTAGTTCAGTTCTAGTTCAGTTCTAGTTCAGTTCTAGTTCAGTTCTAGTTCAGTTCTAGTTCAGTTCTAGTTCAGTTCTAGTTCAGTTCTAGTTCAGTTCTAGTTCAGTTCTAGTTCAGTTCTAGTTCAGTTCTAGTTCAGTTCTAGTTCAGTTCTAGTTCAGTTCTAGTTCAGTTCTAGTTCAGTTCTAGTTCAGTTCTAGTTCAGTTCTAGTTCAGTTCTAGTTCAGTTCTAGTTCAGTTCTAGTTCAGTTCTAGTTCAGTTCTAGTTCAGTTCTAGTTCAGTCTAATTCAGTTCTAGTTCAGTTCTAGTTCAGTTCTAGTTCAGTTCTAGTTCAGTTCTAGTTCAGTTCTAGTTCAGTCTAATTCAGTTCTAGTTCAGTTCTAGTTCAGTTCTAGTTCAGTTCTAGTTCAGTTCTAGTTCAGTTCTAGTTCAGTTCTAGTTCAGTTCTAGTTCAGTTCTAGTTCAGTTCTAGTTCAGTTCTAGTTCAGTTCTAGTTCAATTCTAGTTCAGTTCTAGTTCAGTTCTAGTTCAGTTCTAGTTCAGTTCTAGTTCAGTTCTAGTTCAGTTCTAGTTCAGTTCTAGTTCAGTTCTAGTTCAGTTCTAGTTCAGTTCTAGTTCAGTTCTAGTTCAGTTCTAGTTCAGTTCTAGTTCAGTTCTAGTTCAGTTCTAGTTCAGTTCTAGTTCAGTTCTAGTTCAGTTCTAGTTCAGTTCTAGTTCAGTTCTAGTTCAGTTCTAGTTCAGTTCTAGTTCAGTTCTAGTTCTAGTTCAGTTCTAGTTCAGTTCTAGTTCAGTTCTAGTTCAGTTCTAGTTCAGTTCTAGTTCAGATCTAGTTCAGTTCTAGTTCAGTTCTAGTTTAGTTCTAGTTTAGTTCTAGTTCAGTTCTAGTTCAGTTCTAGTTCAGTTCTAGTTCAGTTCTAGTTCAGTTCTAGTTTAGTTCTAGTTCAGTTCTAGTTCAGTTCTAGTTCAGTTCTAGTTCAGTTCTAGTTCAATTCTAGTTTAGTTCTATTTTTTGTTTTTTATTGGAACTGGAGCCTTAAATTATGTAACACTCTTGATTAGAAATTGTTTTCATAGATTGAGGTAGGATCTATATAAAATCACTTAAGGTTTTACTTTACGTTTCATAATAGTACTATTTTTTAAATTCATTATCCCTTAAAATATGCTACAGAAATATTGGTTAAGTCTAAAAATATAGCAATATTTTGTTTATATTATGATTATTATATGATTATTATATCGTTTATTAGATATCACTTAAATTTTTTTTGAAGCCTAAATTTAATTTATATTTTTTTATTTAATCAGTTGAAAGTCTTTCAAATTTGTTCGCCATTTTTTCCAATTTAAAAATTTCTCTACAATCCTTTAAAGTATGCTTTACATTTTTTTCAATTGTTTGTTTACTTTATCTTAATAAATTGAATTGTTAAAAGATTTTACATTTCTCATTTTAATTTTTTTTCTTCTTTTAATAATTTGAAATCATAAAAATTCCTTTCAATTTTCCCCAATGCCATTCTGCACTTTAGTTTCATTTTATTATTGCCTACAATTTAGCTAAAATAGCAGCAGTTTACAGCACAGCAAAAAATAAAATTTACTGTTTTGTCATTTCATAACCTTCACAAAGTTAACTCTGCTTAAAAATTATGTTTGAATATGTGTGCATTATTTTTATTTTCTCCATTTAAGAAATACGTGAATTCATAGTTGACATTACAAAGATGCCAGCAAATGTCTTTTAAGCGCAAAAGGGCACCAGACACCAAACAATTCTAGAAAGAATATATTTATTTGAAGGAAAATAAAAAAATAAAAAAAAAGAAAGAGTTGGTGTTTTAGAACTTAAAATTATCCGTTTTTGTTAGCATAAGTATAAGCTTCATATTCTTATTATTCCCTTAAGGGAGCTATGGAAGAGAATGATGTTTTGTCTGTCTATGTTACGAAATGAATGACTGAGTTTAACTAAAAACAATTGCGGTACTTTAAGACAATATAAGCAATTGTCAAAAGTTCAAATAAAACTTCTCTCTATATATTTTTGAAGCTCATACTCCTAGTCAAGAGTTAAGGCCATGAGGTGCCGTTTTAAAAATGTAGTAAATTGTAGAAGATGGTATTCTATATGTATTGTATATATGAGACACCCTAACACTACTGCTAATGTTTGTTGCTACTGCTGTTGTCATTTTTCTGTTGTATTTTATTTGTATGCCGGTTGTCTCTTTATTTTTTTATTATTATTTTCATTTAAAACATTTAAAGTAAAAGAACATTTGAAATGTTGCCTTAGTTACACACTCATACTCTGATGATATGTTTTCTGTTATAATCCTTGGAGTCCTGTAGCGTTTTATGGTGGGGCAAGACTCATAAGTATTTGCAATGAAAGTATTTGACATTTGTCAGCGCATTTCTCTGTTTAAATAAGCTCAAATGGCTGTCAGTAATATACACATAGTATGAAGAAAGAGATGAGTTTAATGCCACAAGCCTTGCAAGTGGTTGTTTGTTAAAGTGTTGGTAACTAAACTGAATTGTTTAAAATGTTAAAGGGGTTAAGTAAATTAGTTATTAGTCTTGTAAATAGGCTTGTTTAAGACTAAAGCATTCTTGTTTTTTAATTTTATTTTGCTTCAACTACAGCTAATTGTTAATTAGTGTCAGCATCAGTTATTCCCTTTAAAGGGAACGCAAAAATTTTATAGTATATTTTTAGGCTGTTGTTTTATGTTTATTTAACTAATGTTGTTTTGCAAAACATTACCACGTTAAGCAGGATATAAGAAAAAAACAAGAATTCTTAGGTTTATAAAATATTTAAAAGTTTTTATTTTTTATTTTTATTTCACTTTTCTTATTTACAGTATATTCTTAAGTTATTTTATTATTTTCTTTATTTGTTTGCTAGTAAAAAACGTCTTTTGTATAAATGTTTTTTAGTGCGTAAGTTTGTGAGGTTTTCATGGCCGGAAACCAAGCGTCAAAAGTTTTCTTATGCCTTATGGAATTGAAGTGTTAATTAATATTGAAAAGGATAAAAGTTTTTTTCGTTTTTTTTTTTTTTTCATTTTTGACTTTTGTTCTTTGCTTTACCCCTGCTGCTGCTACTCTTGGCAAATTACTCAAGAAAATTGAAAAGGTTTTAGGCGAATTATATAACTTTTACAACAAAGAAAATAAAAATAGTAAACGGATATTAAAAAAAAAAAAAAAATTTTACTAATAGATTTTTTTCTTTTTATAATTTTACCAAGTTATTAAAAAAAGGTAATTATCCTTTATCAAATAAAGTAAAGAAAATATTTTTTTATTTTACTTTATATTACAGAAAAAATCTATTGTTATTATTCTTGGCTTCTTTTAATAAGTATAAAAGGTCAATGGGTTTTAGTTATCATTATTTTTTATTTTATATAAAATAACATTTTAGCTTGCGAGTAAGAAAAATTGTAGTAAAAGAAAATCTAAAATATAAACGTTTTTATAAAAATACCTAAGTAGCGACGCGTCAGGGATAATGTTAATGGTTAAAGCGTGATTATTTTTTATAGTTTATAATACAGTTATATTGAATTGTAAAAGTCTAGCAAAAGGTGTGAATATAAATAGACTAATTTAAAGGGTATAAAGGAAAAAATATTTAATATAAAAAAATTAATTTAAGAATAAATATTTAAACCAAAAAAGGTTATGAATGTAAACAGTAACAAGAATTTTTGAAAGGCTAATTGAGGCCAACATTTTTAATTCTATAATTAAAGCAAACAATTTGTTACTAATAAAGCTTGGTAACTTTGAATATCCTTAATTTATTATACAACTTTTAATTAAGCTTCAAATTAATTTTAAAGCTGATATTTTTATACACAATTTTTAAAAAGGATATATGGAGAGGATCACTAATATTTGTTGTACAGGCAAAACTTTAGCTGATTTGTAAATTTTAAATCCGGAGACAAATTGTAAAGTAATTTTTGAAAAAAAAAAAAAAAAAATTGATTTTATTTTTTTTTATTTTAAAAAAATTTTATTTTTTTTTTTATTTTAAAAAAATTTTATTTTTTTTTAATTAAAAAAAATGTTATTTTTTTTTAATTAAAAAAAATGTTATTTTTTTTTAATTAAAAAAAATTGATTATTAAAAAAAGAATGCAATAAAATTTTTTAAAAATTAAGAAAAAATCATGTTTTAGGTAAATTTTGCAAAATTCTAAAAAAAAGGATATATGAAAGAACAGTTTACAAGTCTTTAATTAAGTAAATTTTTGGCAAATTTATTAAATTTCAATCAAATTACATGTTGTAGGCTATTTTGATTTCATTTCTACAAAACTGATATATGGTAAATATTTTTAAATCAAAAATTTTTGAAAAATTTTTATTAATTTCTTAAAGAATAGAAAAAATTACATATTGTAAGCAATTTTGGAATTTTTTACAAAAAAGGATATACGAAAAAAATTTGTAAAATAAGATTTTTTTTCAAAATTTTTATTATAACATAAAATATGACTCAATTCACATATTGTAAGCAAAAAATATTTTGAAATTTTTTTTTAATAAATTTTCAAAAATTTATTTCAAAAAATTTTTTTTGAAATTTTTTTAGAGAAAGGGTAACAAAATTCTTAAAAAACACATATTTCTGAAATTTTCAAATAAATTTAAACTTTTTTAATTAAAATCATAGATTTGAAGGAGTTTTTATTTATTTATTTTTTTTTTTCAAAAAAGGATATAAGAAAAATATTGTAAAAAACTGGAATTAAAAAAAGTTATATTTTTATAAAATTATAATTAAAACACCTATTGTAAGCTAAAAAGATTTGGCAAATTTTAGAACAAATTAAATAAAATTAAATTCTTATAAGTTCTTTTTTTTTATATTTATTTACCCTCTAAAAGAGTATTTTTTTTTTTATTTTTAAATAAAATTTTTCTATAGCTATCTTATGTATTAAAAATAAAATTTATTTTATTTTTTTCTTATATAAATTCGCTTACTTTTGTTATTAGAAACTTTAAATACCGCACTCTGTATTTAGGTTGTTTTGGAATTTTCCTTTTTAAATAGTAGTTTTAAATCCTTGTAGTTTTATGTTTTTAATCCTTGTGGTACAAGCAAATATTGTTACTTAATTAATTGCAGAGATCCCTGTAGTATTATTGTTACTTTTTTCTTTAATATGTTATGGCATAAATCACATAAGTTACTAGGACTTAATTTTTTAAAATAATTGAACGTGTGTAATATTTAACTTTAAAAAGCTCCTGCTACATTAGGCACCTTTTAAGTTTTTTTTTATTAAAGATATTATTTAATTTATTTAGTTTTTAATAATGTATTTAGTTATTAATATTAATTTATTATTTTAATTATTTACAATTAAATATAAAGTAGTAATAAAATGGTCCTTTTCTTAGTTATTTTTATATATTTTTAATAAAATATATTTTTTTTTAGATAAAAATAATTGTTGTTAGTTAAAAGTTTGTACAACTATTTGAAATAAATTCTTTTATTTTTTTAATTTATTTTCTTATATTTTTAAAGTTGTTGTTGTTATTTTTCTGCTGTGGTCATGTGCATCCTGTTAACAGCCTGAGTTTGCACTTTTATTTTATTTTCAGTATTTGTTTGCGTATTTATTTTTTCTTTTATTAAATATTTATTTTGGTATGCGTTACATATCATTTAATTTCATTTCATTGTCATTGTGTGTGTTTTATTTTATTCTTTTTTTCACAAAAAATTTAATATGAGAGCTTTTTACATGGCCTGGCTTATACCACCAAATATAGCTGTATGGCTAAACGTAGCATAAGTGTTCAAGGTGCTGCAGCCACAGTTCAAAGTTGATACAACAGCATCGTCATCATCATTTAAGCTGCATGTTTTTTTACGTAAGTCTGTAAAAAGTACAGAGTATAGAGGAAAAAAAAAGAAAATTTTAAATAAATATCAATTTTAAAATTTTTTCATTCATTTTTTTACTACTTAAAACTGTTCATTGAGACATGTATGTAGGTAGTAGTAAGTATAGAGAGATGAACGAACACACAAGAACAAAAATTCAAAATTACTACAGCAAACTGCACGAAAAAACACAGATTTAATTTTATTTTATTATGATTATTTTTTTAATATTCTTTTGTTTTATTTTTTTGAAATTATTTATTATGTTTTTTTAAGTGAGAGCACACACAACACTGAAATAAAATAATTTTGAGTTTAAAAAAATGTAATTTTTGTTTACGAATTTTAAAATTTTTTTTTTTTTTTTGTTTTAAAACATTAACTAATATTAGCCAATAGTAGTATTAAAGTGATATATTTATTTTGTTTTTATAAAAATATAAGTATTACGCACAACATCGAAAAGTAACAACAACATTTAAAAATAAATTAATTACTCTATGAATTATGGTTTTTGTTTCTTTTTTGTTGGTATTTTTGGAATAATAAATAATATATAAATATACGTAAATATAAAGTTATAAATATATATATATAGAACACAATTGTAAACATAATCACCGTAAGCACCAAATTTTATATAAATTATGGTATAATTTATTATTTAGAATAAATATATAATGAAATATTAAACAAAAAAAGTACAACATCCACAAGTTAAAACAATAAAAAGTGGTAATAAAGCTAAATAACATTATTTGAAAATATTAAGTTAATTACACATTTCAAAATATATATTTCTTTTTAATAAATCTGTTCTATTAAAAGTGTAAAAATTTGGAAAATTTGTTTAGTTATTTAATTTATAACTAAAATTATTTTGCTAATAAAAAAGAACCTTAAGAGAAACGTTAAATTTTTGTTGAATAAAATAAAATATTTGCCAAATCTTAGTCTTATTATTAACCTGGGTGTCGTGCTATAATTTAAAATATCAGTTTTTGAAAAATTTTAAAAAGTTCCTAATTAAATTTTTTTTTCTTTTTAATTTAAATTTTATTTTCAAAAATATTGACAAATATGTTTCTTTATTATAAATAATCCATAAATATGACTACTTAATATAAATCTCTGCAAAATTGTGCAAAATTACAAAATTTTAAAAATTTCTGAAAAAAGGATATATGGCAACACTTGTAACCAATTGTATTATTTCAGAAACTAATATGGATACTTAAAAAACACATAAAACTACAAGTTGTAAAGCAATTTAAATTAATAAAATGTCGACAGAAATTTAGTTAAAATTATTTGTAAAATTAAAAAATAAAAATATTAACTTGTGTCTCAAATATTAAAAAATTTCCATAATAGTTTTTAAAAAATTATTATTAATATATTCCATAAAAATGATTAAGAAACAAGAAAATCATCGCTTTGCAAAAAAGGCTATATGAAAAAGTTTGTTTCTTAAAAGAATATTAAAAAGATTATTATTGATTTCGAAAAAGCACACAAAACTACAATTTGTAGTGCAGTTTGAAGCGTTAAAATGTCCCTAAGAAGTTGAGAAAAAATTTGAACAAATATTTTTTTTATTTTATTTCTCATATACTAAATAAAATATCCAGCAGTAATAGTAATAAATATTAAAATAATTATAATTTTTTAATGTTTTTATAAAAATTTCCTTAAAAAAAGTACTTTTTTAATTTTTTCCAAAAATAGGATACATGAAGAAATTTTTTTCTTTTGGGAAAATTAAAGAAAATGTTATGGATTCTTAAAAATCACAAAAGTATAAGTTGTAGTGCAATTTGAATAGACCAAATATATCTGGAAACTTAAAAAAATAAAAAATAAGTATTACGCACAACATCGAAAAATAATAATAAACTTTGCAATGTTTTCAAAAGTGTCCGTAATGTTCAAAGTTAATGCTTCATAAATTTCCAAAAGATACTTAAACATATTTTTTTTTAAAAGTTTTCCCAAAAAGGATATATGAAACAATTTTTTTCTTAACAGATTATTGAAACAATTTTTGTAGATTTAAAAAATGCAAATAAAATTACAAATTGTAATGTTATTTATATCAGTAAAACATGAAAGTACCTCGACAAATTAAAAAATTTTTATTATTTTTTTGTTTTAATTTTGCCAAATGCTAAATAATATATATCACAATTATAATAATGAATTTTCAAATAAATTTCTTAACATGATTTCAAAAAAATGCTACAAAACACACTTTTTTTAATATATCCTAAAAAAGGATATATGACTCAAAACTTTTCTTTTGAGAAACTTGAAGAAAATGTTGAAAAAAAAAAAAAAAAAATTAATTTCATGTTTTTTTTTTTTTTTTTTTTTTTTAATTTTTGTAAGTATGAACAAAATTTTAAGTTTTATAATTATTTAAATGTATTTTCTGAATATAATTTAGAAAAAATTAACTATAAAAATACATATTTCGAATTAATATTAAAAAAGGATATGTGACCAAAATTTTTTCCTTTGAGATTTTTAAAGAAAATTTTATAAATTCATAAAAAGCCAACAGAACTGCAAGTTGTAATGTAATTTAAATAAATTAAAAAAATTAAAAATTTATTTATTTTTGTAAAAAAAAAAAAAAAAAATAAAAAAATACTAATAATGTGTAAAAGGATCTTTATTTAATTAAATTAAAATATTTCCCTGAAATAAAAATAAAATTTTTTTATAAAATTTTAAAAAGGATATATAAGAAAAATATTTTCTATAAAGAATATTTAAGAAATTGTAAAGAGTTCTTAACAAAAAAACAAAATTATTAATTGTAAGATACTTCAAGTTTCAAAAGGTCTTAGCAAATTTTGAGAAAAAGAGTTAAAAAAAAAAAAAATAAAAAAAAAAAAATCTACAAAAATTACACCTTTCAAATTTCTAGTCTTCAGATCTCTTCAAATTTATATGACCACCTGTCCCATATTTTCTCTTAATAATACATAATTTAATTTTACTTATTTTTACAAATTCTCCCAGAAATTATTTCAATTGTGCCACATTTTTTATGCCTTAAAAGAAAAACCTATTTTGATTCTTCTTTTTTTTCATCAAAATCCATAATAAACTTAATTTCTTTCGTATTCATTTTTTTAAATTTAATTATTTCTTTAGCATGTATTCATTAATATATTTTTTTGTGTTTGTTGTTGCTGCTGCTTAATTTTGTGTGCTTCTTTTTCGTTTACCCTCAAAAACCTCAACCCTTATAGTGTTCGGTTGGTTTTACATTAAATGTTAAAGTCTTAACACTTGTCATTCACATTACGTGCTTCACTTCATTTGCGCTTTGTTGCTTGTGTGCCTGGCTGTTTACTTGCTTGCCTTTCATTTCATTTATCCCACACATTTATATTGTAATTCTTTATATGTATGTGTATTTCCTTGTATGTGTGTGAGTAAGTAAGTTAGTAAATAAATTTCCCTTTCCCCCTGGCTTACTTCTTTCGTTGTATAAATTTTAATTTAATTTTTGTGGTTTATATGTAAGTAAATGAGTATGAGTAAGTGTTGATTTTTTTTTTTATTTATATATATGTATGTATGTGTGTTTTGTTAGTTCAGCGCAATTAATTGAACTTTGCAGCTTAATATTGATGTTAAAGAAGCCCTGTATTTTATTTTTTATTTATTTTGTTTGTGTTTTTCTCTCGTTCATCAGTTTTTGTTTTAGAAAATTGTTCCCTCCTGTTGTTTCTTTACGCTTTATATTCCTCGCTTTATGGTGTTTTCAATTTATAGAAATACACACACACATACATACATATATGTTTTCTAATAACAATTGACATGCTTTTGCCTTGAGTTCAGTTGAGTTGTGGTTTTTGTTTTGTTTTTTTCTATGTTACGTTGAACTATTGGCATGTTATTTAAGTTATATTGTTTTCTTGTATTTTTGGTGGAGGGAGGAAAGAGAAGTTTGGGGATAAGAAGTTTAAACTAAAGATTAAACTGGGACTAGATCATAGTCTATAACAAAATCTATAGTCTATAGTCTAATCTATATAATGTAGTAGATTAGACTATAGACTAGACTATATAGACTAGTCTATAGCCTAGTCTATAGTATAGGCTAATATACTATAGACTAGTTTATAGTCTAGTCTATAGTCTATTCTATGGTCTAATCTTTAGTCTAGTCTATAGTCTATTTTATAGTATAATCTATAGTCTAATCTATAGTCTATTCTATAGCCTAATCTATAATCTAGTATATAGTTTAGTATTTAGTCTAATCTACAGTCAAGTCTATAGTCTTGTCTATAGTCTAGTCCATAGTCTAGTCTATAGTCTAGTCTATAGTGTAGTCTATAGTCTAGTCTAGTCTATAGTCCAAATTATAGTCTAGTCTATAATCTAGTCTATAGTCCAAACTATGGTCTAGTATATTGTGTAATATATAGTCTAGTTTATAGTCTAGTCTATAGTCTAGCCTATAATCTAGTCTATGGTCTAGTGTATAGTCTTATCTATAGTCTAGTCTATAATCTAATCAATAGTAATGTCTACAGTCTAATCTATAGTCTAGTCTAGTCTATAGTAAAATCTATAGTCCAATATATAATCTAGTCTATAGTCCAAACTATGGTCTAGTGTATTGTCTAATATATAGTCTGGTCTATAGTCTGGGTTATAGTCTAGTTTATAGTCTAGTCTATAATCTACTCTATGGTCTAGTGTATAGTCTAATCTATAGTCTAGTCTATAGTCTAGTCAATAATCTAATCAATAGTAATGTCTATAGTCTATAGTCTAATCTATAGTCTAGTCTATAGTAAAATCTATAGTCCAATATATAATCTAGTCTATAGTCCAAACTATGGTCTAGTATATTGTCTAATATACAGGTATGTCACAGAACTCAAATTCGTACGAAAGTGAAATTGAAATCGTATTTAGCTTCTACAGAAAACGAAAAACGAAAAAATTTTTCGTTTTCAATCCACATAAAAATAGTAAAGTGGAATTGACTTTAAAATTTTATTTATGAAAAAAGAATTTTTTATATATTTCGAATATATGAAAACGTATTTGAGCTGAAGAAGCAAAATGAAAACGTTACGAATTCAATCATACGAAAATTTTCACTTCCGAAAAATTTCTATGACATACCTGATATAGTCTAGTTTATAGTCTAGTCTATTGTCTTGTCTATAATCTAGTCTATGGTCTAGTGTATAGTCTAATCTATAGTCTAGTCTATAGTATAGTCAATAGTCTAATCAATAGTAATGTCTATAGTCTAGTCTATAGTAAAATCTATAGTCCAATATATAATCTAGTCTATAGTCCAAACTATGGTCTAGTGTATTGTCTAATACGTAGTCTGGTCTATATTCTGGGTTATAGTCTAGTTTATAGTCTAGTCTATAGTCTAGTCTATAGTAAAATCTATAGTCCAGTCTATAGTCTAGTCTATAGTCCAGTCTATAGTCTAGTCTATAGTCCAGCCTATAGTCTAGTCTATAGTCTAGTCCAAACTATGGTCTAGTTTATAGTCTTTTTTTTCCATTATTTTTTTCAATTATTTTATTATTTTATCTTTTATTAAAAAGTTTAAAAACTTTTAGTTCCTACCTCGTATATTGAACATAATCATTCGTTAGTTAGTGGGTAAGTGTTTGTGTAAATGAATTGTTTAAAAGAATTTGTTGCTTTTGGTATTATGTTGGCTTAACAGCAGCAACTTGTTATATGTTCCCAAGAACAATATAAACAACGTCAACAGCAACAAACTACTATAACAACAACAACAATACAAACAATAGTCATAACAAGATTTTCCAACAATTTATGTAATAGAAAAAACACTACTACCACTACTAATGTCACACACATATATAAAATAGAAAAAAAAAAAAAGGAAATTCGCGTCTCGTCTGTTGTTGATTAATTTCGATTGTGTATGTTTTAACATTCTCTTGCTACTCTTTCTCTGGAAACATTTGCTAACTACAGCTAAATCCATGAATATGTAGAACTGGGCGTATTACACTAACATTGGTAGGTTAAAGTTTTTTTTTTTTTTTTTTTTTTTTGTTATAATGAAATTCAATATCTTATGGCCAAATAGACGAAATCCGTATGAGAAAAGTAAATAAATAGAAAACAACAAATCTAAAAGTGGAATGATATTAAGTTTATAGGGTTTTAGCAATTTCCAGCGTGGTCTAGAGGGTTGTAGTGGTTTGGCTTATATAAGCTTTGGTTTTATTTTACCAATTTAGTATTAGTATGAGTTTATTCTAAAGCTAAAGCTTAACGAGTTTATTGTCCTCTAAAGAATTTTAGCTAAGTTTGTGTGTTAGTTGGAAAGAATGAATGGATGAACGAGAAAAAAAGTTTTTTCTAGAGGAAAATAGAATTAGTAAGAATATACTCATCCATCAGACCAGTCAAAATAAAAGGCAAAATAATATATAAACACTAAAGTTTTCAAATGTTTTTGTTTGTCTACAATAACGAACAGCAACAGTGTTGTTCTTTTATGTTTTGTGTTTTCCTTTAAATTAATTGTAAACATCATAGAGAAAAAAAAAGTTTTATTTAGAAAAAAAATAAAAAATATATATTTTTTAAATAATCATCATTAGCAAAGATAAGCAGTAAAATTGAAAGCAAAGTTTATTTTTTGAAGAAAGAAAGAGTAGAACTTGAAATATTTAGTTTAAACAATGTAAACAAATTTTTGTTCATAAAAGAAAACAAATAAAAATTATTTTGAACAACAATAAAGGAAAACAATAAGAAAATAAAGATATTTTAGAGGAGAATTTAGAAAATCTTAAACAAAAACTTAAAAAATTATATGATTAATCTTAAATTGAACAAAATAAGAATATACAAAAAAATGAAAATTTTTTTTTAAAACTGTCTAAATATTTTGAAATTTTTAAAATGAATGACAAATTATTTAAGCATCATTTTCCTAAAATTTTATTGATTTCTGAGCGGTAGCACAGAAACTAGCCATATATCCTTTTTTTTAAGAGTAATTAAAAAGAGTTCATTTCTATTTGAAAAATTGCAATTAATTGCTTAAAAATTCAAATATATGCAAAATTTGGGAGAAATGAGAAAACTTTTTTTACATTTTATATTTTTTGTTTTTAAATTTTTTAAAAAATTTTGGATTTTTTTTTTTTTTTTTTTTTTAATTTTTTGAATGAAGACTGGTAAATTGAATGTCTTTTGGTATAAGCAACATTTCTCTAAAGTTTCAATGAATTCTGGCTTACAGCCAAGAAGCCAGCCGTATATCCTTTTTCATAAAATCACCTAAAAAGTTTTAAGACTTAAAAAATAGCAATAAAAAGTTAAAAATAAGACTAAATCCCAAAGATTTTAAAGTTAAAAAAAAAAAAAAAAATCATAAATTAAAAAAATTTAGAAGTTAAAAAAAATTCTAAAATTTTCCAAAAAGTATCTAAGTGTTTTAAAACCAATAAAACGAATGTATACCGAGGTAAGCAATGTTCCCCTAAAGTTTCATTGAATTCTGAGCTATATCACAGAAGCCAATATCCTTTTTTTTTAACTCATCTAAAAAATGTTTCAAATTTTTAAAATGACAATTAAAATTTTTTGAAATTAAAATTTACTGAAAATTTTAGAAAAAAAAAAAAAAATAAAAATAAACATTTTGAAATGTTAAAAAAATTAAAAAATAAATTGAATTTAGTAAAAATTTTCTAAATGTTTAAAAATTTATAAAATGAATGTCGCTTAGTGTAAGCAACATTTCCTTAAGGTTTCATTAAATTCCGAGCTAAGGCGTAGAAGCCAGCCATGTATCCTTTTTTCAAAACTCCCCTTATAAATTAAAATTTATGCAATAGGAAAACATTTTGAGATTACATTTTTAAAAATTTACAGCATTTTATTTTATTAAAAAAAAAAAAAAAATAATAATAATAAAAAATTGTTAAATGAATGTCCCTCAGTGTAGGCAACATTTCCATAAAGTATCATTGAATTCTGAGCTATTTCACAAAATCCAGCCATATATCCTTTTTTCAAGAGTCAATAATTTTGAGCCCAAAAATTGCTACAAAAATCTAATTAATTTTATACTAAATTTTGCACAAATAGAAACATTTTTTAATATATTTTTTTTTATTAAAAAATTCTGCACAAATAAAAAAATAAAAAAAAAATAAAAATAATAATATTAATAATACTTTTAAAAAAATTTCCTAAATTTTTTAGATCTCCTAAACATTGTTTAAATGTTTGAAATCTACTAAAATGAATGTGCCCTGGTGTAAGCAACATTTCCTTAAAATTTCAATAAATTCCGAGCTATATCTCAAAAGCCGGCCATATATCCTTTTTTCCAGAGTCATTAAAAGAAACTATTTAGACCTAAAAAAATTTCATTAAACATTTTTTTAAATAATTTCATTAAAAATTTTTAATTAAAATTTATGTAAAACAAAAAAGAAATAGAAAAATTTTGAAATATTAAAAAAATTATACATTTTTTGAAAAATTTTAAAAAATTCTTATTTCAAGAAAATTTGTTTGAATGCTTTCAAATTGGTTTTATGAATGTCTCTTGGTATAGCTAACATTTCCTGAAAGTTTCCTTAAATTCTAAGCCATATTGCAAAAGTTCTCCATATATCCTTTTTTGTATCTTTTTAAAAAAAAATTCTTAAAATTGTTAAAAATTTATAAAAAATTACTTTTAAATTAAAATTTATGTTAAATAATGATGTTAAATGATCTTATTTTATACTTTTGCCTATAAAACTTTAATACGATTTATGTTTTCTTTTAAAATAATTTTACTTTTGTACACTTTCCTTTTATTTATTATCACCGCCTTAACTTATGTTTATTATCCCTTTCATAAATTTTATATAACATTAGCTAAACAAATTTATATGTTTTCTGGCTTATTTCATCGATAGCCATTAATTCTTATAACCTTTTTGTTATTAAAAGCGTTTGTTATACCGATAAAAGCATAATAATTTATTTAAAATATTTATTCTATTTTTCCTTGGCCCCTCTTCCCCTTAAACATCTTTTAGTGTTGTAAACAACGAGTAATAAGAATTTATAGTCATTTACTTTTATCTATAATAATATTTTTATATTATTTTGCACCTTTGTGCTTAATTTATGATTAGACCTAAATAACAGTAAGAAAAAAACTGACAGTTATTAGCATCAGCTAAAGGTAAGTAAGTATATGAAAAACTACAAAAAAAAAAAAAAAAAAAAAAAAAGCCCACCAATCGTAAGCTAAACTGTATTTTTTGTTTTTATTTTATTTTTTTATTACTATGCTCTTCTCTATTGAGAGTTTTGTATGTTAAGGAGGTGTTTTTTATTTGACTGTATAATAGTCACGTGTTTTATATGAAATGCGTGTTTGTGTTGTTCACGGTGGAAAAAGCTTATTGCATTTATGGCAATATTGTGGAACATGTTCTTAAAACGTTTATCATAGCAGGCGGCTAACATTGTTTAAGCCTTAACTCTTGCCAACACATGCGCTTACTGTCTGTCTGTCTGTCTTGAACACATACTATATATATTTTATACGTAAGTAATAGTAATGCAACGTGCCGTTTGTGTTGGTTGGCAATCAAGCCAATCTTGCTTTTTGTTACATATATTTTACTCCCTACATTTTCATTTATTTTCTATATAACAGGTAAAAGAATTCTTAACAATATTTGATTGAATAATACTTTTTCTTCTTTTTTTTCGTTTTAGAATGTTGCCTAACATATGATCGCTTTTGTACGTGTTATGTTTCCGCTCTGTTTATAGAAAATTGTGTTGAAAGCTCTGCACATGTTGCCTTTTATTGAAGGATATACATATATATATAGAACATATATTTTTTGTTCGAGTTTATGTTGAATTGTAGTATTTTGCTACTATGTTTTAAAACAATTTTCAAAACATTGTTAGACTTTTTCTTTATAAATAGTATTCCACCATTTCCCCTTTTCTTTATATTTGCCAAAGCAATTTTCTAAAGGTAAAATACCAGCAGCAGTTATATAAATATACTAGAGTTTTCTTCTACTGACAACTGATTGAATTGTAGATTTGTCTGTCTGTCCTTGTGTCTGCTGGTAGGAGGTTGGTTGTTGGTATATGAGTATATAAATATGGTTGTTTTCGGTTTTTGTGGTTACGAAACCAATTTATTTACTTTTGTGTTTTATTTAGAATTAGTTATTTCTTTTTTTGTTATTTCTTTGAATGCTTGCAACAATTTGTTGCAAAATTGTTATGTGGAGGTGTAGCAAAAGTCTAGGAATTTTTATGGTTTCATAAGATCAACATATTTTTGTTGAATGTTATTTGTGGCAAACGTTGATTTTATAAATAATAGTGGCAGTATGAGAGAATAAAGTGGGAGGTTTCAACATTAGAAAGAGGCTGTTAAAAGGAAACTTTGTTTTATTTATAGAAAGAAAAGAAATGAAACAAAAATATTGTAAGATTTGTATTAATAAAAAAAAAAAAAATATATTACCTAAAAGTATACTTTAGTTTTACTTAAATTATAAATAAACCTGAAAGTATGTGTTAGGGTTTTGTGAGAGAAATTATAAAATGATGTAAAAAACTATTTAAAAACAATTTGTAAGATTTCTTAAAAAATGCTTAAGTTTTACTTCACTTTTTATGAAGAATTATTAAGTAATTAATCCGAAGTTAAATTAAGTTAAACTGTTCAAATTGGAATTACCCAAAAATAGGCTTCAGTTTTACTTGAATCATAAGTGTGCCTGAAAGTAGGCATTAGAATTTGTTTGAATAATTCAAAATCTTTTCCAAAACGATTCCTAAAATTTCCTAAATGTATGCTTTACTTTAACTACATTTATAAATTATCCTAAAAGTAGGCATTATAATATGTATAAGTTTTTGAGGAGTTTTAAAAAACATTTTTGATTTAAAATTGTAATACATTGAACTGACAATAAAATTTTTAAAAAGTTATGGAATATTCTCAATTTTATGCAAAGAATCTTCACAAAATGTTCTTCAAATTTTGTCCAATCACTTTATTACTGTAATCAATATTTTATTTTTCAGGAAAAAATATTTGAAATACTTAAAAAATATTAATAATAAAAAGGCAAATATTAATAAAATTTGTCTTAGTCTTTGTAAAATTAATTTGTAAACAGTCAGAAAACGTTGCTAAATGTTAGCAAATTGATGCTTAATTTTCTTGATATAAAAAATTAAATATTTTTGAATTTTTTGTCAAATTTTATAAAAAAAAACGGTTATGTAATTTGTTTATTCCTGGTTTTAAACGTATTAACATTCACAAGAATTAAACTGAAGAAAATAATTATATTTAGTGTCTCCTAAAAGTATGCTTCATTTCAAAAATTATGAATCTTTTTTTCTCCATTGATATTTTTTCCTAAAATTATGCTATGAAAATCGTAACATAATATAAGAATGTTTAATCTTCTGCTATTCAACGTGCTCTTATTCGGAATGACGTTGATATTAAGGTAACTGATTGGATTATGTCAATGCTGAAAAAGAGTCACAGTCACAGTTGAATTAAGCGGATTTACTTTATATAACAAGAGGAACGCTTGTTTTTGTCATTCACAACAAGTTTGGTTACTTGTTGTGAATGAAATTCTAAGCTCTCTTATGGTGATTTATTTAGTAATACTATCATCGTGAAGATTTCTTGATACTATATCTGATATTTTGAGGAATTCATTAAAGTTGCTCTCAGTATGATTCACATTAAAGCCGCTACTTTAATGTGAATCCTTCAAAAACCGAATTGGTACTTTTCACGAGAAAAAGGAAAATACCCAACTTTAATCTCCCAAAATTTAATGGAGTCACCCTTTCGTTGCCTATCTCTGCGAAATTTCTGGGGATACATCTATATAGTAAATTAAATTGGAGGGACAACATAAACTTACGAATTAGGGAAGCTTATGCTTAAGCAGAAAATAATAAAACTAAAATTATTTTATTGGCTTTACACTGCTGTGCTGGCCTATTATTAACAAAAAGGTAAAAAACAAACTTAATAGGTTAGCACTGTTGAGTATCACGGGGGGCGACGAAAACTACGCCGACAGTAGCCTTAGAGATTTTATTGAATGTTGTACTTTTGGATTTCCATGTTATGCAATCAGTAAGGATAACCCTTAACAGACAAAGCAAACTGATTCATTGAAAACTAAATTGGTGCGTCGCTCGGATATAATAAGGGATGTGACTGGAGGCTGTATAACAGACTATTAACAGACTATGGAAGTGTAATGGAAGAGGAATTAAATACCTATTTTCCATCACTGAATAATTGGTTAAAAGGAAATGTCAAGTCTTCAAATTTAAATTTTTATACAGATGGTTCTAAGATTAGTGATGGAACTGGTTATGGGATTTTTTGCAATGAACTAAAATTGGAGACTTTTTATTGTTTAAAAACTGATTATAGTATTATCGAAATTTACGCCAGACAAATATCAATGTTACCAATATCCAAGTGTAATATTCGCTTTTTCTTTGATAGTCAAGCTGCTATAAGGGCATTAAAGACAGATAATGTTAGGTCTAAGGTTGTCAGCAGCTGTCACAAAGAGCTTCTAGCTCTTCGAGATCAGCATAACATTAATCTTTTCTGCGTCCCAGAAACTTTTTCCTTATTGATATTATTCCTAAATGTTTACTATGAGTCTAAACAAAAATTTTTTGATTCTTATAAAAAAAATAAAAAATTAAAAAACCTTAAATTATATTTTACTACTTGGCTGTGTAATTAAACATAAATTATGGTTTCCATTGACTTTTTTAATAATTCAGAATTTGTCAAAATATACATAATCTTCCCCAAATGTATGCTTTACTTTTACTTAATTTACTTTTTCTAAAATTGTTTTTCAAAGTAATTGAAAATTATAAAGTCCTTAATGCGGTATTCACACTTGCTCACATCTAACATCTACCATCATATATGTATATGATGAACTCAACATCATTAAAAGATCTTCCTATCTCATCACTAGAAAAATTACATGAAACTGAAAAAATTAAGAAAAAAAAAAATGCAAACTAAAAAAATTATAGGAACACAACAACAACAAAATGTGTATTAAAACTTTAATTAAAATACAAATATTAAAAAAATATCATATAAATTGACGTGCTAATAATTGTTTTTATTGTTTAAATGCAATATTTAAAAAAAATATTGATTATTTTTTATTTCGTCAAGCATTTTTCCTCAACCATGTGACTTTTTGTTTCCTTGGAAACATTTAGAAAAACAAACATTTCTTCAAACCATAAAAGCATGGAAAATGTTTGAATCCTTTAATTTATTTGACAAAAGTATTTACCTAAAAGCATACATTAAATGTTTCTTTAAAAATTCAATGTAAATTTAGATAATTTTCTCTTTAATTTAATTTTAAATATTTAGAATCTATAACACTTTATTAACTAAAGTAAATTTTTCCTAAAATTATGTTTTTTTACATATTTGTTAACCATCCTGAAAGCATGCTATAAAATTCTTCGAATACTTAAAAACTTGCTTTATTTTTCTGAAGAAAATTTTTATTAAATAAAATTTCCTTAGAATTGTAGTTACAAATAAAAATTTGTGTATTGAGTAAAATCTTTGTGCTATTTATTTAAAGTTACCTTAAAGTATGCTATGAAATTGTTAAATAAAAATTGTCTATAAAACAACAAAAATTGCTGTTTTTTTCCTAAGGGGTTGGAAAGGCATATTCGTTTTGTTTATACATAAATCAAACTTAGACAAATTTTAGCATTACTGACGCCCCTCCAAAAAAAAGGATTATGAAATTTTATTTTAATTTAAACAACCTAAAAGTATGTGCTTAAATTATTAACATGATTTTTAGACAGCATAAATTATTCTATACCCCCATACAATATACATATTTATGTACATATGTATAAATATAAATATTTTGCAAACTAATTGAAAATTTCTTAAGGTTGTGTCAAGCGATTTACGCACGCACTAGATGTATATTAGCACAACAAAAACACACATGTGTCAGAATAAGAATAAATGGCACGCAAGCTTGAAAAGTGAGCAAAAAAAATAAAAAATTAAAAAATAAAAAATATACAAGTCACTCAGAATTTCAATTTAAAGCTAAATCCAATAGCTAGTATTAGGCACACATACTTATATGTAAGTAAAAGTTTGCCTGCTGCTTGGTGGGCGATAAAGGAAACAACAAAAAACCCTTATCATTTTTGGCAAACTTGACTACAAGGCAAGCAAGTAAATCATTTAAGCTCTCACACGCATACAAAGCTCTAAATTGTCACCTCCATATAAACAAACAAAAAACTCATATCTACTTGCACTTAGAAAAAAACACGCACACATATGAAGAAAAAAAAAAATGAAGCAAATAAAAAATTAAATCTTATAAAAGCCAAGACATTTTGTTTCAAAGACAAGGGTAGCTTATGACTTTACAAAAATATTACGTGTTTTTTTTCCTTTTCTGAGTTTTTTTTTTTTTTCAAAATAAAAACAAATATTAAGAAAAGCTTTTAGGCTTATACGTGAACAGCAGCAAAAAAAAAAAAAAAATTGTTATCTAAAACATTGTTGCTTCTTCTTTTGTTGTTTAAGCAACAAACATACTAGTGGGTGTTACTGTTTTTTTTTTATTTTTTTTTTTTTTTATAAATGTCCCTTGCATATTAAATATTTCTTAATGTTTATAAAATATATATATAAAAGGTTTAAAGTAAATGGTCCTGAAACATTTAGAATTTGTTTCACAAAGTTCAATATTTATGTTTTTAGATTCTTTTCTTTCATTTTTAACAATTTATGATAATATATTTTTTTCCTTTTCGAAATGTTTTGTAAGTTGGTGGGATTTTCAACGAGTTTATGGGTTAATGGTGCGAAAACGTGACTTAATGGCTGGCCTAAATTTAGGAACAAGAGATTTTAAACATAAATTTAATATCAAAGAAATAAATTTAAAAAGGTCAAAGTAATTTGCAATGGATTAAATATACATGTCAAACGTATTTGTTTTCATAACAAAAAATTTATATTTATATGTATAACAAAAGGGAAGAGATAAATATAAACATATTATGATTAGTGTATAAAGAAGATATTATGTGCTGCATATTTTTAGGGGGTTTAAGTAAGGGAGTTTCTTTTTATAGTAATGAACTTAGGTTTAAAATAAATCATATTTTTGAAGGTCAGAGGCTAAAGCAATGTAAAGAATATTTTTACTTTTTAGGAAGATAAAGAAATATCAAATTTCAAACATGATTTGTGTAAGGTTCTTAATTTTTTGAAATTACTTTTAGAAGCTTCAAATTTAAATAGAGACTGTTTACAAATTCATGGAACAGAAATATTATTAATATTATGGCATACAATTATGGGGTATAGCTACTAAAACGAGTAGGTCCTAATTAAAAATTCTTAGAACCACGATGGGTTCAACATGGTATATAAGAAATGAGAATATCCATAGAGGTTCCATTAGTAAAAAACGAATTTAAAAAGCCAAGTGAAAAATACATTATAAAACTGCAGATTCACACCAACCCAAAACTTACAGAAGTTTGATTTGATTCAAGGCTTCATACAGCCAATTTTCCAACTCGTTATAAAGAGGAAAAATTATTCACTTGATCATGCTCTCGTTAGATATAAAGTAGTCTTTAGTTTGAAGATTTGAATACATATTGTGAGACCTTAAAATAATTCAATATATAAAGACGGACATAGCTAGATCGAATCAAATACAACCAATTTGAATCAAGGCTTTATATAGCTAATTTTCCACCCAATTATTAAGAGGATATATTATTCTCTTGACCATGGTCTCATAAGAGATAAAGTAGTTTTTAGTTTTAAGATTTGATTACATATTGTGAGGCCTTAAAAACGCAAAATCAATATATAAATAAAGACAGACAGACAGACAGACAGACGGACGGACATAGCTAGATCGACCCAAAATACAACCAATCTAATTCAAGGTTTCTTAGAGCCAATTTTCCACCCCGTTATTAAGAGGATGTATTAGTTTAGTCTTTAGTTTTAATATTTGAATACATATTATGAGGCCCTAAAAAATGCAGATTCAATATATAAAGACAGACAGATGGAAGGACAGACAGACGGACGGACATAGCTAGATCGATTCAGAATCTAACCAGAACCCAAAAAATATATACTTTATGGGGTACTAAATGATTTCCTCGATATGTTAAATAAGCAATGACCAAATCAATAATAAAAATTTATTAAGAAAGAATAAAATATATTTGTTGAAAATAAACAAATTGTCAAGAATTCTTTTCGATCAAACAATTTCGATGACAAAATGTTTTTAATTTAATAAGATTCAATATATAAATAAAGAAAACATATAAAAAAACTGCAATTTAAGGAAAATTTTAATAAACAAATTATTACATTTTTTTTAATAAATTTTTAAAAACTTTCCATAAAAAATATTCAAAATAAAAATAATTTTTGATTATTTTTAGTTTTTTAAAACTTTTTTTATTAAAAAGTTTTTAAACGTTTCCTGTAAAAACTTCAAAGAAAATATTTTAATTAAAATATTTTTTTTTTTAGTTTTTTTTTTTCATTTAGGAATTTTGTTAATTAAATTTTTTAGGTCAAATTTTAGAAGAAAAAAATAAAACTGTTCGACATTAATTTGATTAAAAATAGTAAGTTATATCCCTTACTTTATTTCTGTTTTTAAATAAAACTTTAACGCCTACTTTAAGGCGTTTCAAAAAAAAAAAAAAAAAAAAAAAAAAATCATTTTTACAGCCTACTTTCAAGCTTTTTTAATTCAGTTTAAAATGATTTTTTTTTAGTATAAACATTGCTTTAAAAACTAATTACTTTTTGTTTTAGCTCCTTTAAATCCTCTCTTTTTTATTTATATTCTCCTTTTTGATATTAAACATTTAACATTTTAACATTTAAATTGCTAACATTTTCTTAAAACTGTTAAGCCTTTTAAGCTTAGCTAAATATCCTCTATATATCTTGCCAACATATGAACCATATAATATCTCTTAACATAAACAAACATCTAACAAAATATTTCATTAACTCAACAAAATATTTTACACCTTTTGAGATTTTTTTGTTAAGTCATTTTGCTAAAGTTAACTTAATATTGTTAGTTTTACTTTTATAACATAATAAATATAAAAATGTCTTTTAATAAGAAACCAAATTAAAAGAGTAATGTAGTAGTATTAGTAGTTAGTAGTCATGGTATATTATTTAATTATCCTAGCTGCTTAACAAGGCTGTTGCTATTTTGTTCTTTTAATAATAAAAACCTTAACGTTGTTGTCATCTACATTTTTGTTGTTATTATTGTATTGTTTATAATGACAAATCCTGTTGCTAAATATGCTTAATATGCTGTAAAGTATCTAAGAATCTTATATTTTATATACCCAGGCTCTTGTATATGTTTGTTTTAGTATTATGAACGTTTTACCTAACATATGCTTAATGAAGCTTATACTTATAACATTTTATACATTTTTGTTGTTGCTAATAAAATGACACGCCCATTTTACTACTGCTAGAAGTAAAAGCACCTTTGTCATATATTATGTTGCATTTAGTACAAACAGCAGCCAGAGAAAAACGTTAAAGGATAACAGAATGTTGGTTTGTTTGTGTGTAAAGAGTTAGTCTAAAGTAGTGTTGTTATAATCATAATTATTAAGAGCTTTGCTAGACGGAAACGGAAATGTTTTACCATATAGTCAAGGTAGTTAGTTAGGTAGCTATTGCATTTAACCATAGTGTTGCTTGCACTAAAAACTCTCTAAACTAAATTGTAAAGTTTTTGTTTTTTGTTCTACACCTAAATGTGGTTGTTGGTTAAAGAGTTTTGAAATCTTGTACATTTTCATACTAATTGTATTTTTTGCTATTCATATGTTTGTTTGAGTGAGTATATGTCTAGGAGAAAATCTAGTTAAACAACCACTTAGGTATGGTTTTAAGTGTTAATAACTCAACTTTTTTTCTACTTTTTTTGTATTTAGGTTTTATCAGCTATGTGAAACTGTTTAAATAAACCTAGACTATCGAAATGGAGTCAGTTTATAGGAGGAAATATTCTACTGTAAGGTAACTGTATTAATAAAACAATATGTTGGGATTAAATAGTTTAAATGCTATTTAACATTTTTGTTTTTCTTTCCTTAATGATTTAATAAAGTTTCAAAAATGTATCCATATAATAATAAAAATAACTAAAAAATACTTTTGTAACAACTTAAGTATACTTATTCATATATTTTGTTTTTGTTAGAATATTTAGAAGTAGAGAAAGACATTATCTAAATACATTTTATAGGAATATTAGTATATAATGCATAAGTTTATGAATAATAAGTTTTATGGTTCATATTTGCACTTAAACGTATAGAAACCCAACAGATGTGAATACTGGCGCCAATTATTTTTTGGTTTTTGTGAAAACCAAATATTTATTTGATTGAAAACCTTATCATATACTTGTTCTGGAAATAAATTTGTAAATTTTTCTTCTACAAAGTCTTCATTTCACATTTTTTAGATTTAAACTCCTTCTACTTGAGATTTAAGAATTTTTAAAATTTTCTAAATTTAATAAAAATTCTCTAAATGTTTTAAAACTCATAAAATGAGTGTCCCCTGGTGTAAGTCACATTTCCCTAAAGTTTCGATGACTTCTGAGTTACAGCAAGGAAGTCAGCCATATATCCTTTTTTCAAAAATCACCTTAAAAATTAAAAAAATTACAATAAAATAATTTTAGAGTTAAAATCTCTACAAAATTAGAATAAATTAAAAAAATATAAAATTTTATTTATTTATTTTTTTTTTTTAATTTTTGAAAAATGTGTGAATTTTATAAAATTGTTTAAATGTTTTAAAACTTGTAAAATGAATGTCTCCTGGTGTAATTCACCTTTCCCTAAAGTTTCGATGACATCTGAATTACAGCAAGGAAGTCAGCCATATATCCTTTTTTCAAATTTCAACTTTTAAAAATTAAAAAAATTACCCTAACATAATTTTAGAATTAAAATCTATACAAAATTAGAAAAAATTAATAATATTTTAAATTTTCATTTTTTTTTTTTCTTTTTTTTAATTTTTAAAAAATTTATCCTTTTTTCAAAAATCACCTTAAAAATTAAAAAAATTACAATAAAATAATTTTAGAGTTAAAATCTCTACAAAATTAGAATAAATTAAAAAAATATAAAATTTTATTTATTTATTTTTTTTTTTTTTAATTTTTGAAAAATGTGTGAATTTTATAAAATTGTTTAAATGTTTTAAAACTTGTAAAATGAATGTCTCCTGGTGTAATTCACCTTTCCCTAAAGTTTCGATGACATCTGAGTTACAGCAAGGAAGTCAGCCATATATCCTTTTTTCAAATTTCAACTTTTAAAAATTAAAAAAATTACCCTAACATAATTTTAGAATTAAAATCTATACAAAATTAGAAAAAATTAATAATATTTTAAATTTTCATTTTTTTTTCTTTTTTTTAATTTTTAAAAAATTTCTGAATTTTATAAAAAATTTTTTAAATGTTTAAAATTTGCCATATGAACATCCCCTGCTGTAAACAACATTTTGCATAAAGTTTCATTTAATTCTGAGCTACAGCACAGAAGCTAGCCATATATCCTTTTTCCAAACTCACCACAAAAAAGTTGTTAGTCTTAAAAATAGCAATAAAAAATTTTTATATAAATTTTAAGAAATAGTTAAATTTTAAATTAAAAAAAAAATTGAAATTTTCTGAATTTAATACAAAATTTTTAAATGTTTTAAAAGTTGTTAAATGAATTTCTTCCAGTGTAAGCAATGTTTCCTTAAAGTTTCATTTGATTCTGAGCTCTAGCGTAAAAGTCAGCCATATATCCTTTTTCCAAACTCACCTTAAACAAACATTTATGAGTTTTAAAAATTGCAATTACAAATTTTTTTAATAAAAATTAATACAAATTTTTTTTTAAAATTTTACATTTTTTTAAATTTCCTTAATTTTATAAAAATTGTTTAAGTGTTTTAAAACTAGTAAAATGAATGTCCCTAATTATAAGCAAAATTTTCCTAAAGTTTCATAAAATTCTGAGCCATAACACGGAAGTTAGTCATATATCCTTTTTTCTAAACTCACCTTAAAAAAACTGTAGACTTAAAAATTGTCATAAAAGTTATTAAAATAAAAATTTATGGTATGACGAACCAGAACTGCTGGGCTTAAAACTGCATCTGCCATTCCTTCTCCCTCCCAAAACATTAACATATTATTGTTTTAAATAATATGTTGTGGCTTTGTTTTAGCCATGTTTTACTTAAGATAATATTCTAAAACTTTTCCAAAAACTATTCTATATGTCTGGTTAGTTTTTACTAAAAACAAAATATAATTTTTCAAATTTAAACAACGTAAAGGAAAACTCTTTAAATTGCTTTTAATTTTATTATTATTATTAAAATTTATATATAAACGTTTAAGCTTTTAACAATAAATTTTAATTTATTGAAAATGTTGTCTAATTATTTATGAGTCAACAACAGCAACAACAACAAAACAAACAAGGTTTCATTAAACATAAATGTTAAGGCAGATGTGTAAAATAAACTGCTACAATTACTACACATACAAACTTGCGTTTATGTTTATTAAGTAATAGTAATCATTGTTATTAATTGTAAGTGTTATTGTTATAATTAATAGATATGAAATATAAAATATTTATTTTAAATAATAAATTTATATTGAGATATTGAAAATAGGAAAGATGTTGAGAAAAAATTTTTAAATATATATTAATATTATTAAGGTAGACCTAATGTAGAAATTAGTAAGGGGGTGAAAATTTAAAATTTCAAAGGAATAAGTTAAAAAAAGGATAACTTTATTTAAATTTTTGTGATGATAAATAATTTAAAAATTTGTTGAAAATCTTTGAGATTTATTGAGATTGAAATTGAAATTGATATTGTTGAAATTTCTATAAACCAAATTACAATAAAAAATATGTTTTTTTTTTAAAGAAATATGATAGTCCTGAATTTTTTTTGTCTACAACTCGTAAAATATAGTCAGCTTTGTATAAATAAAATTTGAACAAATTATGTTCTCTAATATCAAAGTAGTACCTATATACTTTTTTTTAACAACATTAAACTTTTAAAGTAATTAAGAATATTTTGAGTATAATAAACAAAAACAAAAATATAATTATAAATATTAGTAATTTTGCAGTTTTATTGAGTTATTTAATGTATTTTAAACACTTTTCACCACCATTTTACCCTTTTAAAGGCTTTCAAACTCTTGTCCTTTTCCCTCAAAATATGATAAAATTATTATTTAAGATTTTCTAATACATATTAATTTTATTTTATTAATTTATTGTTTTATATACACAATTATTTGTAAATATTAACTATAGCAAATAATAACAACTAATGAAGTGTTTGGAGAATCTTAAGAATTTCAAATATTTACACATACAGATGTATATATCATATATTTATTAAGGAAAATATTTGGTAAAAGAAAATATGTTATATGTGGTAATAAATTAATTAATTTATAAAGGATATTAAAAATTAATAGAAAAAAAAACTTAAAATTAAAGAAAATTTTAAAATATTTTTATTATTTTTTTTTTTTTTGGAAAAATTTATATAAAAATTCTTAAAATATTAAAATTTGTATAACACAACATGTAGTTTAATATGGTTAATATTTCTACCAAATTTCATTGATGTAGCCTTATTAATTACAAAGAGGCTCATATATCCTTTATTTAAAAATCAGGAAAATTGAGCAATTTTTAAAATATCAGTTCAGAGTATGTTGTAAAATACTTTTATTGGAGGAAAATGTTACTAAAGAGTTATAAAGTCATTTTTTTTTAATTTTAATAAATTGTAATTTTATTTTTTTAAATTAAAATTGTTTGTTAAATTTATTCGAATTTTGTGTTTTTTTTTTACAGTACAATTCGCAATATTAAATCATGTTTCCATACAACAATTTTTAGGCATGAGAATTAAATAGTCTTAAAAGTTTCCCAGATATCCTTTTTATACTTAAAGAAATAATTTAAATTTTTGTTATTAAATATTTTTATATTAAAATTAATATTTTTAAATAATTAAAATTCAAGGTACTTTTAAATAACTTTTCCAATATTGAAAAATTATTATTATTACTTTTGTTTTATTTTTTTTTTTTTAAATTTATTAGAATCCTTTTAAAATTTTCACAGCACAATATGTATTAATATATAATGTTTCCATAGGTCAAGTTTTAGGCATCAGACATAACTGGTTTAAAAGCAGCCCATATATCCTTTTTTCCAAAATTAAAAAAGAAATACTTTTTTGTTATTCTACTTTTCGAGAAATTATGTTAGAAATTAATAATAAAACAATTTGATTGTTGTTAATTGAATGAAAAATTTTATGTCTAACTATAATTTTTTTATTTATAATTTTTATTTTGAATTTATGACAAAATTTTCACTGCACAATACGTAACAATAAACAAAGTTTTTATAATTTAAATTTCTTGTTTCCTGCTTTATTGGTTTTAAAGCAAGCCATATATCCTTTTTTACGAAAATTTGAAAGAATTGAAATTTTTTCGAAATTATATTAAATTAATAATAGAACAAATTGATTGTTTTTAATTTGACAAAGATTTTTATTTCTAATTATTTTTTTTATTTATTTTTTAATTATAATTTTTATTTTTAATTTTTACGAATTTCACCAAAATTTGTACAGCACAATACGTAACAATGAATACCGTTTTTATAGACTAAATTTCTTGTTTTTACCTTTATTAGTTTAGAAGCTAGCCATATATCTTTTTTTTTAATTAAATGTTTTTACGTATTTTAAACAGTTTTTATAACAAAATTATAGAACACGTATGATATTTCTATTTTTTATCTTTTAGTTTATTTTTTCCCCGCACCATAAGTATTATTTAGTTATTTTTATGTTACATAAATTTCATTTAACCACTTCCTAAATAAAAACAGTTTACTCCATAACCTTTTTTTTAATTTACAAGAAAATAACATTATTATTTTTTTATAATTATCTTTTAAAAACAATCTTGTTTTCTTTAGCTATAATTGACATTTTATTGCTTTTGACATGTTTGTTTGTTATTAAAACAAGTGTTTGTAAATAAATTTAACAATGTTTATATACATAAACACTACTTACTCTTCTTAAACACACACACATACACAAAAACAAAACCCAGAAAAAAAGGGACGTAGTAGTTTTAAGAGTAAGTATCATCAATAAACTATAAATGCAAGCTAAAGAGTATAAAAGTGTTTGTTTTTGTAAGTAAACAATATAAACAAACGTTAATTTATTTTACCTTCGGTTTTTTTTATATTTTAATACAAATAAATGTAAACTTTTATACTTTTTGGCATGTTTTGGATTGACAGCTTAAACAATGGCTGTTGTATTAAGTGATGGCTCGTTTGTTGTGTTGTCTGTTTATTTCTACCTTTATTTTCTATCGTTTTTTTTCTTTTTTTTTTTTTTTTTGTGGAACTTTGAGTTTGATTAAGAGCTTGCACTTGCTGTATAAACATATACACATATAGTATATTTAGTAGATAAATTAATGAGAATAAAAACGGGGAAAAATTGTGTGTTAAAGAAGAGAAAGAGAGCGACAGAGTGGTAAAGAGTAAGATTGGTAAAGTATCTTATCTAACGTTAACAACACACTTGATCATCAATTTTGAACAAAGGACGCTTTGTGAACAGCTACGACAACAATAATAATAAACCTTTTTTGTCCTATTCTTTGTATTAGAGGGTGTAAGTTGGTAAAGATAATGATGAAGGTGGTGGTGGCGTTGGCATTAGTGTTATATGTATATATATTTAGGTCAATATGTTTTTGTTACAATTTCTTTTATTGTTTAGTATGTGTATATGTTTTTAAATACAATACATAGACATTTAAATGTTGTTTATTTTATTTACCTTTTTTTCTTTTTATTCTATGTATCTATATAACATTTGTTGTCATTTAGTTGTCGTTTTTTATTTTATTTAATACATTTTGTGGAAAATTTTATATCAAGTTTTTTTTCTGTTTCTTTGTGTGTTGCAAGTGGAGAGTGTAAGTGTGTGTCGATAAGTGAGAAACCCCGCAATTGTAATAAATTTCTTTGAATAAAACAATGCTCGTAATTGTCCTGCAAAGCAATTAAAAAAACTTCACAAATTGCGAAGAGACAGTCCAAATTTAAAAGTGACTGAACTTCAGATTATTTAGAGCCACCAAAGTAGACAACTGTCCTTGATAACTTCAATATAGTGTTAAGTTACTGAGAGATATATAAAATGTAGCCAGCCAAAAATCGGACTTGAATAATGATACAAAAAGGGGATGTATTATTAACACTAAAACTTACCACACTCTTGATTACTTAGAGACAGTAAAGTGGTACATGTTTTCCCATACGTTTTAAAGGCCACACCACACAAAATAAAGAAATTGGAGTTAACTAAAGAAAAATAGTTATTGTTTGCACTTGTCTTAATTTTTTTGCAGAACCGTTTACTTTAAAGTTTACTTAGGGACAGAAAAGTAGCCATTGAACTTTTATATTACAAAAAAGACGTAAGTAACAAACGACTTTAAAAAGTACTGCAGTTGAAACGAACAAAGTAAGCAAATGTTAGTAAAACTATAAAAGAAAAGGATAACATTGCCACAACCAGAACTAATCACATTTTAGATTACTTAGGGACAATAAAGTATACAAATGACTTTATTTTATATAAGAAAGAACATGTAAGTAATACATGACTTAAAAAACAAATAATTTGGTGGCATCAAGTTAAGATATAAAGGATAAGGACAACATTGCTACAACCAGAACTAATTACATTTTAGATTACTTAGGGACAATAAAGTATACAAATGACTTTATTTTATATAAGAAATTACACATAAGTAATACATAATAAAAAACAAATAATTTGGTGGCGTCTAAGTAACTAAATAGAAATCAAAGGTTAGCAGAACTAACTACTCTTCTGATTACTTAAAGACCATAAAGTAGACTTTTGACTTTATTTTATAACACCAGGAACTGTTAAGCAACAAATTATTCAAGAAATATGATATATAAAGCCGTTTAAGTAAAAATACATTAATAAATAAAACAAACAAATAGAAGTATCTTAGCAAAACCACAACTAACTACTCTCTGGATTACTTAAGGATAATAAAGTATACATTTTACTTTATTTTATACCAAAAGAAATTTTAGTTACAAAAGACTATACAATATAAAATTAAAAGTCATTTAAGTAAAAGTATATTAAATAATTAAAAGAAACAAATAGAAGAATCTTAACCAAAGCACAACTAACTACTCTGCAGATTACTTAAAGACTGAAAAGTAGCCATATAATTTGATTTTTATTTTATTTTTATAAGACAAATGTACTTTAAAGAAATTGAATTAAGAGCCTCCAAAATAAGCAAAGATTTTTCTGAAATAGGAAACCTAAGAAGCGAACATGTTAGACTTTACCTTATTAAGGAACATTAAAATAGACTTTGTTTTTTTTAAGGACTTAATGATCAAAAGTATCAAAACTGTTGGGTCCTTCTATTTATACACTTAAAGCTCTTGTATTGTCAGTCACTTTACTTATATATTTATTGAAAGAAAAATTGTCTAACTACTAAAAGAAGGTAAGTATATGAAGAAAAATAAAAGAAGAGGGTGTTGTTATTTGAAGGATATGCTTTAGACAGATTGACAGTATTTTTTATTTTCATTCATTTACTTAATGAATTCAATTATTTATTTACGTTTTAATATATACTTATTTACGTATAAAACTCTTTAGATTAACGTATTTTATTATTTCTTCTGCTATTTTCATGCTCAATATAAGTAGAAGCTTGTTAAAATGTAATTTGATTTGCGTGCAACTATGCTTGTTATAAGTTTTCCTATTAAAAAAAAAGAAATTGCACACTAACTTGACCCAGGTTTCTGCAGGCTGTAATTAATTCTTATCAATTTTAGTTGTTTTTATTTTATTATTGCTCTAAAAAAATAAGAAACAGATATTTTATTATAAAAACAGCCAGTTATATAAATAATTAAATGTGTAACTAAATCTTTTTTCTTAAAATAGGTTTGATGTCCAGTTTTGTTGATGTTGTAGATAGTAGGTATGGTGTTGATGTTGCTATTTTACGTCAATAACAAATGGAAATTTAATTATAGCAAAAAGGGATTGTTGTTATGTTGGCCATAATCCTTGATTTTAATTAAGGATTAAATTATATATTTGTATATACATATATACACTAACTAAATGTAATAAAGAGACAGAAGGATGATAGAAAAGTGAAAGAGCTATTGGCTGAATTTTGGTTTTTAATCACATAGTAATATTGTATGGGAAAATGCATTTTGTAATTTTATAATGTTAATTAATAAATAGTAAACTAAATTGGAATTATTTCTATAGCTCAAGGCAATTTCAAAAAGGGAAAAATATGTAAGGAGAAGTATAGAGAAAATATTTAATTAACACTATAACTTGGAATTTAAACATGAAAGTAAGAAATTTAAAAAATATTTATTAAAAAGTAAATATTTAAAAATTTTAACTTGAAATTTAAACATGAAAGCAAAAAATGTTGAAAAATATTTTTTAAAAATTAAATATTTATAAATAATTTATTACTACAAGTCGTCGTTAAAGGTGTAGAATTGAATGTAGTTAGAAATAAGTTTCCAACTTTTGTAACTTAGAAGCTGTTCATATATCCTTTTTTAAAATTTCTGATTTTTTACTTAATAATGTTTACAATATGGTTAAAGATGTAGTGAATGTGTGAAATTATTTAAACATTTTGAATCAAAATTAAAAACTTGTAATTATTTTTGGTTGTAGTGACATTTTATAAAAGATATTAGTACTACAATTCGTGGTTTGCTATAAAGAAATAAATTTGGTTGAAAAGAATTTTCTAAATTTTGTATTTTAGGATTTAGACATATATCCTTTTTTGAAAATTTCAGTTTTTTTTTATAAAAAACATTTATAATATTGCTAAAAATGTAGAAAATATATAAAATAATTTAAAAATGTTGAATTATAGAAAACAGCTTGTAATTATTTTTGATTAAAATCAATTTTTTTAAGAAATAATTTTATTACAAGTCGTAGTTTGTTGTAATGAAATAAGTTTGATTAAATAGAATTTTCTAACTTTTATTGTTTAGGATTTGGCCATATATCCTTTTTTAAAAAATTAGAATTTTGGCTTAAAATTTCTGATTTTATGGCAAAATATTAAAAAACAGAATTAAATCATTAAGAATCTTTTGAAAATTTTAAGTAAAAACAACAAAAACTCTTAAAAGATATTGATTATTGTTAAATTTTTAAAAAATAGTTTTACTACAACTCGTAGTCACTACAAAGATTCGTTCAAAAAAAACTTTCTAACATTTGTGGTTTTGTTTATAATAAATATTGTTCTAAGTTATGTAAAAATTTGCTCAGTTTTCTTAAATATTGTTATTTAACTACAAATTTTAACATAAAAGTAAAAAGTCTTTAAAAATACAGTTGAAAAAGCAACAATTTATGAATTTTTTTATTGCTACAAGTCGTGGTTTGAGGTGTAGAATTAAATTTAGTTAGAAATGAGTTTCCAACTTTTGTCGTCTAAGAGCTAACCATATATCCTTTTTTGAAAATTCCTTGTTTTAATTAGAAAACAATTGTGATATTATTGAAAATAACTAAATTTATATAAAATATGCTTCAAATTTCAAGTTAAAATCAAAATTTATTAATTATTTTTGGTTAGAGCAAATTTTTTTTAAAAAATATTATGACTATAAATGGGCTTCAAAATAATTTTTCAACTTTTGTTGTTCAAGAGTTGGTCGTATATCCTTTCTTGAAAATCGCAGTTTTTAATTGCAAAATATTTGTAATATTGTTAAAATAAAAAAATATAAGTACAAAATAAGTTTTACATTTTAATTTAAAGCCAATTTTTTTATAAAATGCTTGTTATAGATAGATTTTTTCGTGAAATATTTTTACTACAAGTCGTGGTTTGTTATGTAGAAGTAAATTTTCTTGAAAAAAATTCTCTGACTTTTGTTGTTTAGAAACTGGCCATATATCCTTTTTTTAAAAAATTAAGTTTTTGCTTAGAAATGGGGATTTTAAGGTAAACAAATTAAAACAAAATTTAGAATTTTAGACAAAAACAATAGAAAACTATTAATGAGTTTAAAAATGCTTTAATATGAGCACATTTTTTGAGAGTTTTTCTGAATATAATCTTTAAAAGTTTTATATATATATATATATCCTTTTTTATAAAACTTATTTAATTTCTTTTTAAATAAAAATGTTCCTGTGTGTTTCAAATGCTTTAATCTTTTAATATTTGTTTCCCTTGGGAGCATAAAAATTTCAGTTATATTTTGCCTTAAAGCTTAAGCTTAAAAATATTTATCTTCATATAAATATTTGATAAAAATTATAAAGGATTTTTTTTTTCATACAATACAATTTATAAATTCATTTAAGTATTAGCAACAAATAAAGAAATGTATTTTTAATTCCTTAAGCTTAAAATCAGGAAGCTGCTTTATGTTATGAAAATGATATTGATGTTGTAATAATATTTCCTGTTGTTTTAAATAAAGAAAGAATTTTACTTAAAATCCTCTTAGTTATTAAGAAAAAAAAAAAAAAAAAAAAAAAAAAACAATATAATTAAAAGTTTATATAACCATAAAATCTTAAAGTTTGGTTGTTATTTTAAAAACAAACAGAAAAAAAGAAAAAAAATTGTTCATATAAAAACAAATAAAAATTCTTGATATTTATTTTTTTATATATGTATAATATTTGTTTATTTGTTGTTATGCATAAAATATTTACATTATAGTATTATATTACTTTCTATATATAAGTAAATATACAACTACATATACATATAAAGAAAAAAATAAATATAAATAATACAACAATATAATAAATACACATTGACAGTAGAGAGAACCAATCAAAAATCCAATTAAAATTGAGGAAAATTCGATTTGTATGTAAAATATTCAAATACACATATTTTGTATAGGAGTTATGGTATATTTACTCATATATATATACACTCACACATATAAACTAAAGCCATCCTTTCCATACTTATATAAGTATGGCAGGGATAATATGTTATACAAAGTCTTTTTATATGTGTATTGGTAGATTTTTTAACTACCACTACTACCCTTAAACAAAAACATAAATTGATGAATTTGTTATGTACAAAATGTTGTTGTTTTTTATTTTTATTTTTTAAATCTATAAATGTGATTGTATGTTTTTCAGAGTAGATTTTTTTTATAACATTTTATGATTGATTATTTTTTATTTTATTATTTTTTTGAAAAAATAAAAAAATAATTTCTCTAAATAAATGAAAAACCAAGTGTTGGTTACACCACTTCATGTATGTGTTTGTGTTTTTAAAAAAAACTAGCAACAAAAAATGCATATGAAATTTTAATAAAAGTTTATATTTTGTTGGCAAAAAGGATTATATTTGTTAAAGATTTTTGTGCAAAAATAAATACCTATATAATTGGTTTTTATTTAAAATGAAATAAAATATACATGAAGTAAATAATATATACAAACAAATCTTTAAGGATTTAAGAAAAAAGTTGAAAGAATAAAATCAATAGTAAAAAATTATAAGCTATTGAAGTGTATAAGAATGTAAAAATATTTATAAAAAAATAAAAAATAATAATTAAATTTTCTTTGTGCAATTAGAAAGGAATTAAATTAAAAAAAATTTATTTTATACCTAGCTTTGAAATATATAAATTGATATTATATAGTTTTTTCTTACATTGTTATATTTTAACAGATATTTTTATATTTAATATCTTTTTTCTTTAAAAAATTTAACATTTTAATAAAATGTTTATGGAACAACTTGTACTTTTGCTTTAAGCTTCCAAAACAGTTCAAAAAAATTTTCTATCATTTATCCTTAAAAAGTTTCTCATATATCCTTTTTTTAAATTTTGAATTTTTTTAAAAATGTTGCTAAATAAATGAATAGAAATCCATGCTTATATAATAAAAAAAAAATAAGAATTTTCTAAAAAAATTTACTTTATAATTTGTAGTTCTATCTGCAGATGTGTTAAAAATTGAAAAAATTGTTTATTTCTTAATTTTGAAAAGTTTGCCTTATATCCTTTTTTGAAAATTATAGATTTTCACTAAATTTAACATGGAAATTAATAGTTTTTGATCTTTACTACTTAAAGTTATATATAAATAATTAAAAAATATTTAATTTTAAATTAAAATAGTTAAATTTTTTCTAGAAAATTAAATATTTTGTAAAATTTTGTATTATACAATTTGTAGCTTTGTCTAAACATGCCAAGAACTTTTAAAATATTTCTCAATTTTTTATATTTTAAAAGTTGGCCTTATATCCTTTTTTTAGATTCAATGATTTTACAAAAATAATTGGAAATATGTATACATTTTTCTTTCTAATTTTTAAAATAAATATATTTTTGAAAAAATTATGTAAATTAAATTTTTAATTACTAATTATTCTTTCAAAAATTCTTTATATTTCAAGAATTTTCATGTTACAATTTGTGGTTTTTTAAGTAGATTTAAATTTAAATTAAAAAATTTGTTTAACTTTAATTTTTGAGGAGCTTCCCATATATCCTTTTATAGATTTTTATTTTTTCGCTTTAAATGTTACACAAATTAATAGTTTTTGTTATTTGATTTTCATAATAATCTTAATTATTTGCAAATTCCTAAAATTAAATGTTTATTCAAACTGTTTTCCTTTAAATATTTAAAATTTTCATTACATTTTTATCTTACAATAAGTAGTTTTGTTTGTAGTTATAAAAATAACTTAAAAAATTGTTGTTACTTTTAAAATGGAAAAGTTTGTCATATATCCTTTTTTAAAGATTTCAATATTTTTTGAAATTAAAAGCCTAATTTTTTTAATTTGTTTATTATAACTTAAAAAATATATATTTTAAGAAAAATTATTTAAATTTAACTTTTAATTATTAATATTTTTTTTTTTCAAAAATTAAAATTTTTAAAATATTTTTATGTTACAATTTGTAGTTTTGTTAGAAGATTTTACTATATTTTGAATTAATATCTTGACTTCAATTTTTAAAAAGTTTGCCATATATCCTTTTTAAAAAATTGTAAAATTTTATAGAAATTTTACTTTTTGATTTGATTAAATTGAAGTAGTATTAATTTTCTAAACATCAAATAACTATTAAGCTTGTAAACTTTATTACAATTGAAGTATTTTCTTCTTTTTTAACTTTTTGTTAATGGCAACCACATCTTCTTTAAGTGGAGCAAATGTTAATGGGCTGTTTTATATGCAACAGTGGAATACATACTATACATATTTTATTCCTTTTGTTATATTATCTCTTATATTACCATGGCATTTGGGTATTTTAAGGGCAATTAATATTTGCGCACGAGTAATTCAATACTTTTAACATTATTTTGATGATGATGATGTTGTTAACCACTTAATATAATAATGTCATAGCAACCCGTTCTTTCTTTTCATCTTCTTTATATTACTTTTACACAAGGTTTTACTATTAATTTCATGTCTCATTTTTTTATTGTTGTTATACAAAAATATATATGTATGTATGTACATTCATACCTGGTATCATATTATCTCAAGTTTAGAGAAAATTTCTAGCTAACACTTAATATAAAATAGGAAAATTTTTTGTTTGTATGTAGGTCTTTATTATATTTGTATAAGTTGCTATTTGTTATGTACTATATTACATTTTTAGTATTATAAGCACAATTTGTTAAAAAGTTTTTTAATTGAAGTTGCTATCAACTACGACTATGTAATATTACAATGCACATAGTTTAACATTTTACACACTTGAAAGCCTCAAGGGTATTTTCTCATAAACCTATACATATACTTTTAGACACACATATACTTACATACAAACACTAGAATAAAATTTACACAATTATGAACTAGTATTTGTTTGTTGTACTCGTACCTATTTATTATATCCTTAACATGAACTCATTAACATCTCTTCTAAAGCACAAGTACATGTGAGTACAACAACTATAACAACAACAAAAAGCTCATAAGCAACAAATGCTGAATAACCTAAAGTTACCGGTTACCATAGTGTTAGCATTATAATTACTATGAATATATATTTTACACTCATACTTATAAAAATATACTAAAAAAGAAAAAATGATTATAATTACGTGATTGCTCATAGTTGGAAATTTATTTTTTGTTGTTCTTTAACAAAAAAAAAAAAAATTGAACCAAAAATGTATAAAACTTATTTCAAATGAATATTATTATAATGAGGGATGTTACTTGTTTTCTAGTTTAACAAATTTTTTTTTATGATTTAATATACTCCCCCCTGGCATTATGAACACAAAAAACCAAAAAAATATATTCCAAAAATAATTTTTATTTTCATTTTGAAATGTCATTTTAAGTAAGCTCACAATTTTGTTTGAGTCTAAAAGCAAATAATATTAAGTAGAGTATAATGATTTATTTACTTTTTATATTTGTCTGTAAGATTTTTACCTTTTTTTTTGACAAAATATAAAACAGAAACCACAAAGTTAAAGAAGAGCGAGAGAGAGAGTAAGAGACAAATTTTCATATTTTAATTGCTTTGGCACGTTTACACACAAAGACTAAGGTTTAATATCCCTTGAGAGTTGTATACATTTTATTTAAAATAAAATCTCATTTTGTAGCTCTTTGATGTGAAATAGTAGTAAGTAATAATAAATAATTGCTTAGCGTTAAAGTAAATAATTTCTTTTTTACAGGTAAATAGTTTAGAAGTGAGTGACTGAGTGCTAAAGAAGAAATAAAAAGATTAATTACATTTTTAATAAATTCATAGAAAATGAAAGAAATAAAATGACAAAATAATTATATAAAAAAAAATGAAAGTAAAATTAGAAGAATTATAAGTAGATAATTTCTATGAAGAGATGAAATAAGCATTAGGGATTAAAAAAAGTTTTAAAGGTTTTAAGACTTGAATGTAATATAGGAGTATATGTTGTAGTAAATTTTATATTAATTTAAATAAAATTTAAAACAGAATTGTGAAATAAATTAGAAAGGAAACTAATTTTATGACAGGCCCTACAAAAACATTATTTTATTTCAAAAATATATGTATTTTTTTTAAATTTGAAACATTTTTCTTCAGATTTTTTTGCGGAAAGTCAACGAATTTTTTAACATTTTATTTTATTACAACTTGTAGCTTCTTAAGTGCTATATAATACCAAAATTTAATTTCGCTAAGTTTGGGTTTTAAGAAGTTTAACATATATCCTTTTTTGTGTATTTATGGAAAATATATATATATATTTTTTTTTGGATGGAATATTGTCTATTTTTTTAAGAAAAATATACATTAGACTCGCGGAAACGTGAACTAATCTTTACCAAGGATGTTCATGTTTTCGAGACTGTTCACGTTTTCGATTGGTAAACATAAATATAAAACTTTTTTGTTTTTACGAACAAAAACAGTTATTATATGCTTCTAGGATTAGTAATAAAAACATTTTATTCTTTTTCGGGGATTTTGCAATTTATAAACACCAAAAATTAAAAAAAGAATTGTTCACGTTTTTGAGCTTTCTTGTTTTATTCACGTTTTAGAATAGTCTGTGTAAAAAAATGTGTTCATATTTTTGAGTCGTTCATGTTTTCGCGAGTGCACTTTACTTGTTATGCTTTATTTCACTTATTAAAACAAAATTAATTAAATATTTCACCATAAATCCTTAAAATTTTATATTTTTCTTAAAATTTTTCATTAAAATTATGATTTTAAACTTTCTTAGGCCACAATTTGTAGTTTTTGTTACTGTATAATATGCCATTTTTATTATTCTATGTTTAGTAGTTTTAAATTTGTTCATATATCCTTTTTTTTAATTGTTAAAAATTGTGTTTTTCTTCTTACTTTTCATTTTAAAGCAAAACTTTTCAAATATTTTTTATTAATTTTTTCTTTTTTTTTCAATTATTTTTTCTTAAAATTTTTTTTAGATAATTATAAAAAAATTAAAATTTAATGAAGCCACAATTTTTAGTTTTTCTTATTTTAGCCTCTACACTAAATTTTATTATTAAAAGTTTAGTGCTTTAAAAGTTGTCTATATATCCTTTTTTGGTTAAATTGAAAATAAAAGAATTTTTTGGTTATTTGTTTTTAAACAAAATTTATAAACAAGAAAGAAACTATAGTCGGTCAAGGCCGACCATATGATACCCTACACCATTCTGTATGAGCTAAAAATTAGACCTAAGACCAACACTTTTACTCAATGTAAAATAAATTATACAAATACAGAACAATGCATTGATACTAACATCTATATGATTTCATGCCCTTTGGGCCGATTCCCAGAAATGACTTTATATGGAAGCTATGATAAATTATAAACAGATTCTCATAAATTTTGGCAATGTTGTTTCTACTTGTATAAAACTTATTTGTGTCGAATATTAACTTGGTACTATCATTCGTATGGGATTTATGCAAATTAAAATGATTTTCGGAACATGGGTTTATATGGGAGCTAGAGTCAATTATGGGTCGATCTTGATGAAATTTGGCATAAAGATTGATAGTTTTACAAAACTCTTTTGTACCGAGTTTCATATTGCTATATTTAAGGCATTTATGATCGTTAAACCCCTATTCCGATAGGACATTTGTATGGGGGCTAGGTGAAATAATGAACCGATCAGAACCAATTTCAATAGGCTTCGTCCTTTCATCAAGATATCTTTAAAATTGTGACCTGTATTCTGTTCACTAAGTTTACATGGACAGCCAGCCAACCAGACGGACGGACATCGTTAAATCGACTCAGAAAGTGATACTTTAAGGTGGGGGTCCGATAATTTTTTCTGTGCATTACAAACATCAACACGAACGCATTATACCCCAACCATCTATGGTGGTGTAGGGTGTAAAAATCTTATAAAATTTTCTTGAATTATATATATTTTTTTTCAAAAATATCCTTGTTTAGGTTATCATAATTTAAATTCTTTTTACGCTACAATTTGTGTTGTTTGAAACTCTTTTAAATGGTATAATTTATATGTTCATATGTTTAATACTTTTCAAGTGTTTCATATATCCTTTTTTTCCTTAAAAAAAAAAATCTTTAATTTTCTTTTTATTTAGCTTCTTTCTTTTATTTTAATATTATTTTTTATTAAATTAAATAAGTTTTTATTAAAATCAAAGGTTTTATCTTTTTATTTATCTAATTATCTACAAAATTATTTCCTCTAAATGTTAATAAATTTAGTTCTTTATATATTTGTAAGCTTAAATATTAGTTATTAATTTATTTTATAATATTATAGCAAATTTCCTAGCAAATTAAATTTACAGCCCTCTATACACTCATAAAAAAAGAACTTTTAACAAATTTAGTTGTCAAAACTTTTATGCTTTAATTTATTTATTATTATACTTATGTTGGTTTTTTGTTTGTGTGTTTTTGTTTCTATGTTATTTTGGTTTTGAAATTTTCGTTGGCTTATAAAAGTTTTGTGGTTTGTTGTTTTTTTTTTTGTATATTTTCATAAATTATTTTTAGGTTAAAAGAATTTATGTTTTGTTATAGAAAATAAGTAGTAAAGAAAATCAAAGTTTGTTGTTGGTATTTGCAATTTTCTAAAAAATGTTTAGGTTTTAAAAGCCTATCATTTTTTTGGCATATTTTTCCGTTTAGTTTAATGTTAAGATAAAAGTGTATACAAATTAAGTTTCTAGTAGATATTTTTCCATTTTCTCCCTGTTTGATATTTAAATTGCCTTCAAAGCTTTTAAGTTTTTATAGCACGGAAATTGCCTTTTTTTTCGTTTCTTGTTCTATCTTTTCATATACATTTTTTTCTTTTTGTGATTTCCATTAAGCTAGCATCCTTTTTTGACAAGTTTTCTTGTCTTTTTTTGCTCTTCTCATTTTTTGGAGTGTGTATGAGTTATTCTATGATGTTTAACTATCTTTACCTTATATTTTGTCTCTTTCTCTTTAACTAGTTTCCTTTCATGCTTTTCACTCTGTTGAACAACAGTTGTACTGGGTATTTTCACTGTTAGCAATTTTATAACTATAGTAGTAGTTTTTAGTATGCCATGTTGGTCATATCCGGAAAATTTTAGCCATAGCAAGGACACAGAAAAAAAAAAAAAAAATAAGGCAATTTTTTTTAACATTAAAACAAAACGTTCAATATTCTGTTCAGTTCGTTTTTGTTCCTTCTTTTTTGCTCTAGAAAAAAAAAAAAACATTAATATTTTATAACAAAAATGTTCAAAGTAGTTTTTAAAGCAATCATAAACATTTTAATACCAACAACTACAAGCTCTACAGCTAAAGTAATAAGTAATATATATTAAAAAAATTGATTTAATAGCCATTAGAAAAATGTCTACTTTAATGCAATAAAATGCCAACAAAAACAAAAAAAGAAAACGTTTATAAAAGGCGTGTTATTATTGGTAACGGGGACTAATGTAATGTAGTTGAAACAACAAAAAAGCCTTTGCACGTTATACTCTAGGGACTTTTCCTAACTAAGCGTACAATCATATTAATAAACCAACGAAAAAAAATACTAACAACTACCCAGTGCTTTGACTCTTTGGCAAAATAGATAAAATATAAAATAATATAACAATACTAAAGTATGATGTATACTTTAGTAAAGAAGGACATGGTTCCTTATGGCATTATTAAAACTTAATAGCTGGCCCTTAATACTACAACTAACACAGACAGTATTTTCTTTTAGACAGTAACATATTTTTTTTCTAAAACATTGTATGAGAGGTAGAGAGACAGCAGCTATTTTAGAAGTAGTAAAGCAGGGAAAAAAAAAATAATATTAAGTAATTGATTACATCTCCAGGGACTTTTAAGAATTTGAGAAACAAACAGTTGCTTTAAAATTGGAAGTAAATATTAACTACTCACTGGCTTTCGAGGATACAATACCATTTTGTTATTGTATAGGAAAAGGGACATAAATTGTACACAATACAATAAAAAAAAAAATTTACGCGAAAAAGGTGTCTTTGGCCCTTTCCCACCCCCTGCTACAAAACCGCAAAACAGAACTCAAATGCGAAATAAACGTTAAAGCACTGAGGCGCCTTTATGACTATAAACACAATAACAATAATTTTTACTTTTTTGTAAAATTATATTTGTTTATATAAAAGTGTTGTAAAATATATTGGAAAAAACCCTGCAGTTCTGGAGGTAACAAAAAACCCCAGTTAAAGTTTCAATTAGTATGTATAATATTTAAATAAGGTAAGAGAATAGCATTTAAAATATTAAATGACTAAGAATTTAAATAAAAATTTTGTACAAAATTTTAAACTAATTATTTTCTACATTACTTAGGGTCATATAAGTAATCAATCACTTTTGTATTTGTCTTAAGAAGAAACTGTGTAAAGATTAATTATTTTAACTTTATTTAACATGAAAGAAATTTATTTTATTTTTCTTAAATGTCAAAGTGTTAATTGTTTGAAAGTTAATTTAAAATATTAATCTATTTACCCTCTAGATTACTTGGGGTCCCTAAATAAGCCAGCTGATTTTATTTTCTTTCAAATGAAAATGTAATTCAGTTCAGTTATTTTAAATTCAATTTATACTTTAGGAATATTTTCTTCTTATTTCCCCTAGTTTATTTAGATGAATTTCTTAAACTGATTTTTAAAATTTTAACTGATTACAACCTAGATTACTTGGAAATAGTTAAGTAAACAATCAGCTTTTTGTGGTTTTAATACAAAGCAGACCATTACAGCTTTTTAGCGATATTTAAAGAAATTATTTTATCTTTTACAGATTACAAAACTAGCTGCTGATTTAAACCCATAACAAAAGACACTACTTAGGGTCAGTAAAATAACCCATTGAAATATGAAAGACATCCTAATCAAAAGATAATATATAAAAAATTCTGCCATACTAATCAGACATTTATATTTATCTTTCAGAGATTACAAAATCATATACTGAAGTCGCTGCTGCTTTAAAAATTTCTAAAATTTTAACTAATTACAAACTAGATAACTTGAAATTAGTTAAGTAAACAATCGACTTCTTTACAAAGCAGACAATCACTGCTTTTTTAACAAAATCAATTTAAAATCAGTTTATTTTTAGAGATTACAAAATAAGATTCTAAAGGAGCTGCTGATTTAAACCCACCTCAAAAGAGACTACTTAGGGGCAGTAAAGAAGCCCAATGAATTACAAAAAAAATTAAATAATATATAAAACAAATTCTACCAAATTAATCAGACATTTATATTTATAAAGCAAAAGAAGTAATACTTGTAATAAAAAAAATTAACCACCACATTCTAGATTACTTAGGGTTAATAAAATACATAATCGTCTTCCTTTTATATTAACCATGAGTTTGAAATACAAAAAAATATAACCATTTTGAAAGAAACTGCAGGTTAATATTTGCAAATATTAATAGCAAAAGAACATAAAACAATACACACACATACACACAACTATTTTATGACGACTAATTGCGACCACAGTGTAAAATTATAAAATTACTTTTTGTGGTTTTAAAGGTTTTTGTTTTTTATTTATTTTCCTTGGCAAAATTGTTCATATTATATTGAATTGCTATATACTGTACTCTGCTTAACCTTTGTAAAAATATTTCAAATTTTTTATAGTTTACGTTGCTGGCGGAAAAAAGGAAAAAATTTTTAATTTATAGCAATACAATAACAAACAAAATGAGTTTTTCTGGTAGCCAAACATAACTTTTAGAAATATTTAATTGAATGAAATAAACAACAATTTTGGGGGGAACAGATTTTTTTAAAGAAACAGTGGCAATAATTTATAATATAAAAAAAAAAAAATTAAATGTAAAAACAGGATATAGAAAAAGGTGTTTCGAAATATTAACTTTAAAATAAATTAAAATATTATAAAAAAATTAATTTCATACAAAATTTCTTTCAAAGGATAATAAAAGATCATAATTTTCTACACTTCAATTTGCGACTTTTTGTACTCTATAATATCCCGCAATAAAAAATTAAAAATTTTGAAGCGTTTAGAAGTTCTCCATATATCCTTTTTTTGAAATTTCATAAAAATATTTCCAAAAGATAAATTAAAATTATAAATTTATTTTTGAACTTCAAAAAAATTAAAATATTAAAAAAAAATTTACAAATTTTTAATAAAATTCTTAAGAAATTTAAAAAAAAAAAAAAACATTTTTCTAGTGTAAAATTTTGTGCTTTTTAATTTCAAAAAGTATTCCATATATTCTTTTTCTATTAAAAAATAAATGAACAAAAACTCCATTTAAATAGAATTTTTAGTTTTTAAACAAATTTATTTGAATTCCGTTAAAATTTTTGTAAAATGTTAAAATAAATTTGGGTATATTTTAACATTTTACAAAAATTTTTAGTCTAATTTGTGATTTTTTGTGTTCTATAAACTGACATTTATAAAAATTAAATTTTTCATCATAATCAAAAGTTGGCCATATACATATCTTTTTTTTTTAATTTTTTTTTTTAAAAAGTTCTAAAAATCTACTAATTTTTTAAAATAAATAAACTTTAAGTAAGAATTAAAAAAAAAAGAAAACGATAATTTTTGCTCCAAATTTCCTTGAAATTTTAACAAAATTTTAAAAGTTTTTAGCTAACAATTTGTAGTTTTTCATGGCCTATAAACTGGCATTTGAAGAATTTAAATTTGTCTTTATTTGCAAAAGTTGGTCATATATCCTTTTTTAAACATCTTACAAAACATATTGAAAAATACTGCTAATATAATTTAAATTTCTTTTAATCAAAATTTATGACAACAGTTTAAAAATCTCTTTATTTAATAAACAAATTTCATAAAAATTTAATAAATATTTAAAAAATTTCTAACTTACTACTTGTAAAATTGTATGGCCTACACAATGGCATTGCAAAAAGTTTATTTTATCTTCGGTTAGAAAAGTTGCCCATATATCCTTTTTATCAATTTTATTAAAAATGGCCAAAAATTATTCTTAAGTCACAATTTTTAAATTAGGAACATGAACTTATGAACATTATTTAAAAATTTTATACAAAATTTCCTTAAAAATATAACAAAAGTTTAAATTTTTCTAGCCTACAATTTGTAATATATTATGGTCATCAAGAAGGCATTGAAAGAATTTTAATTTCTCTTCGTTTTCAAAAGTTTACCATATATCCTTTTTTTTATAATTTTTGTAAAAAGTACAAAAAATGTATTAAAAGTTAAAAGACATTGTTTGTAGGTGAAAAAATATTCAATATTTAAATTTTTGGAAAAAAAAAAAATATATATATACAGTGGTGGCCACGAATTTAAGACACGACATGTAACGAACTAAGTTGTGATAATTATTACAACCCTGCAATATAAAATTAGATTTTGTTAATTTTTCAGTGTACCCTATAATGTTAAGATCAATTACCGTTATTTGGTTTTGTTTGTGTATACATTTTGTTGCTGTTTTTATTATATTTTCGTAAAAACGTGCTTTTGAAGCTGGTCACGAATTTAAAACATATAAGAAATATTTGGTTTTTAAGTGATTTTTTGGTGTTTTTTGAAGCTAAAAGGTAAGTAATGAATGTTTTATTCCATTTAATGTTAGAATACATCAAAATATTTAGTTAGAAATGGCCAGAGGTACTTGGAGTTCGGATGCCGAGCGAAAATTGATCCAACAAATGAATACTGATGAAAAAACAGTAATGGAAATTTCCAAGCTACTAAAATGTTCCAGATCCAAGATTTACAATGCACTGGAACACATCAAGCAACATGGCACTACCAAAAATGTCAAACAGCACCCTAGAGCCCGAAAAACTACACCCAGGGAGGATAGCTTAATTTATAAATCAGCTGCTAAAGATCCTTTCAAGAGCTCAAGTAAAATTAAAAATGAGATTTCATCGGATTTTGGTATTAATATATCGTCCAGGACAATAAGAAGACGTCTGAATGAGAAGAACTTACGTGGGTGTATTGCACAACGTAAACCACTTGTGTCAAAAAAAAATATTAAATCCCGACTAGCGTTTTCAAGAGAAAATCTCAATAAGCCGATGACATTTTGGAAAAATATACTTTGGAGCGACGAGTCGAAGTTTTGTCGCTTTGGTTCTGATGGAAAACAGTACGTATGGCGTCCTCCAAACCTGGAGCATCACCCAAAGTACACCCTTAAAACGGTTAAGCATGGTGGTGGAAATGTCATGGTGTGGGCAGCATTTTCCTGGCATGGTGTAGGTCCCATTCAGAAGATTATCAATAAAATGGACCAGCATATTTACAAAAACATACTGACAAGCATCATGATACCATTCGCTGAAGACAACATGCCTCTAATGTGGAAATTTATGCATGATAATGACCCTAAGCACACTTCACGCCTAGTGAAGAGTTGCTTATAGGAAAATAATATCACAGTTCTGAAATGGCCAGCTCAATCCCCGGATCTCAATCCAATTGAGAACTTGTGGAATGATGTTGAGGAGCATGTACGAGCAGTAAAGCCAAAAAATTTGACTGATTTATGGGAAGAAATTCAAAAGGCTTGGTATGCCATTCCAAAGGAGCGCTGTATGGCCTTAGTTGAAAGTTTACCCAGGAGATGCGCTGCTGTGATTCAAAATAAAGGATTTCCCACCAAATACTAATATTGTTTTATGAAGCTGAGCTTTACTTTTGTGAATTAACTTTTATTTTGCCTATGTCCTAAATTCATGACCAGGCTTAAACTTGTATTAATCTGTATAATATGTAAATAAAAATTGGAAACTAAATATAGGTAACAAACTATTGTTGATTTTTTTTCATAACATTACTAGGATCTTTAAAAAATAACATGGATCTAAAATTTGTTCGATAAGATGTAAAAATTATCAGAAATATATAAGTGAAATGTCGTGTCTTAAATTCGTGGCCACCACTGTATATATATATATATATATATATATTTTATAAATGTTTAGCTTTATTTTTCTGTTTTCGTTTTTAATAATATTTTTTACCCCATTTTATTGCTGCATTTTTCGACCTTTTATTTTTTTGTTAACATTTCTATAAAAGTTAATTAAATTTTCTTTGTAGATTTGTTAGTTCTTCCTTCGCTCCTCTCCCAAAAAAAGCTTTGCTAGCCTTTCTTTGTTTTAATTAATAACCATTTTGTGTTTCATTTTCATTTTTTGCTGCTGCTAGTGTTTCTATTTTTTTTTTATTTATAATTTTTACAGTTTATACTTTTAACTACAAGATTTTAACATCAACACGTCTGCTTTGCTCTTAAAAAAATGTTTAGCCTTTGTTATTATTTCTATATGTATATAATATTTTTATTTTTTCATCAAGCTTTGGCTTTTCATTTTATATTTTAAATAGAAAAAAATTTTAAATTTTAATTTGCCCCGTAGTGTAGTAGTGCAAAAACTTATTCATGTATGCATATAATGCATTAAGCTTAAACACACATACATTTAAGCTCACAACTAATACAGTCTTAGTATTTTTTTTTCGTTAGGTGTACCAGAGTATATGTGTTGGTTCTAAGGCACTCAGGCAGAAGTGTATACATCAGTAATAGTGTTTTTGGATTTAAGTTTTTTATTTTTTATTTTTTCATTATTTTACAACACGTTTCCTCTTGGTTTTTTGCTTTGCTATTTTGTAGCAGGGAATTTAAACATTAAAACCTCTTTGGCAAACACACAGTCTTGTAAATTAAAACATTTGAAAATATAGAAAAAAATTTAAAAAAAAAGTGTACAAGAGCAACAGTTTTGTTGCTTTTTTGTTATTTTTGTATTGTGTATATTTTAAAAGCATGAAAGAATTAACACAAACTGTAATCCGCTTGTGAGTTTTAATATTATGGTAGGGTTTATTTTCCAGTTTATTGTTGTAGGGGAAGAAATAAAACAACAACACTAGAAAACCATCATCATGATTGCAGCCCTAACCATAAAGAAATTCTTAACACTCCTTTTATTTTATTTAAAATTATTAGAGGAAATTGGATTTCCAAAATTAATTTTAAAAAACTTTAATTTTTAAAAAACCAATATTACCAGGTAATAATTAAATAAGCAGTATTAAAGACATTTCAGCTAATAGGAAGCACTTTCTTAAATTTAATTAATATAATAAATTAATTATTAACTACTTCTATTTAGTAATTCTGTTCGGTAAATTATATTTAAGAAACTCCAATTGATAAAAAAATATTTGTTACAGGGAAAGCACTATATAAGCAGTTTTAGTGACATTTCAGCAATTTGTCAGCAATTTGTCAGCATTTACTTAAATTTCATTAAAAACGTTGAATTAAAATTTGGTATCATTTCTTTAGTAAAGTCAAAGGGATCAAAAGATAGTTAATGCAAGATAGTTATTAAATAAGCAGTCCTAGAGACTTTCCAGGAATTTGTCAGCACTTGTTATAATATTTTTAAATACTAGACAAATCTATGGAGGATTCCATTCCTTAAGAAATTTCCTATAGGGATTTTAATTTTAATACAAAGACATATATAAATTTTATACTTTTATTGTTTTGTTTATTTAGTAAATTCTCTTCTCTCCTACATATACCTACATACCAAGAATAACAACGACTTTGCGACTTTAGTTCTTGTGTCTTTGTATTATCCTCGAAAACAAACACACACACACAAAACAAAAAAAAAAAAAAAAAAACATATATTTACATTTGTTTGTAAGTATTTATATTAAGGTTCTTTTGGTCAGTATTTCATTAAGTTATACAAAATGTTTAACTTTATTTGCTTCTCATCCTTTATTAAAAACCAGCCACCTACTACTCTCCTTTATTCCCCTTTATACTAAACAAAGCCTTCATTACTTTGCCAACATTTAGAGGACATTGCAGAAACGACCGCATTCGTTTATTTACATTTGCTTTAGGTCAAATTACAGACACTTTTAAAGGCGCTATTACGGCAAAATATAAAAAAAAAAAAAACTTAGGATAGATGATTTCAGTTTTAGATTTTATAACTTAACAAACGCAACAGTGTGTTGTTGTCTTTGTGCTCGTTCATTTATAGTTAGAGTAGTAAAATTTCCCTTGCCAAAAAAATATTAAAAAATGTTTGCTTTTCTTTTGTATGTTCTATGGTGGAGCATAGAGTTTTGGTTGTAAGGATATGTTTACTTTTAGTTGAAGCAATATTCCTGTAGAAAAAAAAAAAATGGAAAACGACGAAAAATTACTTTGAAACGGAGGTATCATTGGCAAGTTGTGTTTAAGCTTTAGTATAAACATAATGATTCATGTAATATGAATCATGCTTTTATAGTCGTAATTTTATTATAAAAGTGTCTATATAAAAACAGGAAGTTATATATATGAATAGTTTGTTGTATTTAAATACAGACACAAGTTAAATATTAACACTTGCTTTTTATTATTTTGTTGAGGGATGAAAATTTTATGGAATGAAAAAAAAAAAATGTTTAATTAAATTCTAAAGACAAATTGAAATGATGGAAAAGAAATCTTTATGACAAAAGTATTTTTTGAACACTTTTAATGAAATTAACAAAAAAGGATATATGAAAAATTTTTGTACTTAAAGAATATTTTTTATTTCTGAAGCGCTATATTGTTTTTAACAAATTTTGACAAGTTATAGTCTCAGAATTTTATGATTTTCTTTTTCTTTTTGAAAGAAATTTGATACTAAATTTAAAAATATCCATTTAGCTTCAGTGCTTATGTTTGAAAAAATAAAAATTTTTGTAAAAGAGTAAATTTTTGAAAAGTTTTGTAAAATTTCTAAAAAAGGATATATGAACAACTTTAGAAAATAAACAGAAATCAATTTACTTTAAATGCCATAGTATAGACCATAAAAGGATTGAATTGTAGGCTAGAAAAATTTTAACTTTTGAAAAATTTTCCAGGTAAATTTGCAAAAAATTAAGGAATTTTTAAATTGTTTTAATAAATTTGTATTAAATATTTTAAAATAACTACTTAAAAGTAATTTTTTGTGCTTTTTGGTAAAATACAAGAAAAAGGATATATGGTAAACTTTTGAAAATGAAAAGAAACAAAATTTTTTTTTTTCGATGCTATCTTAATGACCATAATATATTACAAGTTGTAGGCTAGAAAAATTTAAACTTTTATTATATTTTAAAAGAAATTTTGCATTTTTTTTTGAATAATGTTCATAAATTTTTATTAAAAAATATTAAGTCATGAGCCAAAAGTAAATTTATGTGTAGAATTAAAAAAGGATATATGGAAAACTTTTGTAAATATATGGGCAACTTTTCAAACGCAAGATAAATTATATTTTTTTTCATGCCATCGTATAGACCATACGATTTTGCAAGTTGTAAGCTAGACATTTTTTAAATTTAGTTAATTTTTATAAAATCTTTTTATAAAACGAATTGATTTTCAAATTATTTTCATAAATTTTGATTAACAAATTAAATTTATAAATTAAAAGTATTTATTGGTTACTTTTTGTAAATATTGTTGAGGCCCGCATAGAGGACGATGATGACTACCTCGAAGTCCTTTCAATCTTCCCAAGCGCCATTATAGTTTGAAAAGCTACCAACAGCAGCAGCAGCCAAATAAAACAAAATATATTTTTGCTTAAATAAAATAAGTTTGTAACGTTGAAAGAACCCTTAACGTGTTTCCTTCATCCAACGAAGATCCAAGTAAGTTCCCCTTGCTATTATTCATCCAAAATTATTATCCTTCTTAAAATAATTTTGGGTTTTCTTCAACCCCAGTAAGCCATAAGCCTGAAATTTGTTTAAATATTTTTAAAAAAGGGTTATAGCAAACTGTTTTAAATAATGAAAATTTTAATTTCCTTAAATGCCATCTTGTAAAACAGTTAAAACCTCAAGTTGTACGTTAGAAAAATTTTCACTTTTGTCATATTTTTAAGAAAATTTTATGAAAAATTAGGTGAATTTTAGTTTATTTGCAGTTACTCCAATGTAAAAATTGATTATTATAGTAACCGAGAAGATATTAAGAACTTTTTGTAAAATTAGCAAAAAAGGATATATGGCAAACTTTTGAAAATAAAGAAAAATGAAATTTCATTAAATACCAGTTTAAAGTCAATGAAGAAGTACAAATTGTTAGCTAAAAAAGTTTAAGATTTTTATAATCCTTTCAAGGAAATTTGTTCAAAAATAAATGATTTTTTTTTTTTTTTTTTTAAAGAATTCTTACTTAGAGTTTATTTTAGTAAACTAGTAGATTTTTTATAACTTTTTACAAAATTAAAAAAAAGGATATATGGCCAACTTTTGATTATGATGAAAAATTCAATATCTATAAAAGTTAGTTTATGGAACACGAAAAACTACAAATTGTAAGGTAAAAATTTTTGCAAAATGTTTAAATTATTTGAGTAATCTTGATAGAATTCAAATAAATTTTTTTAAAAAATTAAAAAAAAGTCTTTTAAAATGGAATTTTTGTTCATTTACTTCTTATTAGCAAAAGTTTATATGAATTGCTTTTCGAAATAATGAAAAGTCCTCAATATTAAACTAGAAAAATATTTTTTTTTTATAATTTTTTAAGGAAATTTACTGAAAATTTGGAATATTTTTTACTATTAGGATTCGTTTGAATTTTTTAAATAAATTAGTAATTTAAAACTACTTTTTGGAAATATTTTTATGAAATTTCAAAAAAAGGATATATGGAGAACTTTTAAACGTTTCAAAATTTTTAAGTTTTTATTATGGGATATTATAGAGTACAAAGGGCTGCAAATTGTAGTGTAAATAATTATGTCCTTTTGTTATCCTTTGAAGGAAATTTTCATTAAATTAATTTTATTTTTTAAAATTTTTATTTAGTTTACTTACTTAAATGAAATAAATAATGCTTACTTTATTTAAATTCATTGAACTTTTCAATTACTTAATACTTAATATATTTTGCCATATTAACCCTGAATAATTTAAAACTATTTATAATGTTTTTCTTCCTAAATAAATATTCTAGTTTTCACTATAAGAAAAACTAACTATTAAATTTAAAGTCTTCTATATATGTAAATTCAAGTGCTATGTCAATAAAATATGCTAAGCTAGAAAATATTTTTCTTTAACAACATTCTCATTGAGGCAAACTTAAGAGAGAGAGAAAAAAAAACAGCAACTTATGCATAACAAATGTTTAGAGTATAATAATAGTTATATAGAGAAAAAACAACACCAGAAAAATCTTTTCTTTTTGTGCCAGCTTTTTCCTGTTGGTGACAAGTATTTTATTTATAAACAAACAAAAACATTAAAGAACTTTAAGTGTTTTGACAAATATAGCAAAAGGTTTTTTTTTATTTTTTTCAATTCTACATCTTGTGCTTTACAGCCAACTACACTACTACTATTTCTTAACAATTGTGTTTTTTGGTAAAGATGTAAAAATAACAACAAGTTTAACATTTGCTTACAAGAATTTAACAGACTCTTTGACTCTAAGAATATTTTTAACAGGAGTTGTTGTTTTGGGGTGTTTATTTGTTATTTTAGGCAAGACTTGATTTTTTTTTTGGTAAGTTAAAGAAAAACATTTGTTTTGTATGTTTTTTGCTTAAATAATATTATGTTTTATGCTTAATTTTGTTTTCATGTTTTAGTTTTTTTTTTTTTTTTTCTATTTTCATTTATGTTGTCATGTTTTGTTTGTGTATGTTTTTCTTGTTTTGTGGGTTAGAGGAGAGTTTTGTTAGTTAGTTCTTTTTTTTTTTGTAAAATTTTTCTAAATAAAAGGAAGTGTGAAAAAGTCAAGCAATCAGTAAATTTACAAAATTTTAACACTTAAGTTTATTTCCTTGTTTGTATTTTTTGTCTTGTTCATTTTCTTTTATGTGGTAATTACATAAGAAAATTTTTGTTAGAAGTATGTGCAAATTGTTGGCCAAAAGCCAAAAATATTTAGTTTGTTTTTTTATTTTTGTTTTTGGTTTTAAAAGCCCACATTAGTTAAATTAAGTTTTCAATTGGAAATGTGTTATTTTTGCAAATTTTTTTGCTTTTCTAAGAGATATAAAACAGGATATATGGTAATGTTTTTAATGCATAAGTAAATTGAATTTGTTTAAAAAAAAGATTTAAAAGTTAAGAAATAATCACAAAATTGTAAGTAAGGAAAAGGAGTTATTTAGAAATCATGTTTAAAAGAAAATTTAAGAAAATATTTAAACATTTTGTTAAAGGATTTTTGTTATAATTTAAAATGTTCGATGATATTTTGAATATTTGGTGAAATTTTAGATTTTTTTAGTATTTTTTAATGTTTAAATTTTTTTTATTTAATTTTTTTGAGTTGTATTTTTCTTGTGGAGGTAACTAGAACATAGTTTTTAATTTTAAAATTAATTTTTTATAAAAAATTTTAAATTCCTAAAAAAAGGATATATAGCAAACTTTTTTAAATAAAGGAATTTTAAATTTCATTGTATATAATTTTTAAGTAAATACAAATTACCGAGTTGTAGTGGAAAAAGAAAGGTTTTTTTATGAAATTTCGAAATTGTAGTTTTTTTTTTTGTAAAATCTTAGATTTTTTTAAGATCAAAATCTATAAAACTTTTTTCTCTGTTATATTTTTGCTATGATGATAAATAATATTGTTTTCAATATCAAAATAAATAAAGTTTTCTATTCCTTTGGAGCTTTTTTAAGAAATATTAAATATACTTACCCAACAAACCAAGAAACGATACAGTATCATTTATGATATCATAATTTTAAAATTATATGATAAAATATCGAAATTATATTTTCCTTAGAAAAAAACTTCAAACATTTTCAGGAAAATTAAATTAAATTGAAAATTTTTGTATCAAAAAAATATTTTATGTTATGTTTTATATGCGAATTGAATTTTTACAGCTAAAATTAGTGTAATTGCAAAAAATTAACGCGTATAAGATGAAGAAACCAATATCAGCCCGGATTTAAAGGGGGACTTGTATTCGGATTGCAAAAGTTTCGTATTACATGCAAAATGATTTGGAGCTGTATGAACATTGGTTTATTATGGCTATTTTATTAATTTTTGAAAACATATTTATAATATTATATATTGATCCAATCTTAGCATATATTTGTGTATATATTTTGCAATATATTGCTAAACTATCGCGCTGCTTAAATTTAATGATATCATTACTAATATCGTTATTTTCAAAAATTATGATATCATTTTCGAGTGTACCTTTTAGAAAGCAACCTATATCATTTTAGAATTATAAATGATATCATTCTCGGGCTTCTATATCACCGAAATGATATCGTAATGATATCATTACGATATCATTTGGTTTGTTGGGTATATAGGAAATTTTTAAATTTTAGATTTTTTTTTTTAATTTCTTTTTTAAAAATTGTTTAAATTATAGTTTTATAATTTGTATTCAGTTTTCAATTGCTAATATGTAAAGTATAAAGTTTTTCAACTAAGATTTAATTTTTTCGAAAATTTCCCTAAAAAAGGATATAACCCCAACTTTTTCAAATGAAGGAATTTTTAATTTATTTACATAACATATTACAAAGGATGCAAATGCCCAAATTGTAATGTAAAAAATTTGGTCCTTTAAACAAAATTTTGCAAAAAAAAAAAAAAAAAAATAATAAAAAAATTAAATATATAAAAAAAAATATTTGTATAAATTTTTTTAATTTTTACATAATATATGAAAAAATATATTTAAATCAAACAATGTTTTTTATTTATTTTTTTATTTTTTTGGTAATAAATTTTGGATTTTTTGTTTTTAAATTTTAAATGTATTTTCTTTGGAATTTTCTATTGCTAGTATGTTAAAAATTATCTAATGATTTATGATTAAAATTTTTTTTAAAATTTTTAAATTTTTCAAATAAAGGATATAAGGACAACTTTTTTAAATAAAGAAATATTTAAATTATTTTTATAAAATGTTATAAAAGATGAAAATGTACAAATTGTAAAGTAAACAAATTATTACATTTAAAAGAAAAACTTAAAAAAAGTGGAATTCATAAAAAAAAAAATATTATTTTTTTTTTTTTAATTATACTTTTTACGTAATATAAAAATATATAAATATAAATAAGTTTTAAAAGAGTTTTAAAAATTTGTAAACTATTATTTTAATATATTTTTTTTTTTATTTTTTTTTAAATTTTTTTATTTTTTAATTTTTTTATTATTATTTTTATGTAGTTTTCCATTACTGGAATGTTAAGAATCAATTTATTGATTTGTGATTAATTTTTTTCGAAAATTTACATTTTTTTTTTTAAAAAAAGATATAAGGACAACTTTTTTAAATAAAGGAATTTTAAATTTATTTATATAACATTTTATAAAGAAAAATTTAATATATTTTTTTTTATTTTTATTTTTCATTGAATTTATGCATAACAATTTTATAATTATAAATTTTTCACTTTAATTTTTAATTTATTCCTCTATTAAATAAATCTTGTTCTTTTTTTGTATAGACTTGCTGACATTTATTTTTTCATATTTTTTTATTTTTTTTATAGCCATTAATTTTGCAAATGCCTTTGTGTTACCATAAAAGAATAAAAACTTCTAATTAAATCTCATTTTTAAACTGATTTTACTCTTATACTTATACACATTAAAAAAATATATGCAAATCGAAAAATTTACTCCTCTTTTTATTATTATTCCTCTTTTTTTTTGCAGCCAACAGTTTAATAGGGATTTTAAATTGATTACCTCTGCCACGTTAAGTACTCAATCACTTTTGAAATCAACGTAGCACACATACCACTCATACAAATACAAATAAATCTGTAGAGGAAAATGTATAAGTATATGCAATAATAAATGAATGAGTGTGTGTGTGTATGTGTTTGAGGTATGTACTTTGTAAGGTCCTTAAAAATGTCACAGACCTATAAAATACTTGAAACTTAAGCAGCTACACTCAAACAAATACAATCATCACAAGCTCACACACACATAGACATACACCTATACACTAAAAAATATCAACACCCTACTACTGATTTCTTTTTACTGTTCTACCCACAAAAACCATACAATACTTTAAGTTAAAAATGAAAAAAAAAAGAAAAAAATAAATTTTAAAAAATTATTTTTCCTTTTTTTTTAAATACCCACGAAATGAATGTGCATTCAAATCAAGTCAAACGTTAAAACGATGACTTTTGCATACAAGATGTATTGGTAGTAATATTACATTTAGGGAGTAAAATCAGACGGCTATAAAGGAAATACACAAAAATAGAGAATGAGAATGAGGAAGATTCCATATCTAAAAGAGAGTGTGTCAATATTAAAAAAAAGAAAAAATAGTGGTAAATGTTTTATTTGCTAAAAAGAAAAAAAAGAAAAATAATTTGCAAATGGAAATGGTAAAATGAAAATAAATAGTCGTTGTACAATCCAACCATTAAGTTGAAAAATTTTTAAGGCAGCAAAAAAATGAAACCAGAACTTAAATAAAAAACCTATAAGAAATATACAAAAAATCTCATACTTAAACTACAACTGAACACAAAAATTTTTTATAAAAAAAATTTATAAAAAAATATAAAGAATAAACTGAAAATCTACATACAGGCTAGCAGCACTTAAACGAACTTAAAAGTGTATTAAAAAAGCAGTGACTGTAAAAATCTAGAGTAGGAGTAAAATAAATTCATGTTAGTCTTTTACTTAAATATTTCAGAGTGAAAAAAATAATAATAAAAATGATGCTGCTGCTTCAACTGTAAGAGGTGTTCGTTCATCTTTAATACCCTAAAAGTTAGAGTTTGTTTGGCTGAAAGTTTACAAATAGGCAAAACATTTACATTTTTTTTTTTTTTTTTTTGTATATATGTTTTGGGTGACAAATATGTAAAGTATTCTGCATTTTTTTCTTCTACTTGCTTTTTGCTTTATTGTTGATTTTTTATGGTTTTTAGCTTGATTTAATTCATATGGTAAGAGTTTTCTTTTTTTGGGGATTTTTTTTGTTATAAAAAGCAAATAGTACAGGAGAAAGAGAAGAGAAGGAAAAAACATACCATTAAACGAATTAATGTTTACTTTACACTTAAAACATTCATAGTGCATTTATTCAATTCTGTTTTTTATTTTTTTTTTGGAAGGCGAATGGCTGTGTTCCTGTTTTTTTCTTTTTTTTTTTTTTTTGGTAGAGAATATACCAATAGTTTTCGAAAGGTAGAATATTGATAAGTGAATAGTTTTTTTCGGCTTAAAAAAATTGCTATATTTTAAGTAATTTTAAATAAATGTTTAAACTAATTTTTCATATCTAAATAAAGGAAAAGAGAAAAACTTTTTTGTTTTTTAGTGGAATAAAATAATATTTTAAGGTTATGTTGCTAACACTATAACACGACTTGTAGTGAACAAAGAATATCCTTGAGGATTTTTTAATATAATATTTCTCTAGTTTCTTTTTTATACCCACCATCAAAAAGATGGGGGGTATATTGATTTTATCATTCCGTATGTAACATGTCAAAGGAATCATTTAAGACCCCATAAAGTATATATTTTCTGGGTCCTGGTACGATTCTGAGTCGATCTAGCTATGTCCGTCGGTCCGTCTGTCTGTGAAAGCAGGCCTCGAACGGGACAACGTAGGGGGACGAAATTTGGCACAAATATTTATCTTATATAAGGTTTGTTTGGTTTTAAAAATGGGTAAAATCGGTTTATAAACAAATAAGTTATGGGCTAAAAATTAGAAACACAGGGTGTCCGCTTTAGCTTCATCCGCTGATATCTCTTTAACGAAAGCATGTACGACAACGAAATTTTGTACAGATAGTTCGGTGGTCGATGTAAACCTGGAAACCAAAAATGGGCGTGGTCCGCCCACCTCTCATATAAGGTGAAACTTCAAGAAATTGTGTTCAAATAGTTCAAGGACCTAAAAAGTTGATGGTGGGTATATAGATTCGGCCGAGCTGAATATAACATTTGCGCTTGTTATTATTAAAGTCGAAAACTTTTTTAGTTTTCAATCCGAATTTTAAAATATTTTAGTTTATTTTACAAATACACAATTTTTTTTTTTTTTGTAAAAAATATCTTTTGAATTCAGATAAAAGTTAAAAATAATTATTTTAAAGCTTTTTTCAAATTTTTTATCGAAAAATTTCTTTGCCGAAAAAAGGATATGAGAAAAACTTTTTTGTTTTAACAGAGATTTCAATAAAATTCAAAGGCAACAAAGATCTTTTCAGCATACAAGTTGTGACCAGAAAAGAAATCAATTTCTTGCACAATGAAGCATTAAAAGTTATGGTTAATTTTTTAAATTTTGTTAAGTTAAATTAGAGAATCCTTTTTAACATATAAATTCAAATATTTATTATTACGGGTTTATTAAATTTTGATAAACCATAAAATTGTATATTAAACCGAAAAAAAAGATATTTGAAAAGCTGTTTTATTTTAAAGGGAATTTGAATGAAATTTAATTTAAACATAGATGTCTTCAGCATACAAGTTGTAGCCAGGAAAGGAGTGTAATTCTAAGGTATAAAGAGTGAGAAATGATGCTCAAGAATATTGTTCATAACTTCGTCTTTTTTTATTTTTTGAAATCGAAGAATACAGAAATTCTAAGAAAATACGGAGGACATTTTAACACATAAATTATATTTCTCATAAAAATAATCTTCACACTATCTGATGAATAAAAATAAAGCTCCCTTAATATAAATATAAATTAAATATCTTAGTTTCCTATACTATAGACTAGACTTTTGCGAGGACTATAGACAGTATATGAAAAATTTATTATTATTTTTTCATACTTTCTATTCAATGAAAAGAGTCAAAAATATATCCAGAATAATTTTTTATAACTTGAAAATTATTTTGTTTTATTTTTCTTTTTCAAAAACATTTTAATGTTTTTTTTTTTTTTTTTTTTTTTTTTTTTGGAGCAATAAAGTTCTGACATAAAAAAAGTTAAGGAGTAGTAGTTTTTAGCCAAAACTATTATATGGTCTAACACCTTTATTAGTTTGCTACCACATTTTTGAAAAAAAAAAAACCCAATCCTAAAACACATAACACAAAAAAGAGAAACCATCAACTCCCATAAAACATAACAAATGACTGTTTCTAAAAACTAAGCAAACTAACTTTTCGACTAAAACATTAAACATTATGAAACCCTTTTTTTCTCTTTGTATTTTATGTTGGTTTGTTCAAAAAATGCCATACATTTGTGAAATGTTACGACAGCAACTTGACTGTGGAAAGACATAGAAAAAAGAAAAGAATATGACAAATGGCAGTCAATCATGCTAAGCTGTTATAGTGGTTGCATACCTGTAATCGTAATGAAATTAAGCCAATAAAAAGCTAAAAACCAACCACTCAAATAAAGAGAGAAAAAAACGGCATAAAAACAAACTAAAAAACGGACAATTTTGTAATGAATGTTTTAGAAAAGATAAAATAATCCTTTAGAAAAAAAAAAAAAAAATAAACTAAATAATAAATCATATTTAAAGCAGTGGGAAAAAATGTTTAGATACATGTTTATACAAAAAAATACTAAAATTTCTATATATAATAAAGAACGTATTTTTATTAATAATTAATAAAAGTTTTTATTTTATTATTTTTCGTTTTTTGTTATCTAATTTGGCACAAAACAAAGTCCTGAAATGAATGCAAGACAACAAAGTTTAAACATAAAAATATTTTCTTTAAGATATTAGATTTTTTTTTTTTTTGCCATAAATTGATAAGCAGTTATTTTTTTAAAACAAAAACAAACAAACAAAAAAATACCATAAAGCTTATAATATAAGGATTACGTTTTGTTTTGTTGCAATCTAGAAAACAAAACTTTTCAAAATGGTCATAAGATAATAAACAATAGAATTGTTGAAACTCAAAATGGAGAAAAAAAAAAAAAAAAAAAAAAAAAAATACTAAGATTTTTATTACAAAAAGCTCTTTTGTTATTCTAGAAGAGCTGCACAAAATAACAATAACAATGTTAAAAGTAGTAATGATATTGAAAAGTAAAGAAATAAATAAAATTAAAAAAGTTTTCTTATATATGAAAGCTTAGCGAAAAAAAAAAAAACAAACTAGAAAACACCTTTTTCTAATATAAAAAAGAACAATAAGAAAAATATATTAATAAAAAAATAAATAAATAAAATCAGAACACTATATTTTCCTTTTATAACACTTTTTAATACGTGGCATATAATAAATATATAAAAGCAAATTGAAAAAGTTTAAATTATTACTAATGGAAGTTTCACATTAAATATGTGATTTACAAATAAATTTTTATAAAATATTTTTAACAATATTTCCAAAATTCCGTTTCTATAGAATATTTAGCTGATATTTCTAAGGCTTACATTAAAAAATTTTGTGAAATTAAAAAAAGGATATATGGAAAAGTCTTAAAAAAATTAACGAATTTCTATGAATTTTGGTATAGCGATAGCTTGTAGCATTTAACAAATTGTGAGCTATAAAAAAATAATTAAAAATAATTTTTTCTAATTTTTTTTTTCAACTTAGAAATTTTTAAAATGAAAAATGTTTAATAAAAATATTTTTATTTGTTACTAGGGACGCAATGAAATTGAAATTCGTATAAATTTCAAACATTTTGTTAAATTTCGAAAAAAGGATATATGGATAAGTCCTTCAAAAATTTTTGGATTTAAACAAATTTTGGCACAGTGATAGCTCACATCATTTGACAAATTGTAAGCTATTAAAATTCTTTAAAATTATTTTTATTGTAATTTATTCCACTTGAAAAATTGGTCAATACAAAAATTTCGTATAATATATATTTTTTTTATGCTGCTGGAAACACAATGAAATTGAAATTCATATAAATTTCAAAAATTTTTTTGAATTTCAAAAAAAGGATATATGGAGTACTTAAAAAGTTGTCGGATTTAAACAAATTTCGGTGTAGTGATAGCTTATAGCATTTAACAAAATGTGAGATATAAAAAAATTTTAAAATTACTTTTATTATAATCTTTTCAACTCGAAAATTTATTCAATAAAAAAATTTTGTATAAAATATATTTCCTTCTGCCGCTAAAAATTTTTTTTTGGAATTTCAAAAAAGCAATTATGAAGAAGTCTTTAAAATATTTTCCGTTTTAAACAAATTTTGTTATAGTGCTAGCTTATATCATTTGACAAATTGTGAGCTATAAAAATTTGTTAAATAACTTTTTTTGTATTTTTTTTCAACTCGAAACATTTTTTAGATAAAAAAATTTTAGTAAAATTTATTTTCTTTTGTTAGTAAATACACAATGAAATTGAAATACATATAAATTAATTTTTTTTTTTTGGGAATTTCAAAAAAAGGATATATGGAGAAGTCCCTAAAAAATCGTCGAATTTAAAAAAATTTTGGTATAGTGATAGCTTATAGCATTTAACAAGTTGTTAGGTATAAAAATTTGCCATAATGACTTTTATTGTATCTTTTTTAAATCAAAAAAATTTTCAATATAAAAATTTTGAATAAAATACCATTTCTTTTGTTACTAAATGTGTAATGAAATTGACTTTTACATAAATTTTAAAAATTTTGCGAAATTTCAAAAAAAGGATATATGGAAGAGTTATTAAAAAAATCGTCGGATTTAAAAAAATTTTGGTATAGTGATAGCTTGTAGCATTTAACAAGTTGTGAGCTATAAACATTTGTTATAATAACTTTTATTGTAATTTTTTGAACTCGAAAATTTTTCAATAAAAACATTTTTAATGAAATATTTTTTCTTCTGTTAGTAAATACATAATGAAATTGAAATTCATATAAATTTTAACCATTTTGTAAAATTTAGGAAAAGGATATAAAGAGAAATTTTTTCAAAGTAGTCATATATTAATAATTTTTGGTGTAGTAATACCTTTCAATACTTAACAAGTTGTGAGCTATAAAAAAGTTTTTGTATTTTTTTTTTTTTTCAAGAGAAAATATTTAAATAAAAAATAAAAATAAAATTACGAAAAGCTTTTGGATTTGTTGTTGAAAACATAACAAAATTAAATTTCTTATGAATTTAAAAATTTTTTGTGATTTTTTTTATATGGATATAAAACAAAACTATATTTAAAAAGAAAGTCCTGTCCTTCCATATAGAAACAATTTAATCCTTAATTGCATTTTATTAAATTTATAACAAAAGTTAAAAGTTCCTCTTTCCACATTAATAATATTTAAGCTAATTTTAATACAAAAAAGAAAAAACTAAAGAAACACTAAACCCGCTGTTAAAAGTTTTGTATAAAACTTTAAACCAAGCAAACATGCCTTTACTTTAATCAAACACCCTATGTTAAAACAATTTTGCATATGAGTATTTCTCCACTCAACCAGCTCATATAACAATGCATATGTATATGTATGTTTGTATGTATTGTGCTTATGTTAAAGTATTTAAACGCAGATGTTGCTAAAATGTTTTAACTTTTTTTCTTGTTTTTGTTTAATTTTTGTGTAAATGTATATAGGTATAAGAACAAGTTTGTTTTTTTTACTTTTGTTTTGTTGAAAGTTTGTTGCCAAAGTAATCCATCAAAATTGCACCTACTCACACGTAGACAATGCAGAAAAATAACAATACAATACGAGTACATACAAACATATAATGTTACTAACTATAAATTTCCTTACAATGTTAACAGCTTTTTGCTATAGTAAAAAGTATAGGATGGAGAGTATGTAGTAGTATAAACGTATATGAAACAAATAACAATAACAACATGTTAATTCAGGCTAAATTGAATTTAATTCATATAGTGTTGCCGAGTTTAACAAAAAAAAAAAAAAAAAAAAAAATAAAAAATTGTTAATAAAATTTATGTTTTAAACAAGTTTGTATTGTATTGAATTTAAATACTCCCTAGGCTCGTTTATATACACACATTTATTTATTTATTTATGTATGTGTATCTATTTTGTCGTATGTCTGTCTATAATGAACAATTTATGGTTGTAAATAACCTTTGTTTTGTTTATGGCTGATGCTGCGCCTAAATGTATGTAGGCTTTTATATAAATATATTTAAAACAATACATTTTAATTTTTGCTTTATTAAATGTAGAAAAATTGTATGTGTATTAAACAAATGTTTAATAGCTTTAATAAGTAAAATAGAATTTTTTGTTAATTATTTTGTTTTGTATTGGGAGAAAAAATATTAAATAAATGCACTTAATTGAAACACTTTATGATATATTTATTAGCATAAAAACGCAACAAAATAATTAAAATTGTTAAAGCAATAAATATGCATTTAGTTTTGCAGATAAATTACTTAAATTTTTATGCCAAATTAAATTGGCAATAATTTTAAAAATTTTGTATAATTTAAAAAAAGGATATATGCAAAAGTCCTAGAAAATTAAAAGATTTTTATTGATTTCTTATTTAAGTGATAGCTTATAACATTCCACAAATTGTGAGAAATAAAAATGAACAAGAATTGTTTTTGTTGTAATTTTTTTAACTCAGAAATTTTTTAAAATTAAAAATTTCGTCTGAAGAATGTTTAATTATGTTGTTGAATACTCTATTAAATTAAATTCCATGCAAATTTTAACAATTTCAATTTAATGCTTACAGCTTACAAATATTGAGTTATAAATATTTTTTAAAATTATTTTCGTTACAATTTTTTAAACTTAAAAATTTTTAAATTCTAAAATTTGTGTAAGAAAATGTTTTTATTTGTTATTGAATACACAAATAAATTAAATTTCATAAAAATTTAAACAATTTAATGCATTTAAAAAAAAAAGGATATATGGAGAAGTTCTGCAAAAGTTTTTGGATATCAATGAAATTTGGTGTAATGCTAGGTAATAACATTAAACAAATTGTAAGTGATAAAAATTGTGCAAATTATTTTTGCTGTAAATTTTTTCATCTAAAAAAAATTTAAAAATAATATATATATATATATATATATATATATATATATATATATATATATATATATATATATATATATATATATATTTTTTTTTTTTATAAAATACATTTCATAGCTGTTCATTGTGAATATTTTCAATCAAAATATTTGTTAAAAATAAATTATTTTAATATTTTATTTATATTTTTAGAAATAAATTTCTTTAAAATTATTTTATACTCTTTGTAATATGATTTTCAGTTACTTGAAATTAATTTGAATAAAAATTATTTAAATATTATTCCATTTGTTAACAAGTTAGATAAAATAAAATTTCCACAAAAGTATTCAAATATGAATTTATAAAATATAAATCAAATTCCTAAGTCTTTAACTAATTTTAAAATATATTTTATTTCTTTAGTTTGAATACAATTGTTCTTTATTTTATTTTCCATTTTAAAAATAAAATAATATCTGTTTTAAAACATTCAATTTTTTTTATTCATAGAAAACTTTTGAATATTTTTATTCAACATGAATTTGTTTGAATAGTTTTAAATTTACTTTGAAAAAGAAAAATAAGTAAAATATTTTTTTATACTTGAATATTTGAAAAAATTTTATAATTTTTTGTTATTCAAGCCTTTTGAGGCTGAATATTTTTATTTTTGGAGTTTTTGTTGAATAAAATAATAAAAATATTTATTTTAAATGTTTCTATTTGAATATAAAGTTTTTGAATAAAAATCAGAAAGATTTGTTGAACTTTTTTTATTTAAATAAAATACATATGAATATTATTAAACTTTAAAATAATCAAATAAAAAACTTTTGATTATCTTCTTATAAAAATATATTTGTTTTTCTTTTGGTTAAATAAAATATTTTAATTTTTAATTTATTTTGTTCAATCAGATACAAATTTATAATAAATTCAATCGTTTTAGTATAAATAAAAATCTTTAATATTTTTATTCAAAAGATAATAGATTGATTAACAAATATTTTTAATTGGAAATAAGAAATAGAAATGAAATAAAAAGTATTTTTATTTTTTATTTCATTCATAAGTTACAGCTATGATACATTTTATTTGCCATTATTTGAACAATTTTGGGAAATTTTAGTAAAAGGATATATGAACAAGTCTTTAAAAAATTACCAGATTTTAATAATTTTTGGTGTTGTGTTAGCTTATAACATTTAACAATTTGTGAGCAAGAAAAATATGTGATAAATGTTGTTGTTACAGTTTTTTGAAATAATTGTTTTTTTAAATAAATAATTTTGAATGAAAAATGTTTTCATTAGCTATTGTCTATAAAAAAATAGGGAGAAGTTTTTGCACAATGATGGGATTTTAATAATATTTAGTTTAGTGATAGTTTATAAAGTTTAACAACTTGTGAGCTATGCAAAATTTTTAAAATAGCTTTTGTTGTAGTTTTTTTTTTTTTTTCATTAGAAATTTTTTTAAATAAAGTTATTTGAGTCAAAAATATGTTAATTCTTTTTTAAATACCCAATGTAAGGGAATTTCACATAAATTTTAAAATTTTTGTGAATTTTTAAAAAAGGATATATGAAAAAGTCCTAGAAAATTACTCAGATTTTAATAATTTTTGGTAGATTGATAGTTTATAAGGAGTTTTAAATTGTAAGCTGTAAAAAATGTTCAATTCCCTATGTTATTATTTTTTTGCAACTCAAAAATGGTTTAAAATTAATAATTTTGGGTGACAAATTTGTTGCTGAGTTTTTAAATTTAAATTCATATAAAATTTGCAAAGTTAGGAGAAAAGGATATAAGGAGAAGTCTTTGAAAAATGAAATGATTTTAATGATTCTTGGTACAGTAATAGTTTACAAGGTTTAACAAATTGTGAGCAACAAAAATTTTCTTAACTATGTATTTGTTTTTGTTGTAATTTTTGTTAACACAAACTAATTTTAAAACTTAATTTTTTAATAATACAAAATTTTTTTTTTTTTTTTTTTTGTTAAAATAACAGTTAGATAGAATTTGATTTAAATTTTAAGATTTTCTAAAAAAAGGATATTCGAACAAGTTTTTTTATATTAGCCAGAATAATGTGATATTTGGTGACACGATAGCTTATGAAACAACACAAGTTGTATAAGCTTTAAAATGTAACTAAATATTCTTGTTATAATTTTCATTCTTTTAAAAATTAAATAATAAAAGTTTTATTTCTTAAGAAATTTTGAAATATTTTTTTTATATTATTTTCAATTGTCCTTGCTTGCAAATTATTAAATTACATTTTAATTTGTTTAAACAATTTTCTTATTATAAATTAAATCTTATGCTTCGCTAAAGTCCTTTGCCTTTAATTTATTAAATTTATATATTTATATCTATTAACATATGCATTTCTCACTCTCTCTTCCACTTTAGTTATGTCCTTTATTAGTTAGTAGTGTTAACTATAGTCGTTATTGTTCATTTATTTATTATAAATATGTATGTATATTTTGTTTATAAATTAAACAATACCATTTAGTGTTCAGTCAGAAGTTTTTGTATCGTATGTTTTACTACTTCAGCTATTGTTGTTATTTAAAGTCTGTTGATTTCATAATAAATAAAACAATATCTTTTTTTATATTCATAAGCTCACACATATACACTTACAAATACATATGTGAAAAAGAGAATTGTTTGTGTGTATGTTTAAACAATGTATGCAACATTTAAATTAAGATAAATCAACGCAAAATTTATGGTTTTAATACATATAAACAGAGACAGATTTGTATGTATATATGTATATAAAAACATATACAATTAGTCTTTTATATTAAGTATGTTTATGTATGTGTATTTAATGTGTGTTTTAAATATATACACACATATATAGAGACTCTTGAACCTAGCGAGAAATTTGATTAGAAATTAAAGTTTATTAGCTTGTTGTTAACATTACCAAAAAAAAAAAAAAATCACTTTTGTCGGCCTTACTAGGTATCAATGATATAAGCACTTTTTGGTAATAGAAATGGGAATTTTGATTTGTCAGTGATTTAAATAATTAAGCTTGAAAATAAATTTTAAAATAACAAAGAAAATTAATTACAAGTTTTTAACTGTAAACCAAAGCCTTTTTTAAATTTATTACTTTCCCAACAACTTCTTGGTATTACTTTAAAAGCATTTCCTTTAATTTCTTTACTTTTTAAGCTTTAATTTCGTTGGGTTATTTTAAACCTTTCCTTTTTCGAGCGTATTTATTTATAAATTGTTTCTATATGCATATGTATGCGTATGATGATGATTATTATTATTTTGGAGTTTGTTATAAGGTTATTGTATTTAATGTTTTAACAGTTTTTTTTTTTTATTTTATTTTCTGAACACACAACAGAAAACAATTTAGTAAATTGCAATTAAGTGACATTTTTGCTTGACTGCCCCGCTTGGGCGCCATGGTAATAAATTTTAAATTGTGGTTTTTATATTGCACGAAAAAGATACAAACAAAATAGCTTGAGTGAGCAGGTGAGTGTGAGAGAGCGAGAGAAAAAGAGAAGGCTATAATCAAAGCATATAAAATGGAGATATTTTAAAATTTAATTAGTTGAAAAATTACTAAAATTAAATTGGATGTAGAAAAAAAAAAAGAGGTAGACATAAATTATTAAAATATAAACATTTGTTTCATAGGAAAATACATATAATGGTAGTTATTTAAATTTGAAAGAAAATAATGGCAAATGAAGGTGAAAGCCTAAATGTAGACTATAGATTTTGAAGGTTTAATTAATGATAATTAAATAATTTAAGAGTTATTTAGATTGACAAAGAATTTTAAATTTAAATACAACATTGAAATCAGATTAATTAAGAAAAAAAGGATATATGAACAAAATTTTTATTTAGGAATATAGAGTTATGCGATTTTATCTAAATTAAGTTTTTGTCAAACCTACAATTAAAATACAACTTTCTCATTTTGCATAAAAGTAATTTATTAAAAGACAATTCTCTTAAATTACTATAATTTGATCTTTTACACACTCTAATGTCCATATTTTTGAAATTTTTGGCTTATTTCGAAAAAAGGATATATGGAGAAATCCTTTAAAAATGTTTGGATTTTAATCAAATTTTGTGAGATCATAGTTTTTAAGATGATACAAGTTGTGGTGTTATAAAAAATATTTAACTGGCATAAGTTCTAATTTTTTAACTGATGAAATCTTGAAAATAATTTTAAAAATACATCTCCTTATATAAAAAGAAAATTCTTTTGTTTTTGATGAAATTTTTTAAATTTTCGAAAAAATTATAAAAAGGATACATGACAAACTTTCTCAGTATTAAGCTGAAAGGAAATATATTCCCATAGAATGATAGTTTAATAAGAAACACAAGTTGTGGTATAAAATTTTTCCCCAAATAATTTCAATTAATTTTTCTTCAACAGATAAAATTTTGTAAATTTGTTATTATTAAATTTATGAGCAATAAAGACAACAAAAATTTAGTTTTTTCATGTAAACTTTTTAATTTTTGAAAAAATTATAAAAAGGATACATGGCAAGCTTCTTTAATAATAAGCGGAATGAAAAGATATTTTGCAGGATGATAGTTTAAGATGAAATACAAGTTGTAATGAAAGAAAAGATGACTTCAATTGCATTTTTTATTTTTATTTCTTAACAAAAAAATTTCTGTAAATTAATTTTTATTAAAATATTTCGAATATATACAACAAATATTTTGTTTTTTCTTGTAAATTTGATTATCTTTTTAAAATTTGAGAATAAGGATATATGAAAAACTTTCTTATTATTAAGTGGAATGAAGAGATATTTGATAGGATAATAGTTCAAGGGGAACTATAAGTTGTGGTATAGGAAAATTTTTTTCAAATGAATCTTATTGAATTTTTTCAACATAAACATTTTTGGAAATAAATTTTAGTTAAAAGTTTTTTCATATAGACCACAAATAGTTTTTTTGTTTTCTTGTAAATTTTATTATTTTTTAAAAATTTTGGAAAGAAAAAAATATATGAAAAACTTCCTCTATATCAGGAGGAGTGAAGAGATATTTAGTAGAATGATAGTTCAAGAGAAACTACAAGTTGTGGTATAAGAAAATTTGACTAAATGATTCTTATTGAATTTTTTCAACAGAAAAAAATTTGGAAGTATTTTTTCGTAAATACAACAAATATTTTGTTTTTTCTTGTAAATTTTATTATTTTTAAAAATTTTGGATAAAGGATATATGCAAAACTTCCTCAATATCAAACGGAATGAAGAAATATTTGATAGAATGATAGTTCAAGAGGAACTACAAGTTGTGGTATAGAAATTTTTTCAAATGATTGTTATTGTATATTTTTTAACAGCAAATAATTTTGGAAATAATTTTCTCATAAAGTTTCTTCATATAAACAACAAATATTTAGTTTTTTCTTGTAAATTTTATTATTTTTTAAAAATTTTGGAAAAAGGATATATGAAAAATTTCCTCAATATTAGGAGGAATGAATAAATATTTAGTAAAATGATAGTTCAAGAGAAACTACAAGTTGTGGTATGGGAAAATTCTTCGAAGTGATTGTTATAGTATTCTTTTGAACGGAAAAAATTGGTAAATTAATTGTTATTAAAATTTTCTGTTTTTTACAAGAAATATTTAATTTTTTCATTAAAATTTTATTATTATTTTAAATATTAGAAAAAGGATATATAGCAAACTTCCTCAATATAAGTTGGAATGAATAGATATTGGGTTGCATTATACTTTAAGAAGAACTATAAGTTGTGGTATAAGACTATTTTACCAAAAATAGTTTGGAAGTTTTTTATCGAAAAAATTTAAAAAGGATTTAAAAAAAACTTTCTAAATACTTAAACGAAAATAAAATATTTGGTAGAGTGATGAATTAACAAGAAATATGAATTTCTGTATAAGAAAATATGACCTAGTGTATTATTATTATTATTATTATTATTATTATTATTATTATTATTATTTTTTGATAAAAAACATTTAGAAATTTATTTTTAAATTAAATATTGTTATACATAGGCAAAAATGTTAAATATTTTGCTTTTAAAGAAATTTTTAAATTTCTGTTAAAAATTATATAGAAAAAGGACATATGCCAAAGTCTTTTTATAATGAGCAGATTAAAATGAAAGCCGGTAGGAGGATAGCTTTCCTTAAAATATAAATTGTGGCTTATAAGCGGTTGCCCTAGTTGTTAAGTTTGATTTTTAATAATTTTTAAAAATGGAAATAATTATTTTTTTATAAAAATACTTAATAATTTTATAGAATTATTTATTTTTCAACTTTTGCTTAATTTTTAGGTGTTTTATTAAGATTTTTTCCGTATTTTAAACTCTTTTTATTTTGTTTATCTTTTATATAAAACTTTTTTGCTTAACTTTCCTATTTTTTTTCTTAACTTATTTTTATGACAATATATAAATATTTTACATTCTTTTGTTATGTTTTACTTCCTTGTTACATTCATTAATAAGTTCAAAAGCAACATACTCAATGAGCAGCAAAAAAAGTAAAGAAAACTTAAACACAACAAGAAAAAAAATTTGAATTTACGCAGCTAAAAAAATATATGCTCCCTAGTGCATAATTTTCTGCTATTTTTTCTTGCAAAAAAAAAAAAAAAAAGACAATTATATTATGATATCCTTATACTAAAGCAATAACTTGCCTTATAAAACTACCAAAAGTTTTATTTTATTTTCGTTTCACATTTTCCTTTTATTTTGTTATTCTTTTTTTTGCAATTTTTTTCCTTTTTTTTTGCAACAAATTTATGATTATCGCTTTTTGGTAAGCAGAAAAAATGGAAAGAAAAAAAATTTTGTAGGTTGAGATATTGTAATTTTATTATACAACTCCTTAGAGCCTTACAAAGAAGAAAAAAATAAACTTACGGTCAAGCTATTAAAAGGACAAAGTTTTTCAATGAAATTATATTTACAACTTTTACTCACACACACAAAAATTGCTTTAAATAAGCAGGGAAGCAGTAAGTAACGCGTGCTTAATTTTCATAATAATAAAAAAGCCTGAGTGAGTAAAGAGAGAGAGAGAGAGAGAGAGAGAGAGAAAGAAAAAAATTCAAACCGGTTAATAGCACAATGGTGGGTTATATATGCTTTTATTTTAAGCAAGGATATCCGTTTTAATTTTTATGCTTTGTCAGCCGCTCTTAACTTATAGAGGAGAGAAATAATGCATTAAAAATAGTCGAAGAAATAAAGTAAAACAATAGCCCAAGTATGTAGAGTACCTTTAATAAACAAAAGGATATATGTGAATGGCTAAGGAAATGAATAAAAATGAATGAAATTATCATATAAAGGCAAATAAAACAATAAAATCTGTGGAAAAAAAGAAAGAAAGAGGAAAATAGTTAATAATTTTTCTTTTTAATGACAATAAATAAGAGATTTTAAAAAAACTTTAAACAGAAACAAAAGATTTAAAAGACAGAATTGTAAAATGTTTAAAATAATTGTCTATTTTTTTAACAAAACTATTATAATTTTAAAGAATTATTATTGTGACTATTATTTTAGGTGTCAAAAATATTATTTTAGGTGTCAAAAAATGCAATTTTAAGAAATTTTCATGTAAAAAAGTATTTTCTTCTTAAAATTGAAAAAAGGATATAAGAAAAACTTTTTTATTTGAGGCATAAAAGTCTTGAAATTTTGGGTGGTGATAAATCTTCTCATACGACAAATTGTAGGCTATTTAAAATTTGATTATCTTAAAGAAAACTCTTAGAAAATTCTTTTGAAATTTTAAAGAAAATATTTTTGGAAAAATTTTATGATTATTTGGAACTAAAATTGCTCAAATAACCATTTTGTAAATTTTAATTGTTTAAAATTTTACATTTTGAAAACTTCAAAATAAAGGATATAGGAAAAAGTTCTTAAATAAAGCTAGCAGACAGCTGAAATTTGGTGTGATAATAGTTAACATGATGATACAAATAGTGGCCGCTTTAAAAAACCTTTTCTTCAAGAAAATCCTTAGAAAAATTTTTACAAAAATGTAAAAAAAATATTTTTAAGAAAAAATTGTAAAGGCTTAAAATTGCTTTATATAAACTTTAGTTAAATAAAATAACTTAAAAATAATTATTTTTAAAATTTCAAAATAAAGGATATATGAAAATGTTTTAAAATAAAAGTAGTAGAAAGCTGAAATTTAGTGTGATAATAGTCAAGCAAATAAAACAAATTGTGAGCACTTTAAAAGAAGGTTTTTCTTTAAGAAAAAAATTTTTGAATATTTTAGAAAAAAATTTATTTTATTATTATTTTTTTTTTCGTCAGAAAACATTTTACTAAAAAATTTTTCGTTTTATATCTAAAACAGCTAAGTGTAATTCCTGAAAAACAAATAATTTTATAGAAATCCAAATAAAGGATAAATGAAGAAGTCCTTAAATAATAGCAGCAAAACACTGAAATTTTGTATGGTAATATTTGACATGATAATACAAATTGTTGTTATTTCAAAAAATTTATTTTCTATATAAAAAAGATAAAAAAAAATCTTTAAAATATTTGAAGAAAATAATTTTTTCGAAAAATTTTATATTTTTTAGATCTATAATTGGTTTGCTTACCATTTTGTTAAGTTCAAATCTTGAAAAATATAAATTTTAAAAATTAAAAATAAAGGATATTCGAACAGCTCTTTTAATAACAAAAGCAGAAAGCTGAAATTTTATGGAGTAATAGACAACATAATAACACAAGTTGTAAATGTTAACAAACATTTTTTTCTTCTTTTTTTTTTTTTTTTTTTTTTGACATGAAAACACTTTTCTCAAGAAAATATTTTATTGAAGTTAAAGTTCTACCAAATTGTCTGGCAATTTCATTTCTTAAAATCTTTAACATCATATCTTTAACATAAATATTTGTTGCCTTCTTTTTTTAACAATCAATTTATCTAACACTACTACTTAATAAACTATCACTAGCAGACTTTGACACTTATGCTTTTTCATTTCCTTTCAAGACAAAATCATCAAAAAAAAAAAAAAAAACTGGCCAAACAAAAAAGAAAAAAATGAAATATATATTGCTCAAATATTATCAAACAACAAATTTCTTTTAAAATTCCCCTCTAACTAATAATACAACAAGTCTTACATTTGGCTAAATAACCAAAGAACTTTTACTACAATAAATAAAATGATTGATGGTAGTTTTCTTTTAAAGTAAAAAATAATATTTTCTTTATGAAAATAATACAAAAAAGAAACTGTTTAAAAGGGGTCAGTTACATTTTTTAATAAAAATGTTTTCTTTTTTTTACTTGATATAAAAGCTTTAGTAAATAGTCCAAATAAAATTGTTATAAAAGGGGAGCTGACAAAGTATATTTTTTATATTACTTAAGTTAATTTTGAAAAAAGGGGATTGGTGAAAAGAAAATATTTTTAAACAAATTTGGGTTAAAAAAAGAGAAGAAATATGAAGTTTCATTCGGTTTATGATTATATTTATTTAAGGGTACAGAAAAATCTAAATATATATAAATATATATAGTATATTTTATATGTTCTAAAAAAGGATATATGTAGAACTTTTTTGTTAATAATATTACAAAGCTAAAACTTGCTGCAGTTGTAAAAGATATAATGACACAAATAGTAATGCTTTCAAAATAACTATAACTAGTTTTTAACGTGTAGAAAAATTTTAAATTTAAATTATTTCTCTTTTAATAAACATTACTTAAAATATTATTTTCTGTTTATTGTTCAAATACATGATTTTTAGTTAAACCTTAAACATTTTTTTTTTTGCAACAATATGCAGTTATGTTTATTCAAATGCCTAACTGTGGAAAAAAAAATCCTCTTTTACTTATACAACTTCATATACATGAATGCGTGTTATTTGTATGTGTGCACATACATTTGCATGTATGTGTATATTATCTTTGTATGATAATATACACATACATGCTTTTGTTAAGTAAACAATCTTAACAAAAGCTTAAGCCGCCTTCAATATCAAACGACAACACATCATGTGACATAAACTGATGTTGGACCAAAAGCTGACTGACTAACTTTGGTTGAATGGCTAAATGGGCGGCTGTCGTCTACCCCGTTAGTCGTTCGTTAGGAGGTATTGTATTACAACATAGCTTTAAATGAAAAGTTGAGGCTGCTGTTTTAAATGTTGCTTACTCATGTCGATGTTGATGTTATTACTGTTGTTGTTGTTGCTTGCATGCTTGCTGTTTATGCTGTTGCTGTTGTTGATGTTGTTGCTAAAGCTGATTGTGATTTTGTTGATGTTGACGTCACCACCCACTGAGCTTTATGACAGCTAAAACATTCTTCCATGTTTTCATAAACATGCATAAACATTCGTTCACACATGGATATATTTTTTTTCATGAATGTGTGGGAGTTATGTGACCATTAGAACTGACCATTGTTGTTATTGCTGCTGCTGTTGTTGGCTGCTTTCGTTGTTGTTACATGAAAAACGAGACAAAAGGCTTAAAAGGATGCACGTACAGGTCATGCACTCTTATGAATTCTTGTATATACTAATACATATACAATATTCTTAGAAAAAAAAAAACATCATTCCATTATATATACACTCACAAATTTTAAAGCATAAATGCATATTTATGTATGTATTTGTGTGTGTTAGAAAGTTTATTTTTTTGTTTGTTATTCAAGCATATACAAATGATGTAGTATGTTCTAAACGCATTGTTCCAAATTCTCTCATCCTGTTATGGTCTCTTTACTAAGACTAAGGTTTTCCTATACATTTATATATCTATATATATGTATGTAGATATTTTAGATTTTCTGTTATTATTGCTGTTTTTTTTCCTTCCATTTTTTTGTTAGAAAATAACAACCGTATACAAAAATATTTTTAGTTTTTGCTCTCATTCAAAATATGTCAGAAGCCATTGTTGTTATATGTATATATATTTTTTAAAGCTTACAACGTCAATTGTTTCGAACGGGAGGAGGTATGAGAATGATGATGATGTTGTTATTTGTTTGTTTGTTGACCAGGAGACAGTAGCAGCACTAGGCTATTGTTAGTTTAGTTGCTGTTGATGTGCTTGGGATGAAACATCAAAAAATAACTAAACATTCTAACAAACAAACAAGCAAATAAGCTAACAACAACAATAGCAACAGCATCGGCAACAGCTCAAGCTGAAGCCAAAAGTACCAACAACATTGGCAGCAGCATCAAAAACTACACAAATAACAGACTTATGTATGCGTTAAGCATACAATATTAGTAGTAGCAAACAAATACCCATGTACTCTCTACTCTATTTTACTTACTATATCTATGGAATTTCACACAACTACTAACTATAACTATAGCAACGTTGAAACCTTTTTTTTTTCAATTTAAATAGAAAATAAACTGGGTATGACAGTTTTCTTCTTTTTTTGTTATTGGGGTAAGAAAAAAAGGATTTAAAAATTTAAGATTTTTAAAATCAAATTTTTAAAATTAAAAATTTAAATCAAATTCTGTTTAAATAATATTTTTTAGATAATAATTTATATAAAATTTTATGCTTCTGTAGCTATCGAGAATAAAAATGTTGTATTTAAATTCATTTCATGGTATATTTCACTATCAACAATTGGTTTTAAAGTCTTCAATTTTAGGATTTTAACTTTAAAAATTAAAAAGATAAAAAATAATTAAAATATAAATATTTTTTTTTTGCTTTCTAATGATTAGTAGCGGTAAAACTTGAGTCATTATGTATACTATTTAAATACCATGCTTTAGCCTTCCACTGTTATAAACACAAGAGTTTTACTTATATCCTTTTTTGTTGTAAAATACATTTTTGCATACTAAAACTAAATTTTTGAGAAAATTGTAATTTTTAATAATAAATTGGAAATATTAATTTTTAATACTTTTTTTAATTGAATTTTTTCTCCAAAATTTTTATAATTTTTTTGTCAAATATTTTCATGAAATTTTTGTGCAAAATTTTCATTTTTTTTTTTTGCAAAATTTCTATGAGTTTTTTATTTTTTTTTTATCAAATATTTCTATGAAAGCTTTTATTTGGAGAGCTATAAAGAAATCCTCTTATATCAGAATATTTGAAAGGATTCTGGGTAGTTCAACGCAACATATTACAGGCGCATCTAAAATCTAAAAATCTAAAATCTTATTCGTTCTAATGGACTGGCTATGTCGGCGACTAAGCTCAGGACTATAGGTGCATGGATCTATAAAGGATATGGCCATGTGACCTTTTCTTTACAGAGACTTCTCAGTGTCAACCTCGACTGGTCCGGAATTAGGAGGTTTACTTTGATGGATCCAAATCTGTTGATGGGGTTGGGGTGGTGTATATATTGCCGCATATAGGAAATGCATTTCCTTAAAATTGCCGGATCGCTGCAGTATTCTTCAAGCAGAGATATCGGCCATAAAGAGAGCGGTGAATTGGTTGATGTACTATAAGGTTTACGATGTGGATATACAAATCTGTACAGACAGTCAAGCCGCGATTAAATCGCTGGTACATGAATGCCGGATATCTCTAAACGAGATGGAGAGGCATTCAAACCTGGAGCTAGTCTGGGTTAGGGGTCACTCAAATACCCCGGGTAACCTTATTGTGGACAAACTGGCCAGAAACGGTTCTCTTCTTCGACATGAAGATGCAGATCAACAGTTCGGAGTACTGACAATACTGCAGAACTTATCAAGAATTGCACAAGAGAGATGGAGAAGTGCGTTCACATGTGCAACCTCGAAGCAAATATGGCCAATGGGACCAAAATTTGATCCAAGTGAGCTATCCTTTATTGTTCATACAGCTGCCCATTGATCCTAACCTAACTTTTTCTTTAGTTTTTTGTTTGTCCAAAATTTCTTGAATCAAAATACCCCCCATCAAAAAGATAAGGGGTACATTGATTTTGTCATTCCATGTGTAACATGTCGAAGGAATCATTTAAGACCCCACAAAGTATATATTTTCTGGGTCCTGGTTAGATTCTGAGTCGATCTAGCCATGTCCGTCCGTCGGTCCGTCTGTCTGTCTGTTGAAATCAGGATAGGGATCGAACGGTACAACCAAGGAGGACGAAATTTGACTCAAATATTTATCTTATATAAGGTTTATTTGATATTGAAAATGGGCAAAATCGGTTAATAAACAAAAAAGTAATAAGCTAAATACTAGAAATACAGGGTGTCCGTTTTAGCTTCATTTCATACTTTTCTGCTGATATTTCTTAAACAAAAGTATGTACGACAACGAAATTTTGTACAAGTAGATTGAGGGTCAATATAAACTTGTAAACTAAAAATGGACGTGGTTCGCCCTCTTTAACGCCCACCTTCCATATAAGGTGAAACGCCAACAAAATTTTGTACAAATAGTTCAAGAACCATTGTAAAATCGGAAACAAAAATTGGGCTTGGTGGGCCCACTTTATGATGGTGGGTATATAGATTCGTTCAAGCCGAATATAACATTGTTTTATTTTAAAAATTAGGATTTTTTTTTCAAATGATTTTGAGTTTTTTTTTTTTCAGATAATAATTTTAATTTTTAAATTTTTGGGGTTTAATTGGATTTGACATTCTTTGTATGTTATAGTAGAATATTTGTCCTTGACTTCATAAAGTCTTTTTGAAAATCTAAAACCATCTAGATGTGTCTGTCCGTCATAAAGTCTTCGTGAAAATCTAAAACCATCTAGATGTGTCTGTCCGTCTGTTGAAAGAAGGATACGGCTCAAGTTGGTTCAAATATAAGGACAAAATTTGTCTGTAATTTTCTCTTTGATTAAATTTTTTACTTAGGTAAAGGCCAGTAAATAATTGGAAAAATGTCAATACATTTTATTTTATTTCACAGCTTCCTAATCGATTAAAGCTTGTTGCGTGTTTTAAAAGAAATTTTTTAAATAAAATATGTTTAAATAATTTTTTACTAAAATAATTTAAATTACGTATCTATTTTGTTTTACAAATTTAAATCTGTAGTTCATTTTTTTGATACCTTTAAACCAACATCACTTTTTTCTGGGTTAATTACTTAATACTTTTAATCACATATATAAGCAAAAACGAAAGAATGAAAAAAAAAAAACACTTTAATGTTGTCTCAAAACTTTATAAAAATCTCGTTTAGATAAAAACTTATTTTCATATTTATGTTGTTTCTTCTTTTTGCAAAAATATACTACAAAACACAGTTACTTTGTGTCTCTCAGACACATTTCAAAACGAAAAAAAAAAAAAAAAATCTATATCTCTATCTAATGTTTAAGTACTTACGACAAGAGTTTTGTAAAATAACAACAACAACGACAACAACTCATCATTATTATTATTGTCAAATGACAAATAAAAGTTTAAAGCTTAAACAATCTACAAATCTAATTGTAACCAACAACTGAAATAAACAAAAAAAAAAAACAAAAGTTGTAAGCAAACTTACAGAGGCAAAAAGTATAGCTGTCTGTTTGTATTTTAAAATTATACCCAAAGCCAAGAGAAGAAAAAAATATATATAAACTGACATAAAAAGATCTAAAAGATACAATTATAAGGAGTAAAGTACTTCGTATACAGGTGAAATGCTTCATGAGAAGAAAATTAAAAGAGAAGATAAACAACGAATTTAAAAGACCCTAAAATATAAAACAAATCCATTTATAATAAAAAAATATACAAAAATTGTAATTCAAAACTAGATATATAAAAATAAGGAACAATATTAAGCTGCAACATATTTAAATATTTTTAATAATTTTTTTGTTACCATCTGTAATCTGTCTTATTTGTTATATAAAAAATCTATCAGATTTTTATTTTCCTATAGCCTATTTAAATATTGCTATTGCTGGCAATAAGAAAAAACTAAAAAATCATAAAACTTCAGTAACATTTAAAGTATTTTGTTATTACCACTTATATTTGTTACATAGTCCTCGTTTGTCTAACCAATACAGTTAAAAATACTTTCTTTTACATCTTCTCCAATAACCACCTTTCTACTCCCATTTTTCTCCACCACTCCAGCTGCTGCACTCGACTCTATTTCTACTTTAGTAAGGCAACACTTAACAACCCAAAACAACTTCCTTATCGTTGATAATACTTTGTTTCATTATATAATTCTACGGTTTTTTGTTTTCTCCTGTTTTTTTTTCTGCTTCCTATCCTGTATAGTATTTATTGTTGCTTCAAAGTTGCCATTTATAGATGGGGCACATAGAAAAACAATCCAAACAGAACTCAACAACTACAAGCACTTGATTATGATGAATGTTATACAATTTTATTTTCAGTTGAGTTTGTTTTATGTTTTTTTTTTCCAGCTTTCTCTTTATTTGTTTTCTGTTACATTTTGTATTTATTTGTATTTTGTGTTGAGTATGAGAGTTACAACAGTACTTATGCAATTATGACTTTATCCTTTTTTTTCTATATATTTTTTTTTTTTTGCATCAGCCAGTGCGTTTATATAAGCAGGAATGGGTTGTGAGTTATATGATTTTAGTTGTAATTGTATAAATGTTGTTGGAGTAGTAGAATATGGATAGAAACAAAGAATATGAAAATTGTAGTGAGAAAAAAAGTTATAAGAAAATAGCAGCAAGATGGGAATGATTAATAAAGAAAACAGGGACGTTAAACTGTAAGGATTTTTACATAATTTATTTAGCAACACTTTTTTTGTTTAGCAATATTTTAAAAATTGTACAAAATGTAATTCAAATAAATCTAAAGAATATTTAATGTTTAAAAACTTTAAATTAACTAAGAAAAATTATTAACATTTTTTAATAGCTTAGCTACATTTTCAATATTATTAATTTTGAAACAAAAATTCAAAATAAAATAATTTTAAAACAATTAAAACAAATAGTGTAGAAAGGGTTAACATATTTTAAAAATGTTTAGTTTTGTTAGTTATATAACAAAAAGTTTAATTAAAAGAAATCTATAAAATATTTCATGCTTGGAAATATTATATTATCTTGGCAACATTTCATAAGGCTTAGCAACAATTTATAAATTGTTATTTTTGAATCTGAAATCTTAAGTAAATAAATTGTTAAATAAAATTAATTGTTTAGAAACATGTTCATAAGTTTGCAACATTTTGAAAAATTTGAAATTTGAAACAAGTAAAATAATTAAAGTAAACAAATAGCTTAGGAACATCTTTAATGGCTTAGCAACATATTTTAAAGCTAAGCAACATTTATTGAATTGATAATTCTAAAACAAAAATTCAAAGTAATTTGAATTGAAAGTAATTTTATTTAAAGTATATTTATTTAAAAAATAAAAAATAGTTTATAAACATATCTTAGGCTTGCAACATTTTAAAAATTTGTAGTTCTGAAACAGGTTATAAAGTGGAAGCAACCCTTGCATACATTGGTTGCTGAAGTATAAAATAAATACTTTAGAAACATTTTTCATGACTTAGCAACATGTTTCAAAGGATTGCAACATTTATCTTTTTGTTTTTGAAAGAAATTATATAAAATTATGCTAAATTTGTTTCCAGAAAACATAAAATTAGCATAGCAACATTTTCCTTTAATTAGCAACATTTTAAAAATCTTAGCAACATTTAGGAATTATTTTTTTTTTTTTTTATTAAAGAAAATTCAAATTTTCTTTCTATTGAAAAAAACTAGGGTAATTGATTTCCGGGAATCCAAAAAAACTAGCTTTTAATTTAATTTTAAGGAAAATTCAAATTAAAATGAAATAGACTTATCGGTTGTCTGAAAGCATGAAACAGTCTTTGCAACATTTTTAAATATTTTGGTTTTGAAGAAACAATTTAATTAAACTAAATTTGAAGAGCATCTGTTGTATTGGAACATAAACTCAGGCGAGTAGCATATTTTGGAACATTGCAACATTTAAATTTTTTTATATTTTATTTTTCAAAGAAATCTATATAAATTTATGCAAAATTTTTTCCGAAAACCTTCAAATTTTTTTTACTTAGGAACTTTCTTAAAATCTTAGCAACATTAGAGAAATTTTTTTTTGTTAAAAAAAAATGATAATTTAAGTCATATGGAACTAAAAAGAAACATTGAACCAGTTCAGCAACATTCTTTTTTAATTCAGCAACATTTTAAAAATTGTTTATTTCGAAAGAAAAGTTTTATTGAAAATAACAATTAAATTTTTCACTTATTTTTGAAAGAAATCAAAATAAATTAAACGAAATTTGTTTCCAGAAATTACAAATTTAGCATAAAAAGATTTTTTTCTTAGCAACTTTTTTAAAATCTTAGCAACATTAAAAAAAAAAAAAAAATTTTATTAAATAAAAATTTCAGAAATAACTGAAATAGCATAGACAATTTTTTATTAATTAAGTATTAAAAAATACGGAACTTGTTTATTTATGTCGTCTGAAAGTCTAAAACCAGCTTTGCAACATTTCCTTTTAATTAGCAACATTTTCAAAAAATTTGTTATTAAAGAAAATTATTTAATTAAATAAACTTTAAAGTGTAATTGATTTTAGAAAATATAAACGGCTGGCTAGCGATATATTTTAAATTGGCAAAATTTTTTTTTTTATTTTTGAAATAATTCAACATAAATTTGAAAGAAATTGTTTCTAAAAATCACAAAATTTGCATAGCAGCAATCTTAGCAACATTTTGAAATGTATATTTTTTATTTTTTATTAAAGTCAATTTTAATTTTATTTATGCCTATAGAACATTTTAAAAATATTTTATTTTTGAAAAAAGTATTAAGACAAATTTAAATTAAAATAAAGGCTTATTTGTTATCTGTAAGCATAAAGCAAGCTAAGCAACATGTATTTTTGCTTAGCAACATTTTTAAAGAATTAGTTTTTGTACCAACAATTTTAATTAAGTTAATTTTGAAGAGTTTTTCTTGCCAAAAAAACATATACTCAGGCTAGCAACATATTTTGGAACATTGCAGCTTAGAAACATTGCTTATAGCATTATGAAAAGTTTTTAAATTTAAGCAAAATTCTAACAACTAAAAAGCATTTGATTCATTGTTTCATCATTTTGCCTTATCGTTCATTACAAAGGCTTATTGGTTATCTGGAATCCTAATATCAGCTTAGCAACATTTTCTTGGGCTTAGCAACATTTTCTTGGGCTTAGCAACATTTTTAAAAATTTTTGTTTTGAACCAAAAATTTTAATAAAATTAATTTTGAAACGTATTTATTGTCAGAAAATATATATAATATATTATGATATATATTAACGATTTATTTGAAAGTATAAACGTTGGAATGGCACATATTTATGCGGATGACGTACAGATTGTTGGTTCTTGTTTACCAGAAAGAGTTACCATGTTTACAGCATCGTTGAATGAAATCCTTCAAAATATTAGTGAGTGGTGTTCACTAAACTACATTGTATTAAATCCAGGGAAATGTAAGGCTATTTTCTTTTCTAATCGTTCTATTATTTCGCCTCCCCTGTTTATTGAGGGTACAAGGATTGAGTATGTTAATCAATGCAGGGCTTTAAGATTTTTAATAGATGACAGCTTGAAATTTGATAGCCACATTGCTCTTGTGACTCACAGTGTATATGGTACTTTAAGAAGGTTGTATAGTGTTGGTCTTTTTCTACCTTTTTACATTCGCAAAAAGGTAGCGCATTCACTACTCATGTCGAAGATTTTGTATGGTTTAGAGCTTTTTAGTGGCACTTCTGCTACTAATTTGACTAGACTGAAAATGTGTGTCAACAGAATTGTAAGATTTGTATACAATTTGGATAGAACTCGTCATATATCATCTTATGTACGTGATTTTTTAGGTTGTGATTTTGATGAATTTATTAAATTAAGATGCATTTTATTTTTTTTATAAGCTTTACAAATACAACAGACCTATGTACTTAGTTGAGAAATTTCAGTTTGGTAATTCTACTAGAATGCACACATTGGTGCAGGTCCAGTCTAATACCCTAATAATGCAGAGGTCACTTCAAGCACGTATAATTAGATATTGAAATAACATTATACCTTATAATGAAAGAAATTTTTCTTATAGTTTGCAAATGTTTCGGAAGATAGTACTAGATAATCTCTAAATTTGTTTATAATTACTGTTGCTGATATGATTTTATATATATTCATATCAAAATTTATTAATGTTTGAATTATTATGTACATATTTGTATTTCCAACATTTTCTGTTTTTTTTTCTTTTTATAATGTTAAAATTTATATACATATGCATAGGTTAATTCTTCTATGTAATACGATTCTGTAATCACTTGGCCCTCTAGGGCTTTGATTTATTTAAATAAATAAAGAATAAAGAAAACATAAACTCGGGAAAAATTTTCTAAAGCTTAAAAATAAAAAAACATTTCGACAATTATTTATTTAATGTGTTTAAACCCCTAACATATGCAACGTTTTTGTTTTTTTAATACTTAAGTGTAGATTTATGTAATAGTTTTCTCTTATGTAAATTGAAATCTTTTAAATCCAATAATTTTTTAATTGATTCTTTAAATGAGATTTATTTAAAACTATTTTTGATGGCATTTAATTAAATATATTTTATCCTTTTTCTTTTTTGAATTAAATGCTACGTCCCTGCTTTTCAGTTTTTTTTTTTTTTTTTTTTTTTTTTTTCATAAGTTGCTATAAATAAGCAGCAACATCTCTATATAAGTATATAATTTTAACAATATATAATAACTAAAGAACGAAACAAAAGACATAAGAAAAAGCTAGTCTAGCAACGAAAAGAAAAAAAAAAATAAAATTAAAGGATATGCTAGCATATCCTGTTTACTACTTTGTATAGATGTATTTTTTGTAGACTCAAAATGTCAATTTATTTTTGTTTTCCTTTAGAATTATTCTTGCCTTTCAAATCTTTGATTGTCATAATTGTAATTGCATCAATGTATGGCTATAATGAGCATGTTATTATTATCAATGAGTTAAAGAGACAGCTTAAGCCCTGACAAAAGAATAAATAGCAACAAGAAGACAAAAAATTCAAATAACAAACAATTTACAATAAGAAATATAAATATGTATATAAAAATAATACTGTTAATAGTAAAAAGGATTCTAAAGAATCAAAATGGGAAAAGGATATTAAATTTCAACAAAATAGTTTATATTTTTTTCTTTTACTGTTGGTAACTGTAAAAAGCATTTTTATGCTTAATATTTAGCTAGAATGTTATATATTCCCCTTGTTTGTCATAGAAGAGAAATAAAATTGTATGCATTTTTTTTGTGTTTAGCTTAAAAAGATTTTCTTTGTATGTTTTAGCAGCAATACAATGAATGTCAAATAAAAGTCATGTTCTACAAAGGACTTTAAAAGGTTAAATACATACAGTGCATTAAACAGCTACAAAAATATTTTAAATAATTTAAATAATATAAAATAAAGATAAAAAGAATTTTAACTTTAATATTATATCAAGAGGGGTAAACGTTTTATTCATTTTATTAAAGTTATTCAAGGGTTTTATTAATATTAAAAAAATGTTGCAAAAAAAAAAAAAATTATTAAAGAGAGTTTTAATCATATTTTTATTAATACTATTATTTTGGGATAATTTTCTTTTTGTATAAAAAGATTTTTAGTTTTTTAATTAATTTGTGGTAACGATAGTAAAATTTAACTAGCAGACAATGTGTTGTAGTAATTATGGAATCAAAAGACACACACATACATATAAACACTTACACAATTACTTGTGTAAATATATTTTATTTACAAAAACAGTTGCATCTGATATTGTCACTTCTCTTTACTCTTTTATATATATTTAATATAAACGTTAATTACTTTTGCTTTATTTTATATATGTGTCAGTAATTGTCTTTATGTGTTTGTAAGAGTTTATTACATTATTTGTGTATGAGAGTGTGTATGTATGTATTTATGTGCATTTTCATGTTAAAAGCTCTCAACAGCAGCTGTTAATGTTTAAGTGTTTTTTGTTGTAAATTATAACATCTTTGTTTGTTTTGAGGTTTATTAAATATTATTAAGGGTTTTTTTCTGCTGTATACTTGTTTTTGTTTCCTGTTTCATTAAGCTAAAAAAAGAAAGAAAGACAATTTGTTGGTTTAATTTTTTGGTAAGAAAGAAAGCCTTTAATAGTAGACTTTATGAATGAAATGGTTTCATTTTTAATTGTAATTTTTATGTTAGGAGAGGGAGAGAAAAATTAAATTTAATTGTCAACAATTAAATGAAAAATATTAAACAATAAACCATGGTTAATTTGAAGGCAAAACTAAAAAAAAAGATAAAATTAAAAATAATTACTATCACTATTAAAAGTAATTTGAAATTAAATTTAGGACAGATATAAAATATAAAAACTGTGAGTTTTATATTAAAGTTTTGTAAAATACATTTTTAGCTAAATAAATGAAATATTTTCGTAACTATAAAGGTATTTTTAAATATTTTTTAACCCTAAATATATGCATTCATATGCATTTAAATATTCAGCATATATGCATCACTTTACGTTTAAACAATTTCTAGCAATGCAAAGGTGTGAACCTATTTATGAGCATTTAAAAGCAATCCTAACAATAAGCAATTGTCATTAAAAACTTTGACTTAAACTTAAAAAGTTAAAAAACTATTTTTTATTTATTGTGTACGGACAGATGGACGGACATCTCCAAGTAGACTCAGCAAGTGGTTTTGAGTTGAGTACTACTTTTTCTAATTAAGTTTTGTCTTTAAATCTGTTTGCATGTTATACGATATGTTTTAATTCATCTTAAATTATGCCTAAGAAATCAAAGCTTGAAGTATACAATACTTTCCTTCTAAAATGTTTATTTCCTTATAAATATAAATGGATGTACAGATGGACCGAAATCGCCAAGATAGCTTCAAAAGTGATTTTGTATTAAATAGAGCTTTTTCTGATTAATCTTTTTGTTATAATTTTTCACAAACTAAATAATTTATATTAATTTGTTTTAATTATGCATAAGAAATACCAAAAACTTTTAATATGCAACGCTTTTTTTACTAAAATATTTATTTCCTTGGGAATATACTTCTATGGGCGTACATATAGACAGACGTCACTTTACTGGTTAAAAAATTAATTTTAACCAGTAATTTTAATTTTTGTTGTTTAAATTTTTTATTTAAATATATTTCTAATTCTTTTTTCTCTAGAAAAATACATGTGAGGACAGATGGACAGCCATTGCTAAATTGACGCAGCAAATGATTTTGAGGTGAATTAAGATTCTTCTGATCAATTTTTAAATTTTTGGCTCTATATGTGTTATAAAATTTATTTTTATTTGTTTTAAATTATGCAAAAGAATTAAGAAAAATCTTTATGTGTAATGTTTATTTTCTCGGAAGTGTACGGACGGACAGATGGACAGACATCACTATAGAGCCTGTAGAAGTGATTTTGAGTTGAATTAAAATTCGTTTGTTAAATCTTTTTAAATTTATTTACATTTAGCAAAACATATTTTAATAAATTGTTATTGTTATAATTTGAAAATCTCTACCCAATTTTTACCCTAAAATTATGCAATAGTTTTACAAAACTGTGCAGAATATAATTAAAATCGTTTTCTAAATTGCGCAAAGATATTTTCAATTAACTAAAATTTAAAAAATAAGAAAAATTTAAAAACAAAAAATTTAAACAGTTTTTTTTCTGACATGTTTATAACTTAAGAAATATACATGGATGGACAGACGGACGAATATTGCTGTTCTTGATCTAAAAGTGATTTTGTCTTGAATAAAGCTTTCTCTGATAACTTTTTCAGTTAGCATTTGAGGCCATATTATAAAATATATCTTAATTAGTTTTTTTTTTTTTTTTTTTTTTTTTTTTAACTAAAGTAGTTGTAAAAAAGCTTAATATATCCCAAAAGTATGCTTCAGTTTTTAAATCTGGTGGAAATTAATTTATTAGCTAAATACTTTCTATTATACTATTTTTTAACACAAATCCCTAATTTAACATAAGATTTCAGTATTTATTTCTGTTAAAAAAATAATTTTAGTTTTTAATTAGTTTATCAAATACAAACATAGGCGGAAGGACAAACTCATAATTCGGAATCAATAAAAGATTCTGAGTTGAATGAAGCTTTTATTTAATTAAAAGCTTTTGCTAAATTGTGTGTACATATAAGAAAACTTATTTTAAAAATGTTTTTATTATTGTCATTTGATTTGTAAATTTGATTTTATCTTTACCCTAAAACTATGCTAAAGTTTTTTAGAATTTTTTAAATAAAATCCATAACATAAAAATTTTAAATCTATTTTTCATTTAATATTAAACCTTAATTTAATAACGATTTGCTAATTAAATTTTTTATAAAAATATTTTTAATTTTTTACTAGGTTACTAAATTACAAAGATGGACGAAAGGACAGACATCGCTATTTGAACTTAAAAAGTAATTGTGAGTTAAATGAAGCCTTTTATTCTAATTTTTTAATCACAATTATAAAAAATATACTTATTATAAAGTTTATTTGAATTTGTTTTTTTTGTTATTTAATTTTTAATTACCTTTTTTAATTGTGTATCCCAAAAATTATGCTATAGTTTTTGTTGAACTTGTAGAATTAAATTTATAAAACAAAAAAGTTTAATTCATTATTTATTTTACAAAAATTTTTAGATTTAATAACAATTTCGGTATTTATTTTATTTCTTTTATAAAAAGAATTTTAGTTTTTAATTCGATTACCAAATTATAAGGATGGACGAATGGGCAGACATTGCCATATTGCCCAGAATAAGATTTTCATTTGAAATGAGTTTTATTCATGTTAGATACTTTCGTTTTATACTTTCTATCAGAAATATATTTTAATTTATTTTTAATTAGCTTTTAAGGCTTTTCATAATTTTTATCCCAAAACTATGCTTTAGCTTTCTTGAACTCTAAAATTAATTTTATAAGACTCAAATCTGTTCAAATATTTATTTAACACTAATCTCTAAATTCAAAAACAATTCTTTCGAATTTATTTCTGCTATAAAAACAATTTTGGTTTTAATTTCTTTATGATATTTAGTTTTCTTTTTAATATCTTTTATTTTTATATACTATATATATTTTTTTGGTGACTGCTTCTATTATATTAAAAATCTTAAAAGAGAAGAAAAACCCATAATAACTTTATATTATTATTGATTTTACGTAAATTAAGAAAACACATCAAAACAAAAGCTTCTTTCTTTGGCTTGTCATGTCTTTCATGTTTATAAAAAAAAAAAATCTGGCAAGAAAAGACATTTATATTATACCATTATGGCTTTTTATTTATTTTAGAAAACACCAACAGTATTCTAAAAATTTTATTACAATTTCACTGACCTTAATATATGTTTGTATATGTATGATGGTGGTAGTATTTTGAGTGTTAGTATAATATCTAGATTTCTAAATTATATGAAGCGTATTTTGTGTGACAATTGGTGATTTTAGATAATATTCGTTTTTCTTTTAATATGTTTTTGTGCTTCTTTTTTTGTTTGTTTTTGTGATATGTAATAAAAATTGCATGTCATCTGACCACAAACATTAAGGCTAATAGAGGTATTCATTCAATGCTAAGATCTATAAGAAAAACTAAATGTTTAAGGGGAGATTTCTTTAAATAAATTAACATTAATAGCTGTTTGAAAATGTTTGCATATTTCAAGTAGTATTTAGCATGTTTGAAAGTAATTAGAGATTTTTAGATTTTTTTGTTTGTTGGTAGTAGGAAAATATTTGTTAATAAAAATGAAGGTTTCGTTGACAATTATTAAGTTTTTTTTAAGGAAAATAGAAATTTTGATTGTTGAAGATAAAAACAGAATATTGATATTTATAGTTTACTGAAAATATATTTTAATATACAAAGGGTTAGAGTTAGGAAAATATTAAATATTTACCCCTAAAATTATGCTTTAATTTTAATAAAATTTTAAGGAAAATGCTATATGTTTCTTTTAGGAGTTCTCTAAAAGTATGCTTTGATTTTATTTAAATTTGGGAAAAAAATTTTAATATAGAGCCATTTTTACTAAATTTACTTAAGCCTTAAAATATGCTTTAATTTTTATTAATATGTTATCAATATTTAATGTGAAAATTTTACTTTTTTTAAATTTTATTAAATCTTAATTTTTTTTTTTTTATTTTCCTCCTTTAACCTAAATTATATAATAATTTCCTTTTTCTTTCTATATTTTTGAAATCATTAAAACTTTGTGTTTAAAATAAAGTCAACTAATCCTTGTTATCCTTAATACAAAAATGAAGAAGATGATAAAAAAACTTAAAAAGAAATTGTAAAACTTTTTAATGAAATGAAAGTCACATCATTATATAGATTTTCTTTTTTTACACTTAATATGACGGTAGTTTTTTTCTTGCCTAAAAGTAGACTTAAAAAAAAAAAAGAAATCAACTGAGTTGGCAAAATTACAAAAAGAAAGTCACAAAATGTAAAGAATAGAAAAAAAATCATATAACACCAAATACCCTTAATCAGCTTAAATTCACACGTATTGATTGAATTTTCATTCACTCTTATTTTTTTCTCAATAGCTTTTGTGCTTCATATATTTCATCAAAAGCTTTTTTTATTAAAATTAAAAAAAAGAATAAAATTAATAGGGGGACCTTTTAATAAAATGTCTAAAAAATATTAAAGAAATTTTCATTAAAATAAAAAAAAGAAAACACTCGCATGATTAGGAAAAATATTTTATTAATTTATTTCTAAATATAAATTAAAGCCTATATTGAGTTTTAAATATATTTAATTGAAAACTTTTTTTTTTTCTTTCTTATAGAAAATTTATATAAAGAAAAGAAAAATCTAGCTTATTTATCTGAAATGTCATATTAAAATTTATTTAAAACAAAAACTTAATTTAAAGCCTATATTTAGGCTGTAACATTTTGTTAAGAAAATTGCGTGTTTAAAGGTGTTTAGTTTTATTTGTCACACCATATAAACTGCACAATTTGTTATGTTTTTTTTCTAAAGGTACAAAAATAAACAAAACTGTTTAAAATAAATATATAGAAAAATCCTTACACCGGAACAGGAAACGCACAATTTATACTAGAGACGTTTTTTTTTTTTTATGGAAAAAAATAAAAAATTAAATTGCTGTTTTTTTAAATATAAAAAATGTTAGATATGTTTGTTTTTGAGTTCTTTAACATTTTAATGTCTCCACGTCTGATTCATTTTGTGTTTCGTTTTTTTTTTTATAAATGATGTTGGGCAAATGTCCTTATTAGATGTTTGTATTACGCCGGTTGTTTACTTTTTCGTTATTTATCAAATAATGCGTAGGGGGAGAGAAAATAAAGTAGAAGAGAATGGTTAAAGAAATATTGAGTTTTTTTTTTTTTTTGTAATAGATAATGACAATAAACGGAAACGGAAATTGCAATTTGACATAAAGTAGAGCAAGAAATTCGTAATTTATAGACTATTTAGAAGGTTTTTTTTGGTATAACTTAGAGTAGCACCTACACAAAAAATATTGTGGGTTTGTTGGAATATTAAATGGTAGTACTTTTTCAAATTTAAAATAAAAAATGGGCTCGTAATAATATTGTTTGAGTGTCTGTCCATCTGTCTAACTGCTATACCATCTTTTAAAGTATATTTTTTAATAACTTTTTATTTGCAAATTTTGAAAATAAAAATTAAGTAGCAGGTATAGAAAAAATATAATGTGTTCAATGGATCATTAAATAATAGCTTCATTTCTTGCTTAAAATAAATAAAAGATATCAAGATTGTAACATCTAAGCGTCTGTCCTTCCGTCTGTATATCTGTTTTATAGACTTTCTAAGTTAATTTTGTTATTAACTCATAAATTACAATTTTAAAGGTAATTATTAAATAGCAGTTACAGAAGAAATATAATGTATTTATAAGATAATAGAACAGTGGTACAATTTCCAGTCTGAGACAATAAGTGGTCTCAAGATTATTACACTAGAGCATCTGTCCCTCCGTCTATAAATCTGTTTGATCATCTCTCTAAGTAAACTTTGTTGTTAACCTTTAAATCTTAATTTTGAAGATAACTGTTAAGTATAAAATATAAGAAAGGTATAGTGTGTTTATAAAACTATAGAACAGTGGTACTATTTCCAGTTTAAGGCAATTAAATAGTCTCAAGATTATGACACTAGAGCTTCTGTCCGTCCGTCTGTACTACAGTTTGATCATCTCTCTAAGTAAACTATATTTTTAACCTTTAACTCTTAACTTTAAATATAACTATCAAGTAGAAAATATAAGAAAAATATAATGTGTTTATAAAACTGTAGAGCAGTGGTACTATTTCCAGTTCAAAGCAAATAAATGGTCTCAAGATTATGATGTTAGAGCGTCTGTCCGTCCGTCTGTCAATCTGTTAGATCATCTCACTAAGTAAACTTTGTTGTTAACTTTTAAATCTTAATTTTAAAGATAACTATTAAATAGAAAATATAAAGATAATATAGTGTATTTATAAGACTATAGAGCAGTGGTACTATTTCTAGTTTAAGGCAAATAAATGGTCTTAAGATTATGACGCTAGAGGATCTGTCCTTCGGTCTTTATATCTGTTTGAAGGTCTTCCTAAGTATTCCCTATTATTAACCTTTAAATTTTAATTTGTAATATAAGATATTAAATAGAAAATATACAGAAAATACAGTGTGTTTATAAGGCCGTGAAATATTATTACTATTCCTACTAAAATGTATATATATTTTTTTTTCAAAATCATGAGGTTCGGACGTCTGTCCTTCCGTCCGCATATCTGTTTTATGCTAATAATTAACTTAATTTTTTTTAAATTTTAAAATAGTTTTTTAGCGCCTTAGAAAAGGCTTAAACTTGTCATTTATATAAATATCCCTAAAAGTATGCTTTAATCTTTATTTCTAGCCTTAATATACTTAATATACTCAAATTGAAATTATTATATTTTGTGTCATTAAACGAAAATTTAGGAAATCTAAAAACAGGTTTCAAAGTTTTAAATAACTGTTCCCAAAAGTATGCTTTAAATTTTAATTGGCTTTGTTTAAACAATATTTTTTTCTGATTTTTTTATTTAAAAAATTTTATTTTCTTATACTTTAAATTTTATTCACATTTTTTATTCATATATATATATATATATATATATATATATATATATACTTTAAATTTTATTCACATTTTTGAGCTAAACATTTATAATTTATTCTTTATTCATAATTTTTTTTTTTTTAAATCATAAAAATAGGCTTTAAATTTAATTCAATGGAAATAATTAAACATTTCTTTTATTTAAATTCAAGTATATTATTAAATTTCTTATTAAGAAATTTGTGGTAGCTCTTAAAATAATTCTTAAAATTACAACAACTTGTTCATTTTCAAGTGTATAATTTTACTTTTCTTATCAGCCTTAAAGTACACTTCATTAAAATATTGTATTGTTTAAGAGTGCTGGGTAATTTTTCATGACACTTCACATAAAACTTATCATAATTTTTTATATGATTTTTCATTTTTTTCTCTTCTAAACTGTCATGTCAAGATAAACATCAATTTGAATTAAAAAATATATAATTTAAACACTTAAGGGGAGAAAAACAAAAATAAAAACAACTAAATTTATTAAGGAAAACAAAAAAAAAAAAAAAAAAAAAAAACATAAAATATTAGCTACAATATTCAAGTTTATTTTTAGATAATAAATTTATTTATTTAACATTTATCATAACAAAAACAAATTTATATAAATATTTAGGAAACGTTCATTAAGAACTAGAAAAAACATAAAAAATAATTACTAATAAACAAATATTGAAAGAACCCCTAGAAATATGCTTTAATTTTTCTCTCTTTTTTTTATATTATTTGTTTTAATAGTCAACCATTTTTCTAATTGAATTTTTTGTTATTGTTGCTGTTGCTTTTACTCCAACCTTTTAATATTGTTCGATAAAATATTAGTTTTTTTTTTATTGTAGCTTTTACCTATTGTACATTTTAATAATGAGTCCCCTGTTAATATTTTATAAACAAAAAAAGAAAGTAGCAAAATAGTAGAAAAAATATACTTATTAAGGTGTGTCCTTTATTATAAGCTAGTAAAATTAGTGGTATGTTTGTATTTGTGTTTTTGATAGATAATAAATTGTTATTGTATTAGTATGATTATTATTGTATAAACTAACTTATACTCATACTTTTGGAACTCCTACACACAAGCCTTTTATTTACAAAACAATATTGAAATTGTTATTATTATCATTATTGTTTGTCTTTTACTCATTCTCTTTATCTGTCACTATCTCTCATGTTATTGTGTATATAAGTAAAATAGATAAGATCAAAAATTGCATTATTGTTGCATTATTACTGTTATTATTGTTTCGACTACAACGACGATGATGATGGTTATGACGACTATAATATTGTCATTGTTATGAAAGTTGGTTTTGTTGTTTGTGTTTATTTTTATGTATTGTATACTTTTAGGATAAGCAAGTTCAAATATGTTTTATTGTTTTGTATGTAGTGTTGCCGTTATTATTATTATTATTTTTTTCTTTTATGTCATTATTATGAAGCGATTGTAGCTAAATGATTAAGAGAATTATTAGAGAAGTTTAGAGGGACTTAGAAGTTGAAATATTTATAGGGAAAAAGGTGTTAAATTAAATGGAAAATTTAATTAAACTAAAGGAAGCCAAATCAGTTTAAATAAATAAAATATATTTCATTTTCTTAGTCTAAACTTATTGCCGACATTTGACATTTTTCTTAGTTATTGACATGCTTTAATCATTGTACTACTATAAACCTAAGATTGGCTTTAAACTAGCATAAGTGGCTTAAAATTAGCTTCAAGCTGGCTTCCTTTAAAGGAATTTTCAAAGTGAAAAAGTAGCTTCAATCGATCTATTTTCAGAGTATCAAAACGGCTTCATTTGCAAATTTAAATTACTTACAATCATAGGCATTCAACAAAACTTCAAACAAGTCCCATTTAGAGCAATTTTTAAAGAACAAAATTAGCTACCATCTGGCGTCTTTAAATCTCTAAATGTAGCCTAAAATTGGCTTTAATTGAAGATTAGTTTTAAGGCTTAAATTATCTTCAATCTAAAGTTTTTTAGTGATTTTTTTGCAGACAATAATAGTCTTTGGGAGTACGTCTTTGAAAGACTTTAAATAGGGTTTTTACTGCTTCAAATGAAGTCCTAATTTATATTTAATTGTACATAATTTCTTAGGGTAGTATTAGCCCTAATCATAGACTTTTTGGGAGATTTTTGGCCATTTATGTGCCTTCAGAGTATGGCTTTTAATGACCTCAATTAAGCATCATACTAGTTTCAATCAAAAGTATTTTTGGAGCCTCAAATAATGCTCAAACTAACTTTAATTTTAGTTCTAAATTAGATTTATTTAATGAACTTTTAAAAGCGCAAAATTAATTTTAATAAAGCATTTAGATGGACTCAAAATTTACTTCAAAATTATTCTCAAAATTAGTTTTAATCTGAGATTTCCTATAGACTTATATAACTCTCATTTGTAGAATTTTTTACAGTCTTATTAAAGGCTTCAAACAGAGAAAGTTTAAAGAACAAAATTGATTTAAATTATGCTTTTTTAATCTTTAATTGGTCTATGAAAACTTTAATTGTATGACCTTTTTTGTCTCAACAATAATAATTTTATTTAAGCTTTTTTAAAGCCTTAAAATTGTTTCAAACTTTGTTTCAAATTAGCTTCAAAAAAAGATTTTATATAGACTTAAATAAAGCCTACTTATAGGTCTTACTAAGAACTTCAAATAAAGTAATGTTTGAAGTGAAAAATTAGTTTAATTTTTCTCCTTTAGTAACCTCAAAATGATTTCAATATTAGTTTTAAATAATTTTAAATGTTGTTATTTTAAAGGTTTCTTTTAAAGGTTTATTTTGACAATTTTTAAAGAAGAAAAATTAACATCGATAGGAATAATTTTAAAGCCTAAAATTGTCTTTAAATATAGCGTTAAATTAGCTACAAATTACTATCATTTTATATTTTTAAATTAGTCTCAAACGTAGGCCTATTGAAGTGTTTAAATAGACTTATTTTTAAAGTTCTGGGTATGTTTTGAATTCATAAATTATACGTCTTTTTGAAGTCTCAAATTATTTTTAAATAAGCGAATTTTTAAAGGTCAAAATGAGCCTTGAATGGCTTTTCAAACTGTTTTCCATTTTAGTCCTAAATTAGCTTTAATCATAGATTTTTTAATTCTCAAGTTAGCTTCCATCATATGACTTGTTATGGCCTGAAATAAACATATTTTGGAGGCATTATATTTGCTTGAGTTCTTATAATTTTAATGTCCATAAGTAGCTTTAATTGTAGCCTCAAAATTTCTGAAAAGTAGTAGTCTCAAATAAGATTAAATTTTGTTTTATTTTCTGGTTCAAATTAGACATTTTAAAATGCCTTAAATAATCTTTATTATAATATTAAATTAAATTTATTTCTTTTAAACATAAAGCCCCAAATTAGTTTCTAATATATTTTCAAATTTGTGCCAATTTGATTTTAATTAAATTATAAAATTAACTTTAATAAAAGGCTCCAATTAACTCTAATTGGAGACCATTCTAAAGCTTCATATAAACTGTTTTAATGTAGAAAATTAGTTTGAGTCCTTGAAAATTTAAATCTTCAAACGTAGTATCAAATTGGTTTCAATTTGGCTTCAATCTATTGTTTGAATTAGTTTCGATAGAAGATTGTTAAAGTCTCCGACAAACTTCAATTGGAGGTCTTTTTAAGGCCTTAAATGAATTTACTTTTTAAAGTCTAAAATTAACTTCAGTTTTTTCAAATTGAAAACCTCAAATAAGCTTCAAACATAGTCTCAAATTGCGTTTAATTTTATTTTAAATTTAGATTCAATTGTAAATTTCTAAAGCCTCAAATTAGCTTAAATTTTAGGGCTTTTATATTTATAAATAAATTTATTTTTGAATTCTTAAATTGACTGTATTACTTTCAAATTGAATGTTAAACTTATTTTAAATTTTTTAAGTCCACAAAAAGTTTTATTCCAAGTTCCATTTAAAATTTTAAAATGCTTTTAATCTTAAATAAAAATATTTAACTTATTTCCATTTTATTTTTAAATCGTCTATCCCCTCTTACAACTCTTAAATATTCAATGATTTTATTAGTATTTAATTTCAACTAAAAAAAATCAAACAATTAAATGAAGCATACTTTTAGGCCAATAAACATTAAAACATATAACAATATCTGAACATTTTATATATATATTTTTTAATTTCTATTAGATTCATTCAATGCTTAGAGCCAATATTTATTTCCATTTCATATATATGAAATAAAATTAAAATAAATAAAAATAAAAATATATAAATTTGTTTTTCATTTCTATTTCTATTAATCTTTTTTTCTAGTTGTTGTAGTTGTTACTGTTGACGTTGTTTTGCTATTTTCATAGTTCATTGATTTTCAATTTGATAGATGTCTATAATAAATGGAAAATGAACACAAACATTAATAGAAAGATAAAAAAAGAAAAAAAAAAAATGCTAACATACATTTAGGCGTTAAGAGCGGCAAACAGGCAAGGCCTAAACAAATGAGTGTATGTATGAATGAATGGAATATATGTTTAAACATTTGCTTTATTAAAGAATGAGTTAGTTAGTTAGTTAGTTACACAGACAGCCCATCATGTGTTTTTAAAAATAGACTAAGTTCATATATGTTTTTTTCTAGTTGTTGTTGTTTTTTTGAGTGATTGTTTTGCCAGTAGAATTAATGGTTTATAGTATATAACTGTGTTAAGAGTTATAAATATTTAAACATGAAGGTTTGTTTTAATACGCAATAAGTAAGAGCGCACATTGTTTTTATAAAAATAGATAACATAAGCATTTTGTTTTCAGGAACATTTTATAAATATATGATAAAAAATATGCGGGTTTTGGCAAAGATAAAATATTTTCTTTTTTATTTTTGTTAATTTTAAATAAGCATATGTATAAGAATTTTTATTTCTTGATAAATATTTGCTTACAATTTAAACTTTGTTTAAAAAGCTTCTTTTTTTAAATGTTTGTTAATGTTTTAGCATTATTTCACCTAATAACCTCCATAAAAGATGCTATAATTTTTTATTATTTTGTTGTTTTTGTTTGAAGGAAATTTTATTTGTTACTGTGTTACTTTGCTTGACAGGTTTTGTTATAGAATTTAACCTTTTAAAGGCTAAATAATAGAAACTAAAAAAATTCTTAATTATTAAAGCATGCTTTAGGGCGTAAAAGAAAACTCAAAAGCCTTAGAACTAAGTTTTTTTTTAAGGAGGTTTATATTTCTTTCAGTTTTATTTTACCCATAAAGAGTAAATTGATCATGGTCTTGATTTGGTTTCTAAAAAGTATAGTATACTTTTGGGATTTAAAAAATATTTTTATTTATTATGAAAAGTTATTTCTTTTATTTGTACATTTCCTTAAAAGTATTTTTTATAGAAGGGCTTTAGGGCGTAAAAGAAAACTCAAAAGCCTTAGAACTAAGTTTTTTTTTAAGGAGGTTTATATTTCTTTCAGTTTTATTTTACCCATAAAGAGTAAATTGATCATGGTCTTGATTTGGTTTCTAAAAAGTATAGTATACTTTTGGGATTTAAAAAATATTTTTATTTATTATGAAAAGTTATTTCTTTTATTTGTACATTTCCTTAAAAGTATTTTTTATAGAAGGTTTTCTAATTGTAAATATAGTTTTTTCCTTAAGTTTAACTTATCATGTTTTTTTTTATCTAGGTCTGAAAAAGTAAAGTCTTTTTTTAAGGTTTTAAACATATTTGTTTTTATTTTATAAAATTAATATTTCTCTTTGTAGGGTAAATAAATTATGATCAATTTTAATAATTTTCATAGCATTTTTTTTAATGATCATGGTTTTGTCCTATGTTTTAAAAAGTAAAGTATACTTTTAGGATTTCAAAAAATAGTTTTATTTATTTTACCAAAATAATATTTTTCTTTGTAGCCTTTTTAGGGTTAATCATTTATCTTAAGTTTTATTTATATTTTTCTTTTATTTCTTATTCCAAAAAATATACTTTATATAAAGCGTTAATGAACTTTTTTTTATGCTTGATGGCTTAAAGTTCAGAGTTAATATTTGTTTTATAATAAAGTATGCAATACAGACAAACAAAACATTTACACAAAAAATATCTAATTCTAAGTAAATGTATGTATGAATGTAGGTGTCTGTGTACTACCACCTGTCTTGTGTTGAAATTTATATAATTTATCATTAAAGGTGATATGTATAAGCAATTTTTTATAATGTTGATTTTTAATCTTTAGCAATCATTTTAAGTTATTGCAACAAGGGATTCCATATCATCTTTTTTTTTTTAACACTAACACACACGTGTTTGACAATACACATTAGTATACATAAAACCCCCTACTTTATAGAAATTTATTTATAAAAATGAAATTTTTTTTCTATCTTTTACTTAACTACTGTTACAAAATATAAAAGCAAGAGTCAGTAAGAGATTAAAAAGGGAGGGAAGGAGGGTAAAGAGAACTAATATGTTTAAAGATATACAAAAGGAAATGAATATTTATGAGTAAGATAAATGATGTATAAAGGTGTATAAATATTTTGTTGTGTACTATACTAATGTTATACAGGATATGTGGGTGTTTTATTTTCGGAGATGAAAAGTTATTTAGGTAAATATAAATTTATATAATTTTTTTTTTCTTTCTTGTTGAAACAATAGAAAACAAAATAAACAAGAAAATTAAACACCCAATAAAATGTTTTATATGTATAACATAACATCTCTTTAATTTAAAACACCTAAAAGTAGACTATAAATTTATTAACATTTGTGTTACTAAAAGGTAGGCTTTAAATTTCAATATTTTGATTAAACAATAATATTTAGAAGATAAAAGCTAGAATATTTAAGGAATACAAAGAGAAATTTAATGAGTATCTAGGCTATAGATTTTTTTTTTCAAATTTTTGTAATAGAAAATTTTTTATTGAATTTTTTTTAATACTTTTTTTACTACAAAATTTTTTTAATAAATAATATTTCTATTGAAATTTTTTTTATAGAAAAATAATCGCGACTTTAGCACAACATTAAAATTATTAATATTCGTTTATCGCAGCTTAATTATTTTGAATTTAAATTTGCAAGTGCCCGGCATAAAACCAATAACATTCTGTTTTTGGTTTTAAAAACAACAAAAATGCATCATTGCTCTTTTGTTTTGATTTTTATTTTTTTTTACTCCTTACCCACTACATTTAGCGTCGACAAAAAACCAACCAATGTAGAAAGGAAAGTAAGAAAAGAATAAAATCATGGTTTGTTTGTTGGGCTTTGTTTAAGCTTTGATATTTTTAGTGTAGAACTTTTAATTCTCATTGAGTTTATAAAGTATACACTCTAATATTTCTTTAGTTTTTCTAAAGAAATTGGGAAAGGTTTCCTGATGAGCTGGCTTAAGCTACCGGCGAAATGCGCATAGGAACTAGCTTCCCCCCAACAAATAAATTGTGAATTTATTCAAAGTAATAATCGCGACTTTAGCACAATATTAAAATTATTAATATTCGTTTATCGCAGCTTAATTATTTTGGAAGAAAATTTTTCTATTGAAATTTTTTTATAAAAAATTTTCAATTGAATTTTATTTGAATAGAAAATTTTTTATTTGACATTTTTTAATAAAACAATTTTCTATTGAAATTTTTTAATAGAAAAATTTTCCAATGAAATTTTTTGAATACAAAAATTTTCTATTTAAACATTTTTCAAATAAAATTATTTTAAAAGAAAATTTTTCAAATGAAATTTTTTTTTTAATAGAAAAATTGAATCTTTTTTTAAAGAAAAATTTTCAGTTAAAGATTTTTTAATAGAAAACTTCAATTAATTTTTTTTTTTAATATAAAATTTTTCAGCGGAAATTTGTTTAATGAAATTTGTATTAAAAAGAAATTCATATTTTTTTGTTCTTTAATTAAATCAATTAAATTTCTTTACCTTTTATATAATAATTAAATAATTTAATTTACTTTTTCTCCTTCTCCAAAAACCCTCTTTTGTTTTCATCCTAAAAATATGCTTTGATTTTTCATCATAACATCAAAAAGCATATTATTTTGCTTTTGTCCACATAACATACATATAAAAAGAATATTATACTGTACAATTGTTCAAATTATATGAATTTCAATTGTAAAATGAAATGTAATTTTATTTATTTCATTCTTTAATTTTTTTCATTTCTTTATATCATTCATTCGCTAAGCTTTCTATACATATTTGATGATGATTGGTTTCACAGTAATAATGCTTTTTTTTATTATACATTATTATTATGGCTCATATTTGAACAATTGCTCAGAATTACATACATATAAATTCTAAATAAAATGAAGTATATATGTACATATAAATTTATAGAATTTGCCAACATTTTAGGAGCTTCTTTTAGTTAATTCTTAACATAACCACCTCTACTCAACAGACTTTAATAACAAATTGAATTCAAATACTAAACACTAATACCAAGCAAGAGAAGGAGAAGAAGGAGGAATATATAACAGAGAAGAAAGAATAAAAAAAACTAAAGAACTTAAGCCTCCTTTAGAAAACAAAATGCTTTTATTTGTACGTTTGTTATATTCCTGGGCTAATAAGCTTTTGTGTATTGTGTTCTATAGTGTGTATGTGTGTAACCACACACATACATATATACAAAATACTATACAGCAAATTGATAATAAGGTTATAGAAAATTGTTAAGGATATTGATGACGTTTGTTGTTGCTATTGTTATTGTTTAGTATAGAATGGCGCGTTATTTTATAAGTAATTGAAAACGATATGTCGACGTTAGCAAAACTTAGATGAGGTCTTACGGTTAATAAATTGTAATTGTAAGAGGAGCTAGCTATTGTATAAAATGTTATATAAAGAAAAAAAATAAAATATATTGTGTAGAGATAAGTAGACGAGTGAAACTTTAAAATAATTAAAGTATACTTTTAGGTGGGTTTTAGGTCATTGCAAATAAACCTTGACCTTTTTGATAAAACTTAATAGTAGAAATCATATAATTAGTAGAAAATACGAAATAATGAGTTTTGAAGAAATACAAATTTTAAAAAAGTAGAGCATACCCCAAGGCTATGCTAGGTATAGTATACTTTAAGGCTAAAAAGTTTTAAATATTAAGTAATAAAAATATAAAACATTTCTATATAAAAGATTTCAGTTGGCATTCTATTTTATAGAAAATGTATAGAAACATTTTAAATTGAACTTTTTTTTTAATAGAAGAATTTTTCTTGAACTTTTTTTGAATAGAACAATTTTCAATTAAAATTTTTTTTAATAGCAAAATTTTCAATTAAAATTTTGTAATAGAAAAATTGTCAATTAAATTTTTTAATAGAAAAATTGTCAATTAAATTTTTTTAATAGAAAAATTAAAAATTAAATTTTTTTTAATAGAAAATTTTCAATTAATTTTTTTTTTTTTATAAAAATTTTCAATAAAATTTTTTTTTTTAAGAAAAATTTTCAATAAAATTTTTTTTTTTTTTAAGAAAAATTTTAAATTAAATTTTTTGTTGGAAAAAAATTTTTTTAATAAAAAAAAAAAAATTTCAATTAAATTTTTTAATGTTTTTTTTTAAGGTTATGTTCTTCTCTTAAGCCAAGTTATTAATGCATAATTTTAGGCGCCTTCTAAAGTGGCATGAAATAATTGTATATGTTTGCCTTTGTGTACTTTTAGGAAACCCTAAAAGTATGCTTTTAATTAACGAAAGCCTACATTATGATTTAATTTATTATTTTATTTGCAGAAATGAATTCTGAAATACTTTTTAAACTTTTAATTATAGAATTTAAATTAATTTCCTTAATTTTCTTTTAAATTTTTATTAAATACAAAATCATTTAATGCAAAAAAACTCAAGCATATCTTAAGGATAAAAACTAATGCATTTCTTAATAATGCTGTTATGTTTTTTTCTCCAGTCTTTATCAACTGAAACGTGCAATTTAGGCATCATTTAATTTTAATTTCATGCTAAATGAATTTAAAAATCTACAGCATACTTTTAAGAGTATGTGAAAGCGTTTTTTTTTTCACATTTTACACATTTGAATTCAATCTTGTTGACTCCCCCGTTTCGTGTTACGTTGTTTTATTATTTTTTTGTCTTCAAAAAATAAGAAACTGTGTAACAATGTAAGGAAAAACACGAAATGTGAACGTGACAACAACCTTACTAAAACGTCAAACTAAAGACAAGAACAAATTACACATTATTGTTGGAAAGTAGACAAAAAAAAAAAAAAAGCAAGAAAAAAATGCTTTCATATATAAATAAATGTATAAAATATAAAAACATATATGTTTAAGAAAAAACAAAAAATCTTATTATATATAATAAGAATATATGTTTGTTGGAAAAACAGGAAAAAACTAAAATAAAAGCAGGAGATTGAACTTGTTTTTTTTTTTTCAAACATATTTATAATGATGAAAAATAAGTATAAATAAAACAAAAAAATATAAAAGAATAATAAAGAAGAAGAAAAACAGATTCCCATAAAGGTAAGAAATGAGAATTAACATTAGAAAATATATTATGTTTTCTTCTACAAGAAAAAACCTTGTTTTTAGGGAAAACCTTAGCATAAGCTTAGGAGTGGGAGTGTGCTAATGTTTATATAAATGTGCCTGGTCCAGGAGTCTATAATGTGTTTTGTTTAACTATGATAAGAAAAACAAAACATTAAGAGGAAAACAAAACGAAGAAACTAAATATAAGTTAGAATTGATGAACTAGCTTTTTGTTTCTATTATAAAGCTTTCAACGTTTAAATTATAACAAATATGAAGATAAAATATGTATACTTAAGTGAAGAAAAATACAATAAAAGAAATATAAATTTATGAAGCTTAATAATGGAATTTTTTTATTAAAGCTGGATTTTTTTAAACAAAAAAGCCTAAAGGTATACTTTAGTTTTAAAAATTTAAATTTACCTAAAAGTAGGCAAGGTATTTTGGATATAAGAATTACATTAAACATTTTTTCATATACAGACATCACTGAAAATATTTTATAGAAAAATTTAATTGATCATTTCTGTTACAGATGAAAAAGTTTTGTTAAAAATTTTTCTTTAAAAAAAGCTTATAAAAAATTTTTCAGAAAAAAATTTTATAAAAAATTTTTCAGAAGAAAATTTTATAAAAAATTTTATAAAAAATTTTTCGGAAAAAAATTTTATAAAAAATTTTTCGGAAAAAAATTTTATAAAAAAATTTTCGGAAAAAAATTTTATAAAAAATTTTTCGGAAAAAAAATTTATAAAAAATTTTTCGGAAAAAATTTTCAGAAAAAAAATTTTCAGAAAAAAAAATTTATAAACAACTTTTAATAAAAAAATTTTATACAAATATTTTCAGAAAAAAATTTTATAAAAACTTTTAAATAAATATTTGTTTTAAAACTAATTTTATTCAAAATTAATTTACAGAAAAATTTTATTTTATTTTAATTTTATTTTATCTTTTTTAATTTATGAAGAATTTAAAAAAAGTTGACTAAAAGTATATTCTAGTTTAAAAAATATTATAAAACCTAAAAGTAGGCAACATATTTTTATTTTTTTTAAATTAAAATGACTGTATATGAAACAAAATATTTCAGAAGTAACACATTTTTTTTTAAATAATCAATCTGTAGCTAATTATCCTTAAAAGTATGCTTTAGTTTTTAAGTAAACAAAGACATATGTAAAAAAATTTATATAACCTAAAAGTAGGCAACACTTTTTTAAAATCTTGATTAAAATTATTGAATTTTAAAAGAAATTTTTAGAGGGAATGACATTTCAGCTCAAATATTCAGTTATATAACTCAAAAGTAGGCAATATATTTTTAAAATTTTCATAAAAATAAGTGGATAAAAAAAGAAAATGTTTCAGAAGGGAGACATGTTAGTTTAAATAACCACTGTCTAGCTAATTATGCTTAAAGGTATGCTTTCGTTTTTTAAATTAGAATTTATAAAAAATTTACATGACCTGAAAGTAGGCTACACATTTTTAAAATCTTCATTAAAAGTATGAAATAAAAAGAAAATTTTGAGGAAGTAACATATTTTAGCTTAAGTATTTAAGCTAAAATATAAAAATATTTTGAATTTTAAAAATCTTATTAAAAATCCCGAAAATTTCTTTTAACAAATATATTAAAAATACTTTAAAAAACTTATTTAGAAAAATATTTTTTCTTATTATTTACTCAAGTACTTTGCTTAAGGCTTTAGCAAATTCTCCCAAAAGTATATTATGTTTTCTTATTCTAATGTACATGAATATAACTAACGATAATCAAATCTCTTCTATTTTTTTTTTTTTTTTGGCAAAAGTCAAAGCCAAATCTAGCTAACCAGAGCGATAGAGTTAAAGAAACCATACCGCTTTAACCACAAGCAATTAAACTTGTCACAATAATTGCATTTTCAGTTTGGCATTTAGCAAAAGCAAAGACAATTTCACTACTACATGCTTAACTACTCGCAACTTCTAAATTTAGGGACTTGAGAAAAGACATTTAAACAATTCCCCAAAAAAGAACTAAATACATAAGAGAAATCTTAAAGATGTTTTCTTTTTTTTATTTACTTCATCTTCCTTTAAAACAAAGTGTCCTTTTTTTGGCAAATATATGTATTTAGAAATAGAAGCAAAAGTGTGCAACAACTTTTTAGCAAATTGCTTATAAGATAAGCCAAGACTTTTAACATAAAGCCTTTTGCTAGTCAACAATAAAACTATATATAAAAGTTGGCAAAATAGTATTATAGCAAAGGAAAAAAAAAGACTTCAAATAAGTTTTCCAAAAAGTATTTAGAAAGACGAAAATCAGCCATTATGTTCAAGGAAAAATTTTGGAATCTTTTGGTTGTTATTGTAATTAAAAAAAAAAAAATTCTTTTTAAGCTTTAATTTCATTTAAGTAAATGAATAAGAAACCAAAATAAAAATTTTATTTCATAGAAGAAAAAGTAAAATTAAATTCCTTTAAGGATTAAACATGAAAAAAGAAACTTTAAATTTGTTGCACTAATGTTAGGAAAAAATATCTATTAGTTGCAGCAGCAACTTTAGATAAGAAGAGTCTTAACTGAAGTTGGTTTTACAATTATACAAAATTAAAAAACTAAATGCCAAATATATTTTAAGGGACCAGAAATTTTCAATTCAATTTTAGTTTTCTCTCCTAACCTTTGCCAAAGTTTAAAGGTCAAAAAGTTGTGCTTAAGATTTAAAGGTTAAGAAGTTTATAATAGTAAATGAAAATTTAATTATTATTATTAAGAGGAATTGGATACAAATTCACAAGTTTTAAGTTTAAGTGAAATAGAAATTGAACTTCTACATGGATTTTTAAATCAGAAGTTAAATTGGAACGGGAGTCTTGTTTAAGGATTTCTCTAAAACAAAACAGTCAAAAATAGGCGACGTGAATATAAGTTTTAAGAATTTTATATGGAATCTGGGTTTTGATTAAAATAATTTTAAAAACGCTTCGAAGAACGAGAAAAGAAGTATAGTTTTAGAATTTTTGTAAAACAGCTTAAAGTAGGAATAAATTCCAATTTTAAAGAATGTAAAACTCCTAGAAGTAGGCAAGAAAAGCTTTAATTCCTAAAATTTGTATATCGAATTCAAATTTTAGTAATTTTTAAACTACTCAAGCAAGTTAAGTAAAAAAATACAGTATACTTTTAGGATTTTTATAAAGCACTTAAAATTAAGCTAAACAAAGTTTTAGTTTTTGAAAAGATGCGTTTTATAACAAATCTTAATGTATATAAAGACTTTATTGAATGCCTAGTTCTAGCATTTTTGTAAAACACCCAAAAGTAGGCTGCACAAATTTTGATTAGTAGCATTTTTATTAAAAACTTTAAGATCTAATTTTATTAAAAATTTGGCAAAAAAGTAGCCTACTCTTGATATATTTTGTAAAACATCCAAAAGTATGCAACAATTTTATTTATCGCCTACTTTTATGAATTAATAAAACACCCAAAAGCAGGCTACACAAATTTAAATATATAAAGTTTTTAATTAAATCTTTAAGATAACATTTGATGGTGTGTTTTATACAACACCAAAAAGTATGCAACAAAATTGCTTACTTGTACGATTTTTATAAAACACTCAAAAGTTGGCTAGAATAATTTTGATTTATAAAATTATTAATTAAATTTTTAAGATCAGATTTGATTTATATAAAATAATAATAATAATAATAATAATAATAATAATAATAATAATAATAATAATAATAATAATAATAATAATAATAATAATAATAATAATAATAATAATAATTTTGCCTAATTTTGGTGCATTTTGTAAAAGACCTAAAAGTACACAACGATTTTATAGAATACCTAAGCATAGGATTTTTGTAAAACTCCCAAAAGTGGGCTACAAAAATTTCCAGTAATAATATTATTTATGAAATCTTTTAGATTAGATTTTATGAAAGTTTCGGAATAATTAGCCTACTTTTAGTATATTTGGTAAAATACCTAAAAGTATGCAACAATTTTATTTATCGTCTACTTTTACGATTTTTATAAAACACCCAAAAGTAGGTTAACAATTTATAAAGTTTTTAAATAAATCTTAAAGAAAACATAAGATTAAATTCTTATAGAAAATTAAACTTTATTTTGGTGCGATTTATAAAATATATAAAAGTAGGCAAACATTTTATTAATCGTTTATTTTTATAAAACACCAAAAAAGTGGAATTATAATTTATTACTTGTTTGATGAAATCTTTAAGATCAGATTTTATTAAAAATCCTGTGAAAATTTAGACTAATTTTGATGTATTTTGTAGAACACCTTAAAGTATGCAAAAATGTAATTTTTCATATCTTAAAGAAACTATTTTTTTGATTTCAATTTACCTCGTATTTACAATCCCTTTTTAATCCACAATTTTAAATTTCATTGATACAAAATTAATTTTTTTTTGATAAGGTAAAACTACTTTGATTAGTTAAGACTACTTTTAGTAGGCAACAAAAATTTTAAATCTGTAAATTCTCTAAAGAACATTCTCCTATGAACATTTTAAGATCACTTTAAATTAGAAATTCAGGACAAATTTTGCCTATTTTTAATGTATTTTATAAAACACCTAAAAGTAGACTATAAAGCTTTTTTTCATAAAATTCTTAGCGAAATGTTTAAGACCAAATACAATTCAAAAATGCAGGAAAAATTTAGACCCTCATTTTGTAAAACAAAACGTTTTCAAACGTTAAAAATTAGCGTGAAAAATACTGGGAAATTTTAATTTTTTCAAACGTTAGACGTTTCATTTTAAAAAATGAGGTTTTTAGCCTACTTTTAATATATTTTATAAAACTCCTAAAAGTATGCATCTGTTTTATTTATCACACTTTAAAGAAATCATGTTTGATTAATAAGTTTTCTTATAATAATATTTATTTTTATGTTTAATATTCTTAATACTCAATTTTAAAATCAATTTCTGTTACAGAGTTTTGTTAATTTTTTTTTTTTTTAATTTAATTAATTGTTCCTTTTTTTATATTTTGAAATGTGTTCTAAAAGTTTTTTCCTTCCAAAAACAAATTTCTGATAAAGTTTTTCTTTAATTCCCTATCCCTATGTTAATACACATATTTTTTTTTTTTTTTTTTTAAATTTAAACACATTTATAAAAAGGCACTTTCACACTTAAGTACATAAAAATGTAATTATTGCTATTTTTTAGTAATTTTTTTCTTATATAATACTAGATTTTTTTTTTTACCATTTAAGAACAATAATTATTTAAAGACTAATAATGTTAGATGTCGGAAATTTAATAATAAAAGAAAGAATTTTAATAAAAAAAACATAAAAATGAAATAAAACTTACCGCTGCGGCCTTCACTATCAGCTGGCTTGAGCTGTAAACCGCGGTTCATCTAAAAAGAAAGAAAAAAAATTAAATTATTTAAAGACATATTTAAATATTTTCTTAAATAAACTTAAAGTTTAAGAAAGTCCCCAGTCCTTTAAAAACATTTTCCTTAAATAAAATTTAAATTTGTGTTAAGAGAAATGAATGAACTTGTTTGTTTAATTTTTAGCCTTTGATTTCTTGTTTTTATTTCTAATGTTATTTTGCCAGTTTATTTGTTATTATCCTTTTATCTCCTTCAATAATTTATTAACTATGATGTTGGCAAATTTTCAGTTTATTTTTCTTTATTTTTTTGTATGTTAAAATCAATATTTAATATCATTTAGTTTATATGCAACCCTTTAAGTATGCTTTAAAATTCTAACAAATTGTCGTTTTATTGTAAAAGGTGGTCATTGATTGGAGCACAGGCTATTAAATCAAAGTTTAGGAAATTTGTTTAAGGAATATTTGATTTTATTAAAGAGAAGGTTTTTATGGTATTTACTTGTTTAGGAAATGGTTAAAAATAAAAGGAGTCTTCGCAAATTGGTATTATTTTGTCCTAACAAGCAAAGGATTTTATTATATATAGCATACTATCAAGGGATATTTTATGAAGTTACATTACAAGTAATTTTTTTATACTTTTTTTTGAGGTAAAAGCCACAGCTTCTGTTAATTTTTATCTCCAATTAATAGCTTTATATTATCTCTCTCTTCTACCCCTGAAATTATGCTTTTAATATTTCATAATAATGGCATTTATGGCACAAGCAATTTAAATCAATTTTCAGATTTCCCTCTCTCTCTCTCTTTGCTCTCCCAATAACAATTTCAATATTTAGTAAAATCATAAACTGTTGCTAAAATTATATTTAATCGAATATGGTCAATGGCTCTAATATCTTTTACTTTATATTTGAAAGTAATTAAAACTGAAAAACCATTAAAATCAAATATATACCATAAGCACACATACCACAAAACATTTTGTTATAATATTGCAACTCCCAGGGTTTGCATAAAGCAGTTTAAATAAAAAGTAGAAGGAGAGCCTTCACAAAATAAATGACTCTAAAATACAAATATGTAAACCATTTATGTATATATATTTAGTGACTTTAGTGCAATTTAGTATACAGAAAGAAATGGAGCTGGTGTGTGTAAGTGTATGTGAATATGTTTACAGCATTTCAATAATAATCAATGAAGAGTAATGTTTACCAATGGGAGACCAAACATGAGGCACTAAAGCATCAACACTAACGTCAACAACAATTTTGCAAACCAAATTTATATTTACATTCACACACACTCACATATACTAATCATCATCATCGTCATCATTATTGTAGAACCCAAAACAAGCTAACCAAGCAGCGACCAAACAATATTGCAACAACCAAACCAACCAGCAACATTTACAATGAAAAGCAACAACACTAAAGCGAAATCAGCAAAAAGCTGTATCAAACAACAACAAAATTTTAATGACGCTTTTACTGCTAACTTTAGCTACGAGCTGTTGTTGTCCTACATCTATATGGACTCATACACAAACAAATACACATACTCATGAACACACCAATTTAAGTAAGTAATTTCGATATGACTCTGTCATGTTTGTAATTCAATTATGTTAATGATTGGACAACATTTAACGTATTTACATTTAATGCATAATGAATAAGTACTCATAATGTTCTTTAGCCATAGACGGAGCTACATATAAGTTTAAATATGTTCGGTAGTCAGTCATCATGTAGCACCAGCATTTTATCAACCAAAATAGTCCCGGCTATTACATTGAACTTGTCATGGGTTAAAAATAAAAAATTGCAGCTGATGATGATGCTGCTGAATTTGTCTTTACCTCTCCCTCCATCGCTTTCAGCAGTCATCAGTTTGTAAAAAAAGAAAATTTTTACAAAATCAGCAAAATATTTAAACGTATGCAGAAAATTATTTTTTTTAACAGGATAAACGAGCAAAAAGGATTCAATAATAAAAATAAAAAAAAAGCAGCCAGCACATTATGTGGCAAAGTGACATTGCCCTGACATTGATTAAAATTTAATTGAAAATAAAAATTGTTTGCAACTTATGATCGAATAACAGCTAAAGGGAAATGTAAATATATTGAATATTCAGTTTAAAAACAAAAACTATTACACACATACATACACACTCAAATATAAAGTAAATTAAGCAGACAAATTGTTGGAAAAATTAGTGAAAAAAATGCAGAATAATAAAGCAGAATTTTAGTTTAAATATTTTAAAGCATACTTATGGGGGACTTCAGCTTAAGAGGAACTAGAACTGAACTAAAAGAGATTTGGAGCGGAAATAGAACTAAACTATAACTGAAGTAGAACTGAACTGGAACTGTTGCAGAACGGAACTAGAACTGAACTAGAGCCGAATTAGAACTGAACTAGAACTCAATCACAACTAAACTTGAACTAGAACTGAACTAAGACTGAACAAGAACTGAACTAGAACTGAACTAGAACTGAACTAGAACTGAACTAGAACTGAACTAGAACTGAACTAGAACTGAACTAGAACTGAACTAGAACTGAACTAGAACTGAACTAGAACTGAACTAGAACTGAACTAGAACTGAACTAGAACTGAACTAGAACTGAACTAGAACTGAACTAGAACTGAACTAGAACTGAACTAAAACTGAACTAGAAATGAAGTTGAACTGAACTTAAGCTAAACTGAAACTGAACTAGAACGATAGAGCTAAATCAAAGGACAACTTCAAATGAACTAAAGCTTAATTACATATAAATTGTATGATGAATAAAATAAATTTTATAAAATAAAAGAAATGTTAACTATGCAAAACCCAATAAAATCCTAAAAGTATGTTACATTTTTAGGTTATTGTTTTATAAAAATTACAATATAATACCTATAATTTAACAAATATTTGTTACATTATTCAAGCTTTTAAAAATTTTTCTAAATTTGTACTCCTTTTTTTTTTTGCCTGAAAGATATTCATTTAAAATATTAGCCTTCCCTTTAACACTATTTTTGCTGCATACTTTCAGTTAATGTTTACTAATTAAATGTTAATTTCTAAGTCATCTTTCTCAAAATGAATTTTAAGTTCTTCTGGGTTTTATTCTATTTTTTTTACTCCTAATTTTAGTAGTCATGGTTTCACTTTAGACTTGCATTTATATATATAGTCATTATAAACCTAAAAGTATGCAAAAAGTTTTTTTTTTTTTCAAATTTTTTTCGTATTTTAACAACTGTGTAATTAGTAAAAGCTCTATGTATTATGCAAAGCAACAACTTCATTATATGGTTATAGTTTAGATTTTATATTGAAGCAGCAGCAAAGAATAAAAAAATATTTTTTTGTACATTTAGCAGTCTAACTGCCAGCCTGCCTGCCTGTTGGCTGACTTGCTACCCAATTTGGGTAAAAGGGAATGAATATAAATTTATATTTTTTGGGTAAAATGGGAAACCGAAAAAGTATAAATGAAAATAAAATTTTTGTGTGAGTTTTTATCCTCTAGCTGGCTGCACTGAATAACACTAAATGTTAATTATATGAAATTTACAATTATGGATGAATAAGTTTTAGAGAGCATACTGACTGACTGGCTAAATGTTTAGTGGCCCCCTAAAAAATTTTGAAAAAGAACAAGCTTAAAGTTTTTAATCATTTCCCTTTATTTTTATTATTTAGTGCTCCTAAAATTATGTTTTATTTATGTAGAAAACTAGTTTAGCATATTAAATGAAACCTTCTAGTTAATTTAAAATCAATATCAATGCATTACATTTTTACTACATTACAACAAAATTACATTATTTCAACACAAATTTTTATATATATTTTTTTTGTTCGTTATTTTGTTTAGACTTTCATTCACTTAAATTCACTTTGTTTCCTCCTCCTCAAAATTCTGTCCCACAGAACACACATAGACGTTAAATAACATTACCCGACATTACAACAAGCAAAAATGCTTTTAAACTAAATGTAATCAAGCGTTTAAGTGCAATAATACAAAACAAAATTTTCCAATTTATTGAACGCTAACAGCACAACTCATACTATTTAGAGAGAATATAGTCATCTGCCCCATCATCATTTGAAACTAAAACTAACTACATACGAGTATAATTTTTTTTTTCTTAAACAGCAACCAATGAACGACATTTTTTGTGTTTGTTGTGTAAATGTTGAAGCAACACATACAACCAACAAATATATATCATTTGCAAAACCAAATACTACAATAATATTGAAACGAAAGAGAGTGCATTAAATGAAAGTGAACATTAAAATAGAAAATTTTATTATAAAAATAAAATTATTTTAAAGGATTTGTGAATTTGTTGTAGTTTTTATTATGTATCACACTGTATGGAATATGCTTGCTTATATGTTACATTTAGATTTAGGCCTATAGGGCTGGTATTAACAAATTTGTGTTAAACTATTTTAGCTTAAATTAACAAAAATGGGCTCTGATTATGTCCAAAGGGAAATATACAAAAATAGAAAGGCTAAAGAGTAAAAAGCATTAAAATTTTAAGTTCTAGTCTAATTAAGCTCTAGATCAGTTCTAATTCTGTTCCATTTGAGTTCCGGTTCAGTTCTAGTTCGGCCTTAGTTCAGTTCTAGTTTAGTTCTAGTTAAGTTCTAGTTCAGTTCTAGTTCAGTTCTAGTTCAGTTCTAGTTCAGTTCTAGTTCAGTTCTAGTTCAGTTCTAGTTCAGTTCTAGTTCAGTTCTAGTTCAGTTCTAGTTCAGTTCTAGTTCAGTTCTAGATCAGTTCTAGTTCAGTTCTAGTTCAGTTCTAGTTCAGTTCTAGTTCAGTTCTAGTTCAGTTCTAGTTCAGTTCTAGTTCAGTTGTAGTTCAGTTCTAGTTCAGTTCTAGTTCAGTTCTAGTTCAGTTCTAGTTCAGTTCTAGTTCAGTTCTAGTTCAGTTCTAGTTCAGTTCTAGTTCAGTTCTAGTTCAGTTCTAGTTCAGTTCTAGTTCAGTTCTAGTTCAGTTCTAGTTCAGTTCTAGTTCAGTTCTAGTTCAGTTCTAGTTCAGTTCTAGTTCAGTTCTAGTTCAGTTCTAGTTCAGTTCTAGTTCAGTTCTAGTTCAGTTCTAGTTCAGTTCTAGTTCAGTTCTAGTTCAGTTCTAGTTCAGTTCTAGTTCAGTTCTAGTTCAGTTCTAGTTCAGTTCTAGTTCAGTTCTAGTTCAGTTCTAGTTCAGTTCTAGTTCAGTTCTAGTTCAGTTCTAGTTCAGTTCTAGTTCAGTTCTAGTTCAGTTCTAGTTCAGTTCTAGTTCAGTTCTAGTTCAGTTCTAGTTCAGTTCTAGTTCAGTTCTAGTTCAGTTCTAGTTCAGTTCTAGTTCAGTTCTAGTTCAGTTCTAGTTCAGTTCTAGTTCAGTTCTAGTTCAGTTCTAGTTCAGTTCTAGTTCAGTTCTAGTTCAGTTCTAGTTCAGTTCTAGTTCAGTTCTAGTTCAGTTCTAGTTCAGTTCTAGTTCAGTTCTAGTTCAGTTCTAGTTTAGTTCTAGTTCAGTTCTAGTTCAGTTCTAGTTCAGTTATAGTTCAGTTCTAGTTCAGTTCTAGTTCAGTTCTAGTTCAGTTCTAGTTCAGTTCTAGTTCAGTTATGGTTCAGTTCTAGTTCAGTTCTAGTTCTAGTTCAGTTCGAACTCAGTTCTACTTCAGTTCTAGTTCAGTTCTAGTTCAGTTCTAGTTCAGTTCTAGTTCAGTTCTAGTTCAGTTCTAGTTCAGTTCTAGTTCAGTTCTAGTTCAGTTCTAGTTCAGTTCTAGTTCAGTTCTAGTTCAGTTCTAGTTCAGTTCTAGTTCAGTTCTAGTTCAGTTCTAGTTCAGTTCTAGTTCAGTTCTAGTTCAGTTCTAGTTCAGTTCCAACCCGGATATAAGTATGCTTTTTTTTTTAATTTAAAAAGCCTAAAAGTAGTTTTTGGTATTTAGTTTTATTTTATTTTGTTTTATTTTTAATATACATTTCTTTAATTTAAAGATAATATTGTGAAACGTTTTTTTTAAACTTTTATCACTAGTTGTAGTTCAAAATTGTGTAGCATACTTTTAGTTTAACCCATTATTATTCATTTGTTTTATTTTTAAAAATTTCTTTTGTTAAGCTTGATTTTTAAGAATTATTTTATATTAAGTTGTTTATTTGCTTGTTTTTAATTTTTCCTCTAACATTTGTTATGTACTCCCTTTTTTTTAAACAATAAGATTTTTGTTGATTTTTCTTCTATTATATATTTATTGTGTTTTTTTTTTTTAATTTTTTGTAATTTTTTCTATTTTGCTCTCCCATTTAATTTTAACTACATAAAATGGCAAAACGAAAATGCAATTAAAAATACGTTTTATGGCTTTGTTATTGTTACGTTGTGAATAGAAACCAAATGTACTTGTTTTAGACATACAGACGATACGTGCAAAAATACACACAATAAATATATAGATTTTTATTTCTATTTTTCATTTTTTTTTTTTACACTGACATGTTCCTGTGTTGTGTTCTAGCTATGGCTAGAATACAAAGATTTTTCTATATGCCATGGTGTTTGGTTCTAGGTTCTGCTTTGTTTTTAGATTTTTTTTTTTTTTTTAATTTTTCTTATTTTTATTTTATTTGTTTTCTATTCAGTTTTTTTGCAACACCATTATATAAAGCTGTAAAAAGTGTTTTTCATTGTTAAAATAAAAATTGCATCCTCTAAAAACTATGAAAAAAAAAAAAAAAAAAAAACTTGTTTATTTTTTTATATTCAGAGTATAAGAGCAGGGGTATACCACCTGATAAGGTTTATAGGTATGTATATGTTTGTTTAGTTAAAACAACTGAACTATGGTATCTTGTTTACATCATCTGATTGTTCTATATACACTCTATATATTACTCTATATCTGAAAGTTTACATATGCTAGCGGTAGTGTTGATAGCTTTACAAACATATGGCAAATGGAAAAATGTTTAGAGAAAGAGAAGAAAAATAATCGAACAACAATACTCTAATGAAAATATGAGCAAACAAAAATTCATGTTATAAATATTTTTTTTTTTCTGAGGGTAAGAGCTTTAATTTTTCTGGCTGCTTAAATAAAGTAATTTCTAGTTTAATTTTTATAAAACTTAATAAATTTGCAAGATTTCTTATTAAACTAGTGAAATTTTATGAAAAGTTCAAAATTTTTTGTACAGTTTTCCAGATTTTGGATATTTTATAAAAATTGCGCTACAGAGCGTATAATTCATATTAATTATTTTATATTTTTTGTAAATTATTATAACTTTAAAAGTTTTAAAGCTAGAAAGCTTTAAAAAGGCTTAAATGAGAGCTAATATCTTGCACAAGATGATAAAATACCCTGTATACTTATAGTATTTATAAAAAGAAGAAAATTTGTAACTAAATGGAAATGACAAGTTTTATATATGAAATTCGTTTTATAATTTACACATAAAAAATAAGTTTTCAAAATAATTCTAAGTTATTTTTTATTTCGTTTAAAATCTAGACAAATTTCTATTGGTGTTTTAAGGTCTTTCTATGTTTTTTGATTTTTTTTTTATAATTTCATCTTTTTTTGATTTCTTGTGTCTTTGGTGTTTTTGTTTTCTTTTTTCATAAACTATAATATTTTTTATTATTTTTCAATATTTTCCAATATTATTTCTTTTTTAGTTTTTTTATTTCTCTTTTTTATTTAATATTTTTATTGAACATACTTTTTCTTTTTCCCAGAATAACTGAGTGCTGAAAAGGAAAAAAAAAAAAAAGTTTCACTTAACATGATTTTATGTTACCAAAGGCAACATCATTTGCTGCAATTGTTGTATAAAACAAAACAATAGATTGTTACGCGCAAAGGGAAAAAAAGAATCAAAAACATGTACAAAAAAATCTATAAAAGAAATTTGAAAAAAATATCAATAAAATAGAAAAAAGAATTAAAAGCAAAAAAAAAAAAAAAAATCCTTAACAAATTGTATTGAGTATGACATGGATAAATGCTGCTTAATCAAAAGTTAAGTGAAAGTTTTGTGTGGACAGTTTATGGACCGATGAAGTTTTCTTGTTTTACTTTAAAAAGCCAAAAGCACCAGCTGCATTTGATCAACAGCAAACAATACATGGTCGTAGTCGTAGTCATCAGCTTTAATTTATATATGAGACTCATATTATGAGTATCTATACTAAAACTTTATTCTAGACTGCATCATCACTCAATCACATATGTTGGGGTAGATAGTTTTTTGTTGGAGGGTATTTTTTTTTCTCTAGAGTAAGGCTAGCTACAGCACAGCTTAATAAACACAGCAACAATAGTAGCTTTAACATCATGGAAAAAGTTGTTTATAAAGTAGAGTTGTGTTTAAAGACAAAATAAAAATTAGATAAAAAATAGTAAAAAAGTTCTTAGCATTACATTTGCTGTGTTATTGACTTGCTAAAATTTTGTAAGTGCTGTCTGTTTTATTTTGTAAGAGAAAATATGTTTTGTCTTGTTTAGGTATAGCCTGAAGTTATATTCCAGATTTCAGGATAAGATTTAACAAGAACTGATATTTATATCACTGTTTAGTTAAAATTAGAGGATATATTAATAGGATCTTGATTTTCTTGTTTTAAAGGGTCTAATAAAAAGGCGGTACTTTATGTAAAAAATCCAAAAAATCTATACTTTTTAATATATTATAAATTATTATTTAATTTTATATAAAGAAATGTGAAGAAATAATTTTTATAGAAACTCTTCATATATTTTTCTCCAAACAACTTACATTTTTGTATAGTTTTTTAATATTTTATATAAATTTAAAATATGACTTATATTCTTAAATAAATTAGCTTTAATTTAAGATTATATACGAGTTTCTAGCCTTAAAACTTTAGAAGATATGATCTTTTGAAAAATTCATTAAATAATTAATAATACTCATACGTCCAGTAGAACATTTTTTAAATAACGTTATATATTACATTAAGCGATTTTTTAGCTTTCTAAGTTAAAACATATTAACAAGCACTATGTTGGCTTTAATTTAAGACAAATAGTAATACTTTTGCTATTAAAATTATTTAATGATTGCAATTTTAACATTTTTAAAATAATTTGTTAAAACTAAATTTTTGTAAATTGGTCTTTTATTGGAAATGCGAAATTTGTCTATTATGTTGGCTTTAATGTTAGGCTTTAATTTATTTTCTGCAAAATAAATTCATATAGTTTTATGAAAACTTGTCAAATTGTAGATTATATAGTGTAAGTGTTAGTTTAATGTTTTATTAATTTAGTTATTTACTATTTAATTTACACAAGTCACGTGAGAATAATGTTTGGAGTGTTTGCCCTGTAAAATCCAAAATAATTATCATTATTAGCAGAGTTTTAGGCTAAATAAAAAAATTAGAAACTGGCACTTATATAGTTTAAGTAATTCGCGTTAAAATGCAAGAAACAATTTTGACAAGTTAGCTAAATATAAATTAATTTAATATTGTTAACACGATAGAACTATGAAAAATTAACTAGATTATGTAAAAATCTAAAAAAAGATATAAAGGTTTCTAAAAAAATATTTGAATACTAAGAATAATTAATACTTTCCTAAAAGTAGGCAATAAAATTATTATAGAATAATGCAACAATTATTTCATATTTATATAAAGGTATTAAATAAGGATAGTTTTATTTTATTTTTTATATAAAATTTTCCACATTTTAGCTTATTTTGCTAAAACTATTATTTTTTATATTTTTATCTACCTAAAACTATGCTTTATATTTTAATTTAAATCATTTTATATTTCATGTATCTGGTTTATTCATTTGACTTTTGTATTTATTTGCCACTTTGTAAACCAAATTTCCACTAATAATGTTATAATCTAACACAAAAAAAAAAAAAAAAATAAATAAATAAAAATTAAAGCCTAATTACAGGCGTGTAAACTAAATTAATCTTTTAGCCAAAACAAAATAGACAAATATACCCTATCCCTTGAAAAAAGAACACACACATAATTTACATATAGAAATAATAAAATCAAAAAATGAATATTGATTACCAACCAAAATATATACGAAAGGAAAAGAGAAAATAAAATTTTTTGATTAAAAAAGAAAAACGCCTAAAAGTATGTGTATTGTTTAGATAAAATAATAAATGACTAAATAAATGACATTTTTATTAAATTATTATTAAGCAAAAAAAGGTAACAAAAATTAAGGAAGGTCTTTTTTTATAACAATTATTTAAGGTTTACTTTTAGGCGTTTTCCCTGTTTTTTCTTTTTTTTTTATTATACTAATATTTAAATAGTTTCCCCATAAATCTACCCTAAAAATTATAATTTCTTTTTTTATATTTATTATATTTTATTTACGCCATTTAAATTGTTATAAATTATTGTCATAAAACTAAAACTTTACCAAAAATCGGTGGGTGTTTTTTTTCTCTCTATACATTTACAAAATATTATTTTGTGTTTTTTTATTTAGTGGCGTAATAGGTTAATTTATATTTGTGTGTTTGAATGTACCTATTTGAATTTTTAATTGTTCCAAAATTAACTTAATTACTACACTATTAATTATTTAAACTATAGACTATATATGGAGATGCGTACACACGCTTTTTCATTTAATACATGTTTTTTTTTTTGTTAGAGGTTTTATAAATTTATTTAGCGGTTGCTGAATTTAATATTATTTGCTGTATTTGATTATGGTTATAAACGTTTTGAAAATGGGCAGTTAGCTATATATTTAAATATTTATATTTATAGCGGTAAGTAATTTTAAGGTATTTAGTCATTATGGAAATATAACGCAGAAGAGAAAAGGGAGAAATGTGAATTAAATAAATTTAGTGAAATCATTAAAGCGGAAAAATGTAATGGTTTGATATCTGCTATAATTACATTTCATTTTGCAATATTTTTAGGTTAAAAAATTAAATTTAGATTTTGAATTGAAAAATAATTTTGCTCAATCCATTAATTTCTAAGTTAACGCTCTAGTTGCTAATGAATCTCTTAGTTCAATTTTATATAATTAGAAATTTTCCCAAAAAAAGCTTCAAAAATGTTTTGAAAAATATATAAAATAAGGTACCTTTTTATACCCACCTTCAAAAAGATGGGAGTATATTGATTTTGTCATTCCTTGTGTAATATGTCGAAGGAATCATTTAAGACCCCATAAAGTATATATTTTCTGGGTCCTGGTTCGATTCTGAGTTGATATAGCCGTGTCCGTCCGTCTGTCTGTCTGTTGAAAGCAGGATAAGGCTCGAACGAAACAACTTAGGGGGACGAAATTTGGCTCAAAAAAGTTATGAGCTAAAAACTAGAAACACATAACCTGTTAACCAACCTATCGTGATAACCGTATTTATTTTGTAATTTTTTGTTTGTTTAAGGAATATAAATTTATTGATTAAAAAAATTTATATGTTCATTATTATTTACTACTTGCTAGAAATAATTTGTATTTTCTAAACAAAAAGCTAAAATTATGATCTTCAGTTAGCCATTTTTTAAATTATTTTAGCTCTAAAACTTTAGGATCTATTAATAATTAAAAATAATTATTCTTAACTAATATTACTAATACGCTTAGAGTGATATTAATACCTTACACCACCATAGGTAATAATACCCCAACGGTATTATGCGTTTGTGCTGATGGTTTGTGATGCCCAGAAAAAGTATTCGAACCCCCCATCTTAAAGTATACCGACTCAAATCGACTCAAAACAACACTCTGAATCAACTTAACGATGTCCGTCCGTTCGTCTGGTCAGTTGGCTGTCAGTCCATGTAGACCTTGTGATCTTGATGAAATGTGACACGAATAATAATATTCTGTATTTGTAAATTTTTTACACTTAATAACAGAGTCTAACCACAATTGGCCATAGGTCTGATAGATGACCCCTCCCCAAACTTGTATGCACAACATAATGCTGTTGGGTATCATATGGTTGGACTTGACCGGCTATATTTTTCTATTTTTTTTTATGTAAATTACTTTAAATAAAATTAACAAATAACTAAGAAACTAATGAGTAAAAATAACTTTAAAATTGTTGAAGTTATTACCTTTAACTAGCCAAACTATTAGCTTTCATTAACAATTATTAAAAGTATTTTAAATTTAAAAGTCTAGTTTTTAATAATACAAAATAATTATCAATAATTAATATTACTAAAATGCTTACTAGAATATTGTTTAAAAAGTTACTACAAATAAAATAATCAGATCTTTTAACTACATCTGTTAAATACATTTGGTTTAAAAAGCCCTTAAAATCTATTTCAGACATTAAAGGATTTGGATTTTATTTTTATTATTAAATTTAAAAAAAAAAGTTACTTTCTTAAGTGTTTAAGGTGTTAGTTTTATTAAGCTATTTAAATAATCATTCTAACTTTAAAACTATAGGAGTTATTAATATTTTAAAGTAATTAACCATAATTAATATTAATCATACGTCTAGTATTCCTTTTCTGTAAATGCTGTAATATGTCTCAAAAAAGAAATGTTTTTAAATTTTTGTTTATGAAAAACCAAACAAGTTGATTAAAGATATTATTACTTCATTTTCTACAAGAGTTTTGACTTTAAAATTCCAATGTTTTTTCCTTCAAAAGTATTTTTATTTTTTTAATTATTTTTGTTACATTTTTTTTTAATTTTTTTCTTTTACCCTTTAAAATTTGTCCTACTTTAAGGCTTTTAAAACTTTTTTCTTTTAACCATTTACCTTTAAATTTCATAGCTTAGTTTTAAATAAAATTTTAATTTAATTTCTTATATATATATTTTTTTTTCCGAAAAACTTTGTTCTACTTTAAGTTTATTTTAACATTACTTTGAAATTTTATAAACATATATTTTATTTTCTTAATTTAAACATCAAAAAGGTTTCTGCTTTTTATTTGATATATGTCATTTATATATATTAAATTTTTAACATTAACTTTCTCCTTTATCTTCTCTACTCTTTGTACCGTATTTTGTTCCTTTTAGATCCTTATCTACGTCAAGCAATCAATATGATTACATTTAAACACAAAAGCTTAGAGGAAAAAAAGACAACATTTTACTGAAAAACTTTTTCTTTACTTTTATGTAGTTTTTTTATACAATTTATACAAGACACTTTTTTGCCTATTCCGTTGCCAATCAAAAATATCAAAAGCAGATACTCAATAAACACACTCATCAAAAAAAAACTGTTTTTTTTTTTGCTTTCATATGCTTTCTCTTATACAACATGAGTATAGAGTACCTTTATCAAAAAGTGTATAAAATATCAATAAAATTGTAGAAAATATTCCAAATATGTGTATGTATATAACAAAAATGTCAAAAAGTAATCATACAAAAAAAATTCACAAGATGAAGAAGAAAATGTTGGAAAAAAATAATAAAAAATATAATAAATATATGATATAACAACTAGCACTTCAAACAGGACATCACTTGGTAAATATACCCACACAATTTGCCTTTATACGTAGATGTATTTCTTATGATGAAAGTTGTTTTTGCTTACAAACCCTCCTTTTCCCTCTACAAAATATGGGAACAAATATGAATGACTATTATAAAGATGAAAAGTAGTAATTTATATAGCAATACATACACTAACTTACACATATTTGTTAATAATATACTTTTGTGTAAATGTGTAGTTGTGTATAATATATAAAATTAAGTCAAGAAAGATCCCCTCAGTATGTGGTGAGTTTATAGGTTGCTATAGTAGTGGTATTTGCTAGAGTGTGCATATGATGTGTTATTAGTTTTCCTTTTTTTTTATTTTTTGTAATTTGATGGATATTTGAATATGTTTGTTTGTATGAGTACACACACACACAAAATATTATGCATGACAAGCATATTGAATGTCATTTTAACATCCATATAACAGGTTGATAATAAAGAAAAATATATTTGTATATATATTCCAGTAAAATCTTTGGCTCTCTGGGTGCCAAGATGATGATGATGAAAAAGAAACTTATATGTATGAAAGAAAGCTTCTTTGTACTCAGTCACCATTACAATTATTGAAAGGTTACCTGGCAACTTGAGGTAGAAATTGATATGCGTTATAAGTTTGAAAGCTGTTGTAGGGCAAAAAACAAACAACAACAAAAAATATTTGTATATGAAAGAAAAAAAATATATATGGGATATTTTTCATTTGAATTTATTTCTTTTTAATATGAAAGAAAATTATTATGAATTAAAATAAAATTTAAAAGGAAAATTTTTTCAGAAGAAAAAACAAAATTATATTAAAATTTAGTCAAGAGGAAAAAGAAGGCCTACCTCAAGGAGGTTTAATGTTACTTTATGTTTAAGTAAAAAAGAAAAATTGTAAACTGGAAATTTATTTACAAAAGAAACCTAATTTAATTCAAATTTCTAATTAGTTTATTGCTTCTACTAACCCAAGGGAAAATTTATAAAAAAGTTGAAAATCTTGGCTTTAATTAGCTATTTTTAAAATCTTTTAGGCTTTAAAGCTTCTTGAGTTATAAACATTTTAATAAAATTTATCATAATTAATATCACTCATACGCTCAGTAAGACTTTTTTTAAATTAGTTAAAAAATCAAGCGTATAAACATTTTTTTAAAATAAATTGCGAAAAACTAACAGCCTTAACCCTTGGAAGACCAAATATTTCCTACGAAAACATAGATTATATTAAAGATGATTTAATAAAGTTATGTTATAACAAAATTTAAGATCAATTTTTAATTAGTTAATTGCTTTTACAAACCCGAAATTAAAAAGAGTCTTACCTCAAATAAATTTAAAGTAATTTAAATAAAATTAAATATTATTACTTAATCTGGAAATTTATTTCCAAAAAAATAATTTAAAGTTTAAATTAGCTTATCGCTCTTACAATTACAAGAGAAATTTTACAATAAAAGCTGAAAATCTTGGCTTTAATTAGCTATATTTAAAATCTTTTTAGCTTTAAAACATGTTTTAATAAAATTTGCTATAATTAATATCACTTACTATGGAGAGAGATAAGCCCTTCAGAAATCCTAGAAGAACAGATTGGAGTAGTTTCACGAACCTGATTCAGAATATGCCACCACCGTAAACGGAAACGTTGGCCAGTGTTCAGGATATGAAAGACTTGGCATCTTTTCTGTCTAGGTTTCTGATCGATAACTATCATTGTACTTGTAGGGAGCGGCACAGTACTAGAAAACTCCGTCAACCTTGGTGGACACCTAGGCTAATGAAGTTAAGGAGGAAGTGTAGAACATTCTTTAACAGAGCGAAAAAAGAGAAGAGCTCATTGGACTGAGACAATTATCGTCGAAGTTTCAATGAATTTAAGAAAGAGACCAGGAGGGCGAAAAGGAAATCTTGGGAAAGCTTTTGCGGGGACTTGGAAAGCACCACGGAAGCCTCTCGGCTGGGAAAGGTATTGGCTAAGGACCCAAGAGCACCAGGCTTCCTCATGAGACCAAAAGGTATGTTCACCGAAAGTAGTACAGGAACTGCTCTTGGGAACGTAGTTTCCGGGCTGCAGGGATGATAATGAGGACTCCGAACTAGAGGTCTTTATGGCAACCGAGTTTCCGCATAGTGCCCTGGTAGATTCTATAGTTGACACTGAAAAGATAAAGTGGGCGGTGAGGTCTTTCGAACCTTACAAATCAGCAGGGACAGGTGGCATTTTTCCCGCTTTATTGCAGTATGCAATCCCTGCCATTCTACCGTGGCTGAGTTTAATATTCAAAGGTACTCTAGTAACAGGCTACATACCAAGGGGATGGAGAGAGTTGACAGTGGTATTTATCTCCAAGGCGGGAAAAATATATATGAGTATCAGCATCGCAAAGAATTAGCAACCCATAAGTCTGTCATCGTTTTTATTGAAAACTCTGTAAAGACTTGTGGATGTATATGTCAGGATTAATCGGTCAACTTTTGTATGGCACAATACGCCTACCAAAAGAGTAGGTCGGTGGAAACGGCACTACATGATGTGGTCGGTACTATTGATAATGCACTTGACAGAAATGTAGAGGGTGCCTTCAACAATGTGAAAATATCATCGATTCTAACTGCCCTTCAAAACTTGGGGGTAGATCAGCTTGGGTTTGAGGGTGATAAAGAAGGTTGTGACGAGAGGCACTCCACAGGGCGGTGTAATATAACCACTTTTATGGAACCTCGTCGTAAATTAAATCATTTTTCAACTCTCCAGAAAGGGCATCAAAGTAGTTGCATATGCGAACGATGTTGTGCTCCTGATTAGGGAAAAATTTCTCCCCACACTGAGTGATGGAATCGGCCTTGAACGTAAACCCATTAAAGACTGAATTGGTACTTTTTACCAAAACATATAAAATTCCAGGCTGGACGGTATTTCTCTGGTCCTTTCCAAAGAGGCCTTGTAGTGATTTTGGATTCAAAACTCTCGTGGAAACGTAATGTTGACAGCAGTAGAGCAATTCTTACCTATGGAGCACTTGTCTGGCCAATAAAAGTTCCTATCTCTCCATTCTAGGCAGGGTACAGAGAATAGCTTGTCTTGCAATTACTACAGCAATGAAGTCAACTCCTCAAGCTAGTATAGAGACTATGCTCCAGTTGATGTCTATATCAAATATGCAGGAGCAATCTGAGTGTCCGAACGTATTATATCATCCCTAGGATGCATTTCGATAAATCTTTTAGGATTAGCATCCCCGACAGGGAAAGCTGGGCAGCAAATTCTGTTTTCAGGAGTTTGCAATCTCAGTTTTCACTGACGGGTCCAAAACGGATACAGGAACCTGGTCAGAAGGTTTCTCTGAATACCTAAGACTTTCAATATCTCTAAGATTACCGGATACTTCAGGCTGAGATATATGCTATAACTGTAGCTGCTAGACGAATCAGAGAACTCGTTTCAGAAGCCCTCACTGTCAACTTCTTTGTAGATAGTCAGGCCGTGATCAAGGCCCTAAATTCGTATGTGGTGAAATAGAAATGTATACTTGATTGCAATGTGTAAGATAGTATAGGTACCAGGGCATGAAGGCATTCTTGGCAACGAAAAATCGGATGAGTGTGCAAGAGCTGGTTCTTCAATGGACGCAAGGGAGGCTCTGACGGAAGTCTATATTCCTCTTGTTGAACTGTCGAATTTGATAGAAGACTGGCCGCTTAAAGAGCTATAACTATTTCATTTCGTAATTAATAATAATCATACGAATGGTATCACTAAAAAAAATTTTAATGTTTAAAGAAACGAGCTTCTTGGAAGCAAAATGCTAACTTTAATAAATTTAAATATAATTTAAAAATTATACCAAGAGCTCAGATGAATTCTCAAACTGTTTTTCAATAATTTATTAAGAGACAAAAAATTAAAAAAATATATAATAATAAAAAACACATTTAAATATAATATGCTGAGAAATTTAAATAATTTATTCAGAAAATTAATTTTAAATTTGTTTATTTTGAAGATAATTTTTGTCTGCTTTTAATATAAAACAAGTAAATATGAAATAATAAAATTAAAAAAAAAAAAAAAAAAATCCTAAAAGACTTTGAGCTTAATTTTATGGCTTCTGTTAAAAAATATTGGTTTACATAAACTTTATTTTAAATTGCCTCATGTGTTAGCTTTAATTATAAATTACTAATACTATTCTAGCCTAAAAACTTCAAAAGTTATTGATAATTAAAACTAATATGACATAATTAATATTAATCATACGTCTAGTATAACTTTTTTTAAAACGTTCTTTTAAGGCTAAAAAAGACAATTTTTATGAAATTTTAAGAACAATATAAAATAGAGAAAGATTAAAATTTATATTATTTGAAGTCCGAACTAAATTAAAGAAACTTAAATCTACTTTAACGGATTTTTTTTTTTCAATGAATTTACAATACATTTTTTGTATTGTTCATTAAATGAACTGAAACTAAATTTAAATAGAATTTTAAGAACAATATAAAATAGAGAAAGATTAAAATTTATATTATTTGAAGTCCGAACTAAATTAAAGAAACTTAAATCTACTTTAACGGATTTTTTTTTTCAATGAATTTACAATACATTTTTTGTATTGTTCATTAAATGAACTGAAACTAAATTTAAATAGAATATGTTCCAGTGATTGTTTAAAGTGTAAGTATAAAGAAAGATCTTTAACTAAAATTTTTATTTAAAGATTTTTATTATTTTTTTTATTTTTAAAATATTGCTTTGTTTTTATTTCTAATTTTTTTTTTTTTTTTTTGTTACGGAAATATTTTAAATGCATTTTTTAAATATTTGTTTTATTATTTAAATAAAACTTAAAGAATTATTCAAGCTTAAAGTCCTACAAAAATACTTAAACATTTTTTTTTTTAAATATTGTTTTAAAAACAATTTGCCAAAAAATCTTTAAATAATTTTGATGTTTTATTGATTATGCACAGCACGTATTTTAATTGATATCTAGCAAACCAATCATATACTATAGACAATATACAATCATACATATAGCAGACATCCTTACACATGAAATAACAAACATTTTGGGTTTATTTTGTAAAATCTTCTACCCCTCAATTTGAAGACCTAAAAATATGCTACATGATATGTATTTTGTCGTATATTTTTTTTTACTCACAAAAAAAAACTATTGATGCTTTTTGATGTCTTGCATTTGTGTAGTCATGGTAGATATTGCCTTGGTAAATGTTTAAATGAGTATATACGAGTGTGTTCATTTAATATGATGCTTTTCTTTCTCCCCCCTCAATATTATTGAAATCATATAAACGGACTCAATTTTTAAACTCTCTGTTAATAATGATGATGATAACAATGATGATGAGTATGACGACGTATCGATTGCATGCACGAATGTGCATGATTACATTCGTACATGTTGTAGCTGCTATTTTTTTTTATGCCAAAATAAATGTGAGCTTATATATTTGTGTTGTTTTGCTGGTATATATGTGTAAGTTTGTTTATTCTATGTGTACACATGTGAGTTCAATTGGAAAATCGTGAGGAGTTTGAAAGCAAATATACTCAGTTACACATAACTAAATGAACACAAAATGGGGATAGAGAGAAAAAAACGTTGTGTTTTTCTTTTTATTTTTAGTCCTTTTTTTTCTATTTTCTTTCAATAGATATAGAAGCCATATGATGGAAAATCACGAAAATCTATTTAGCTCGATATGCTGTAAAGTATGCTAGCAAATGCAGTTAAGCATTAAATTGTTACTCAGCAAGAAAAAAATTTATAAAAAAAAAGGATTTCAACGAGTTGTATGATGTTGAAATAAAAAAAAGACAGAAAATGTTATATGAAAAATTGGATCAAGAGAAAATTGCTAACAAATTCACAATTGAATTATTAAAGCTCTCCAAGTTTTGTTACTGTTATGAAAGCAATAGAAAAAAATAATAAAAATAAAGAAAATAAATGCAGCTAAATTGTAAAAAAGAAATATAGAAATTAATTTAAGGATTTTTTTTTTAAAGATTTCTAAATGGAATAAAATTTACACTTTTAATGTTCATACAGTTTTTAAGGTTCCTTTAAAGAAAATAGGCTACCAAAAACTGTGGGTTATCTTTTATGAATGAATTTTAGCTTAAATTAAATTTTTTTCTTATTATTATTATTATTATTATTATTATTTTTTTTTGCCGTAAAATAATTTTTGAAAATTTGCTTTGAAAAGAACATTTGGATTCTTTGTATTTCATTTAATTTTCATTTATTTCGTATGACATTAAGCCCTTGGGACCAAATTTGTTACAATAATCATTGGCAATACAATTTTTATTATTAAACATACCATATTAATAAGCATTATATTATTTAAACTTTTAATACAGAAATATGTACTATAATAATACTTAATATAATGCTAAGCCCCCCACAAAAATCCAAAGAATAGATATGAAAAAAAATTCAAATATTGAAAATATAATTGATCATCATGCACATGGTTGGTATTGAAGACCATTATAGCAAAGTCTGTACAGATAGTCGTTAGTTGTAATCTTTTTAATAAAAATTCAGAAATTGTTTAGTAGAGCTTTTTCGAAAACTTCCACTGAGTTCGAATATGGTCTTTCTTGATAAGGTATGCAAATATTCCAAAGTTGGGATACTCTACAAATGATCTAACTTTTATAAGAGATTAATGCTATGGAATTGAGAGCAAATTCGTCCTGGAAGAGGTTCTAAATGAAAATTTGTCAACTATATAAGTTGGACAATTTGTTTTGATTATTTTATAAAACATTATCATTAATCTCAAGAATATAAAATCATCAAAGTCACAGCCAAGTATTATTAATTATTTCAAATTATTTTGAAATATTAATAACTTTTGGAGTTATAAAGCTAGAATGATTTTTAATATTTTTAATTAAAGCTTGAGTTCTAAGGTAATTTTGAATTTTTATCTGTAAAATCACAAAATTATTTTATAATTTTTGTTTAATAAAATTTAATTTGTGAAATGTTTATTTATAAGTGAGTTCTAATTTCTCAAATGAATACCAATTATTTTAATTTCCTTTTTTAATTATGAACAATTTTATTTTCCATAGAATTTTTATTTAAAAATTGATCTCCCAAGGAGTATAGTTTTGTTATTTTCTTTTTATATGGGAAAAATAAATGTATTTCTCTCCTCTTTATTAAATGCATACCAAGGAATTTTTCAAAAAAGTTGCTTAATGAAAATATAGTTACATTTTCCTAAAAAGTGTGACAAGGCGTATGATTATTATTAATTATGGCTAAATAACTTCAAAAAATTATAACTCCTAAAGTAATTGAGCAAAGAATGTATTTAAAAGTGCTATTTGTAGCTTAGATTCCAAGCCAGTTTTGTAACGTTTATATGGTCTAACAATTTATCATAATCTTAAGCAAATTTATGCTTAAAAAAAAAAAATATATGTAAATGAAAAATTTTTCATAAGAAATTTAAAGATTAAATACTATTTTGGTGAGATTATGAAACTTTTTGCCCTAAGTGGAAATATTAGGAAATTTTTGACTTGAATAATTCGATTTTCAAGCGTTTAAATATAGGCCCATTAGAGTGAATTTTGTAAAAAATTACATAATTTTTTATTTTTTAGTTAAATTTTTTGTTTTAAAAAAATCCTTTTAAAGTTTTGAAAACGAAATATCATATATGTATGTGTAGGTGTGAAAACTGATAAAAATTTAATTATTAAATTTCAATTTCATTTCATAGAAGCACTCAAAAAATTCTTACTGCAGCAGATTTAAAAATAAAATTTTTTATATTTTTTATTTTATATATATATTTTTTTTATTAAATACTTAAATCTTCTTTATCATTTTTGCATCAAAATATCAAGTTAAGCAATTTTTAAAAGTTATAAAAAACAATTTTAAATTGTTGTTATTATATTTTAAGCATTAAAATGAACAAATATTTTCAGTAGGAATTTTTGTTTTATATTTTTTGCCAAAAATAACAAAACTTTTCTAAATTCATTTTTATTTCAAAGTAATAAATGCTGATTATACCACTCTATTATAAGCTGCTGATTAAATTTCTTTAGAATTGTGTTTCTTTTAAATATCTTTAGCATTTTCAAAAATGTTATACTCGACGTATGATTAATATTAATTAAAGCAAAATATTTTCAAATATTAATATCTGTTTAAGTTTTTAGACTAAAAGGACTCAAAAAGTGGCAAATTAAAGCTTAAACTTTCTGCTATTTGCTCACGTAAATCTTCAATAAATAAATGTTATAAAACTCTTGAAATTTGAGCTTGAAATCGTTTAAAAGCCATCCGCTTAAGAACTAAGAAAGTAAAACTTAACTGAATTTAAAGAATCTACAGATACTAGCAGATTTTTATAATTTTCATGGAGTAAATGAATGTAATATTAAGACCACCTATTAAAATCGATCTAATAGGGAGTAAAATTTTACTTTTTTCAAATTTAAAAATATATTTTATCATTTTAAATTCTAAAATTTAGTAAATTTTTAATTTTATTGCTAGAGCGATAATTTCTATTACATTTGTTATATAATTTGATTTCTGTTCTGTTTGTAATTTTAATTTCAAACAATTACTAAAATTATTTCAAAACCAATGCCTAATTTAAGGAGTTTTAAAAAGCAAACTTTTTTTTTTATTTATCTTTTAACAAATTTTCCAACTAATTAATTGAAGTTCAAACAGCAAATACATATAACTAGTATGTACTCTATTAAGTGTGTTCAAAATGTGCACAAAAGCAATACACTTTAATTTAAAAACAAAAACAACAAAAACCTTAGCATACATTTTAGGCTTTATGCAAAAATAAAAGAAGAAGCTTTATATGTGTATGTATACAATGATATTTCAGTTGTTGCTATAGCTTTAAAATGTTTTCTATATCCTTTTTTTTTTTGGTAAAACGAATATGTATGTACATTGTTTTGCTTGTTTGTCTATGTGCAAGTGACATTTGCTTTTTGAAAATTCATAACATTTGAAATTCTAAAAACGATTTTCTTTATTTGTACGTTCATTTCATTCTATGCATGTAGTCATGTGTAAAAACATAAGCTTGCTTGCTTACTTACTTGCTTGCTAGCGTGTTTGTGTATGTTTTTTAAAATTTAACAAATACATAGAAGAAGTGAACATATATGTATATGTATATAAATGTGTTTGTATACATATATGAAAATAAATGTGAAAAAGAACTAAACAACATTTACAAAGACCAATAAAATCATATAAAAAGTTACTAGCAATAAACTTGTTCACTATATAATTAAGGGTTTCCCTTGAAACCTGTGAAGAAATAATAACAAATTTAAAAATTTTTTAAGGTTTTTATAAAAATTATAAAATAGTTTTTTATAAAACGTTAAAAATTTAAAATTTTTCAAAAATATTATTTTTTAAGAGTCACCCTAAAGTTACCCTAAAAAACTTTTTACAATTGTTGTTGCTCTAAACATATTCTGCTTTACAAAGTGATTTAGTTTTGTTTTTATTTCTCTTGTTTATTTTTTTTTGAGAATTTTCAATTTGAATTTCAAACTACTTTTATAAACTGAGTAAATATGTTAGATTATTTTAAAGTACTTGCATAAAATGCAAGAGAAATAAAAACAAAAAATTTGAAGTTTATTATATTAGTTAAAGAGATTTTAAACTTAAAAAAAAAAAAAATTAATCCAAAACAGTTTTTTCTAAAAAATAATAAACAAAATATTTAAGAAAATATATTACAAAATTCTTTTAAACTTTCACATCACACAATAAAAGACGCGTCTTAATTTACGACTCTACTTAAACCACCCCCTCTAGTTTTTTGTATATAAAACCCCTTCAAATATTTTTATGTTTAAAAAATATTTTACGATTGCCAAGCATAATATAAAAGCTATAAAAATATTTTCATCACAAAAATCTATAAAATTTTAAAAATCTATAAAATAAAAAAAGGATAACAAACTCATAAAACTGTTAAAGATGAGTTAAGAAACTCAATTTTTTTTCCTTCATTTATTATAAAAATAAACTTTAATATATAATATGCAAAATGTAAAGCCTACTTTAAGGCTGTTAAAGGGTTTTGGGCTCATAAAATATCATCATAAATTTATTGTACAACAAATCTAATCTTAAAAAATCTACTCAAAATATAATTTTATTATCTTTTTATTTGATGATAAAAATTGTTGCCGGTTTTTAGGCTTAAAGGCCTGTTTTGAGAGAAAACATTAAAATCAGATAAAATAAAATTTTAAGTATGATATTGATTAGGTTGTATAATGTTTAAGAAAATGAGTTTATCGAAAGACAAAAATAGAAAGGATAAGGCAAAATAGATCTTTACCATACTTGTTTTTCTTGAAAATAAGTGCAGTGTACATTTAGGCGGAATTTTGAAATTAAGGAATGTAAAAATTTAAAAGATTTGAATCTTATATTTAATTTTATTTCACCAGTTTTGTAAGAGATAAGAAGAATTTGTTTGCAATACAAGAACTATTCTTAAAAAAGTGCAGTGTATATTTAGGCGCAATTTTAGAATTAAGTAATAAAGTGTACATTTAGGCAAATTTTTAGAATTAAAGAAGGCGTAAATTAAAAAGATTTTGAATCTTATATTTAATTTTATTTGAACAATTTTGTAAGAGATAGAAAGAAAAAGTATTTTCTTACAATAGAAAAACAATTCTTAAAAAAGTGCAGTGTATATTTAGGCAGAATTCTAGAATTAAGAAATGTATAGATTTAAGTTCTTACCTTTAGTTTAATTTGACCAATTTTGTAGGAGATTTTATTAAATTTCTAGAAGTTTAAGCTTAATGTAGACATATAAGAAAAGTGAGGCATACTTTTGGGTGTATTTTTTTAAATTAAAATAATTGTCAGATTTTTTTAATCCATTAGTGGATGAAGTTCCCTTGGTACTTTCTTTGAACAATTTTCATCAATTACTAATAAAATTTTAATTTTTAGAAGTTTAAGCTTAATGCAGGTATATAAGAAAAGTGTGGCATACTTTTGGGAGTATTTTTTTTTTAAATTTAAGTAACTGTTTTTCAAAAGAAATGTTTTATATTAGTGGACGAAGTTCCCTGGGAACATCCTTTCATCAATTTTCCTCAATTGTTAATAAAAATGCTTTAAAAACATTTAATTACAAAAAATCGTATAGTTTTGAAGTTATAGATCATTTGTTATAACGAAAAATGGGATAATTGGGATGTAACTTCTTCATCAGCTACCATACATTAACAACTGAGGCATCAAGAAGGTCTGCAAATATTAGCCACCACCACCATGCATTGTGGTCTATCAATGCCTTCCATAACTCTTATTATATCGATGTGGAATTGGGTAAATTGCAACGTCATTGAACTCATTTTTGTCAGAGGCAGAGAAACTGTGAGTCTATGTATGACAGAAATAATTTATCACAAACGCACATCGGATGTAGTTGCCTTTTAGAAGTCGTTGCATTGAAAGTTAGTTATGTTCAGAAAAGAAAAATGCAAAATTTTTTCAACAGACGGACGGTTGGACGGACATTGTTATATTAAACCTACCCCTTAAAATACAAGAAGAGTAATTCAAAAAACTTTGCTGTAGCTGGAAAAATTATTCGGCATATATACGAAATGTTAGAAATATATTTAAACATATTTTAAATATTTTCAATTCAACCTCAAAATTTGGGATTAAATTAAAAAAAAAAAAAAACTATATGGCAAAAGATTTTACCAAAGACGGACGGACACTATTCTTTTGTATTTGCTACCTATAAAGAGCCAGTAGATTTTTATATATGTCTCTGTTTTATCAAAAACTAATGAGAATAACAACATGGCTCTTTAAGGATATTAAAAATCAGTTTTTAACAATTGCAATACCTTCTCAACATTTTTAGTTATGTTCAGAAAAGAAAAACGCAAAATTTTTTCAACAGACGGACGGAAGGACAGACATTATTATTTCAAAGAATAGTAATCTATAAAAATCGACTATAGCTAGAATAAACTTTAGTTATATATATATGAAGTGTTAAAAATTTACTTAAACATATTTTGAACATTTCAAATTCAACCTCAAAATTTTGAGTTAAACTAAAAAAAACTATATGGCAAAGATTTTACCAAAGACGGACGGATGGACGGACACTGTTCTTTTGTATTTGATACATATAGAGAGCCAGATGATTTTTGTATATATTTTCGTTTTATCAAAAACTAATGATTGTAACAATATAGCTCATTAACGATAATACAAATCAGTTTTAAACAATTGCAATACTTTCTCAACATTTTTAGTTATGTTCAGAAAAGAAAAACGCAAAATTTGTTCAACAGACAGACGAAAGGACGGACATTATTATATCAAATTTTCCCATTAAAAAGCAAAAATATTAATTTAGAAAACTCTGTTATAGCTAGAAAAAACATTCGACATATACAATATGAAATGTTAAAAATTTTTTTAAACATATTTTTAACATTTCCAATACATCCTTTTAATTTTGAATTAAAGTAAAAAATATATGGCAAAGGATTTTACCAAAGACGGACGGATGGACGGACACTGTTCTTTTGTATTTGCTACCTATAGAGAGCCAGGAGATATTTATATATGTCTTCGTTTTATTAAAAACTAATAAAAATAACAATATAGCTCATTAACGATATTAAAAATCAAAATTTTAAGTTACGAAAAAAAAAAGTGTTTTTGTTTATAGGTTCTTCAATAAAAGCCTTCTACTATATGAAAGAAAATGAAATTTTATGAAAACTAATATGAAAATTTGATTGAAACAGAAAAATATAATAACAAGAGAATTGAATTTGAAAAAATTAATTTTAATAAAAAAAAAAAAATCAGTAAGAAATTTGATTAAAATTAAATAATATGACAAAACTGCAATTTATCTATGGTCCTTCGAACCGGATAACTTCAGTGTCAGCGACTCGTATTAGATTTTCTAAAAACTATTAGAATCTACATTTAATAATTGCTATTCTAATATAGTTTTTCTTTAATACAATGTTATAAATGTTTTATACAATGTTATAAAATTTCTTGATAAAGACAAATGAATATTTGAAGTTATATATTTGATTTAATGCTTTATAAAATTTGACAAGTGACATTAAAATTTTGATTAATATCGTATATTTAAATATACCATCATTATTTAACAGACCATGAATAATGTTTTTTCTTCTTTTCCAAAAAATCCAAATATTTAGTATATAATTACCTCCCTTAAGATTTCAAGCATATTTTCTCGAAATCCTTGTTTTGTTACGAAACAAATATCATTAACATTTGATTGATAGACAGACAACTAGAATTAAACTTCAGATTTGTTGAAGATAAAATAAAAAAAAAAAAAAAAAAATAAAAAAAATCTAACATACTCTTAGGCATCACTAAATACTGTCATTGAGATAATGCAATAATATATAATCAATTGGAAAATCTTATTACGTGTTTGGCTTTACTAAGGGTTGAATAATATGAACATAATACTATTTTTTGGGGATTTTAATTTAAGGGTTTATTTCTTTTGCTTTTTCCTCGGCTTAACAAAAGCTATAATTTTCTTTTTGAAAGTGGAATATTAACATTTTCTATTTGATTAAAACTAAAAGCATAAAATATTTAAATACTATAATTAAGCAAGAGAATAATACAATGGTATAACTTCTATAAAGAATTGTAATTCTCCTGACAGGGGATAAAACACTAAATGTTAGCACGTGACCTTAACAATATAAAAGACAATGATTGCTTTGATACTTATAAATATTAAAACAATTAATTTTATTTAGAAATAAGATAAACTATAAGATTTCAGGTATGCTCTCAAAATGCCATGAATATATTGATTTGAAAACAATGACACCTAGTTAACACCTTATAAATTGAACATCAATCATTTCAAAATTCTTTACAAAATTCTAAACACTATTTTTCAATTTCTTTTTATTTTTCAAACAAACATTACTCTTTCATTTCAGCGGCAAATCATTTGTAGTGAATTTTTGTTGTTGTCTATGTTTAAGGCAATTAGAGTTACACACATATCTCTAAATATATGTATTCCTAGAACCAGTTCATTTTTTTTATAAATGTCTCAATGTGTGTGTGTGTATTTCAAGAGTGTGTAATCTATTTAAGGGTTGATTTTGATTTATAAGGTTTCTTGTTTTCTCATTCATATCTAAATTACATTTTTTGAAGCAATTATAACATTTTTTTATATAAATGTAACAACTTCCCTTAAAAAAAGAAATTTCAATGTTATATAATTTTCTCCATGGCACGTGTGCGTGCCGGTCTTTATGTTATTCTATGGAAAGAACTAAATTAATGCCTCGTGTTATCACTCTACAAAATTAAAATTTTTTGTTATAATTTTTCTGTTTTCTAGGACTTTATTTCAAACAAACAATTTTAAAATGCAGTTGCATTTGTACGTAAAAAAGGGTTGATTTTTTTTATTTTTATATTTAGTTGTAATTCTTTGTTTATAAGGAATTATTAATTATAATTTTATATTACTTTATTAACATGTATTTTTTTTTAAGGAAAAATCTAGTTTTATTAAAGGGTTGCAAAAAATTAAGTCCATAAATATGTCACAAACATTGACCTTTAACTAAAACGCATTTTTATTAGAAAAAAAAAAAAAATAGGCTGGATATATAAATGATTTCCTGTTTTGTTAGCGTGTTATGGGAATATATATGTTTTGCATATATTAAGAGTTTAAAAGAGGAAAGAAATTCAAGATTAGTGAAGCATAACTATCGCAGGAGTCTATATTTTAAATAGTTTTTTAAAGGCAATTTTTATTGAGATTTTATGAAATAGAAAAATAATTTAAAAATTGATTTATGATATCCTTAAGAAGTTATATCAATTCTCTGTTCACTTCGAACAGTAACGTAGTTATATATATATATATATATATATATATATATATATATATATATATATATATATATATATATATATATATATATATATATATATATATATATATATATATATATATATATATATATATATATATATAAACACTTTGGCTTCCTTTATATCGGGGTAATAAAACAAAAATGTCCGTCATTCTGTCCGTCTGTTAAAGTAATTAGCATTTTTGTTTTCTGATCATAACAAACTAATTTAAAGGAGAATAGAAAATTGATAATAATCGATTTATGATGTCCTTAACAAGATATATCTATTCCTTATTGGCTTTTTAACAGTAACAGGGTCTTACATATGAATACTTTAGTTGTTTTCATGTAGAGGCGAAAAAATCAAAATGTCTGTCATTCCGTCCGTCTGTTAAAAAAATTATCATTTTTGTTTTTTTTAAATGTTTAGGATGTATTGAAAATTTATTTAAAGAAAATTTATGATATCTTTAAAAGGCCATATTGTTCCTTCAGTGACTTTTTAATATATCACTGTCTTATGTATGAATATTAAGGCTCTTTATATGTAGATAAGACAAAATAACAATGTCTGTCCTTCTGTCCGTTTCTTGAAAAAAATTTTCATTTTTGTTTTCTGAGCATAACTAAAAATTTTAAGGATGTATGGAAAATTTCTCTAAAACGATTTATGATATCCTTAAGAAGGTAAGTTATTTTTCTAATGAATTTTTATTAGTAATAGGGTCCTATGTATGAATACATTGACACTTTTTATATAGAAGCGACAAAATAAAAATGTCCGTCATTCTGTCCGTTTGTGAAAAAAAAAAAAAATAAAATCATTATTGCGTTTGACTATAACTCAAAACTTTGAGGATATTTTGGAAATTGTTTAAAGCTTATTTCTGATATCTTTAGGAAGCTATGTTGTATCTTATGAGATTTTTCGATATATCAGCGTTTATGTGAGAATATTCTGTCCCTTAATACGCAAGGGATATCAAATAATGATGTCCGTCATTCCGTCCGTCTGTTGAAAAAGTTTCTGATTTTTTTTTTTTTTAACATAATTTAGAATTTTTAGGATCCATTGGAAATTTTTAAAATTTTTTTGAATCCTCAAGAAGGTTTGTTATTACTTTAAAATTATTCACTTTATCAGAGTCTTAAATAATAATATTCTGTCTCTTTATACGTAAGGTACATGAAATAACATGTTCGTCCTTCCGTCCGACTTTAGAAAACTTGGCAGTTTTGTTTTTTGGAAAAAACTCAAAATTTTGAGGATGAATAAATAATTAATTTTGAGAATTAATTTATATAACCTTTAAGGAGCGTTGTCATTTATCAAATGATATTCAATACAGTAGACTCGCTGAAACGTAAATTAATTTTTACCAAGGATGTTCACGTTTTCGAGACTGTTCACGTCATAGATTATAACATAGATATGAACTCAAAAAAAAAAAAAAAAAAAAAGCTCAAGTGAAAAAAATTGCTCAAAAAGGCACACGTACTATAATTGTTTTTGTTTTCAATGAAATTTTTAACTAACACCTTACCGCCTTAGGTTTTTGAAAACAGAACTTCATATCTATGTTATAATCTATGGTTCACGTTTTCGATTGGTAAACATAAATATAAAACTTTTTGGTTTTAACGAACAAAAACAGACATTATATGCTTCAGGAATTAGAAATAAAAACATTTTATTCTTATTCAGAGATTTCCCAATTTATAAACACCAAAAATTTTGTTTTTGTGAGTGCACTTTTATAAAAGACTTATGTATGAATATTTTGTCTCTTTATACATAATAGAGGAAAATACTAGTGTCCGTCATTCTGTCTATCTATTGAAAAAGTTTTTAATTTTTTGTTTTTTGAGCATATTGCAGAATTTTTATGAAATTTTTTAAAGCTAATTTTTGATATCCCCAAGAAGACTTGTTATTTCTTGTATAATTTTTCACTATAGCAAAGTCTTAAATAATAATAGCATGTCTCTTTATACGTAAGAGAGATTAAATAGTAATGTCCGTCCTTCTGTCCGTATGTAGAAAAAAATTAATTTTTTTGTTTCTTGAGCATAACTAAAAATTTATTTATATAGAAATTAAAAAAAAAAATTATTTATAATAACGGTAAGGAGCTATATGGTTTTCTTTGTCATTTTTCTTCATAGCAGAGTGTTACAGAACAATATTCTACCTCCTTAATCGTAAGTGAGATAATATAATGATATCCGTCCTTCTGTCCATCTGGAGAGAAAAACCTTTCTGTTTTTTTTTAGCATAATTCAAAAATGTGAGGTTATTTAAACAATCTTGTAAATTGATTTCTGAAAAGTTTTAGAAGCTATATTGTCTCTCAAACAATTTTGTACTAAAGGGGACTGCTACGTGTGGATTTTTGTGCAATTTGTAGGTAGAAAAGAAAAAATAACAACGTCCGTCCTTCTGTCCGTCTAATGAAAAAATTTAATTTTTTTTGTCGAGATGTTTCTTGAACATTTTTTAGTTGTGAGCTAAAAAATTAACAATTTTCAAATCATTAATAAAGCCAATATTTTTATAGTCAAAAATTTTATAATTTTTTTCTGCTTTCATATTTATTTCTTAAAATTTAATTTCATGTTTATTTTCCAAGAAATTCCCCTAAGATCTGAATATGAAATATAAACAATCAGTTGTTATTTTGATAAATAAAACTTAAATGTTGAGACATGTTGCAAACAAAATTTAGACAAAAAAAACCATAACAAAAACATTTTAAGCCGTTTTATTTATTAATGATTTCTAGGTAAAGAAGTGAAAGGACATGTTTATATTAAGAGTATTCTTATATATATTTTCTAAAAGAGAGCACGTTTAAGTGTATGGTTTTTAAAGTTAAAGGTAAGTAAGTCATATCACAACATGTTATGATGTTAAGAAAATAAAATATAATAACAAGTTAAAAATCTCTAAGGGAGCTAAAGAAAATACTTATACATACTTTCAGGAGTTTTAGGAAAAAAATTAGAAAAAAATAACTACAATAAATGTTAAAAAATATTAAATGAATTAGAAAGGAGCGCTAAGATAAGTTTGGTACAATTTTTCTTTAAAGTAAAGGAGTTCCTTTAAAAGAATATCTTTTTTAGGGAGTTCTTATAATAAGAAATTTATTATATGGAGATATAGGTTTAATTTTTTTCTTACCTGTTGTGTGTTTTCTAGTATAAAATTCCCTTTTTATTTTATTTTATTTTTTCTTTTACCCCCCAAATACATTAATGTTAAAATATATTGTTATAACATGTTTAAGATTTTTATGACTTGTCTTGATGTCAGTTTTGTTATCATATCTTTAAAAACATGTTCATGTTAAGAAGAAATCTTTGGAGTACCAACGAGTTTTTTGCAAAATTTATGTTTTATAAACGCGCTGTCTTGTAAAGGAGCTTAAAATGCACTTGATTTTCTTCAGCCTGAAACCCAACAAACAATTTTAAAGTAAAATGGAAATATAGGAAAAATAACTTCCCAGGAATAGGAAAAGAAGTAGAATTTTGGTTTAATTATATTCTTTAAAGTTACCAAATATTTTGTAAAGAAACTTTTAAGGCACTTGATTTTTATTTACTTCAAGCTCAATAAACCATTCTAAGGTAATTTTAAAGCACTTCTAAATAAGTAGATTCTTTGAAGTCGAATAAAATTTTCTGAATTAATTTCATAGTGAAGATATTTCAAAAAAATTTCAAGCTGAGAATAGCTGCTTTAAAACTTCTTAGGAAGTGGTTCTTTATAACTTCCAAAGAATTAAAAAAGAACGTTCTCTTTTACTGTTTTAAAATATTAGGAATTTCCTTATTCCATATTTTTTTGCTGGGTTTTTTCTTAAATAAATAAAACGTATGAAAATAAAAACAGTCTATTGTTATCATTTTCCCAAATGTATGCTAAAGAAAATGTTGATGTGTGGTTTGGTTATGTTCTCATTTTTTTCATCCTGTATAATATTATATGACTGAGTATTTTGCCTTTCCTGTCTTGTTCTTATATCTTCTTCTTTTGTTTAACCTTAAGTAGCTAAAATTTTCGTTAATAATTCATATATGAAAAGGAAAAAAACACAAGCCTTCAGAGAGATTTTAAGACTAAACTGTGCATAGCATAAGTATAGGGGTAGAAAGTTGTCTTCACAGTGGCAAAGACAAAGGCAAAAATGAAAAAGAAAACCAACATAAGAAGTTATTTCTTTAACTAAACAAAGTGCTAAATTGCTTAAGTAATACTTGTTTTGTTTTGTTTTATTTTTATTTGTTTTCTTAATAATAAACGTTTATTGCCATAATGAGGTGAAATGTTATTTTTAAGGTCATTAGAGACAAACAAGGGGAATGTAAGCCTACTCACATACCGGGTATTTGCTAATAAAAAAAAAATTAAGAAATTAAAAAATCATGAAAACACACAAGCTTAATAATCTTAAAAAATTGACAGAAAAAGAACCTAATGTTCTTGGAAATCAAATTTGAAAAGAATTAATAAAATTGTTTTTTTCCTTGGGCTGTAATTTACTTTCAAACTTTATAAATTGAATTAGCAAATTTTAAAGTTCTGAGAATTCCTCAGACTTTAATATTATTTTGCTACACCATTTATTATAAAACAATTTTAGAATATTATTAAAATTTTTATTCTCACACTTATAAGAAATCTGATAAGTTTTGAGAAAAGGTCGTAGGTCAAATATATGTATTTTTATATAATTTTTGTAATAATTTAGGGAAATACTTACAGTTCTTATTTTAAATTAAATATTCATTAAAATTTGATATTAAATATTAAACCAACTATTAAATGTGTAAAAAGGTCAAAGGTCAATTTTATAAATACTTTGAATTTTTAAATGTATTTAAATTTAAAAAGAAATTTTGATATCTTTAAGCAAGTGAAAACCCTTCTAATCAAAAATGTATATTTCAAATCCAGTTCTAATTAAATCTGTAATATTTTTTAAAGGTTAAAGGTCAGAGTTCAATAATATAAAATAATTTTTTAATATTATTATTATTTTTTTTTTATTTATTTTTTTTTTTTTTTTTGTAAAATTAACTTAAACTTTTTATATTAATTTTGTTAAATTGGAAAAAATTTTAAAAGTGGAAACAAAGTAACAAATATAGACCTTCTTAGGTCAAAGTTCAAATTATGTTAAATTACAATTTAGTTAGAAAAATATACAAAAATATTAAAACAAACAAAATATTAATTAAACAAAACTCATATTTTCAAACCAAAAGTTTTAGTTTACTTTTAAAATTTTTATGAGGTCAAAGTTCGTTAAACTCTAAAAAATCCTTAAAAACATTTTTTAAAACAAAATGGAGCGTTTTATATTTATATTGAAAGATTTTCAATAAATTTGTAAAATGTTAAATCAAAAACTTTATACTAGATTTTGTCTTTCTAGGGTCAAAGTTCAAATTTTGAGAAATTAAAATTTAATCAGAAAAATATACTGAATTATTAACAGTTTTTGATAAATTTATTTTAATTTTGTCAAATTTATTTAATTTTTTTAATTATAATTAAACCGTTATATGTATGTAAATCATAATTTATTTACAAAGGTCAAAGGTAATTTTTTATAATATTTAAATTTTATGTTTAAATTATCAAACAAGTATTTGAAAATTATTTAATGAACTTTACAAGAAATAAACAAATTTAAGGTAAAAATCTGAAATTTAGATCTTTTTACTCACAAAGGTCAAAGGTTAAATGTTATAATTTTTAAAATATTCATAAAATTATAACTTTATATCGAATAATTTCAAGAGATTTCAATGTTTTGAGAAAAAAAGTTTAATTTGAACTTAAATATTTATTATGGAGGATTTGTTTTTACCGAGGTCAGAGGTCATTGCTATAATATTGAAATTTTGTCATTAAATTTCTAATAAATATTTAAAATTTATATATATATATATATATATATATATATATATATATATATATATATATATATATATATAGAGAGAGAGAGAGAGAAGATTGATATTAAAAAGTCTTTTACAAAAAAATAATATTTTATTATTCACGAAGTTCAAAGGTTAAAAAATTTAAGGTTTATAATGTTTATAATATTTAAGAATAACATCAAATATTTGAATATTTATTTTTTAAATAAAATCTATATTTAAATCATATTTCTGTTACAGAGGTCAAAGGTCAATTTTTAGAATTTTAAAATTTGTATTTTTAGAATTTTAAAATTTGTATCCATAAAAACTCCAATTTAAATTTTATAATTCACTAAAGGTCAAAGGTTTATATTAATAACAATTTTTGTTTAGGTTTCAACGAAACCGAAATGGATAAGACCCCACGAATGCTGATGAAGTGTATAGCGGCGCAGAAAATACGTATTCCATTCTGCTGGTGTCTAATTATAGTCCACAAACTCTGCTTTGGTACTGCCAAACAGAGACAACAAGGCAATTTACGATTGCAAACTTGTTTAATTTTAATGTTTATGAAATTATGGCATTATAGCAAACACTTCAAAATAATTTGATTATTTCATTTAAAATAAAATATCATGAAACAGTTAATTTAATTTTGAGCATGATTTCTTCATACAGATCAAAGGTCATATTTAGTTATATAAATTATTGTAATAATTTTAAAGGAAATGTAGAAAATATGAAATATTTCAAAAAGGAATAAAGAATATTATACTAATATATTGAATTTTTCCTTAAAGTTTACATCGAGGTCAAAGGTTAAATATTTGATGCAAATATTAAAAACTATTAAATAAATTAAAATGATTTCCATATTTTTGTAAAGAAAACTAATTTTGGAACAATAAAATCAATTAAAATCTTCAGATCTTGGAAAGGTCAAAGGTCAATTCATTTTAAATTTACAAATTTTTTTGAAACTGTAATAAATTGTGGAATATTTGAAATCAAATTTAAAATTTTTGGAAAAAAGTGAATTTTAGTTATGAGTTCAAGGGTCAGATTTTTAAACATTATGGATTTTAATTAAAATATAATGAGATATTCAATACTTTAATGTTAATACGGGGAGTTACACTTTTGAAAAAAGTACATTTAAGCATTGTTTTCTTAGAGGTCAAAGGTTATATTTCAGGGAAATTTACAAATTTTTATATAAATTAAAATAATTAAAAAATTTTTGTCAAGGAAACTGTTTTTGGAATAATAAAATAAATGTAAATATTTAAAAAGGTCAGAGGTCAAGTAATTTACAATATTAAAATGTTCATGAAATTGCAATAGATATATAAATATGGAATATTTAAAAACAAATTTACAATTTTTTAAGAAAAATAAAAAAAAAATTTTAGTTATGAGGTCAAAGGTTAAATTATTTAAATGTTTTAAATTTTAATTAAAATATAATTAAATATTCAATATTTTAATAGTATTTTATGGGGAGTATCACTTTTGGAAGAGAAAAAACGGAATTTAAACATTTTTGTCTAAAAGGTCAAAGGTGAAATTTTTCAAAATTTAAATTATTGAATTAATTTTAAGGTATTTTTTAAAAAATAAAATTAAAAAATAATGAGTGTAAGCCAAAATACTATTAATTGGGTTGGAGTTTCGATAAAGGTTAAAGGTCAACATTTGAAATATTTAAAATTTTAACAAAATTTTGATATAAAAGCGAATATTTTAAAATCCTTTAAATGTTTTTGGGATATAAAACTGATTGAATAGGTAATCAAAGGTAAACTTTTTAAATATTTTTAGTTTTAATTATAAAAAAATCAAAGGTCAAAATTGTAATTCGTTAAAAAAATTAAGATAGATATTTTAAATGAATTAAGTTTTCTGTTGAATCTTTTTATTAGAAAATAAACTGAAATGAAAACAATTCAAAACAAAACTAGTTGATCATTAAGGTCAAATGTAACACTTTTACTGTCTCAAACATTTTATGGAATTTTTTTGAAATAATTTATTAACGCAGTTATAAATCTTAGTAATTTTATAACTAAAGCATGAACTTCATTAATATCTGTTTATTTGTCTGTCTATCAAGTTTTGACATGTAACAGTTTTTCCTCTTTAATTTGTCTCGCCTAAAAGTGTTCTTCTCTTAATATTAAAAGGAAATCATTAGCTCTAATTGAATATACAATTTATTTAAAACATATTTCATTGTTGTTTTCTTACAATTTTGACCTTTACTAAAATATAAGCTAAAATGTTATTAATTTCAAAAACAAAATTACATTTATAAACCCCTCATCATTTCAAATTGTTGTAAATATTTTAAACAAAGGTACAATAATATAACAAGAAAGAAAACACACGCAACTGGCATAATAAAAGCTTATAAATTTTTTATTTATTTCCTTAAACTTAACTCGAATTTCTACTTAAACAATAACATATTTTGCGTAATTCTCAAGTTGTTATTTTATATATTTTTTTTTTTTCTTCTTTCTTTTCTCCGTTATTTCCCTCATATTTGCCATATTTACTTAAATATGAAAATGTAAACGAATACAAAAAGAAAATTGAACATTTCCCCCCCTATTTGAGTATCTTTTAAAGACTGCTGGGGTTAGTCGGGAAGTAGGTGGGGTACTAAAAATGAATGTAATTTAAAAATTGCATTCCATGCTGTCGCTTTTCATTTAGAACTTTGATATATGAGCTGAACAAATGCAGAAGGTTACAAATAACATGTATCACAAGATATGAGTTGAATACAACAACAATAACAGCAGCAGCAGTAGAAGCAGAAAAAAACCTAAAGGAAATAAATATAAAAAAAACAAGAAAAAGTAAAGTAAGATAGAGGGGACTTATACACAAATAGATGTATATCTGTTGAACAATAAATTTATATATTAATATGGTTGCTACTACTTTTAAGGAACAACAAGGATATGGTTGAGAAAATCGTTGTTATAAGATCCCCAACAGCATTCTTATGTTTTCGGCTTCGTTTTGATAAACGACAAGTCGCATAAGTATAGCTACTGGTTGCTTTTGGTTGTTTGTAAGAAAAGTAGTAAATATTAAGAAATTGGTTTTGAATTTTGTGTTGTACATTTAAACGTTTTCCGTTCTTTAGTTTGTATTTTGTTTGTTTTGTATTTAGTTCCCATTTCTGGTAAGAGAAATAAGTAAGTAAGTAAAATGACTTTCAAAGCAACAGCAGTAGTGACATACGCGTGTTTAAGCCAACATAAATGTTCTTTTGGTCTTATTAAAAGCAAAAAAATGTCAATGGATTTTTTTTTCTCTATATTTTTATACAAAATGTTAGATAATAAATATTAACCCATTAAGAGAAATATTAAAAAAAAAAATTCTAAGAAAATTTATTATTATTTTTTTTTTAAGAGATTTTTTTTTTTTAAGGAAAAGTAAAATATTTTTTAAATTATTTTTTTTTTTTTTTTGACTAATTTTTTTTAAGAAAAATATTCTCCTTTTAAAAGAAAAATCTTTAAAAAAAAAAAAAAAAAAAAAAAATTCTTTTTTTGAACAGAAAATTTTGTAAAGAAAAATATCTTTTTTGAAAGAGAAATTTTTCTAAATATTATTCTCTTTGTAGATACAATTTTCTATAGGAAAGTATTCTTCAAGAGAAATTTATAAGCAAAATAGAAAATTATTCTTTTTTTTGAAGAACAATTTTTCTTAAAAAAAATATTCTCTTTTTTTGAAGAGAAAAGTTTCTTAAGAAAGGAAAATATTTTCTTTATTGAAGAGAAATTTTTCCTAAGAAAAATATGTTTTCCTTTTTTGAACGGAAAATTTTGTAAAGAGAAATATTATGTTTTTGAAAGAGAAAATTTTTTAAATATAATCCTCTTTTTAAAGAGAAATTAAAAAAATATATATATTCTCTTAATTTAAGAGAAATTTTTCTAAAGAAAAATTTTTTCGAACAGAATTTTTTCTAAAGTAAAACATTATTTTTTTGAAGAGAAATTTTTCAAAGAAAAATATTCTCTTTTTAAAGAGAAATTTGTCTAAAGAAAAATATACTCTTTTTGAAGTGACTTTTTTAAAGAAAAAAAAAAAAAAAATATTTTTTTTAATGAAATTTTTCTAAAGTAAAATATTCTCTTTTTGAAGTGAAACTTCCAAAGAAAAATATTCTCTTTTTTAAATGAAATTTTTCTAAAAATTCTCTCTTCCACTTTTGAAGAGAATTTTTTTTTTAAGAAAATTTTCTCTTTTTTGAAGAGAAATTTGTCTAAAAAATATATTCTCTTTTTTTAAGGGAATTTTTTCAGAAGAAAAATATTCTCTTTTTTTTAAGAATTTTTTTTTTTTTTAAAGAAAAAAAAAAATAATAAAGAAATTTCTTTCCAGAGAAAGATATTCTACTTTTATTTGTCTGAAGAAAAATATTTTCTTTCTTTAGAGAAAAAGTCTAAAAAATATTAGTTTTTTTATAAATAAAATTATTTCCCAAGAAAAATTTTCTCTTTTCTTCAAGAGCTATTAAAGAACATTGTATTTATTTAAAGAATTCTTTTCTAAAGTAAAACATTCCATTTTTCAAAAGAGAAATTGTTCCGAAAAAAAAAACAATTTATTTTTTTAAAACAGTTTCTTCTTAAGGTTTTCAAAAGTGAAATTTTTTAAAGTACAGTATTCTATTTTTTAGAGAGATGTTTTCTTAAGAAAAATAATTTCTTTTTTAAGAATTTTTTATAATGGAAAATATTTTCTCTCTTCAAGAAGCATTTTTCTAAACAGAAATATTCTCTTATTTAAAAAAAATTCTTCTGAAAAAAAAAAAAAAAAAAATATTTGTATTTAGATCTTTTTCTCTTAATAAAAAGTTAAGTGTAGTGTTTTTAATAAAAATGCTAGAATCAAAGCTGCCTTTAGCAACATTTTAGGGGACACTTAATATTCCAACCTTATGGGTTAAAGGAAAACAACCCCAATCTCACATACATACTGACATACCTTCATCTGCTGCAAATATACATATGACGGCACTTAAGCGTAATGCTGTAAGTAACTCTCTCAAGTACGTACAAGTATTTTTGTATATGAAGTATGTGCATAAATTTCATTATTTCGTTTTCTATATAATTCTTGTATTTGTACATAAATAAAATACATCATTTTAAAGTCCAACAACAAATGAATGAATAGAGAATGGAACAAAAAATAAAATATCATAAATAAATATGGTAAAATATTTCCTAAACCCTGAACCACTCGTTCCCATACTAACAGTCCCTGATAGTATTGTAAAACATTTCTAAAGAAATAAGTCACAGAATTATACGTTTCATCATAATTTACTGTAAATGTGAACAGAAAAAAATTATAAAATAAAACACAAAAAGGATGAATAAAAAGGAAGTCAAAGCAGTGGAACGAGCAAAAATATATGTGTACGAATGTGTGGCAAAGAAGGCAAGTCATAAACATTACAATATTTTATATTTTAGAAGTGGCATCATCTTTATAAGATGACAAACGATGAAATATAGTCAAGTAGTCGAGTGTTTCAAAGAGAAAGAGAGAGCGAGTTAAGCACTACCACTACATTAACAACAACAGTGACAGTAGTAGCAGAAGTAGCAGCTAAAACTCGCAAAACAACAGTTGAACAATAACGGAAGGATATGCTTTTTATTATTACACATATATACATTTTATATTTGAGTATATTTATGTATGTGTTAATATTTATATAAACTCATTCACTCACACACATATTGCTTTAAGTGTATTAAAAAGTAGGAAAAAAAAAAAGACAAGCAGCAGTTTAGGAAAGGAAAACAAGACAGGATATTAAGACAAGTATTTTTAATTTACTTATTTGTAGGAAAAAATTATACGACTACAACAGTAAAAAAACAAGAAGAAGAAAAAATTCCTAAACAATAAAATTTCATATAGCAAAAGGAGAGGGGTGACGTGAAGCTGGTTGCATTCAAAAGAAGGTTAATAGGGGGGAGTTTTTGTCATAATATTAAGAAAATATTTGAAATATTCGTAATAAAAAGGATAACGTTGCTTTAGTTAAATCTTTAGATAATAACATTTGTCATGCCACAATATGAAATTAAAAGAAAGAAATAAAACGAAAAAGGAAAAATGGAATATGACCCAAATTAAGCAAAGGGCTAGGGTTTTAATGAATTTAAGGCGGAGAAGAATATTTAGTTAAAATAAAATATAAATTAAATTGAAGGGAACTAAAGAGATTTTAAGCAATTAACCTAAAACTGAACTAGAACTGAACTAGAACTGAACTAGAACTGAACTAGAACTGAACTAGAACTGAACTAGAACTGAACTAGAACTGAACTAGAACTAAACTAGAACTGAACTAGAACTGAACTAGAACTGAACTAGAACTGAACTAGAACTGAACTAGAACTGAACTAGAACTGAACTAGAACTGAACTAGAACTAAGCTAGAACTGAACTACAAATCTGTTGTGCCGAAATACTGAGAATTATAACTTTTTTTCAAATTGTGTCGTCTTTTATATTTTCCATTTACAATTACTTTATTAATATTCTTGTGTTTTAATTATTTTCTTAAGCCTCCAGTTATGCTATAATTTTCCTTTTCAATATTAAGTCATAATTAATTACTATTTAATTCCTATTTAAAATGCCTTAATTACGATTGCATAAATTGAAGAATTTTAAAATTCATACATAATTTCTCTATATATTTTTTTTTTGTTAAATATTAAGTACAATTTTTAATTACATTTTATTTGCATATTTTTCGGGGCAGTTTATTTTCAGTTCAATGCTTTAAGCTGTTCAGCAAAAACAAAATGTGTAAAAAAACAAAAATGAAAATTACAAAAATTGTACTTAAAAATTAATAAACATTTTGTGGTGGTTTCAAGTTTCATTTGTTTGCAGAGTTATTACGTGTAGAATAAAAAATACAAGGAATTATAATAAAAACCGCCTAAAAGCAATTTTCAATTAAGCCATCACCTTAAATTATTATTCCCAGTATAAGGAGGAGAGAGAGAATAGGAGAAAAAGAATTGCTGCTTCATTTTAATAAATTCATTTCACACCACACGTTTTATTGTTATGCCCTTGCAAGTCTGTCTGTCTGTCTGCCTGTCAGTTTTTGCTTACAATTTTATATAATTTTATGTAAAATATAAAAATTCAAATTGAAATGTTATGAGGAATAGAAGGAAACAGTCTGTTTTTTACTAGACTCAAACTAATTTTATGAAGTTTTTTTTTGTGTTTAATTTTTATGACCAAATACAAAATACAAGCTCAACCACTAAACTGTAGTATTTTAATTTTAATGTTTTAATTTTTTTCCCCTGTTCTAAGGCTTGAAGTTTGCTTAGGCGGTAGGAAGAGAAGTCCTTTTTTTCTGGCCAGGTTTGTTTTGGTAGGTAAACAAAAAACCTTTCCTTTAACATCACTTTTATTTTTGTTTTTTTGTTTTTTTTAATTTACATATAAATGAGCTGGAGAGTATCCTCCGTCTCTTTTTGGCAATTTTATATGAATTTATAAACATAAATTTTGTTAAAACAAAAAGAAGAACAAAATATCCTATTTCTAAAGCTTTTTTAACTTTTTTCTGTGTATTGTTTCTTATTATATATTTGTGGTTCTCATATTCAACTGCTTATTATTCCCTTTATTTTCTTGTTTGAAATAATAACTTATAAACCTTTTTGAAAGTATATACCTGGGCAAAATTTTATAAATATTCTCAGTTTTTTTTTTTTTTTTTTCTTTTTTTGTTTTATTGTTAACATTTATTTGAAATACAGAAAAAATTTAAAATAAAAAATCTAAAGGTCATTTTACATCAAGGGTCAGTGCTCACAAGTTACTGAATTTTGGTTCCCTTTTCCTCTATATTTATTTGATGTAATAATTTTGTAAATTTATTTCTTTTTGGCCAGAGTTTTGTTTTATATTTATGATGTCAGCTGTTATTATTTGTTTTTTTTCTTGTATATAATTTGTTTTGTAAAAGGCAGATTTTTTTATTTAATATTCTTTTAAAAAATTACAAATTATTTATAACAACAAGAATATTTTACAATATATAAACTTGTTTTCACGAGCCCATATTACACAAAAAAAGAAACACAAAATTCTCTTGAATTTGTTTAATTTATAATGATATTATAAAATACTTTTTGAGAAAGGTATAAACAAAAAGTTTTCCTTATTCACACTTAATTTTTTAAAGGTCAAAGGTTAAGCGCATTAAAAAAATGGGAAAATAGATCACCGAACAAAAAAATAGACAAATGTTTATGTTAATGATATTAAAAAACTGTTTCAAAAATAAACAAATTAGGAAATATAGTCTAAAAAAAATAAATAAAAAATAAAGTAAAATTAATAAAATTATGAGAATATATATAAATTTTTTTAAAACTGGTTTAAATATGGACCATTCATAATTTTTTTCAATAATTTTTGTTACTTTTCTTTAAAAATACTATTTTTGTTCCACTTTTTAAAAGAAAAAAATTATAGTATACTTTTAGGATTTCATATAAAAATAAAAATGTAGCATATTTTTGAAAGTTTTTAAAAGGGAAATTCTCTTATGGATCATATGAATAAAAGAGAAACTATTTTTGAGAATTTTAGCAGTATTGTTTATACTCCTATAAAATTCTGGAAAGATTCTATTGTAATCTATTTGTATTTGATAGTACTACAAGGAATTTATTTTTACAAAATTTTCCAGAATAATGTGCACATTTTAAAGATTTATGGGCATAAAATTAGTTACTATTTGACATTTGTAAGAAAATGGATAGATTTTTACCAATTTCAACAGACTTTTATAAGACTTATAAACAAATTTTATAAAAAATTTTACAGGGACGGACAGCTGGACAGACATCGTTATATCGACAAAATCTTTAAAAATTTGATATTTTAAAAGAAACTGGGTGAAATAATGGATCAATTAAATAAATTAATAAACTGATTTTTATGGGGTACATCCTTTAACTAAAAAATACTTATGAACCAAATTTAGTAAAATTAAAATTGGATTTTTTTTTTTTTGCGAAATTTTACAAAATCAGCTATCATTTGATACTTGTATAGGGACATGGTGGAATAATGGACCAATTAATTCAATCAACTAACCATTTCTAATAGGAAGTATACCTTATGCTAAATAATACTTATGAACCAAATTTAATAAAATTAAAATTTTGTTTTGATTAAAAGTTTTATAAGGACAGACGCCTGGACAGACGGACACACGGGCAGACATTGTTATATCAACAAAATCAGTCATCATTTGATATTTGTATGGGGACATGGTGGAATAATGGATATATTAATTCAATTAACTAACTAAATGGGATGTATCCCTTATGCTAAAGAATACTTATAAACCAAATTTAATAAAATTTTAATTGTATTTAGATTTCAAATTTTACATGGACAGACATCGATATATAGACAAAATTAGTTATAATTTAACATTTTTATGGAGACATGGTGGACCCATCAATTAACCAATTCCCATGTGATACTTTCTTATGCTACTTAAGACTTATGAATCAAATTTAATAAAATTAAAATTGTATTTTGGTTCCAAAATTGTTTATGGAAGGACATCTGGACAGACATTGTTATATCAACAAAATGAGTTATCATTTAACATTTGTTCCCATACAAATGTATGGTGGAGTAATGAATCAATTCAATCAACTAACCAATTTCAATGGTAAATATCCCTTGTGCTAAAGAAGACTAATGAACCAAATTTAATACTTAAAATTACAATTGTATTTTGATTTCAAATTTTTCATGGAAGGACAGACGGACAGATATCGTTACAAAGACAAAATCATTTCTTATTTGATATTTGTTAGAACACTAGATGCAATATTGGATGAGTTAATTTAATAATTTAACCAACTGTTATGGGGTACTTCCTGTAGCTATAGAAGACTTATGAACAAAATTTTATTAAATTATCTTGCGACCTATATTTTTATTTCAAATTTAATTTTATATGGACGGACATATGGACAGTCCTCGTTATATCGATTTGGAGGGAGATACGTAGATGATTTTAATATATTAAGGTAGGTCTTGGTATTGCAGCCTATACATTTTAAAAGTATATAATGATTTAAAAACCAAATTATATTTGGTAAAAAGATATAACCACTGAATAAAATATTTCCTAATTTCTTTTTAAATAAAAAAAAACTGCTTTTAGTCATTAAAATTTGAAATTAATTCAAATAAATTCTTTTTGTTGATATAATTCTGTAACTTGAGACTCTTTAAAGACATCTGATTGAAATTTGACATGACTAGAGGTGCTTTTGAGTTGATTTGGAAGAGCACAGATCCTTAGCTGGACTGGGGGTTAGTGGGTAGGCCTCCAAAGTTGATTACCACAAGTATCTTATTAATAATAATAATAATAATAATAATAAAAAATCGCCAAAAGTTTATTTATGAATTTATTGAATGGAATATATTAAACATAGATGGTCCTTATTAATATCAACAAAAAGTTTATTTATGAAGGTATTTATGTATATAGATGATCTATTTCTTTTCATTTTTAGTAAGTTTTTTAAACTCGAAGGGCTTAATTTGTATCTCAAAATTAAAGTACTTACTAGATTCCTTATAGAATTTTAAATAATATTGATGTAAGAATCATATATATCATATACTTTCTATTAAAAATTATGTTAATCTGAAGTTGAAATTTAAAAATTTTAATAAAAAAAAAATTTTTTTTTTTTTTTTCAAAAAGTTAGTAATATTTTCTCACTTTTCAAATATTTTTTTCCCACTTAGAGCATTTTTTAAATTGTTTTCAATTGAAATTTTAACAAAAATTTATTTAAATTAAAACTGAAGATCCTTCGCATATGGTCTCTCCAGAAGTTTCATTCAAACTATGAAAATTTTTAAGAACTTTTTGAAAATGTTTTGTAAAATTTTTAAGACGCAAAGTCGAGATTTATAAAAGCATATATCAGTTATATAACTCCATATGTTGGTTTAGCACTCAAGAAATATTTTTTGATGGAAGACTTTCATAACGACAGGGTGAAGATTTTCATGAAAAAGGTAATTTTTTTAAATACATTTTAATCGAATGGGAATTTTGGATATTTAAATACAAATATATGGGGGTTTTTTAGTTTTTGTGATTTTAGGATGAGTTCAGTTATATTATGTGTAAATTTCAATAAGATATGTTTATTAATTTAAATTTTATTTTAGTCTAAATATCAACATTATTTTTGAAAAAGAATAAAAAAAATTTAAAATCAAAATTTTAAATTTTCTGAACAAATTTTTATGCCTTTAATTATTTTTCTAATCATAATTCTTCAGCATTTTAAAGCAGGGAAAACTACCTTTGAAATGATATATAATATATTTATTTTGTATATAAAAAATGTTAAATAATTAAATTAAAATAAAGTAAAGTTTTTATTTTTATTATTAATTTAAAAATTTTTTGTAAAAATTTTTCCCTTTAAATATTTTCTTAATATTTTTTATTCAATTAAATGTAATTTAAAATTTTTCAATAAGCTAAAAATTTTCCTTTCTTTAGTAAGAAAAAAAGAAGCTTCAAACTTCTAAACTTTTTGCAGTTAAGACTGTCAGTTTAAGTCTGTTACACACTCCACTCATTTCTCTTAAATAAACTTTCAAGCATTTTGTAAAACTTTTATTAACTGTTTTTCTTTAAAAGGTAGGTATTTCATTAAAGCCTTCGGCATTTTTTTTAGTCCCCCATTGTTGATTTTGTATCTTATTTTTCAAACATGTGCACTCTGTTGGCCTCCGATAATAATGATGCCTCATGATATGATGACGCTAAAGCTAATAATGATGCTGGTGGAGACGATGATGATGGTGAAACTGGCAAGTTAATTTTCTGCCGCTAAATAAACTACAGTTTACCACATGCACACCGCCATACCAACGAAAAAACAAAATTCCCCAAAAAATAACTCCCAAAAATACAAAATACCAGCAAGAATAATAAACAGCAACACAGAAAAAAAAAAAAAAAAAACGTTGAGTTTAACCAAGGCCCGCTATATCAACGTATTTATAATGATAAACTCTCATGTATGTATGTTTACATGTATGTGAAATGTATTTTGCCAAAAATCCGAAAAAAATGTTAATTTTCCTCTACAATAACAACATATTTGTTGTTGTGTTTCTTTTTTTTTTTCTTTAAAAATTGTTTTTACCCTGAAAAATATTTCTTTTTTTGTTTTATTTATATGAGAAAAACACATCACTTTGGTTGGTTCTCAATGAGTGCAAGGAAAGGAGTTTAAATATGGAACCGAAAGAGAAAGAGTAAAATAGTAGTTAACAACAATTTACATTTCAGGCAAAAACAAAAAAGCAAAAAATTAAAAAGAATGAACAACAAATGTTGTTACAGTATATGAATAGCTGAATGAATGAATAACTGACTGAGTGAATGACTGACTAACTGAATGAATGAAGCTACACTTGCATGATTATGAAAATATGGCTAGAGGTTAAGCTTGTGTTAAAGTTTGCATACGTATAAGAATATTCTGTTTTTCATTATATTTCCATATAAAAAAAAAACATTTTGTTATTTTTATATGTTGGTTTAATATTTTTTTGGAAAGTTTGTTTATGTGTGCGTTTTTTTAATACAGCAGCTGAAAATTATGCAAATTATTTACACTACAGGAATTTTTATGAAACAAAAATTATAACTTCTTGCCATCTACATACATACATTTGTATGTATATGTAAATATAAAACATATACTCAAAAACCCAAAATAAATACGAGGAAAAAAATAATAATAAACAAAAACAAATATTAAGTGTATGTAAATAACATATATGCAGTCAAAAATCATTTAAAGTTCAAATTGTCTGAAAATAAACTGACATTTAGGCAAAAAGTATTAAAAACTGGAAAAAATATTTTTCAAATGGAGAGAAAGGATATTTTTGAAAAAAAAAAAAAATTTAAAAATCAATAGGAAAAAACAATTATATTTTTACTATTTTTTAGTATATAAGACAATGAAATGAAATTGTAAATTTGTACTAAAAGTGCAAGAAAATTTAAGGCTAAAAAAAATTTAGACTTAAATTATTAGTTTTATATTTCTTATAATTTATTCTTTTCTTTTTATTTTCCTAAAATTAAAACTTAAAACTTATGGTATAATTTTTTTTTTATATTATAAAATTGTAATATTCAATTTAGTACGAATTTTAGCTCCGAAAAGTAAGAAATTGTTGGTACTAAAAATTTTATAGTACTAAAATTTCTGTAATAAAAATCGTAAAAACCTAAACTCATTTACAATAAATTTTGTGCTCTCTCTCTTGTACTAACATATTACAACATTTTTGTACTAAAATATTAGAAATTTTTTCACTAAAATATAAATTTTTGTACCAAATAAAAAAAATGTTTGTAGTAAAGTTTGTAGTAAAGTGTTAGAAAGTCGTTTGATACGAAAAAATTGTGAACTAAAATGTTTGTCTAGAAAAATTACTACTAATATTATTCTATTAAAAACTATATACTAGACTTTCTGTTTAATTTTCTACTTAAGCAGTTTTTTCGTACTAAAAATGTTGTACTAAAATAATTGAAAATTCTTAAACTAAAATGTTAAAAAATTTAGTTTTAAAACTTTTTTGGATGAAAAATTTTGTTATTTATAAATATAAAAGAGTAATGGCTGAGTGATTGACTGACTGACTGACTGACTGACTTACTTGGTGATTCATCATCGCGCAGCCCAAACGGTTAAAGCTAGAAAGATGAAATATGGACTGTAGATTGGGCTCTTACCGAATAGATCCACTAAGACGGGATTTTAGGAAATTCTAATGTTTAGGTGGTAAAAAAGGGTAAAAGCGGGTAAAATGTGTAACCTTATATCTTTTAAACTAATAGAGATACAAAAATGCTTAACAGTTATCGTTATTCATTTGAAAAATTATCGGATACTTGTTATCTGGTACTTTTATGAAATTCGTCTTTTTTAGGGAGAAAACGTGAAAAAACTTTAATTTGGTACTTTTTTGGAACCCTATCTATCTTTTAATCTAGTTCGTATATAAATATGCATCAAATTAGTACCTTATCGAAAATTGGGGAATATTAGTTTGGTACTTTTTGGAAATTCGAACATTTAAGGACTAAAAATCGTAACTGATTTTGGTACTTTTTTCACAAAATATCTTTTTGTTTTTACTAACACATAAATATGATTATTTCAACATTAGATCCCAGTACAATTTAGAAATTCATTGGAATGCAATATTTGTTACATTCTGGGGGGAATAAAAAGTACCAAAAAGGGGATAAAATCTTAAATTATATCTTATTCAAATGAAATAATGCATTTTTTATTACTTATATTAAACCTAGATATATGAACTTAAGTACATGTAGTCCTAAGTTAGTGAGAATTTAGAGTAGAGGATTTTGTGGTACTTTTTCGTTCTTCTAATGGTACTTTTTGAATTTTCTACAAAATTGAACCTAGAAACATGAAATTATAGATACATGGTCCTACGTGGATAAGAATTGAAGAGAGGGGCTTTTTGTTAGTTTTCCCTTCTGCTAATGGTACTTTTTGAGTTTTCTATAATATTTAATCTAAAATCATGAAGTTAAAGGTATATGATCCTAAGTGAATGAAAATCCATAAGAGGGTACTTTGTGGTACATTACTTTTCGTTATTATATTACTCTTTTAATATTTTTTAAAAATATTTAACTTTCAAACGTGAAATTAAAGATATATGGTTCTGTGTAAAATCCACAAACCCTATTGGTCACATTCTTCTCTACTAAAAGATAATAATAGATATAATTTGGTAGTTTTTGAACCTTCAAACATTGAAGGTGTAAGAAACTGGTAACAAAAATATTAAAAAAGTTGATAGTTCTTATTGCTGACAGAACACCAATATTATAACTGTTCCCACAGGAGATAGGAATCATAGTTAAATTACATTTTTTTTCACTTTTGGTATTTCATTTTGTTTTTTCTAAATAATCACACTACCGTTTTTATCTGGTCTATGAAGGAGTACTGAGAGATATGTAAACTGAGAAAGTAAATAAATACTATTCAAAAATTTAAAGTTATAAAATGATTGCTTAACACAATTTGAATTTATAATATAGTATGGTTTTTATTATAAAATCTAAGCTAACGAAGTAGCAGATATACTGCTCTTAAAAATATAAAAGAAAACAAGAAATTCAGTACTAAAAACTTTTCATTAAACTAACGCTTTGTAGCAAAACGAAAAAAAAAACGAAAATTTTTAATTAAAATTTAAAAAAAAAAAAAAAATAATTTTTATAAAAATGTTTAGTACAAAATAATGTTGAAAAAAAAAAAAAAAAAATAAAATAAAATAAATAATAAAAATAGTGTTTCAATTTGCTTAACAAAAAATCTTGTACCAAATTTAATTTATAAAAAATTTTGTACTAAGAATTTTTAAGAAAACATTTTGTACCTAAAATTTTTAACAAAAAATTGTTTTCTAAAAATTTTTAATAAAATAGTTTTGATAAACATTTTTAGTACAAAATAATTTTAAAATTCTTAATAAAAAATTGTGTACTAAAACTTTTTAGCAAACAAATTGTGTTAAAAAATTTGAACAAACAATTTTTAAGAAAAATTTTGTACTAAAAATTGTTAACATTTTAGAAAATTTTTTATACTAAAAATTTTAGAAAATTTTTTATACTAAAAATTTTAAAAAATTTTTTATACTAAAAATTTTAGAAAATTTTTTATACTAAAAATTTTAGAAATTTTTTTATACTAATATAATAAAATATCCAAAAAATTTTATTATTAAAACATTAGACAATTTTTATACTAAAGATGTTAGAAAATTTTTATACTAAAAATTTTACCCTAATGTTTTATACTAAAAATTTTAGAATTTTTTTTTTTTTTTTAAATTTTAGAAATTTTTTTGTACTAAAAATTTTAGAAAATTTTTTATACTAAAAATTTTAGAAAATTTTTTATACTAAAAATTTTAGAAAATTTTTTATACTAAAAATTTTAGAAAATTTTTTATACTAAAAATTTTAGAAAATTTTTTATACTAATATTATAATAAAATATCCGAAAAATTTTGATAGAAAATTTTTATACCAAAAATTTTGGACTAATGCTTTTACAATTAAATAATTATATAAGGATATACATATATTTTAAGATACTTTAGTACAGAATTTTATAAATCACAAAACTTTTAACTATACATTTTTTCCGGCTAAACTCTGCTTTAACATTATTATAAAATATTACTTCTTTTATATTTTGTTACTTTAAATTATGTCTTAGTTTAAAGTCCGTTTTAAAAAAATTATAATTTTTTGTGTATTTGTTGTTGTTTTATTACTTACGTAGTTCATTAATTGTTTATCGCAAACACTTACCTAAAAAGAAAAGAAAATAAAGAAAAATAAATTATTAAATTGTAAAAATATAAAAAAAAAAAAAAAAAAAAATTTCTTATAATAAACATGTTCTAAAGCCTCCCAGTACTCAATATTTTTTCTCAAATAAATATTCTAAAGTAATCTAATAAATATTGATTTTTTATAAACTTAATAAAATGACAAGAATTTATATACATAAGTGTTTTGAAAAAAAAAAAAAAAAGAAAACGTCACCATTATAATCATCATTAACAGTAACAAAAACAAGAACGTTGTCATCATCATTATCATCAAAATAACAACGTGAGTAACCTGATAATATAAACATGAGTAGCCAACAGTGGGACAAAAAAAAAGGAGATCAAATAAAAAAAGGAATTGTTTTATTTTTAAATAAAAATAATAAAATATTTATTTTAAAATAAAATACTTTTTGAATATATTGTTTAAATTTGGATCATTTTTTTTTCTGTCTTAGACCCACTGTTTTTTTTAAACCAGTAAAACTTGCTTATAAATATTATAGTTACTAGATACAAAGATAGTAGTTGTAGTAATACATTTAAACTACATACAATTTGAGGACATACATATATATCGCTCTTTAGAATTTCAACATGTTGATGAATGTATGTATATGTAGATGCAAGTATGGGACCGAGTGGGCCAAGTAATTTGATATACTGTCATGACTGGAAAACATGAACTTTAACGAAGACCACACCAACATGTTAAAAGCAACTAAAAGCAGGCTAAAACAAAACCAAAAAAACCAAACCAAGAAAAGTTTTTTCTATATAGAAAAAAATAAAAGAATTACTACAACCCCAAAAGGGATGAAATCATGCGCTCATTCAATCATTCAAATGTCCTTTGAACTATAAAAATACATGACACTAATAAAAAAAGCAAAAACAAAAAAAAAAAAAAAAAGAGATATATTCAACAAAATGTTTGTATAGATGTTGTTGAAGAAGTATTGAAAAATAAGATATGATACCAATACTTTAACATTAAGTTATTGAGCTTATACTTACACACCAACATATACATATATACAAATAAACTAAAGCAAAGTTTTTCTATATAAAAATTGTATTTTATTGTCAATTTTTGGTTGTTTTTCCCCAAACGAAAAAAATGCTATCTTGTTGATATTTACGATATTTTTACTCAGTTCTTTTTGGCCAGACATGGTGGACTCTTAATGTCCATTAACCTGTTTATTATTATTTTTTTTCTTATGTCCCTTTTTTTTCTTATGATAAAAGTTGTTGTGGGACAATGACAACAACAAGCCAGAACTCATCATTATTTTTATTGAGTTTTTATGTAAAATAAACCACACGCAGTTTTTCATTTGTTTGTTACCGACAAGATATATTTATTGTCCCCAAAAAATAAAAAAAATAAAAAATAAGGTATGAAGAAAGTAAAGAGTAGTAAAAAAAGGAAATATATTTATAAAGTTTTGTTTAACTGTGTGGGTGCTTCAAAAAATATTTGTTGGTAGTAGGTCAATATTAAAATGCCATGACTAAAATCAATTTGAATAAATTGTTTTCGAAAAATTTAGAAGGGAGGTGAAGCAAGTAAATGGACAAAAAAAGTTAGTTAGAAAGACCAAAAAAAAAAAAAAAACCTTTGAAATTTTAATGAATAATTATCAAATTGTCTGTTTTGGAAAAAAGGGAAATTAGAAGAAAAATAAATTTTTCAAAAGCAAGAATATTACAGCAGAATATAAAAAAACATGAACTACTAACATTAAATATAAAAAGGCATTATTGAATCCAAATGTGCTCCAGTAAAAATATACTCAGAACAAGCATTACTGTCGATAAATTTTCAATACTTATTTAGTACTACCTCAGTTATTTAATCGGTTCTTAAATCAGTTCCATAGTAAATCAGTTCCATTGTAAATCAGTTTTCAATCAGTGCTAGTTCAGTTCTAGTTTAGTTCTAGTTCAGTTCTAGTTCAGTTCTAGTTCAGTTGTAGTTCAGTTCTAGTTCAGTTCTAGTTCAGTTCTAGTTCAGTTCTAGTTCAGTTCTAGTTCAGTTCTAATTCAGTTCTAGTTCAGTTCTAGTTCAGTTCTAGTTCAGTTCTAGTTCAGTTCTAGTTCAGTTCTAGTTCAGTTCTAGTTCAGTTCTAGTTCAGTTCTAGTTCAGTTCTAGTTCAGTTCTAGTTCAGTTCTGGTTCAGTTCTAGTTCAGTTCTGGTTCAGTTCTAGTTCAGTTCTAGTTCAGTTCTTAATTTCTTTTTTGTTTTAATTCATTTAAAGACACAATCAATTTGTTCTTCTCTATTGATTTTAATTTAGCCAACAATAAAATTTCTTTTTTTTTATTTATTTTTAATTAAATCTTTCAAAAGAAATTTCACCAACAAAATATAATTTTTGAGGTTTTCTAAAAAGAATTTCTCAATAAATATTTGTTTGTGGTTATTAGTTATATAATAGAGATTTTTTCATTTTAACCAAAACCTAAGAATTTCAAATAAAAACCTCAACTAAGCAATGATTTTATTTACCATATAAATGTTATGAGTATATTTTTATAGGTTTTTTGTTGCTAATAACTAAACAAAACAGTAAAATCTTACCTAAAAAATGTTGCATATTTTATGGCTAACATCTAAGCAGACATAATTTTATTAGCTGATATTTTTTATATACAATTTTATGCTTATATTGTTCATATTTTTACTTTTAAAACCAGATAGAGTGTATATTTATAAAACATAAAATGTTGCCTTAATCACCTTGAACCAATATAATTTTTTGTTTGGTAGCTGCTGATATTTTTCATTTTTTGTTTAGGTGTTAAAACAGGACTAAGGAAATTGTTAATTTTTATAGCATCATAAAATATTTTCGTTACGCTTCCTTGATAAAATATTAGAGTGCGTTTTTGTTAGGGGGGGATAGAGAATATTTTTGCCTTGAAACAATGGAGAGTTTTGGTTTTGGCTGTTAAATCATTTTAACACTTTTTCCTACAATGTTGCACTTTGTTTTATGTTCGAAGCTATATTTTATGTGTATAAATGAAGTGTCCTCTTTTTTATTTATACCTAGAGATTAAAGGCCTATAGTGGTTTAGATTTTAGGAGGAGAAAATAATAAAAATTTGCTGCAATTTTTAAATAAAATGTGGGAAAAAAGTAAAGTATACTTTTTGGTGCTATTAAAAAGATTTTAGATTAAACTAAAAAAGCATATTTTTAGTTTAATATTTTAGGTATGAAAAGAAACATAATTGAGGACTTTAAAATTAAAATTAAAACTCTCTAATATATTTATTGCTTTTTAGATTCATATTTCTTTTATTTTTTATTTTTCAAAACTTTTTCATTAAGATTTAAGTTTTATTTTGTTGTACTATTTTCCACTTTTTTTTAACTAAAAATATAAAATTTCTTTTACAGCTTTGTAAACTTTTTTTTACAAAAAATATTAGCAACTTTTTTTTATATAACAGTTATGAGGAGTTAAATGCTTGTCGATAACTGTTTGTTGTTTGTATTGAAATATAATTTTTTTTTTACTATAAACACCCCTTCAATGATGAAGTCTCTCTTATTCCTAGTGAAGTGGCTGTTGTTGCTGTTGCTTTTCCATTGTTTATTGTTAGAAGTGTTTTATACTTCGTTTTCTAAAGTGAGTTTTATATAGTGAGTGTTCCAGCTAACAAAATCAATCGATACTTAATGGAAAATCGTTATTAATGAAAAAGTTTACAACTTTTTTTTGTTGCAATTGCTGTTGTTGTTATTTTACTTTTATTATTCCTTTTTTTGTTTTTTTTTTTGCAACAACTATGTTAAGGCAAAATTGTGTGAAACTTAAAACGTAGGAATACAATTGAAAATGCAGTCAGCCATGCGTTAGAAAACAATGATAAAGTGCAAAGCCAGTCTCAGTGTTGGAGTGCAAAAAAAAGTGCACGTAATTTTTTCCTTCTATTTTTGTTGGTTGAAAAATAAGTTAAAGTTTTTTGTGTATTGCACGCAAAATAAAAGAATAGAAAAGAAGAAAAGAACTTAAAAGTTTGCCAAAAAACCCTTAACAACAATTTGTAATTATAATATGGGAAGTGTGAAATGTTGTACACTTTGAAAGAGAGTGTTTTATTTTGTTAAAAAATAGGAAAAAAGTTAAATAAAAAAGTTTTAAATGAAAAATAAATAAAAATTAAAGGTAAAATTTTTAGAATGATTGAAAAAGGGAAGAGGAAAACTCTCAGACATGCCTAGAATTTGTTTAGCATTAAATAAAAAATTTCAAAAAATGTTGCTTATTTTTAGGCGGAACATTTTTAGATTTTTTATAAAAATAAAATTTTGTAGAAATTTTCTTTTTATAAAAGGGGCTCAAATGCCGCCAAATCCTTCCAGAGAATATTAGGTATAAAAAAACAAATTTAAAAAAATTTTGCTTACTCTTGGGCGGAAAATTTTTTAATACTTTTTTAGAAAAATAATATTTCATATAAAGGAACAAACAAATTGTCGGATCTTTCTAGAGAATATTAGGTATAAAATTCAAATTAAAAAAAAAGTTGCCTATTTTTAGGTGAAAAATTTTGCGGAATTTTCTAGAAAAATAAAATATTATAAATATTATATTTTTATTAGAGGGCCATAAACACTGCCATATCCTTCTAGAGAATATTATTAATATAATACAAAATTCAAAAAATGTTGCCTACTTTTAGGCAGAAAATTTTTAATACCTTTTTAGAAAAATAGAATTTCATATATATATATTTTCATGTTATAAAAGGAGCAAAAAAAATTGTCAGATATTTCTAGAGAATATAAGTTTCAAAATACAAAATTTCAAAAAATACTTTTAGACAGAAAATTTTTAATATTTAAAAAATAAATTTTATATATATTTTCTTGTTATAAAAGGATCAAAAAACTTTATAGAGAATATTATATAAAAATACAAATGTTAAAAAAAAGTTGCCTACTTTTAGGCGGACAATTCCTAATACTTTTTTTTTTTAAATAAATAAAAATTTATTTTTCTATAATTTAAAAATGTTTATTCTGTTAAAAAAAAAATGTAACGAAAACTCTCAGACATACATATATAGAAGATATATAAAACTTGAAATGGTTCCCTGTTTTAGGGCAGAAAACGGAATAATTTTTTTAAAAGCAAATAGAAACAAATTTAAAGAATAAAAGTTACAATGATTTTTTTGTTATAAATGAAAATCTCCTAGGGTTGTCTGCAAAATATTTGATATTAAATATAAATTTTCAAAAAATATTGTCTGCATTTAGGCAATCAATTTTGAAAAAGATTTTTTTCCACAAATAATTCCCATAACTTTGCACAATATATTTAGTATTAAAACTACATTTTCAAAAAATATTACTTATTTGGAATCCATATTTATAAAAGTATTTTGTTTATAATAGTTTCTTCTATATTGCCAGACACCCTACACTATATGCCACTATATTTAATTTAAACTGCCATAAAAAAGCCAAGATAAATCTAGAACTTAAATAATGATGATTTGGTTTGTTTTTAGGTATAAAAAAAAAAAAAAAATAATAATAATAATAATTTTTCGTATATTTTACTTACTTATTCTTTTTAATAATTTTAATCACCAGAAACCCTTTATTATAACCACAATATTTTATTGAAAAATCATTAAAAATTTGTTGATGAAAAAAACAAACCCAAAATCAACACAATAACAAACAAGTTGAAAAAGAATTTCTTTTTCTGCAGCGTCAACCACAAAACAATTTGAAAATTTTGTTATAAACCACAAAAACCTCACGAAAAGTATGCTATGGAAATGTGTAATTAAAAGCAATTAAATGCAAAGTAAAATAATTTTAATGAAAAAATAAAAATAATTTAAAGATTTAAAAAAAGCCTCAAAGTAAGCTGTAAAATAATTTTAAAGAATAATAACTGCCAAAAAGTATGCTACAAAATCATGCTTCTATATACGAAATTATAAAAATGCTCTAAGAACTCTTAGTTTTTAATTTAAAGAAGAAAATAGGGAAATAAATTATTTATATTTTAAGTTTATCTGACAAAATAACAAAAACAGCCTAAAAGTGTGCTGCTAAAATATTCTTTAGTATTAGAAATTTAAAGCCTAAAAACGAAATGAAAAAATATAAGAGAGAAACTAGTTTTAGGATTAAAAAAACAGTCTAAAGTATGCTTTAGAATCACTCTTCATATTACGAAATTTTAAAGTATACTCTTAGGATTTTTTTCAAAAAGCTAAAGAAAAAATTAAAATAAAAATAAAAGACTGTAGGCTATACTATAGTCTACAGTATAGACTATGCTATAGTCTAGAGTATAGACTTACTATAGTCCAGACTATAGACTATGCTATAGTCCAGACTATAGACTATGCTATAGTCCAGACTATAGACTATGCTATAGTCCAGACTATAGACCATGCTATAGTCCAGACTATAGACTATGCTATAGTCCAGACTATAGACTATGCTATAGTCCAGACTATAGACTATGCTATAGTCATGACTTTAGACTATGCTATAGTCAAGACTATAGACTATGCTATAGTTAGTACTATAGACTATGCTATAGTCAAGACTAGAGATTATGCAATAGTCAAAGTTATAAACTATACTATTTTCAAGACTAAAAACTATACAATTAACTGACTATAGTTTAGTCTATAATCCTGACTATAGTTTAGTCTACAGTGCTGACTATAGTTAAGTCTATAATCAAGACTATAGTTTGTACTATAAATTATGCCATAGTGAAATAGACTATGTTATGGTCAAGACTGTAGTAATTTTCTAAAGCCTATTTCTGGGCTTCTCTGCTAAATTTAAAAATTTGTCAAAATTTATTATAAAGTTTTTTTTTTTTTTTTTTTGTTTTTTAAATCCCTCTTAAGATAAATGACATTCTAGATTTCTTCAATATTTCTGTCATTATATAACTATTATTTCTTTATAAATTCAGCAAATTGTTCTCTTTAGCCCCAAAATCCTTTTTGCACTTTAATATGTTTTTAAACTGTCATTAAACTTTATATATTTATTTCTTTTTGGAATTTTTTTCCCCATTTTGTATTCTCAGATATAAAACAAGTATTGATGCTTTATAAATAAATGCTTTCGGTTTGTCTTCATACCAAACAAAAAAACTTTTCTTATTGAGATCCATTTTTATTTTACTTTAAATCCCCGGCATCAAGGTATATTGTAGTAGACTATTTTTTTATTTTTTGCCAAGTTTTTTTCTCTTCAATATGTCAATGCAATTCACAATTGTATTCTTGTTACAATAAATTGTTCAAAGTAAGGTAGTAGAGGAAAAAAAGTATTTTTTTTTTAAGTGAATACGGAAACAAAATAAATAAGTTCTCAATTTACGTAAAGAAGTCTTTTATTTTGCAACAATTGCAAAATAATATTGTAGAAAAAAATGCGGGTTATATTATAAAGTAGAAAGGAATACGGCAGCACCCAGTAGCGGTTAACAATAGTAAAGCATTTTTGTTTCTTTTTCGTCTTTTTGAAAAGTCCTTGTGTATATCTTAAATAGAGAAGTTGGTGGTTTTTGTGGCAGCAAGACAAAAGAATAAGGGTATATAGAGTACAAAAATCGTAAGAATATTTTAAATTGAAGATGTGGAAAAAAGAAAAACAATAAATAAAAATAGTGTATATATTTTTGTTTAATACAAAAGGCCTATAAGTAGGCTTTAAAATGTGGAAATTAAATTATTTAAAGCCTACTTTTAAGCTAAAAAAAAATCGTAAAAAAAATTTATAAATGTTTATATTTGTTAGTTTCAGTTATTTTATTTAAGAAATGGAAGCCTATAAGTAGACCTTAAAATTTAAAGCTTAAAAATAATTTAATGAAAATTCCTTAAATCAATAATTTTTTAAATAAATTTTCGTCCTACTTTTATACAAATTAGAACCTTGAATTATAACTTAAAGACAATTTTAATCAGAATTTTTTTAAATTTTTTAGAATAAAATCAGACACCTAGTTCTTGATATATGCTTTAATATATGATGCAACCTCCCTAATTTTTAGTCCCGACTATAGCATAATATGTAGTCTTGACTGTAGTCTAGTCTACGGTCTTGACTATTGTCGCATCTAAAGTGTTTCATATTCAAAGTTATAAAATTTTTTATTTATTTCTTATTTATTTACACCAACCTCCCATTCTTTTTCCACAAAAAATACGAATGAAAAAAATAACTGTCTTTTGTCAATTATGTCTGTGTTTATAGATAAACACAATGACAGACATTTTGAGGCGTTCAGGGAGGACAACAACTTTTATCTTCAAGAAAATTTTTTGATTATTTAGTTATATCCTCAAATCTCTACAGAATAACCTTAATTACTATCAAAAGACTAACACAAATACACAAACAAACAAACTAAAGGAGGAGGTCGGTCTTATGAAATTTGTCGCAACACATGTTAGTCAATATTGTTAAAGGTTTTTCTTTCTGCTACGTTTCCGGCCACTGTCAACCAACACTAAGAAAAAAACTAAAAGTTATAAAAATAACTACTTGCATGTTTTCGAAGAATATACATAAGTGTGAGGAAATGTAAAGCATGTGTGTCTGTGTGAATTGAAAAAAAAACTTACACACACAGCATTTGTGTAAAAAATTGACAACTACAACAAATAAGAAAAATTTACTCACCAAAAAACTTTTTAATGATGAACAACTACTACACTGGTAGTCAAAACCAATGTAAGAAAGGAGAAAAAAACTTTAACAAACTCTTGTATAAAAGACATATAAAAAGTTTTGGTTACTTTTTCTTCATATTTTCTTTTATTATGTTCTTTATTTTTGTTGGTTGTGTCTTTTAAACTGATGTTATTTAACAATAAACTCTCCGTTAGTTTGCTAGAGAAAAAACAAATTGGAAGTGTGTGGAGAAAAAAAAAAGTACCAGCTAAATGTGGCTAACTATCAGCAAAGATTCAAAACATATTTTTGTTTACTTAACAAAACACTTCCTCTAAATTATTTTGTTTTTCTTAAGCTTCGTTTGTCAAGTTTTTGCACAGTTTTTTTAATTTAAACCAAAATTCTTGCTTAAAAAATCATAAAATCTTTTCAACTTTTTAAAGACCTTTTAAAGGCTAAAATTAAATTTTATTTCAATGAAATTTTTCAAAATTTTCAAACATTTTAAATTTCTTTCTTAAACTAAAAAACTGAGCTCTCTTTCTTAAACCCCTTTACTTTTAATTCACTTTTTATTACTTTTACACTACTTATATTTCCTTATTTTAAGATTACTTTATGCCTCTATAAATTACCCTATAAGTAGGCTTTTTTTTAGCCTAATAGCCTAAAAGTATACTACATCTATATAGCCAAACAAATATCATGTGCATGATTAGATTATTTAACAATAAAATAAACGAAATTTTATTATATTTTTAGACATGCTACACATTTTTTTTATCGCTGCAGAGCGGGGGCTGAAAGAAAAAAAGGGTAAAAATATTTGTCGATAACATGCCATAAAATGTTTTTAATTTTTTTATAGCATATCTAAAGGTTTGCTAAGAAAATACAGCGATTAAATTTCAAATAAACATAAAGTAAAGAGAACAACAATGTATGTATATTGATATACATAAAACGAGTATGTAAATGTTTTATGAATCAATAAAATCAATCATTGTTGAAGAATTTTTGATGTGTTCAAGAAATAAAAAATAAAAAAACTAAAGCATAATGTGGAGGGATGAAAAAAAATAGCAATAAATAAATAAAATAACATAAAAAGAAATTAAATAACTTAAATACAAAATTTAACACAAGAACTATAATCGAATTAGAACTGAACTAGAACTGAGCTAGAACTGAACTAGAACTGAACTAGAACTGAACTAGAACTGAACTACAACTGAACTAGAACTGAACTAGAACTGAACTAGAACTGAACTAGAACTGAACTAGAACTGAACTAGAACTGAACTAGAACTGAACTAGAACTGAACTAGAACTGAACTGGAACTGAACTAGAACTGAACTAGAACTGAACTAGAACTGAAGTAGAAGTGAACTACGACAGAACTAGAGTCAAACTAAAAACAAACTACCATTAAATTAGAAATGACTTTAGACCTATTTTTCCATTTCTAAAATAATATTTGATTTTTTTTTTTCAATTAATTTAATTTCGTTCTTTAGGTCCCTTTTTATTGTCAGAAAACTTTAATAAATTTAGTTAAAACTTAACTTTTCTCTCTGTTGCGAAAATACTTTAAACCTGTTGCAACATTTGAAAAAAAACACGTTTTTTTTTTTTTTTTTCTTTAACACGTACACCTAAAAGTATGCTTTTGTATATGTATACATACACATTATTTAGCATATATTTTACGCCTTGTCATTCTATATAAAAGGCGTGTTAGTATGTAAAAATATAAAAAAAAAAATATATAAATAAAACAGCAACACTATTGCTTTTGGCCCGGCAAAAAGAAACTGTTGTTGCCTCATAAAAATTAAGAGAAACAACGACGACAAGCACGACGATGTGCTCACATAAAAAACAAAATAAAAGTAAATGCATAGGCTGCTTTTGAAATAAAAATAAATTGTTCTACTTTTGGGCTTAACAAGAAAATATAAAAATAAAAAAAATAAAAAGAAGCAAAAAATAGGGATGCTACCAAACATCTTTAATAAATTTTACTACTACATTTAGACATTTACTTATTTAATATATGTATTAAAATAGTTATACATACATGTATATAGAAATTGTTTTAGTATAAGTTTTATTTTGAAGAGTAGTTCTATAGTCATAGTAGATGGTGGTAGTTTTATTCATATTTTTTATTTTAGAGACTCTCTGTCTCTTACCACCAAAAGAAAATGAATGCGCATGAAATATAGTTTTGCCGTTAGTTTGTTGGGAATCAAAGTTGGCAAAAAATAAAAATAAAAAATGAAAAAATAGAATATGAACCTACAAAAAAATAAAAATTTCTAGCAAAAGGATACAAAGTATTTTATTTTTTTATATATACAAAGTATAAATTATATGTGAATATAATTTCCCAACTCCTAGTTTTCTGGTCATGTGTTTTTTATATTTTTTATAGCCGTTTTTTTTTTTAGTTGGGGGTTAGCGTATATGTGTGTTGTATTTTATTTTAGAAGTGCTCCTCCTTCTTTTTTTTCTGTTGTAGGATTTTGGTTGCATGTTTTTATATTCCTATGTAGATTGTAAATTGAAATGAATATAAAAACTCTGGCAAAAAAAAGTGTAAAGTATTCAATGTATTATAATGTTTTGTTTTATTTTTTAGAACATGTTGTGTTTTATTTTTATTGTAGATTGTTTTATTTATGAATTATTGTTGAACTTTAGTTTAAAACTAGAAATTAATTTTTAGCACAACATATGGAATTTTTAAAGGGATTAAAAATAAATAAACACCAGGAAAAATATATAGAAATAAAAGTAAAAAGGAATTAAGGAGTTTTTAAAGGTTGCAGTAAATGATTTTTTAAAGTAACAAAGACTATGTGTGATTTACACCCTTTTTAATATTTTAAAAATAATTTTAACAGATTCATTTGCAATTTAAATTCAATTTTATTAGGAATTTTAAACATTTCAGTTAAGTTCTAGCTCAGTTTTAGTTAAGTTTTAGTTCAGTTCTAGTTCAGTTCCAGTTCAGTTCTAGTTCAGTTCTAGTTCAGTTCTAGTTCAGTTCTAGTTCAGTTCTAGTTCAGTTCTAGTTCAGTTCTAGTTCAGTTCTAGTTCAGTTCTAGTTCAGTTCTAGTTCAGTTCTAGTTCAGTTCTAGTTCAGTTCTAGCTCAGTTCTAGTTCAGTTCTAGTTCAGTTCTAGTTCAGTTCTAGTTCAGTTCTAGTTCAGTTCTAGTTCAGTTCTAGTTCAGTTCTAGTTCAGTTCTAGTTCAGTTCTAGTTCAGTTCTAGTTCACTTCTAGTTCACTTCTAGTTCAGTTCTAGTTCAGTTCTAGTTCAGTTCTAGTTCAGTTCTAGTTCAGTTCTAGTTCAGTTCTAGTTCAGTTCTAGTTCAGTTCTAGTTCAGTGCTAGTTCAGTTCTAGTTCAGTTCTAGTTCAGTTCTAGTTCAGTTCTAGTTCAGTTCTAGTTCAGTTCTAGTTCAGTTCTAGTTCAGTTCTAGTTCAATTCTAGTTCAGTTCTAGTTCAGTTCTAGTTAAGTTCTAGTTCAGTTCTAGTTCAGTTCTAGTTCAGTTCTAGTTCAGTTCTAGTTCAGTTCTAGTTCAGTTATAGTTCAGTTCTAGTTGAGTTCTAGTTCAGTTCTAGTTCAGTTCTAATTCAGTTTCAGTTTAGTTTTGTTCTAGTTGAGTTCTAGATTAGTTATACATCAGGCCTAGTTCAGTTCTAGTTCAGTTCTTGTTCAGTTTATTTGTTTATTTCACAGTACACCCACCATTTTATTTTGTAGCTTTGGAGTTCAATAACCAATTAAAAATTCATAATTTTTTATCTTCTTTATTTAAATTTTCAATTGCTTACCCATAATTTAAAATTATGAGTTGAAGATATGCTTAGTATATGTTTAGGTTATAAAACTTTAAATAAACATATGTGTGCAAATACCTACACACCAATAACATAAAACACTTATATATACTATATATACACTCACTAACTCACATAGAAATACTCTAACATAAACACCATATGGAAGTTTAGTTTTATTATGCTTTAGATCAATAGAGAAAAATATTTTCAACATTTTTATTTTCTAGCTCACAAAACATACAAATAGATAGATGAAAATAAATAAATAATAATAAAAAAATAAAAGAAATTGAACAAATATTCATACTTTGAATACGTAAGAGTAGAAATGAATTTACTACGAAATTCTCTCTGTATAAGGACAATTGATAGATTACAAAATTGTACAGGAAAGAAGGGTAACAGTGGGTTATAGAGCACGAAAATTTAACAATTATTTTTGGTTTTATAAAATTTTTATCTTGTTCAGAATATATTTTTCTTGACATCTTCTTTAAGACCCACTGTTTAGTGTCAATTTTTTTTTTTTTGAGATGCACAAAAAACTTAAAAATTCAAATGCATCGTGCTGTATATTGATATAAAAAATTTGTATTTATACACACACTTTCCAATAACATTTATTTTATTATTCCATTTATGTATGTGTTATGTTGTAAAAGTGTGAGTGACTCACTGCATAAATAAGTGTTTTGTGTATGAATATGTGTGTGTGTTAGAATATGTAAAATATTTTGTCGGGTATTTATTTGTTTTTTATGTGCAAAATATTTGTTTGCCGTAATATTTATCTATAACATTCAAAATATAGTAAAACGAAAATTTCAAAATATTCTAAACACAAACATATGCACCTCTTACAGCCATCCAACCATCCATTCCACAATAGCAGCAGCAATTTTTCTTTTTGGAACAGCAACAAAATAAATATTTTACTTTATCGATGGAAATAAATACATTTTGATGTGTATTTTTCATATTTTTTATTTTTTTGTTATTTGCAATATTGTTGTTGCTGTTTGTTAGAAATGTGCAATAACAAATGCGTTTTGTTAAAAACGAATAAGTGGGGGAAGGTTGAAAATGAGGGAACGATACTAGAAATATTTGTTTGTGTTTGAAAAATATAAATTCAAATTGTTAATAAAAATAGTATAATCAATAATAAATTCAATAGCCTTGTTTATAATGTGAACTATAGTCTAGGCCATAATCAATAATTTGGTTAAGTCAATGGTACAGAATAGAGACTAACCTATGATCTGGAATATAGTCGAGTCTAACGTCTAAAATATAGCACAGTTTATAGTCTTGACTATAGTTTAGTCAATAATCCAGTATGAATTATGAACAGTATTTTATTTACAGACTGAACTATAGTCTTATCTATAGTCTATAGACTAAGTTCTATTCTATAGTCTAGACTATAGTCTAATTTATATAGTCTGGACTATAGTCTAGTCTATAGCCTGGAATATAGTCTGGCCTATAGTCGGAGCTATAGTTTAGTCTATAGTCTGGGCTATAGTTAGGTCTACAGCTTAGACCATTGTCTATTCTAGACTTTAGTTTATTCTATAATATAGTATACAGCCTGAATTATAGCATATTTTGTAATCTCGACAAGTGTAGTCAGTAGTCTTTACTCCAGTTAAAATCTGAACTAGAAATGAACTAGAACTGAACTAGAACTGAACTAAAACTGAACTAGAACTGAACTAGAACTGAACTAGAACTGATCTAGAACTGAACTAGAACTGAACTAAAACTGAACTAGAACTGAACTAGAACTGAACTAGAACTGAACTAGAACTGAACTAGAACTGAACTAGAACTGAACTAGAACTGAACTAGAACTGAACTAGAACAAAACTAAAATTAACTAAAACTGATTTAGAATTGAACTAGAACTGAACTAGAACTGAACTAGAACTGAACTAGAACTGAACTAGAACTGAACTAGAACTGAACTAGAACTGAACTAGAACTGAACTAGAACTGAACTAGAACTGAACTAGAACTGAACTAGAACTGAACTAGAACTGAACTAGAACTGAACTAGAACTGAACTAGAACTGAACTAGAACTGAACTAGAACTGAACTAGAACTGAACTAGAACTGAACTAGAACTGAACTAGAACTGAATGAGAACTGAACTAGAACTGAACTAGAACTGAACTAGAACTGAACTAGAACTGAACTAGAACTGAACTAGAACTGAACTAGAACTGAACTAGAACTGAACTAGAACTGAATTAGAATTGAACTAGAACTCAACTAGAACTGAACTAGAACTGAACTAGAACTGATCTAGAGCTGAACTAGAACTGAACTAGAACTGAACTAGAACTAGAACTGAACTAGAACTGAACTAGAACTGAACTAGAACTAGAACTGAATTAGAACTAAACTAGAACTGAACTAGAACTGAACTAGAACTGAACTAGAACTGAACTAGAACTGAACTAGAACTGAACTAGAACTGAACTAGAACTGAACTAGAACTGAACTAGAACTGAACTAGAACTGAACTAGAACTGAACTAGAACTGAACTAGAACTGAACTAGAACTGAACTAGAACTGAACTAGAACTGAACTAGAACTGAACTAGAACTGAACTAGAACTGAACTAGAACTGAACTAGAACTGAACTAGAACTGAACTAGAACTGAACTAGAATTGAACTAGAACTGAACTAGAACTGAACTAGAACTGAACTAGAACTGAACTAGAACTGAACCAGAATTGAACTAGAACTGAACTAGAACTGAACTAGAACTGAACTAGAACTGAACTAGAACTGAACTAGAACTGAACTAGAACTGAACTAGAACTGAACTAGAACTGACCTAGAACTAGAACTGAACTAGAACTAGAACTAAACTAGAACTGAACTAGAACTAGAACTGAGCTAGAACTGAACTAGAACTGAACTAGAACTGAACTAGAACTGAACTAGAACTGAACTAGAACTGAACTAGAACTGAACTAGAACTGAACTAGAACTGAACTAGAACTGAACTAGAACTGAACTAGAACTGAACTAGAACTGAACTAGAACTGAACTAGAACTGAACTAGAACTGAACTAGAACTGAACTAGAACTGAACTAGAACTGAACTAGAACTGAACTAGAACTGAACTAGAACTGAACTAGAACTGAACTAGAATTGAACTAGAACTGAACTAGAACTGAACTAGAACTGAACTAGAACTGAACTAGAACTGAACCAGAATTGAACTAGAACTGAACTAGAACTGAACTAGAACTGAACTAGAACTGAACTAGAACTGAACTAGAACTGAACTAGAACTGAACTAGAACTGAACTAGAACTGAACTAGAACTGAACTAGAACTGAACTAGAATTGAACTAGAACTGAACTAGAACTGAACTAGAACTGAACTAGAACTGAACTAGAACTGAACCAGAATTGAACTAGAACTGAACTAGAACTGAACTAGAACTGAACTAGAACTGAACTAGAACTGAACTAGAACTGAACTAGAACTGAACTAGAACTGAACTAGAACTGAACTAGAATTGAACTAGAACTGAACTAGAACTGAACTAGAACTGAACTAGAACTGAACTAGAACTGAACTAGAACTGAACCAGAATTGAACTAGAACTGAACTAGAACTGAACTAGAACTGAACTAGAACTGAACTAGAACTGAACTAGAACTGAACTAGAACTGAACTAGAACTGAACTAGAACTGACCTAGAACTAGAACTGAACTAGAACTAGAACTAAACTAGAACTGAACTAGAACTAGAACTGAGCTAGAACTGAACTAGAACTGAACTAGAACTGAACTAGAACTGAACTAGAACTGAACTAGAACTGAACTAGAACTGAACTAGAACTGAACTAGAACTGAACTAGAACTGAACTAGAACTGAACTAGAACTGAACTAGAACTGAACTAGAACTGAACTAGAACTGAACTAGAACTGAACTAGAACTGAACTAGAACTGAACTAGAACTGAACTAGAACTGAACTAGAACTGAACTAGAATTGAACTAGAACTGAACTAGAACTGAACTAGAACTGAACTAGAACTGAACTAGAACTGAACCAGAATTGAACTAGAACTGAACTAGAACTGAACTAGAACTGAACTAGAACTGAACTAGAACTGAACTAGAACTGAACTAGAACTGAACTAGAACTGAACTAGAACTGAACTAGAACTGAACTAGAACTGAACTAGAACTGACCTAGAACTAGAACTGAACTAGAACTAAACTAGAACTGAACTAGAACTAGAACTGAGCTAGAACTGAACTAGAACTGAACTAGAACTGAACTAGAACTGAGCTAGAACTGAACTGGAATTGAACTAGAGCTGAACTAGAACTGAACTAGACTAGAACTGATTTAGGTATAAATTTAGATTGATTTGGATTTAAGCTAGATTTTTTATTTATATTTTTGAATTTCTTTTATTTTATATATACTTTTTGTTTAACGAAATTTGTATTTTCTAAATTATCAAACTTTTCCTAAAACACTTCCCTTCTTCTAGCAGTTCATTAAAATACTTCTGTCATATAATCAATAAAATATTGACGAAATCATTGAACCACAACCACATTTTTATGAACAAGGAAAGACACCAACAAAAAAAAAAAAATTTACCTTCATAAACACACACTCAAGACGACCATAAACGAAAAGTGTCAATAAATGTGAAAAATAACACACAACCTTTACAAAAGTTCCCAAATACATACAACTGAAAATTGACGAAAAACCCCAGAAATAAAATTCTCTTCAGTTTTTTTTTTTCTGTTAGTAAAAATTGTCATAGTTGTTATAATGAAGACTATACACGCGCTTTCCTCAAATTTTATATAAAATCAACGTTTGAAAAAATAAAGGACTTCAAAAATTCCATAAACAAAGACAAGCCAAGCCGGCTTATAGACAGTAGTAGGAAGGAAGGACAGACAGTCAGATATTTACCTTGTTTGCCAAAGTATGTAAAGAAGAGACAACACCTGGTTTTGAGTGTATATGGGTAAGTTAACAGTGTGTGTTTGTATTGTAGAATGAATTTACAAAAAATCTACTGTTATAGCTTTTATGTGTATGTGTGTAGTATTTTATATAGTGAGAGGTTTATAAATAAACATTCGGGTGTTAAGGTTTATATCAGTTTTTGTTGTTTTTTTTTTTTTTTTTTGTTCCTGCTCAACGTTGTCGTCTATACATTTTTGAATGAATGAATGACATTGTCAATGACATTATTGAGTCAACACTCAGGAAATTGTGATTAAAGACATTGTTTTGGCATTATTAAATATTTAAGAATATTGAGTGAAAATTTATGTTTAACAAAGGTAAGCAGTTAAATGAAAACAAAGAGAAAAAGAATTGAATTTACAAAATGGATAAATTAAATTTTATTTTTAGCAACTAATTAATGAAAATGGAATTTTTAAATTTTAATTTTTCCTTAAATTTATTCTTGATTGGTATTCTATGTTTGCCCTTTAATTTCTTATGTTGTTTATAATAAAATAATTTAGTGTTTTTTCCCACAATTTTCGTTTTTTGGCAAACTTGTCAACAAGTTTTTTGTTTTTGACATTAAATCATAAATCATAAAAACACCTTCACACTTTATGTTACCAAAAATTATAGACTTTTATATGTGTGCATGTACTTCAAGTAACGCTTGTTATTATTTAACATTTATTTTGTGAAGTAAGAAAAAAGAACATAAATTACCCTAAAATTACTTCTAACACCTAATAATGCATTAAAGAGTCTAATAAACCTAAAACACTTCCTTTTCAAATCAATCAAAATTCTCTAGAAAAAAAAACACAAACACTACAAAAAAAAAACCCCTAAAAGTATATAACAAAAATATATAAAAAATTACCAAAAAAAATATCAAGAAAAATTAGTTTTTAAATAAAGCTGTTTGGCAGCTCATAAAATATAATGTTAAGCCTTATTACCTTTACTAGACTAATACTCGTCTAAACATACAAACACACACAACAAAAAGGCCTCCTAACAATTGTTATAAACATGAGAACATACATGCAGTTAGTGTGTATTAGACATTAGGGGTTTAAAAGGCGGTTTTGGTAGGAAGTTAAAACACAAGTAACACACTTACTTCCGTCACAGCTAGTAAACATGTCATATGACAGGTAACAAATAATTTAAATATACCTTTACATACACATTCATTTACTCATACATTTGCTTTAATATAAATTTACTATCAAACATAAATTTTCGTTATAGAAAATTTACTTGAAATGAAATGTTGTTTATAAATTGTTGTGACACACACAATTTGCATGCAACACTTAATTAATAAAAACAAGCTACTTGAGTATAATTTTCCTTCTCCTTCCTCTTCTCTTTAACATTTAATAAAGTTTTTGTTATATTTTTCAAGGAAAAAATTAATACAATTATGTTTATTTTTATTTTATTGTGAAAATAAATAAATGAAAATATTTGTTAACATTTAGCTAATAAAAATGATTTCCCTTCCCTGGAGAAATAATTACACTGAAACAAAAATAAATATAATTGTGATTTCAGAATACAAAGAAAATATTTCCTTAACATTTTTGTATACAATAGCTTATTCTAAACGTTAAACAGCTACAAGAGATTATTTAAGGCTTCGAAGGACCATTAAATAGTAAGCTTTTAATATTTTTATAGTTAATTTTTAATGAAATAATGAAAAATTTCTCAGAGAACTTTTATCGGAATTTCTTTTCAATTAAAAGCTTTAAGCCAGGCTTTTAGTATTCCAACAAAAGCCTTTAATTTTACTATTCACACAGTAAATTACAAATTTTACGGGAAAAAAAGCTATTAAAAGAATGCTTTTTGAATAATAAACTTTTAACTTTTTTTAGGTTCGAAGGACCATTTTAATATATTTCTACCAGGAAAAATTTTATTAGTTCTACAACTAGTTCCAGAATACATGAAAATATCCTGTACTTGTTCTACGTTGGCGTTACGACCAATGATTTTTGTTTGAAATTGTTACCTCCAGAACTAGTTCTGTGGAAGTGTTGGCTAGTCAGAACCCATTCTATGGAACGGTTCTAGAACTAGTTCTTTAATCAATGATTTTTGTTAGAAATTGTCACATTCAGAACTAGTTCCATAGAAGCGTTAGGGAATGGTTTCAGAACCTGTTTTTTATACTAACGGGCTATTTGATAATTTCATTTTGGATATTTTTATTCCTTATGTACCATGGTGCGCCTGTCATAGACTTAAGGATTTTCGATTGTGCCCTCTGTATAAGATCAACGCTAGTGTTGCTTGCAGTAGCCCATAATTGCATACCGTATATCCAAATTGGTTTTAAAATAGTCTTATACAGAATAACTTTGCAGTCAAAGCAAAGTTTTGATTTTTCACTGGTCAACCAATAAAGATTGAAAGCTTTTATTTTCATTTGAAGCCTCTTGGCTTCTATGGGATGATGCCACTTGAGACGTCTGTCCAAGTGCATGCCAATGTATACAACATGATCAGATTGTGGGATGTTTACGTTATTAAGTGAAACTGGTAGGTAGTCACCCCTTCGTAATGTGAACGTAACGTGTCTACTTTTTAGTTCATTTACTCCAATTCTCCAATTTTTCAATCACGGCTCCACATTTTTAAGATATTTATCTAGTTCTCTTGATTCTATACATGGCTCCACGTGTGAGCTTAGAATCGCAGTGTCATTAGCAAAAGTAGAGATAGATAAATTGTTGCTCGTAGGCAAATCCGAGGTATAAATTAGATACAGTAGTGGCCCAAGGGCATTACCCTGTGGAGCTCCCGCTTTTATAGCATAATTTCCTGTAGTGAAATCTCCTTGTTTTACATGAAATAGTCGATTTGTAATGTATGATTCTAGCAGCTTATGCAAATTGAGAGGCAGCATACATTTTACTTTATAAATAAAACTTTATCAATTGCTTGAACGACACCTAAAAAGAATGCTGAGCAAAATTTTGTATATTCTAAATATTTTCTAACCTCTTGTTCGATAGTTCCATGCTTTTCACTGAAACCGAACTGTTGTAGTGGGATTTTATTCCGTTCGTTCAATATTGGTATTATTTTTTTTTTTTTTTTATCGGAATATTTACTCATATAGTTTGGACAAACAAGGTAGTAGAATTGGTCTATACGAATTTGCAACTGTCAAATACTTTCCTGGCTTTGGTATAATAATCTGTGAAGTTTTCCAAATTTTCTAAAAAACGCCTTTTATTAAGATCGCGTTTAATAAAGCAGTTAAAACTATTATTGCCACATTTGATAGGTTTTTAATCATAGATGGTGTTATTAAATCATATCCTGGTGATTTCTTTAAACTAAGATCTTCATTTATAATTTTCCGAATATGTTCTATAATTAATGGTTGAGTATTAAAAGATATTCTATTACAGGGATTACTCAAAACAGAAAAACATTGCTTAAGTGATCTGCAAACAATAAAGCTTTATCTTCATTAGTTCGTGCCCAGGTGCCGTCCGCCTTTCTTAAAGGACTTTGTCCCTGTTCGTGGGGTTTAATATTTCTAATTGCTTTCCAGAGACAGAAGTTTGTATATTTGTCATTCGTTAGACTTTTAATGCAATTTTTATTCCTGCGATCCTCTTTTAATTGAAGGGCTCTTCTAAGCTTTTTTCATATAGCAGACAGCCTCTGTTTGGCTGCAGGGGATTTGTTGTTTTGCCATTCTCTTCTTCGTTTTCTCTTTTCTAAGAGTAGTTTTTCTATTTCTGAATTTGAAATATGTTTATGGGCTTCAGGGAATAGTTGGTTCTTATGAATGATCCAAGGCCGAAATAATGGTTTTCGTAAAATCACTTACTAATTTATCAACATCTTTCTCACACTGAATAATAGGGTTTGTGTGGATATGGATGCTAATGTGTTTTTGTAATTTAACCAATTCGTTTTAAAAAATTTAGTATCATTATTATCATTAGTTTCCTCGTGGTAGATAACTACGAAAGGAGAATGGTCAGAAGATAGATCGTGTGATATTTCAGGGATCATCGAGTTTCGATATACGTTTTTACATATGGCAAAATCTATCAAATCTGGGATTTTTCTAGGACTAGTCGACTAGTAAGTAGGTTGTCCAGGGGATAAAAAATCCAAACCGTTTTTACGATAAAATTTTTGAAATTTAAAATTTATTTTTTTTAACCGATTTGTTAAAATTTCTTTATAATTTCCTCATACTTCTTTTTCAGTTTCCGTGAATAAATATTATAAAAAAAAACAATATTCGAAACATGTTTCAGTTTATGGCAATTTGATGATTTCTTTCTGCTCAAAATATTTACCAATTTTTATTTATGATTGTATTTTTTTTTTTTTTTATATTTCGAATTTCCGCAATTTCGTGTTTAAAATTTATGGCCATTATTCATGCATTTAAATACAAAATTGTGTATATTTTTTTTACTCAAACGAGATATTTTTGGATTTAATAGAATGTATGTATTTTTGGAGAACAAAAAGAAAAAAATTATTATAAACAAAAGAGTTGTATAAAATTTAATAAGAATATTAAAAGAAAAAATAAAATGAATGTATTTAATAAGAAATAAGCAACACCTTTTTTATGGAGGAATAATAAAAAAAAGAAAAAATATTATAAAAATATTTTTCTTTGGTTGTGGGAGATTAAGTCAAGTGGAAATTTTGTATAGAAATTGCTAACGAAATAAAGTACAATTTATTTCAAATTTAATAAAAATGCGCATAAATATTAAAAAATATTTAAGTGGGTTAATAAGCAACAAAATAAAATACATTTAAATTAGAAAATTAAAAGAAAATTGAAAGGAAATTCGAAAATAATAAAAATTTATAAAAAAAAAAAAAACCTTAATAAAAAAAAAAATAAAAAAATATTAAATATTAATATTAAAATATTTAAAATTTTTTATATTATTTTTTTTAAGTACTAAAATTTTATTTGTATTTAAAGCTCTTCAAAATATACCAAGTATATTAAAAAAAAAAAAATAATAAAAATTTCCTTAATTTCCATTTACTAAATATTAAGAAAATTCATAGCAAAACAAAGAAAAAACAAACCAGCCACAAAAAAACTATGTTGCATAAAACTACTTAAGTTTATAAATATTTTAAGGGTGTTTTTCTTTTTTGCATCATTTTTTCTTACCCCTTCTTAGAAGAACAACACCACCAAACTATTACCCATTATCGTTATTAAAAACCCCAGAACGACCGCCAACCGCTTTTTTGCAACAAACATTACAACAATTATTATTTGAAATTCTACTTTTGTTTCCTAAATGCCGTTAGCATTGTAATAAAAATGTCAACTCTAATATAAGAACCCCTTGTATTTAACGCTTAAATATGCCTACTACATTATTTTATTTTTATTTTATATTTTTTGCACAAAGACCTACTAAAGCAGGACTTAGTATTCAAACATACACGCACACACATACTGAGTTACTTTATTTACTAACACATTTACACTTTACCACCAACAGAAACATTAAGAGAATATTTAAAAGTGTGTTTGTATGAAATTTTTGCATTAGAGTAAATGAAGGAAAAGCGTTATGTTTAACAGTAAGAATGTACATGAAGTAACAATGAATGAGGAAGAAGTAGAAAAAAAAAAACAAAAAAAAAAAAAACAACAAGAAAAACTAAGTATAAATTGCAAAAAGCAATGAAATGAATGTGTAACAGGAAAAATGTAATATTTATTAATAAAATATCAACACTACCAAGTGTATGTGTGAAATGATAAGAGGGGAAGGTAAGCTAAGCGAAATATATTAAACAAATTAGATATTAAATTCAAAGAGATTTGAAATTTTAGTATATACTTTTCATACCCTACACCACCATAGGTGGCAAAGAAAAAATTATCGGACCCTCTTCTTAAAGTTCATAATTTACCTTAGCTCCCATATAAACCCACTTCCTGGAATCCTCATAAAGGGTATAAAATCATATAGATGTTAGTATCAATGCATTATTCTGTATGTATATTTTATTTTACATATAGTAAATGTAAAATAAGTCCCCTTACCGAATTTTTATTCTCATGCACAATGGTGTAGGGTATCATATGGTCGGTCTTGACCGACTATAGTTTCTCTCTCGTTTTCTTATGAACCAATTTTTTAGGTTCTTCATTTCAGATAAATTTTTAATTTAAAGTGTTATTATGAAACCTAAAACTAGGCAACAGTTTTGAAATATTTATATAAAATACTAAAAGTATGCTACATATTTAATAGTTACTAACCAGAATTGTTGTTTTAGGAATTTTTTTTATCAAGATTTTAAAACATTTTAGAACGAATTTTTTTTTTTAAACGATTATGTTCTAATTGTTAAATTATAATTATTAAAATTTATTAAAAAAGGAAATATAATAATTTTCATTTAATTAATTTTACTTACAGCTTTATTTATACCTTAAACTTTAAGATAAGTTTATATGTATATGGTTATTATATTTCAAATAGACTTTAGTTTTATTAGATTTAAAATTTAAAATTTGGATTTTAAATTTTTAACTCTTAAGCATTTTAAATCCCTTAAACATCTAAAGAAATTCAAAATTCTGTAAACCTTTTATTAGTTAAATTAATTAACCAATTGTGTTTTACTACAACTCATATTTTGTAATTTTTTTTTTGGACTAGAAATATTTTTTATTTAGTGATTTAATATCAACAATTATCATTTAGTACAATTATTATTTAACAGTATCCTAAAAGTATGCTATAATTTCTGTATTTATTTAAGTATTTTCAGTAGCTATTATATTAAACAAAAATTAAGTTATGATACTAATTTTCATCACTACTTCTTATATTATTTATAAGATTTTGTAGAGAAATAACTATATTTCAACTATTTTGCTAGGATAGCCTAAAAGTATACTTTAGTTAAAGATTTCTTTTAAATTTTAATAAAAATATTAGTCATAATTAAATCCTAATTTTGTTTAGTATAATTTAAAAAATTTAGTATAATTAGATATTCATTTTTGTTGAGCTTTTTCTAGAGATTTCAGATTTTTTTCTGCAACGTTGAAAAATTCTGATTACTGTCGTGGCTGAAGAAAAAATACATTCCATTCTGCTGAGTGTCCAATACACTTTAACTATATATTTTACTACACATATTCAATGATGAATGAGTAGAATTTATAAAAAAAAGAATAAATAAATGCCACGGAAATGTTTTTCTTAAAGGAATGAAATTATTTTACAAAAATGTTAACATTTTTTTTATAGCAATGTTTTTTAATTCTAAAAATAATTCTTTAAATTATATATTAGTTGTACTTGAAAATTTAGTTATATAAGTAGGCAAAAACCGACCTCAAATATTTGTTTAACTTCAACTTTAATTTTTAAAAAAAAAGAACTGCATGGATATAATTAGCGTGCCATTAACCAATGTCAAATTGTGTTGTGAAAAGTAGTGAAACCAAATTTTAAAAACTTTTAAAATTTTGCAGATTTTTTACTGGGGATTTTATGCCGTTTCCGGTATTGCAAAATTTAAAATTAAGCCTAATACTTCTTGAAATTATGCCTAATTTGACATATATTTCGTTAATATGCCCTCAACAGAAATGCTGTAGGAGGTATCCAAACTTAAAGAGAAAAAACGTGAATGGCTTCAAGAGGTGCCTTTTTCGCGAGGCACACTCGCAATGTTATTTTAATGAAGCTAGAGTATAGCGTTATAAAAGAAGGTTTCCAAATTATATTTTAAAATCATTGTGGCATTTCAAAATATTAATTTGCAAAAGTTGTATAGTTATTAAAAAAAAAAATTAGAAATTTTGCATATTTTTTATAGCGGATTTTGGCGTTTTGGTGTAAATTTTTATCTGAAATAAGTTCTTGTGACAAGTTTTACTTACGCCGAATACTAAATAGCGTTGATGTGCCATTAACAAAGTTTCGAAAAATTTGTTTAAAACATTTTATTTAATAAATTTAAAAGGAAATAAAAATTGTTTCAAATTTATGCTCGCAAAATTATGATTTTAAAAATGAGCTATAATTTTACGCTATTTTTTTTTTTTTTCGTTTAAATATACAAAATATAAATTCCTATCAAAGACTTTTTAAAAGTAAACTTTCTGCTTTTTACATTCGGAAATTTACCACAGACTTATGTTTGGAAAATTATTAACCCAAAAGTATGCAATTATTTTATTTTAAATTTTGAATAATTTGAAAATTTAAATATTATTCGAGTTTCCTTTAAATGTTTTTGACTAATGTTTGAGTTAAGTTCAAATAATGGAAATTATTGCCCTAAAAATATGTAATAATTAAAAGAAAATAAAATTTTTTCAATTTAATATTTCAGATTTTTTCTAAAATTATGTAATTATTCAAAATATAATTCTTTTATTTATTTGATATTTTTATTAATTTAACTCTTTTTATTAAAATTTTTATTTACTATTTCAAGAAACAAAGATATAAGTACAAACATATGTTGGTGATAACTTTTTCCCGAAAATATGCAATTATTTTGAATAGAATTTTATAAAATTTTTGAAATTATAAAAAATTTTATTTAAGTTATTGCTTATATCAAATACTTTTTCAATTAAAATAATTTTTATTTAGATTTGTTTGATTTTGTATCAATAAATTTATATCTGAGAAATATGTTCCTAAAAATATGCAACTATTTAAATCGAGTTTTTATAAAATCTATAGAGAAATGTTTTTGGTTTAATATTTGTTAAAAATTTCAGTGGCCTTATATTAATTAATTAATTAATTTAGATTTAAACATAGGTTTTTTATTATATAATAACTGATAATATAAACAATTAATTTGCCTAAAATTATGCTTTACATTTTTGATATAATTTAAAATATATTTAAACATTTTCAAAGTAATTTACATTAATAAGTTTTAAATTTAGTTAATAAAACTCATATTTCATCAAAGATTTTTTTCTAAATTTATTGTGAATAAATTTTTTTTTTCAACTTATAAATTTGTTTTTATTGTTCTAAAAGTATGCAACAATTTCGGATCAAATTTCTCTAAATTTAATTTTAAATGTTATTATATCGAATAATAGTAATAATAATAATAATAATAATAATAATAATAATAATAATAATAATAATAATAATAATAATAATAACAATAATAATATTATTCTAGGTAAATAGAATATATATTTAAATTAGTAGTCCAAATATTATTATCCTAAATTTATGCTTTAGTTTTTATATATTTTTTTCTTCAAGTTTAGATAGACTTTTAAAAGCTAAGCGAAAACCATTCTATTAAATATTTCATTTATTAAATACATTGTAAAAAAAATTACCTCCAACTTATGCTTCGAAAATAGTTCCCCTAAAAGTATGCTTTAGATTTACATACATTTTTTATTTAAAATTTAACTAAAATAATAATTTTGATCAGAAATTGTTTTAACTATTTTTATTAATATTAAAATTATTATTTGTATTCTATATTTTGAAAATATAATACAAAAGTAAGAAATAAATGGCCTCCAGTTTACGCTTTGGAGTCAATTGCCCTAAAAGTATGTTTCAGCTTTATTATTATTTTCTTTTTTATAAGTAATATGTAGAGATATTGATCTAAATTTTTTATTTTTAGTTATAGTTTTTTGTAATTAGTTTAGATTTAAAGTCATATAATAAATTTTTTAATTTTTAAAGAATCATTATACTGAAAGTATGCTAAAGTTTTACATATTTAGAAAATTTTACATAATTTTTTTTAAATGCTTTAAAGTTATTTCAAAATGTCTTAAAAATTTTCCATACAAAAATTTCTGGAAATAATATTTTCATCTTAATTATTATTTAGAAGAAACTTTTCCTAAAAGTATGCTTTACTTTTAAATTTTGAAGCATTTTTATTACAAACTCAGGTAGAAATTTCGTCTAAATGTTACTTGGCTAACCATCCCCTTATTTTATTTTTATTTTATATATTTATATATGTATGTATATGTGCATAGATTTATATGTATGTTTATGCTAATATTATGGCATGTGTGTTTATTAAAGTTAGTGTACCATTGTTTAGTATATTTATTTAATGGTATGAGTATATTGAGAGTGCTTGTATGTATGTGTTAACAATAAACAAGGTACTTACATATAAAATTATTAGCTATTAAGAACAGAGATTTTTTCTTCTTTTCTTTTCCCTGCATTAGTGATTTAATGTAAATAAATTTATTAAAAGTTGGATATAAAAAGAGAGAAATCTCTGGGTATTAAAAGATTTGAAGAAGAATTTGGAAAAAAATTAAATAATATTATTTTATTTGAATGGAAGAACAATTTTGGAAAATATAAACAAAAATGATTATGAAAGCTAGTGAAATCAAATAAAGATAATAACACTTTTGAAATGAAAATTATAACACCAACATTTAGAAACAAATTTTAAGGTTCCATGAGGGTTCACGAATTGCCTGTTTTTGCAAAATAAAATTTTAAAATATATTTTATTATATAAAGTTGATTATTTTCTAGGCATCTGTTTTAGATATTTTCTTCAATTTATTTGGTCTTTTTTTATACATTTTATGTATTTGAAAATTTAAAGCCTAAAAATATGCAAATTATTTACTTTTTTATTTATTACAAAAGTCAAGAAAAATTTAAATTTTTACTATTTTAAGACAAAAATCTTTAAAAACCTAAACCCTTTTCTTACAAAACAAAGATGAAAAAAAGGATAAATTTTATGGAAATTTTTATTCCAAACAAAATAAAAAACATCAACAACAATTTAAATAAAAATCAAAGGCATAACAACAAATGGTTCTAAACCCTTGTTAATATATGTTAACGACTTTGCTCTAAATTTGAAAAAGGGAGAATGAAAAAAAAAAAAACGCCATTAACAACCCAAAAAATTCACACACTCTTCTAAACAAATTCTAAAATAAAAAAACTTTTAACAAAAAATAAAATACAAAAATGAAATTGTAAAATCCAAAAGACAACAATACTAAAAAAAGCCAAAGACCTGGCACCAGTTTAAGAGAGAAGTGGTGGATTTTTAATAAGATAAAATACTAACAAACAAAAGAAAAACAATGTGTGTCATCGATTTACCCAGCAAGTGTAGCCAAACATCCCGCCAGCCAGTCCACCAGCCATACCGCCAGTTAGACAGCCAGCCAGCCAGTTTTATGTCACTAAATTGTGTTTATGGAAATCGTGAAACATCCCTTAATAAAGTAAAGAAAAATCCAAATAAAAAAAAAAAAAAAAGAAAATACAGACAAAAACACACAAATTGTAATAGTGCTGACATACGCACAAAAATTTACAAAAAAAAAAAAAATATATAGAAATTTAAGTGTTATAAAAAACAACAACTGAAAACATTTGTAGGCTCTGTTTGGGTTTAAGGTTTTTTGTTGTTGTTTACTTATTTTGTCATGTGTTATTTAACTACGAAGATTGTAAAACAAAAACTAAATCAAAAATATATGAAAAAAACAAGACAAAAAAAACTTTTTATAACATGTCAATTTTTATTTTTAGTTTAAATTTACTAGGCAAAGCTTTTAAACCACCTAAAAATAGGCTTTAAAATTTTTAAGGTTAAGAAAAAAAAAAAAATGATAAAACTAAATCTATGACAAAAAAATTGGGTAAGAAAAATCGATCGTTTGTAAATACAGAAAAAGAAATTAATTACATTTTGTTATAAAAAAGATTTTAATTACAGTTCACAGAGAAAGAGGCCTAAAAGTAGACTATGAAAAGAAATCAATTTAAAAACAGAGGTTTCTAATTTCATAGCAATATAAGCAAAAGTTTGTTATAATATTTCTAAAATGTTTGATTTTTTTTTCTGATATATAAAAAAGTCTTTAAATACTAAAATATAAGTATTGATTAAACAGCCCAGAAGTAGACTATGCAAAGAAATTTATAATACCTAATTCGTAAAATTTTGGTGTAAGGTTGCAATTGTTTAAAAACATATACAAATAATTGTATGGCTTCTAAGAATCCTTAACATTTGTATAGAAAAATAAAATATATTTCATAACAACAACCTGAAAGTTGACTTTTAAAATTAATGGTAACTAAACTCAATTAAAGTTAAACAGTATTTTTAAAATCACAAATTATATAGTGAATTAAAAAACGATCATATTTATTACATACAAATTTTTCAACAAGTAGAAAATCACTTAAAAGTATTACTCGGAAAGTTTTTAACCTAAAAATATGCTTCTATTTTAAATGAATTTTATTTTAACCATTTAAATGGTTAAATTCTGAATTCAATCAGAATTTAAATTTTTGGTTAAATATTTTTCTTAAATTATGGCCCTCATTTTGTAAAACGAAACGTTTTTAAACGTTCAAAATTTGTATGAAAAATACTGGGAAATTTAAATTATTTTCATACAAATTTTTTTAAAGGTTTTTCGTTTCGTTTTACAAAATGATAATGAAATCTTTGGAAATTATAAAAGTTAGTCTTTTTTGTTTAAACGTCTTATTTGCTAAAACGTATGCTTTTATTTTAGTTATATTTAGCTTAAGCTTTTAAATTTAATTCAAATTTAATTAGGATCAAAATATCGATTAAATATTTTTATCGGGCGATACCTGAAAAAATTAAAAAATAAAAAAAGCATAAATTTTAAAATTGTATAATATAGCGCCTAATTATATACCCCATAAAAAAGTAATAAATTTTTTTACTTAAAAGAGAACTGTTTAAGCCAAAATAATTTAAAATGAAATATAAAACATCTTATTTATTTTTATTTTTTTTATTTCCAAAGTGTAAAAAGTTAACAAATATCAATTTTCTGATAAGCTACGCCTAAATGCATATAGTACGAAACAAGGTATGGAAAATAGGATCAAGATTTATAATAGAATATGCGTTTTACAGTATTATTAACTTTAAAAGGCTTGAAAAAAGTTTGTGCTACATTAGCCTAAAAGTGGACTTTGTAAAAGTATTATCATGATATTGGTAATATTGTGCAATGAATTTTATAAAGTAAAATCAAGTTAAAAAATAATTGCAGATTAAAATGCATTATTAGTTTTTAAAAATTAAAATCCTTGAAATCTTAACAGATTTAAAATATAACTTTGTAAACTGCAATATCCTAAAATATGACTTATAAAGGAAATAATATAATATTATTATTTTATAATATTTAAAATAAGAAACTTAGAATAAACTAAAAATGCTCCTTTTTGGGCTAAATTAAACAATAAAAAAAGAAATTAAAAAAAACGAGAAAAGTATAGTCGGTCAAGACCGACCATATGATACTCTACACCATTATGCTCTTCATAATTTTATTTTTACTTATATAAACCTTATTTGTGTTAAATATTAACATAATACTAACATTTCTGTCGGATTAATGCTCATTAAAGTGATTTTCGGGAGAGGGGTTTATATGGGAGCTATGGTCAATTATGGACAGATCTTCATAAAATTTGACAAACAGATTTATGCTTATACTCCATTCTGGGAGGATATTTGTATGGGGGCTAAGTGAAATAATGAAACGATCACGACCAATTTCAATAGCGTTCGTCGTTATGCCAAAATAAACATATGCCAGCCAGACGGACGGACGGACATCGTTAAATCAACTTAGAAAATGATTCTGAGTCGATTAGTATACTTTAAGGTGGGTGTGGGGATTTTATTTCTGTGCGTTATAAACGTCAGTACAAACGCATAATAACCCAACCACCTCTGGTGGTGTAGATTATAATTAAATCGAAAAATGTTGATTTATTAGACGGACGTATGGACGGACATATTTATGTCATTACAAAGTCTGATAATTAATCAAAAAATTTAAACATTTTAATTGGTGTGATTTCCTTTATACATCCATAAATTTTCATTGTTTAGTTTTTGAGATTTTAAGAAAATCTTTCTAATATATTTATATTCTTATTGCTAAGAATTTATAGGTTAAATATATATTTTTTTTTTTTTACTAATAAGTCAGAAATAAATAATGTTATTAGTAAGAAAATTAACAGAAATGTGGAGGACATAATATTAAGTTATATGAAGTTCCGAAAAATTTGATGAATTAGCATCTTTAGGTACAAACATTAACAATTTCTTTGTTACCACTCCATTACTTTGTTGCTGTAATGAAAAGAGGCGATAATAGGCCAGAAAAAAGTGGATACACAGTATCTTCTTAGAAAAGGGAGAAATCTTTTCCAAAGTCACTCATTCACGTAAATTTCTGTGTTAATGAAACTATTTTTTATGAATGAAGTGGTTTTTTTCGCATATGCATATGGCTTCCCAAAAAAAAAAAAACATTCTTGGAAATTTTGATTTCTTTGATATGCGATATTTTTCTGCCATATTCCCTTTAGCATCTGCGATATAGAATTCCTGGCCAGGAAGTTCAAAAAAGTTAGACTGTACGAATGTTTCAACGTCTATTATACCTTGATCATAATTATGAAAAAATTGGTCCGAAGAACTTTCACGTTATTTTTTTTTACCTCCAAATTCTTGCTTTGCAGGCTAGATTTTCTTTCAACTTTTCTAATAAAAATTCAATGAAGTAAACTTTTGTGACACTTTTCTTCCAGAGATGAGGGGAATTTCTCTGAAAATCCTTTCTATTTTGTCAGAGTCCTACATTCTGAAGATACTATTTTTCTTCCACTGCCTGATTTCCACTCAGTAACCATGACTTCTTTGTATAATATTATGACCCAAGAAACTGTATTTTTTGACACAACTGCCTTCCTAGCAATTGTTTTATATGACCGATGTTAGATTTCATGAAAAATTTTAATTATGTGTTTTGGTGTTTTTTGTTCAATTTCCATTTTAAGAAAAACTAGTTATGATATAACCATGAAACTTAGCACATGGCTAGTGAGCATAATGGCAAATATAAACCAGTTAACAGAATTATTTAATTTTCACTGCATCAAAAGTTATAAGCCCAAGAGCATGCACAGATTTTTTCGTGAGCAGTCCTTATATAGTATTATAATTTTCTTAGTCATTATGAGAAGTTTTTTTTTTTTTTTTTTGTCCGTTTAAGTGCCCATTAAGTAATATTTGCACATATGAGATACTTTCAAAGATTTGTGTTTATTTTCCAGTTATTTGTAAATAATAAGTTTAGAACGCCCCGAAATAGCCTGCAATCTTTAGAAATATTGTTACACCCATAAATAAGCTTTCCTTTAAAACCCAGCAAAAAAAGAACTGAAAAAGCCATGATTTTGACATTGCGTTGTCATTGGAAGGAAGTACTTAGTGGTGAAAAAGAGCTGCAGAAGTTCTTTTTTTAACCCATGGTTGTCATTGGTAGGATGTTATTCTTTTATGGATTTTATTTGTTTCTTTTGAAGTACATCTCTTAAAACTATGTTTATACAATTTTTTAATAAAAATTCTGTTTTTGTCCATTAAATAATAATAAAAATGCTTTAAAATTTATAAAATTTATATTTTGCTAGAAATTATTACCATTTTTTCCCGCTAAAAATTCATTTATTTTCACTTTTTTGAAAGTAATTATTAAGAACTTCCAAAAAATGTTGAAAATATGCACTTTGTTCCAATTTTGAAGTTGAGAAAATTTTCTTTTTTCGGAAGAACTTCATCGTTTTTTGCTGGGAACTTAATATTTTAATGTCGATTTTTTATATTTCTTATATACGATTACAAATACAACAATGATTAAAAATTAATCAACTTAAATAATTATATTTTTCTTTCCAAAATTTATCTTAATACAGAATTAAAAATTTGTTTAAAAATTTTTCCTAAATCCTTAGATATTTACAAAGCTTTTATTTATTTTGTTACTAATATTTTTCACACACAAATTTAAAGTGACTTTCAATAGGCAATATTTTTCAAAAATGATTTAACTCCCACAAATATGCCTTAAATATTAAATTCAAAGCTTTTCTAGTTATATAAACATGATGTGGATTATTCTTCGAAATTAAATATACAAATATGGACTTTAAATATAAGATATTTTCAAATGTTATATTTATTTTGTTATTGATATCTTTTACAGAAAGTTTTAAAATGCAATAATTTTGTACATGATTTTAGTCCCATAAATATGCCTCAGAAATATAATTTAAAATTTTTCTGCTTAACTAAACATGATGTGGATTATTCTTTGAAATTTAATAATAAAAATTGGACCTAAATCTTAAGATCTTTTCAAAGGTTATATTCATTTTGTTATTAATATCTTTACCGCAATATTTTAAAGTGCCTTCAAATATGCAATAATTTTCGAACATAATTTTACTGCCATAAATTCTTTCAAATTTAATATAAAAATATGAACTATGAATCTTTATTCATAGTCCATACATGGTTGAAATATAAATTAAAATATGTTTAATTTATTTAAAAATAATTTGTAAAAAAAATTTTATATATTTTTCTTAAATTTTAAGATATTTACAAAATTTGTATTTATAATACACTTTGCGAATAATATTTATAGTAGTAATTTTTTAAGACTACCTAAAAGTAGGCTGTTACCTCCAAAAATAAATTAAATACTATAAATATGCTATAGATATTAATATTTAAACTTTCTTGTATACCTTAAAATTTATGCTTCGTAATTTTTCCTTTTTAATTTATTATAAATTATACATACATATTAAATTATTATTAAAAATATATAAACAAAATTGTTATTTTTTAGAATTTATCTCCAGATTATCTTAGAATACTATTAGCGATTTTTTTTGTAATTTACAAATAAGAATGTTTTCAACTTTTTTTTTATTACATTATTATTTGCAAATTATACGCTTATTATATTTTTTAAACGCCCTAAATTAGGCTGTGTTTTTCAAAAATAATGTAGCATCCATAAATATGCTTTAGGAATTTAATTTTTAGCTCTCTTAAGTTATTAACAATGTTTTATATAAATTTATCTATGAAATTTAATATAAAAATATTGTATTATGATTAAAAATGTTAAAACTATTTTAACTAATTTTAGAATTTATATTTAAAAAATGTTTAGTCATTTTCCTTTTCTTTTTTTTTTCATTATAAAACTTTACTATTTCTAAATCTATTCTAAATATTTTACTAATTACTTTTATTATCTTTTTAATAAACATAATTCTTTTCTTCCCCCAAAATCCCTTTGTAAACACTTTAATTTTCTTTTTTAATTAACGCCCTAAAAATATGCTTTAATATCTTAATTTATCTCTACAACTTTAATTACAATATTTTCATTATTTTTTATTTTTTTTTTTTTTTTCACTATTTTAGCCAAATTTTGTTGTCATCCAAATATAAAATGATTAATTATCAACATTAACCACAAACAGCCACAAAAAAAAAGAAAACTAACTAAAATTCCAATAACCTTGGTTAAGGGAAATTGTGTATACATACACACACACACACGTGTGTAGATGAAAAAGAGAGCAAATATTATATAGAGATATCAAATACCCGGTAGACAAACTCATAAAAACTAAAATAATATACAACCCCCTTCCTTTTGTTGTAGCTTAATAATGATAATATTGTGTTATAAAATGTTTATAAAAGAAATATCATCATATTTTTTTTTTGTAGTTTGTAGTTTGTTTACATATACATACAAGCCAAATTATAGGGAGACAAAAAGTCACATATTATGTTGTCATTACGTGACTACAAACACAAGATTTATTATGGAGTTTTTTTTTTGCTCTCAATTGGGGAAGTGTGTATATAGTTTTTGCTAATTTTTTTTTCATTTTTATTACAAAGTCTGATAATATATATATTTTTTTTTGTATTTTTTTTTGTTTGTTATATGAAAAATTATACTCACAGTAACTTGTTGAGCAAACTCAACCTTCGGCTGACCGACCAATTCAATAATATGAACCATATGGAATGATTTGTTGGTAAAACGTTTGCCAAAATAAACAACAACTTTTAGATGCTTTTTTTTTCTTGATTTTTTTTCTTTTTAAATAATTTTGGTTTTATGGAGAATTATTATATATTTTTTTTTGCTTAATTTTCTTTTTTTCTCGTTTGTTTGATTTTTAATATTTTTTAAAACACAATACACTAAGAAAAATTCTTTTTAACACTTGTTTTTTTTATATTAAAATGTTTTATATAACTTTTTTATTTCAAAAATTTCAAATTACTTTAATAATTTTTGAAAAATTTCTTCAGGTTCTGTTCACTTTTTTGATATTAAAGTTTTGATTTTAAAATTTTTTTGTTTGTAATGAAATTTATTTTTTTCAATTTTATTCTAGTTTTTCTCTTTATTGTTGTAATTTAAGTTTATTTCTTGTTTTATATATTTTTTCTTTTTAAAAGATTATTGATTTTCTTTTGTTTCTATATTTTTTGGTTTTACGTTAATTTTTGGTTGCCTGCAGCTTTTTTGATGTCGATTTACACTTTTGTTTTAATTAGGCAGATGGAAAGAAAAAAAGAAGAAAAAAAAATTATAGACATTTTTATTTATGGTTAATCATTGAATGATTTAAAATAAGTATTGGCTAAATAATATAAATAAATGAATACATAGAAATATAAAAATAAATTAAATAAAGATTATTTATAATAAAAATTAAAAATGTTTAGAATTAAAGCAATAATTTAAGCACAAAATTAGAACAAAAATAATTTTAAAATTAAATTAAGAAAAATTAATGAAAAATAGATTGTTTAAAATTTAAAGGAATTATCTAGAAAAGTGTTTAAATTGGCAGAATTTAAAAATTTTGTTGGAAGTAAAAAAAAAAATATTTTAGTGAAATTTTTTCTTATTTTTGCTTTTAAATTCTTAACTAAGTTTATGAAATCTGATTTTAATTAGTCTTTATTTATCCCTAATATAAATTTCTTCCCCAATACTTTGATATATCTTATATATTCCTCAATTTTATAAATCCTTCACAAAGTTGATTTTAACAATCAGGCGGACGGACGGAAAGACAGACTGTTGGCCATATTTGTATATCTCTTATCTAAAGGAATTCCACTATATATTTTAATTACTATGTATTTTGTAACGGTATAAATAAAGTTTACTTTTTTTTACAAATAACTTCGGTTTTAATATTTTATAATATATTACTTTAATAGTTCAAAATAAACTCCTGAAATTAGGCTATAGATTTATATTAGCTAAATCTTTTTTTAATCAATTTTATATTTTGCTTAAATCAGCAAAAAGTAATTTATTAAAATTAAATAGTTATTTTTATTTTAATAAACCATTAAAATTTCTTATTTAATTTTAGGAAAAAAAAAATCAAGTATAAAAACCAATAAATTTTTATTTCGATTCGTTTACATATAACTCCAAATCTCTTTTGTAGCAGCTTAAATGAAACCTTTTCTTTTATAATTAACTTGAGATTTTAGTACTTTAGAAAGTTTTATTTCAGGAATCTTATACATTTTTCCTAAAACTCCTAAAAGTAGGCCATAGATTATTATTTAATCTGTTATTTATACACATTTCAGAATTAATTTAAATTGGTATAAGTTATTAAATAATGAAAGTTTTTTTATTTTAATTAACGATTCAAACTTTTTATATAATTTAAAGAAAAGAAATAAAATTTCAAGTTTAAATAACCTAAAAATTTGCAACATTTTTAACACGATTTTTTTTTTTTTTTAGATTTAGAATTTTTCAAAAAAATTTATTGTGATAAATAAAACTAGATATATTTTATTGATTTTATTAATTGATGTTGAAAAAATCAGATTTTAAAAATTTTTTACGATTTAAAAAAATTATATCTGCAGCATTTGTTAACCGATTTTAATTTTTTAAACGATAAAGGTATGTTAAGACTAGACAAAAAATATTTTCTAACTTCTCCATTTTATTGTGATAAATAAAACTAGATATATTTTATTGATTTTATTAATTGATGTTGAAAAAATCAGATTTTAAAAATTTTTTACGATTTAAAAAAATTATATCTGCAGCATTTGTTAACCGATTTTAATTTTTTAAACGATAAAGGTATGTTAAGACTAGTCAAATATTTGACCAAAATGGCATAACCACTACAAAAAATATTTTCTAACTTCTCCATTTGAAGAAGAAAATATTTTTTTTGGTATTTTACCGAATCTTGACGCTGTTTTCTCTTAAAAAATATTTGCAAGATCAAACAACAGCAGAAAATTTTTTATAGAATTAGTGGTTATGCAAATTTGGTCAAATATTTGACAAAAGTGCACAAAGCTTAAGAAGAATTACTTAAATATTTTAAATAAATATCTATTTGACAAAAGTGCACAAAGTTTAAGAAGAATTACTTAAATATTTTAAATAAACATCTATAAGCTATTAATGACTTAAACTAAATTTTTAAAAATTTGTATTAAAATTTTCACTTAAAGTCACTTTTTTGCCAAAACTTATTGAAAAAATCTGTACTTTTTTACTTTTCTTTAATAGGCCGCTTTATTTTAAATAAAATTGGCTACTTTTTGCTAAAATCTCACAATAAATTTTAAATCGAAAATGTTTGTTAAAACTTAATTTTTAAAAATAATATATTTTTCGACGAAAGAAATTTGTCCCTCATATTTCAAAATCTTCATAAATAAATATAAAAAAATAAAAGAAACAACAATTTTATCCAAAAATATTTCAAAACTCAAAAATTTCCCTACAGATTAAGTTACTTCATATAACTTTTTCATATTTTGTTGCCTATTTTAAGGCTTGAATTGCAACAAAATATAAATCGTTTTTTTTTATTGAATTGCTTTCATAATTTTTTAGTAATGCTTAGAGAAGACATACACATTTTAGTAGCTCTTATTTTATTTTGTTTCATAAAATATTATTAAATTTTCAGGCGAAAAGCCTAGAAGTAGGCAACGAAGTTTTCAGATTTTCATTTTTCATTTTAGTAATGCTTAGAGAAGACATACACATTTAAGTAGCTCTTATTTTATTTTGTTTCATAAAATATTATTAAATTTTCAGGCGAAAAGCCTAGAAGTAGGCAATGAAGTTTTCAGATTTTCATTTGAATCATTTTTTTTTTTTATTGAATTGCTTTCATAATTTTTTAGTAATGCTTAGAAAAGACATACACATTTTAGTAGCTCTTATTTTATTTTGTTTTATAAAATATTATTAAATTTTTAGGCAAAAAGCCTAGAAGTAGGCAATGAAATGTTCAGGTTTTCATTTTTATTTTCATTTTCAATTATAAAATTTGCTAATGCAAAATTTTATGACTTCATTCCTTTAAGTAATATTAGGTCTTTAGTCCTGAAAGTATGCAATATAATTAATTTTTAAAATATTTTGTACTTAAAATTTCTTTTTGGTATTAGTAATCGATTATGTTTTTATTACTTTACTAAAATTTTTAAGTTCTTTTATTTATAAATAAAAAAAAATTAGTTAAAATTCCTAAAAGTAACCAATTATTCCTAATTTTTTTATAGATTTTTTATTATTTGAAGAGTTTTTTGTTAAGACTGGCGTTTAATATTTATTTTACTGTTATATTATTTTGAATTTACTTATTAAAATAAATATTTATTTGCTTTTAAATTCATTTAACAAAAAATTTAGATTCTTGTTTTTAGTTAAATTCCCTAAAACTAGGCCACATTTTTCATTAATTCTAATATACTTTAGGAAAATTATGAACTCTTCTTGCTTAGAAATCTGCTGATATTAAAATATGAATACTAAATCCTTCAGAGACATTATCAGTTCTAAATAAATAACCTAAAAGTAGGTAATATTTTTTTATAAACTAAAATAAACTGTGTTATGCTTTGATAACGTTTTATCAAACAAAACTAAATGTCTTAAGAGCCATTTGAATTTTTAAAAATTTTAAATTTCTAAATTCTTTTTGTATGTACTTTGAATTTTTGGCAAATATTTTTAATTTCTAAATATTTTTTGTAAATTTATATAATGACATTTTTTTATGAAACATTTTGGATTTCACTTATTATAATTTTAATATATTTAACTGATCATATATATATTATGATTACACATTTTTTTAGAATCTTATATTCCCTCACTAAAAATTGTTATTTTGAAACCTAAAAAAATTGCTATTTTGAAGCCTAAAAGTAGATTATATATTCAAGTTTAACAAGCTGTCTATCACCTTTTAAGAATAAGATTTATAAATACTTTAAAACCTTGGGAATATTTAATGATAATGTATAAATAATTTGAAAAATATTTAAAAGTTGTTCTAATATTATAATTTTATGCAAATTTTGTTAATTCACACAAATAACCTAAAAGTATACTACATAATTATATCTATGTTTTTAAATCACACCTAAAAATGCAATTTGTAATGATAAGATTTAGTTTAATTCAAAAATATTATGCCGGTCATTTCTGTTCTTGCTTTTATAACATACCTAAAAGTAGGCAATATTTTTTAAAATTTATCTTAATACGAGTCTATATACAAATTTTTATTTGTTTTAATGGTATTTTGGAGTTTTTTTTAATCATTGAAAATTTTTCATTTTAATTTAATTTTTCTAGTTTTCATCAATTTGCAAGCTTCCTAAAAGTAGACTACATTTTTCAATATTTTATTTTTTATATTAACTTAACTAATTTAAGGGGATATTATTAAATGGACAATTTTTATTAATTTTTTACATTTTTTTAAATATTTAAAACTTTTGCAACTTTTTTAATAATCCTATAAGTATATATAGACTGTATTTTCCTAACCATAAATTATAGTCACATTTTTAAAGCAAATGAAAATTTTTATAAATTAATAAATTTTTTTATTAACATTTTATTATTTTCTAAAATATTTTTCCTAATTTTAGAAAAATCTGTGTTTAATTTAGATTAATTTGGAATTTGTAAACGAGTCTACAAAGAAACCTAAAAGTATACCATTTTTTAAATTTCTTAAACACGTTTTGAGTAGAAAAGTAAACTGAATTCAATGAAAATATTGAATTTGCATCTGTATGGTGATGTAGAACTAAATGCTTGTGTAATTTTATGAGTTCCTTTTTTACATTTTTCTATATTATATAAAAAGCCTAAAAGTAGACTATATATATTTTATAAAAAAAAAAATTTATTATATGAAATTAATTTAATAAAATTAAAAAAGGACTAATTAAATTTGAATTAACTTCGAACTATTTGCCATTATATTGAAATAAAAATGACAAATAACCTAAAAGTATACTAAAGTTTTTAATACTGTTTTTTGTTGTTTTGTATTAAATTAACTAAACTAAATTAATGTGAAACTATTAATGGCATATTTTTAAATAATTTGGATTTTTGTTTTCAAATATTAAAATATATCTTCAAACTTTCTTTAAGAAACCTAAAAATATACTATATTTTTTAAAACATTTTTTATATTTATATTTAAAAACAAGAGGAAAGTATAGGATTTTTACTAACATTTTGTTATTTTAATTTGTTTTTATTTAAGTTTACAAAAGTCTGCAAGAAATTTAAGGTAATTTGAAACCTAAAAGTATACTATATTTTGCGAAATTTCTTTTTATCACATTCCGAGTAGAAAAATTAAGAGTATTTTGCGAATATATTTAATTTTATCTCATAAATGTAGTGTCATACTAAATCATTGAAAAATGTTCGGAGTTATTTTATAACATATTGTAAAGGACCTAAAAGTAGGCTTTGGTTTTTGAACGTTCTTTTATTAATACTATGTTTATAATAAAAAGTAGACAATATTTTTTTGTACTAAATTAACTAGCTAAATTTGTATAAAATTATTAATGGAATATTTTTAATTTGGAAATATATTTTCCAACTTTTTTAATCTCTATTTTTTTTAAATTTTTTATATTTATATTTAAAAATGAGAGGAAATTTAAGGATTTTTAATAACATTATTTTAATCTTAATTTTTGTTATTTAATTTAAGAAAAATCTGCAAGAAATTTAAAGTAATTTGAAACCTAAAAGTATACTATAATTTTTGGATTTTCTTTTTATCACATTTTGAATAGAAAAATGAAGAGTATTTAGTGAAGATATTTTGTTTTATATTAAAAATGTAGTGTTAAACTAAATGTTTGAACAATTTTAGGAGTTATTTTATAACATATTGCAAAGAACCTAAAATTAGGCTATGCTTTTTGTACGTGCTATTGTTATATATAGTTAAAACTATTGTTTATTAAATTAACTAATCTAAATTAATGGAAGACTATTAATGACATATGTTTAATTAATTTGGAAATGTTTTTCAAATATTAAAATATATTTTCATACTTTCTTTAAGAAACCTAAAAGTATACTATATTTTTTTAAAAAATGTTTATATTTATATTTCAAAGGTAGAGGAAAGTATAGGATTCTAATTAACATTTTATTAATTTTTATTTGTTTTTCTTTGATTTTAGAAAAGTCTGCAAGAACTTTAAGGTAATTTAAAACCTAAAAGTATACTATATTTTTTGGATTTATTTTTATGTCATTTCAAGCAGAAAAATAACACAATTAGAGTTTAATCAAATAGTTTTGTTTGTTATTTTTTAACATATAATTTTTTTGTTCCAAATTTCTTGTTAATTTTAGAAAATTTTTTATAAATTTATTTTTTTCTAGTTCATATTTTTTTTTTTAAATTTCCTCTCTTTTTCCATATTTTGTAACTGACCTTTCTATATTTTTAAGCTTTTATATGATAAAATTTGTTAAAAGCCTAAACATATGTTACCTTTTTATGAGTTAATTTCATAGTGGTTCTTATTAAATTTTCTCTATTTAAAATACCTTTAAACACTTTTCTCTTTTAAGATTGTCCATTTTCAATTTATAATTTAGATATTTAGTCATTAACAAAAACATAAATTTTTCACTTTAAATAAAATTCTTTTAAATAGAAAAGGAGAACTAAAGAATTTAAAATTTTAAGGTAAACAAAATTATAAACACAAATTTAGAAAATTTAGAAAAAAAAAAAAATCATTAAAAATAAATTTCAAGATTTTAAATTAAACAATTGGAAAAAGAAATCAGTTTAAAAGAAAAAAACATGTACAATTTTAAATAAACAATTGAAAATTTTAACACAATTTTTTTTATAATATAAACACACATGCACGCACTCATACACAAGCAATAAAATTAAACACACTCTCTCAAATCATAAAACACACACACACAAACATATTTTTAAACATCTTTGTGAAATACAAATCAAATGAAAATTATTAAAGAGCAAGAAACTCTTGATATAAAGTAATGATTCTTTTTTTTTTTTTTAAAAAACACTTGAAGTGAAAAACGAAAAATTAATGTTTATTTGAAATAAAGAAAGAAATTTGTTTATTATTGTTGTAGTTTTCAATTGATTTGTTTATAATTTAGACAAAAATATGTTTAACAATAAAATGAAATTTTCTATAAAAATAGATTAAGAAAATAAAAATGAAAATTATGAAAAACTAAATTCGATTTGTATAAGAAATAATTTTCAAACAAAAATTTAAAATATAATTAAGATAAGCTGTAAATACCGTTATTTGTTTGAAAAAGGTTGTTAAGATGTTTTGACTTTGTTGAGGTTTTATATATTTTCTAATACAATTTTAATTATATTTTTTATAATAATTTATACACTTTTGTTTTAATTAATTTAATTTTTCCATTAAATTTTCTTTTAAATTATTTTATATATTAAATATTTTTTAATAAATTGTTTAGTTATACACTTGTTTTAATTTAGAGAAGCTTAATTAATTTTTCTGTTACAATTAATTAAATATAAATTGTTTGATTTTATTTAAAATTTTCTGTTATTGATTAATAATTTTTCTTATTTATATTTTGTTTTAAATATAATTTAAACAATAATTTTATTTAATTTTCTTTTATCTTTTTCTATATAATAAATTATTAAATTTAATTTAATAATTTTATTTTATGTATTGAAGAGATGTTTTTAATTTATTTAAAAACTTTGCTGTTTAATTTATTTAAATTTTATATTTTTATTAAATATTTTTATTTTTTTCTTCTCACACGTTTGTTGTTTTGAAAAATTGTTTAAGAATTTTTATACATATATATTTAATTTATACGGAAACTTTTGCTGACTTAACTACACAAAACTCAATTTCATACTGAAAAAGGACGGCAAACTCTAACAAGAAAAACACTGACAAAAGCCAAAGTCAATCGTCCAGTTGTTGTTATACACAGCCTAATAGAAAAACAGCAAGGCAGAAATAACAGCAGCCAGCATACTTCATTCATTCAGTCATTCATTCAGCCAGCCAACCAACCAGCCAGTCATATACAGCTAAATTTAAACAAACACAATCCAACCAAACACAAAATCCAACCAAAATCAAATCAAACAAACGAGCTCAACAAACGAACGAGTAAATAAACGATTGTGGAAAAACTAACGAACCTTTAGTAACTGCAAACACACACACACACTCTGGTGGCATAGAAATAAAATTTATTCGTTGAACGGAAAAAGTACCGTTTAATGTATTAAACGAATGTTAAATTTTCGCAAAATATATATTTTTCAAACGAATAGAAAATAACTAGCGAAATGTTTGTTGTTATGGGAAAAATCAGTTTGATCAAACAAGTTGTCTTACAACCTTATAATGGGAGATTATTAGGTTTTATTTTGCAACTTAGTAGAATCAAACAAACCCTTAATGTTTACAACTTGTTAATCATATGGTTAAGGGGGATGAAGGAAAATAGAATTTAGTACTTAAATTGTCAGGGTAAAATTGAAGGCAGAAAAACAAAAAAGATCAGTAAGAGAACATAAAATTAACACAAATTTTAGGTTATAATATTCAAAAAATACTTAAGATGGACTCTAAAATTCCCTGATCTTTAAAGGAGGCATGAACTGTTTGTGTTGGAATATAATATCTTTCCTACATTGTAAAAGTTCCAGTTGATAAGTAAATTAAATTTACTTGTTATAAATGAATTTAAATTCTGTACTGCTGTGGTCTGAATACCTCCCAGGGAAACTGTTACAGCGGCATGAGTTTGACATTTTTAAACGATTGCAGCAAAATATTTTTTGCTTAAAAGCAATATCATATTTTTAACTGAAACAAATTTCTTCCACTGCTAATGAAGAATTTTGAAATTTCATGAGGTTCGAAAGACCCCCAGGGGCAATTGCTGTCCACAATTTTTTAAAATTGCTTAAATTTTTAACTTAAAACTAGTTTAATATCTCGCTTGTGTAAAAATATATTTATTTCATAATCCCCTTTGCAAGAATTTGAATAAGTAATAATGAGGTCTGGGTGAACTCCTAGAGGAACTGAAAACCCAAATTTACTTAAGGAAAAATATGATGAAATTAATAAAAAGTGAGATCAAAATGAAATGGGAACGAAAAAATCTTGGTGCATGAAGTGATCTTCCGTCAAATTTTAAAAGTGTTTGAAATATGTTGAGGTTCTAAGGTCCCCCAGGGGATCTTTATATTCAAAATTTCTTTTATTGTTTGCATAAAATGTAAATCTTTAACTTCTATTTCAATTAACGAATACAATTACGCATTTTGAAGAAATCTGAATGTACTATGATGAGGTCTTCTAATCCTAGAGGTTCAGAAGACCAACATTAACTTTATGTTCATCTTTTAATGAAGGCAATGACCAAAATGAAAAGAGAACGAAAAGATCTAGGCACATAGATATCTCTTTTCAAATTTTAAAAATCCAAATATTGCCAAAAATTGGATCATATTTCTTGAACAGCATGACATCGAATAAGAACTGGGTGCACTGGGGAAAAAAATTAAAAAAAAAAATTTTAAATTAGTTTCTTTCTAAAAAATCTTCAAAAGCTAAAAAAAATTGTATAGGAACTGGAGGGAAAAGATGGGAGGATCACCGAGGTTTTGCTGAACGGAGACGTTAGATTAAATTTTAAGAGTTGGGTTCAAACAGGACGTGATAAGATGGAATGGGAACGTTGGTATATAACACTGACAGTTTGGACAAACGGGGAGAGTTACTCAGTGTAAGTTGAGCTGAGTTGAAGTAGCTTAACATAAAAGGAGTTTGTGTTAGTGCTATTTTTTTTTTAAGTTGTGAATATATAAAGTTATAAATAAATAAATGTGAATATTGAAGTTGAAATAAAGTTGAGTATATATTTTAAAATAGAGTTAGAGTGTGATAGAGAGAAGTCACAAAAGCAAAACATCAAAGTGTTTAATAAAATGCTCAATAAATCAACAAAAGTTATTATAAAAAGTTTGAATTTTGATAAAAAGAGAATTTATACAAAATTTCATTAAAAATTTTATAAAAAATTCAGCAACAAAATTTTTAAACAAACTTATAAAAAAATGTGCTAAAATTTTAAGGAAATTTATCCAAAACTTTATAAATAATATTTTAAGGAAATTCACCAAAATTTTTTATAAAAAAATTTCACCAATTATTTTTTTTTTTTTAAGATTTCAACAGGAATGCTTATAAAATATTACACCGAAAATTTATAAAAAATCTTCACCAATAATTTGTATAAAAACATTTCCAAATATTTTAAATCATTGAAAAATTACAAAAAATTTCACTTTAAATTCTTATAAAAAGTTCCACCTTAAATGTTTAACAAAAAAAATTTAACCAAAATTTAAAAAAAAAAAATCACTAAAAATGTTTAATTCATATAGAAAATTTCGCTAATGTTGTTAAATGTGGTTTTATAGAAAAATATTTATCTAAAATGTTTTATTAAAAAACAACTAAAAAATTTCACTTAAATCTTTTTCGATAATATTTTCACAAAAATTATTGCCAAAATTCCATGTGACAAATTTTATTGATACTTTTTAATGAACAAAAAAGAATTTTTATCAAAAATTAAAAAAATTCTAGATATTGAAAAAAACTTTCTAAAAATGTCTTCATTATTTACTAAAGAAAATTTATAAAAGAAATATTCACCAAAAGTTTTTATATCAAAAAAATTACAATAAAATTTAAAACAAAATAAGAATTTGCCCAAGATTATTTTCGATAAAATACAGCCGTGCAATATATATTTTTTTTTAAATATAATATATTAATAAAAATTAAAAAAATCAATAGCTATTTTTATGAAAAGTTCGAAAATCATTTAGTGAAACGCATAAAAACAATTATTAAAAATTAAAAAAAATAAAAAAAATAAAAAATTTCACAAAACATTGTTTAGTATTTTATTTATAAAAAAAATATGTATAAAAAAATTCACTAAACATTTTTGTAGAAAATTTCACGAACATTTTTATACTAAATTATATTTATGAATGAAAAATTCAACAAAAAATCTTTCGCAAAAATAAAGTTTCTAGCTACTTTTTACTAAATAATTTCACTGAAAAGGTTAACAAAAAATTTCTATAAAAATATTAATAAATTTCAATCACCATATTTTACTAAAAATTTCATTCAAAGTTTTTTGCTAAAAATTTCACTCAAAATTTTTTACTAAAAAATTCACAACATTTTTTTACTAAAAATTTCATTAATAATTCTTTAGAAAAAATTTCATTAAAAATTCTTTACTAAAAATTTCATAAAAAATTCTTCACTAAAAATTTCATTAAAACTTCTTTTCACAGCTGTTTACTAAAAATTCCAATCAAAATTTTTTACTAAAAATGTAATTCAAAATTTTGTATTAAAAATTGCATTCAAAATTTTGTATTAAAAATTTCATTCAAAATTTTGTATTAAAAATTTCATTCAAAATTTTGTATTAAAAATTTCACTCAGTCATTTACTAAAATAAATTTAGAGAAATTTAAAAAAAAATGAAATTGAAAAAAGATTCGGCTGTGCCGAATCTTTGATACCCTTCACCATATTACCATCTTACCATCTTATCGACATCATATTACCATATTACCGACAATTAATAAAATTTTCGCCTTAACGTATGCTTGCATATTTTCTAAATCTAAATTTTTTTCAAACTACGAAAATTTGAATATGAAAAAAAAAACAATCATAACAGGCTTTGCTTTTAAAAAAGAAACAACAACAATTCCATATATATTTATTTTTGTATGTACAAACTGACTGAATACACAAAGAACAACAACAACACTGTTATTCATTATATTACTGCTGTTGCTAACTAAACTACTTGTATATAGAAAAAACAAAAAACGTCACTAATAGTCATTACAATGCTTAATATACATGTTTGTGTATGTATTTATGTATATTCTTAACAGATATGTTTTAGTTTTTAAAAATAAACAACTACAATTCCATATCTATTTATTTTTGTACAGACTGCATATACAAAGAACAACAACAACAACACTGTTATTCATCATATTACTGCTGTTGATAACTAAACTACTTGTCTATACAAAAAACAAAAAACGTCACTAATAGTCATTACAATGCTTAATATACATGTTTGTTGGTGTATTTATATTCTTAACAGATTTGTTTTTGGGCCATAACTCTGTTGATTATGAACGAATTTGGTTTATTAAAAAAACCGAAATTTTATAAAAATATTTATGACTGATCTATATAAAAATAAAAATCTATAGCTTGAACAAGGGCTTCAAAAATAAAAAATTCGTTTTCCCCGATATCTCAGTTATTACTGAACCGATTTATTTCATTTTTTCAGAACAAAAATTCAGAAAATAATTTTCGAGCCCCCTTTAAAAATTCGAAGTCCCTGGTATATGCAGAGGCTTCAGAAACTAAAAAACCGGTTCTAAAAACCGGTTTTTAAAGCATATCTCCATCATTTATAAACCGATCTTCCTGATTCAAAAAACTGAAATTTTATAAAAATATTTGTGACCGATCTGTATAAAAATAAAAATCTATAGCTTAAACCAAGGCTTCAAAAAATAAAAAATGCGTTTTGTCCGATATCTCAGTTATTACTGAACCGATTTATTTCATTTTTTCAGAACAAAAATTCAGAAAAAAATGTCCGAGAATTCTTTGTAAAAACGAAGTCCATAGTGTATACAGAGGCTTCAGAAACTGGAAAACCGGTTCAAAAAACCGGTTTTTTGAACATATCTCCGCATTGTATGAACCTATCTTGCTGAATTCCAATAGCAAAATTCTCGAAAGCATTTCCGATCGTTTGACATACATATTATATATGTCAGTTATCGGTGGGCTTCATAAACGCCATTTCAACCGACACACGGACGGACGGACGGTCGGACGGACGGACGGACGGACGGACGGTCGGACGGACGGACGGACGGACATGGTCCAATCGTCATCGCTTCTTACAAGGATTCCGAAAATATAAACTTTTTTGCTCTCCGACGAAAATTGTGGAAATTACAAACGGAATGACAAACTTATATATACCCTTTACACCTGTGGTGAAGGGTATAAAAAAATTTCGAAAAAAGTACTAAAAATATTTTTAATTTAAATTAATAAAAAATTGAACATTTTATTTATAAAAAAAAAATATGTATAAAAAAAAATTCCTTAAACACTTTTGTAGAAAATTTCACGAACAGTTTTATACTAAATTATATTTATGAATGAAAAATTCACCAAAAAATCTTTAGCAAAAATAAAGTTTCTAGCAAGTTTTTACTAAGTAATTTCACTGAAAAGGTTAACAAAAAATTTCTATAAAAATATTAATAAATTTCAATCACCATATTTTACTAAAAATTTCACTTAAAGTTTTTTGCTAAAAATTTCACTCAAAATTTTTTACTAAAAAATTCACTCAACATTTTTTAAAAAAAAATTTCATTAAAAATTCTTTACTAAAAATTTCATTAAAAATTCTTTACTAAAAATTTCATTAAAAATTCTTTACTAAAAATTTCATTAAAATTCTTTTCACAGTTGTTTACTAAAAATTCTAATCAAAATTTTTTTCTAAAAATTTTATTCAAAACTTTGTATTAGAAATTTCATTCAAAATTTTGTATTAAAAATTTCACTCAAAGTCATTTACTGTAAATTTTATCACAAGTTTAACTAAAAATTTTGTATTAAATAGTAAATCAAATAACAAGATTTTTTTACTAAAATTAATTTAGAGAAATTTTTACTTTAAAAAAATTCGAAAAAAGTATAAAAATGTTTTTAATTTAAATTAATAAAAAATAAAAAATAATATTAAAAATTTCACAAGATTTAATTTTTTACTTAAATTTTCATATATACTTTTTTATTCTTTTTGTAAAAACTATTAGCGTTTTCTTCAAAATCTTTAGAAAGAAATAAAACAAGCGCGAATATTCGGCGCGGCCGAATCTATATACCCACCATCAACTTTTTCAAATTTTACGTTATATGGGAGGGGCGGTAAAGTGGGCGGACCACGCCCAAATTTTTGTTTCCGACTTTACATTGGTCCTTGAACTATTTGAACACAATTTCGTTGATTTTCACCTTATATAGGAGGTGGGCAGTAAAGTGGGCGAACCACGCCCGTTTTCGGTTTCCGAGTTTATATCGATCCCCGAACTATACGTACAAAATTTCGTTGTCGTACATGCTTTCGTTGAAGAAATATCAGCAGAAAAGTATAAAATGGACACCCTGTGTTTCTAGTTTTTAGCCCATAACTTTTTTGTTTATTAACCGATTTTGCCCAAACAAACCTTATATAAGACAAATATTTGTGCCAAATTTTGTCTCCCTACGTTGTCCTGTTCGAGCCCTATCCTGCTTTCAACAGACGGACAGACGGACGGACATAGCTAGATCGACTCAGAATCAAACCAGGACCCAGAAAATATATACTTTGTGGGGTCTTAGATGATTCCTTCGACATATTATACACGGAATGACAAAATCAATATACCCCCCCATCTTTTTGATGGCGGGTATACAAATTTTCTTTCAACAATCTTATCATATTTGAAACTAAAACTTATTTGCCCAAAACCTATCCTAAAAAAATTAATACGAAAAAAGTCTCATATAACTTTAAAAGCTTTTGATTAAAATTTACCGGCACTTAATATCATTTTTTTACCGCCAGAATAATCATCCATTTATTTTAAATACATTTCTTTATTTTTATTTCTTAAAAAGTACTTTTTATCCAAATTCCTTTAGTACTTATTGCACAAAATCTTAAAATGTCCATCCCTTTTCAAAGAGATATAAAAAACACAAACGAGAAAAACAGCTGACAATCAAACAAACCCTTACTTAACAAGAGTACAACATGATAATCATACAACTGACTAATAATGTGAGGCCGTATGCTTGAGCATGAATCAAACAAATACACTTAAACATTTATACAATCTAACAAGAGTTTTCCTCTTTGGAAAAATATATTCGCTATAATACAACTCTCGGCATGCACCCAACAACAACCAGCCAACATGTTACAAACAAACTAACTTGTAGAATTTTTCAAAAATAAAAATGCAAAATAAAAACAAAAAAAGAAAAACTTGAAAACAACAAGAAAAACAAAAAGAAGAAGAAGAAGAGAATTTCCAGTCTCACATGCATGTGTTTATGTGAGTGTTAGTTGTAGGTAGAAAATAAATTTTCATTGAATCGTTATATCGTAGATGTTCGTTGAAGTTCGCTCGCTCGTTCGTTCGTTCGTTCGTTGTTGTTTAATTTAGTTCATAGTTGTAGCTGTAATTGTATTATTTTAGTTATTGTTTTTGTTGCTGTTGTTGGTCGGTAGGTCGTTCGGTCGGTCGGTGTGGTGTTATGAACCCCTAAAAATGAATCTCTGTTATAGTTAAATTTTCTCTTATTATTATTGTTGTAGTAGTCGAAGTTGTTGTTGTTGCTTATCGTTGTAGTAGTCTTTATTGTTGTTGCTGTTGTTTATAATTCATACATACATATATTTTGTATGTTAGTATACTTTTTTTAATATTATTGTTGTTATTCTGTTCACTTTTTTTTTTTCTTTTTTGATTTGCTTCTTCCTTTTGCATGTGTTCGGTCTTCTGCTTTTCATCGTTGTTGCTATTGTTGTTGCAGTTGTTCTTGTTATTTTATTAAAAGAGTACCTTTAGATGATTTAGTGTATAGGATAGAAAGAGATAGCTTTAGTTTTATTTTCCATTTGCTTACTTTTCTTGTTTTTGTTTTTTTTTATTTTTTTTTTTTTTTGCTGCTGTTTGAAAAGAAAAACATTACAAATACAAATAAATGAAACGACAACAACAAGAAAATGAGAAAAAAAAAAGAAAATTTGCCACAAAATGCAAAAACAAAAAGTAGAAGAAAAATAATAATAACAAGAACAACAACAGAATAACACATAGAAAGAAGGTTGGCATTACTAACATTTTTATTAAATTGTTATTTAGAAAACAAAATTAAATAAATAAATTAAATTAATTTAAAAATAAAATGTTGTATGTATTGAATTAATAATAAACTAAAAGAAAAAAATAATAATAATTAAATGATAACAAAAAAAGAAGGAAGTAATTTTTGTGCTGGAGGTAAGAAAAGGTGCTGTTTGGTTTGAAGATGAAAATTAAGAAAATTAGAGGTGAAACTGATAAGCAGGAAAAGTATATAGGAGCTCTTTAAAACAAATTGTTTTAGTGGGCCAATCGTAGTGTGTATAGAATGACTGATGATTTATTAATTCTTAAATTTTATTTAAACGGTTTATAATAATTTCAAACATATACTAAATTTTTTTAAAAGAGCCTTAACTCTTAAATAGTATTTTAGAACACTTTTTCGTACCATTCTTTATAAAAACTTTTTACTTGAGTTTCTTTATTCAATCACTTTGTATTTTGATTATGGAATTTATTGTTTTTAGCCTATAAAAAGGATTAAAGTTTTACCAGCATGTGGGATACATAATTTTCTTTATAAAGTCTATCAGCGCAGAAAAACTCGGGAAAATATTTTTAGCATACAAATTGGTTGAATATGAGATAAAAGTTTATTACAGGAAGGTTTTTCATTTCCGAGTTCTCAGACTGCTTTCACTTCTGAATGGTGGATTTAATGTGAAAACTGAGCAGCGCACATTGGGGTTAAAAGAGTCTGAAATGGCGATTAATTCAGGGAAAGGTGATATCAATATTTTAATGACCACGTTTTATTTTCTTATTTAATATTAGGTAAAAAAATTCATCTTTAGAATTTTGGGATTTTTTTTGGCAGAATAGCAATGTCCGTCCGTCTATACATTAGAGTTAAATGGGTGGAAAATAATGCATAATTCAGGAAAAGGTGATCACGTTTAATTTTTCTTTTTATTAGTAATTAAGAAAATGCATTTTTAGAATTATAAGTTGTTTTTTGTCTGAATGGTAATACATTTGGGTTAAATGGTTCGAAAATGGCGCATAGAAAAGGGCGCTATCCGAATTTTGATGTTATTTATTAAAAAATGCATTTCCAGAATTATAAAATACTTTTTGACATAATGACAATGTCCGTCCGTCTATACATTTTGGTTAAATGGGTCGAAAATTGTACTTGATTCAGGGTTACCAATATTTAGATATTTAGATTTAATTTTTATATTGGTCAAGAAGTAAAAAAATAATATATTTTTGGAATTTGAAGACTTTTTTAAAGAAATCTAATGTCTGTCCTTCTGTCCGTATATTTATTAATTTTGCAAACTTGCAAACTTTATTTTTTGACTCAATAAAGATATCGACAAATTTTCTTTATTCGATAGACAATTTTATTTTTTAATAAACTGCAAAAAATATGATAAAATTGGTTGAAAATGTTGGGATATATGAGGGCGGATCAATAAGTCCGTGACTTTTTGAATGAAACACAGTGTTTTTTGCAAAACAAAAATTTTTTTTTCAACATAATCTCCCTTTAACTCAATACACTTAGTCCAACGTTTCTCCAGTTTTTGTATCCCTTCCAAAAAATAGGATTTTTCGAGGTTCTTAAAATATTCATTCAATTCAATAATTTCATCGTTGGAGCTGAATTTTTTTCCACCGAGCCATTTCTTTAGGTTTGGAAATAGGAATTAGTCACTAGGGGCTAAATCCGGAGAATATGGCGGATAGGGTACCAATTCGTAGCCCAATTCATATAGTTTTGCCATTGAGACTGCACACGTATGCACCCGTGCATTATCTTGATAAAAAAGAAATTTTTTCTTGGCCATATGGGGTCGTTTTCATTTTAAATCCTCATTAAATCGATCTTTTCCCTTTTGAAGGTAATCGATGTGGATTATCCCGCGTGCATCCCAAAAAACTGTTGCCATCACCTTATTGGCCAAAATCACCTTATTCACCCGGAGAAACCCATTGTTTAGACTGCTGCTTAGTCTCCGGAGTACAGTAATGGATCCATGTTTCATCAACAGTTACAAAACGCCGTAAAAACTCATTCGGATTGCGGTTAAACAACTCCAAACAATCCTTTGAAGTTGTCACACGTTTACGTTTATAATCAATTGAGAGCAAACGCACCCATCTTGCAGACAGCTTTCTTAAACCCAGCTGATCATTTAAAATCGAAACCACACTGCCATATGAAATGCCTATGGCATCAACAATCTCACGCACTTTTACTCTTCGGTCGGCCAACACCATATCGTGGATTTTTTTCGACATTTTCGGGTGTACTGACCTCAATTGGCCATCCAGAACGTTCAGCGTCATTTGTACTTGTGCGACCATAACGAAAGTCAGTAAACCACTTTTTTACCATTGAAATCGATGGTGCAGAGTCCCCATAGTATTTATCGAGCTTTTCCTTGGTTTGATTGACGGTTTTTTTTCGCAAAATTTAATGTTTAGAAGTTACAGATTTATTTCGATTCTTTCCCACTATTTAATGTGTTTTTAACGCTGTTTTTTTTTTTTTATGAAATCTACTGGGTTTTTTTTCGAAAAAAAAAAAAATAATAATTTCTCAAATCGGTCTATATATGCGCATGATTTTTTTCATAATATTAAAGTGAACAATATGTGCTATTTTTCATAAAATTTTCAGAACAAAAATCCTTTAAAATTCCATGAAAATTAAAAATTAGTGTATTTTAAGACAATTTTCAAAAAAATAACAAAAATATTAGAACAAATTATAACCTATAAATAATTAAAGAAGGGTACACTCAAATATCTGTAGTTTATGGTTTCATTTTGAGTTTTTACCTTAAATGAATTTTTATGTCAAATAAATACACTGAAAATTGATAAAAATTAATTTTTTTACTATTTTACAAAAATTTAAAAAAACGTTTAGCTTTGACAACTCTTTATAAGAAAACAACACAATTTACCTTGAAGATTTTAAATGATATTGTCTATTTTTATTCGGTATCCAAGTTTATTACAAAAATTTAAATTTCAAAGTGCAATTAAGCGCCACTTTTGACACATTTTACCCCAACATACAGCGTCTTGTACGCTCATCTATGTAAAACTAGAGGACATTTAATTTAAACATAATAGCATCTTGACCTATATCTGGATCTTAAGGGTTATTATTTATAAATATGACTAACATGATTACATTTACATGGTTACATTACATCTTCTCACGGGAAGTCTGATGCTTCTATAAACAAAATTCTGTTAGTCATTGAAGGACATAATGGTGACCCAACCATATAGAACTGGAAATGTAATTGAATTGGTTCTACAAATCAGTCACCATGTTTAATAATAGTATTTTGTAAGACCTTCAAGAAAGAGAAGAAAAGGCAGAAATATTTCATAGCTGCTTTGCTGGAAAATCTAAAACTCTAACAAGCTTGATTTTTTTTATATTTTTTTAATACAAAATAAAAATTTAGCCGTAGAACTTGTATTGGTTAAGCAAAGGTAATATAGTTGAATTCCCCAAAACAATTGACCGCAACTTGGACACAAAACTAAATATAAATTTGGTGGATCACAAAAACACTCCCTGGATCTCTGTCGGGGTCTAGCTACATTGATTCGGGGATATAGGGAGATTACAGCGGGAGAAGACTGGGAGAATAGTCATAACATAAATAGTATGAGGTGTAGTGTTACCGTTTGGCGACTTTAGTCGCCAAATGCCCCTTTTTCAACCACCTGGACACTTTTTTGGCCCCTTTTTTAAATGGCGACTTTTTTAGACTATGAGCTAAATGACGAAAATTAATGAATTTAAACAAAAAAATGAATTATTTGGATATTGTCGCGTAATATTCATAAATGGACTGAAACTGCTAGTAACTAAAAATAATAATAAAGTTTATGAATAGCTATTTAAATCATCATATGCCGAATCTTTTTGGACTGGTTTGAGAAAATAAAAAACAGATACGATGAATAGTTTTATCCTAATTTATATTTTTACATTCTTCGTAGCAATTTCTCGGGGGAACGTGTTTCAATAATAAAAAATAGTTTGCCAAATAGTCAATCCAAACGTTCATTCCTAAATTTTTTTGACGAGGATTTGAAAGATTTCAGTACGAGTAAAGACGTTGTACAAAAGTACAGAAGTGTAATTAATAAAAAAAAAGGATTGTATGTCAGCTATTTTTATGAACACACTCAGTTCTGTGTGATCCTTTTTTAGTCTAATCTAACTTTGATTATCATTGTGAACAGTTTAAGAGGCAGATATAACATTATTTCCATTATCAAGGTCTATAAAGTTATTCTCTCACTTTTTTGATACTAAAGTTGATGATTAATTACTACATAGTATTATGGGATTAATTAACTCGACTACGGTATATTTTTGGGATCATATAAATAGATTTAAGATCTATTGATGAATTTTTCACTTTTTTAATAAAACTTTCACATTTTTCAGTGTTTTAATTATCCGTATGATGCTCCTTCAATACGACACTTGTGCTCATATCAGTGATGTCAGATGGAGGGAATTTTCCCTTTTTGGAGGGAAATTTTAACACAAATTTTAGCAGAAGGGAAAAAGGGTGGGGATTTTAATTTTTATCAACATAAAGGGCATTTTCAAAACGTATAAATTTATCTAAAAAAACGAGAAAAATTTAAAATAAATAAGCAAAAAATGCAATATACACACTCATTTAAAAATAGAAATCTTAAGTTGTGAAATGGATATTTTCAGTGTTCTCATTCTTTGTTTAAATACCACCAAAGGTGATTGGGGTATTCTGCGTTTGTGCTGATGTTCGTAACGTACGGAAAAATATCCCAACACCTACCTTAAAGAATACCAAACGACTCAGGATCTCTTTCTAAGTTGATTTAACGATGTCCTTCCATCTGGCTGGCTGGTTGTATGTCCATGTAAAACTTGTGCACAAAGTACAGATCGAAATTTTGAAGATAATTTTGATAAAATTAGGTACATATGTTTATAACGACTAACGCTACTGAAAATGGTCATGATCGGTGCATTATTTCAATTCGAACCCTTCAAATACTCCCAGAATAGATTTTAACGCTAACAAATGCCTTATTTATGTTACTATTTCTATAAAAGTCAGTAAGAATATGTGCTACGTAAAGATAAATCGGAGTGAAAAATTTCAGGAAGATCGGTCCACAATTAGACCATTTCCGATAATTTTAGAAATAATTTTAGAGCACAACCGCAATGGTGTAGGGTATCAAATTGTCAAGCTTGACCGATTATATCTTTCTCGTTTTTGTATACTTTTATATCCACCATCAAAAAGAAGGGGGGAATATTGATTTTGTCATTCCGTATGTAACATGTCGAAGGAATCTTTAAAGACCCCACAAGGTATATATTTTCTGGGTCCTGGTTAGATTCTGAGTTGATCTAGCTATGTCCGTCTGTCTGTCTGTTGAAAGCAGGATAGGGCTCAAACGGGACAATGTAGAGGGACGAAATTTTGCATAAATATTTATCTTATGTAAGGTATGTTTGGTATTGAAAATGGGCAAAATCGGTTAAGAAGTTATGGGCAAAAAACAAGAAGCACAGGGTGTCCGTTTCATACTTTTCTGCTGATATTTCTGAAACAAAAGCATGTACAACAACGAAATTTTGTATAAATAGTTTGAGGGTCGATGTAAACTCGGAAACCAAAAATGGGCGTGGTCCGAAAACTTTACCGCCCACCTCCCATATAAGGTTAAAATCAACAAAATTTTTTACAAATAGTTTAAGGACCAATGTAAACTCGGAAACCAAAAATAGGCGTGGTCCGCCCACTTTACGCCCACTTCCCATATAACGTAAAATTTGAAAAAGTTGATGGTGGGTATATAGATTCGGCCGAGCCAAATATAATATTCGTGCTTGTTTTTATTGAATTACAAACAAAAACTACATTTATGTAAATTTCAATGCATTTTTTACCAAAAATTTTTGTAGTTTTTATTTAAAAATAGCGATTTTAAGAAGGAGGGAAAAATAGAGGGAAAATGTTCCCTAAAAAATGTTCTAAAAAAAAGGGAAAAATTGGTATCGACATTTTAAATATACAACATAGAAAACAAATAACTCAATACTAAAGTGGTGTGAGCTTGAAGCCAATTGGTATCAATTTTCGGTAATAATTTGAATAGGCAGTGTTGAATTTGGACACATAAGGGCCAGATTCACTACTGACACTAATTTATTTAGTTTTAAACACGTTTGTTATCGATTTTTATCTGGGTATATAGCATTATGGATTTTATTAAATATAAATATTTTAATTAATTTATATTTTTATATTGATCTTATATAACAGTTACCATATAATACCAAAGAGAATTTATGCAATAATTACAATACTCATATGTTCGATTTTTAGAACGATAAAAATTACTAGTAAATTTTTGAAAAACTTCAAAATAATTATTTTATTAATTAAATGCTTTAATAAATGGATGAATATATACTAATACTAATAATAAGGATTACCATAGTATATATATGAAACAAAATTACAGGACTTTTGCCTTAAAGTATATTACCTAATCGTCTCAAAATCACTTGCTAAGTTGATACAAAGATGTCCGTCCGTCTGTCTGAATGATCGACTATCACTATAATCTTTTTGCGTAAGATAAAGGATGCAATTTTGAAGGTAATTTAATGAAATTTTGAGACAATAATTTTCTTGTTACTAAAATACTATCTAGTGAGTTAGATTCTTTATGTTACCCATTTTCCCGGTCGAGTATTTTAATGCTTATTGTTGTCTTAAAAATGAACATTAGAGTATTCTGCTGGTAAAAAATTGCAGCAAGAATACATCTTAAAGGATGTGTACTGATGAGCTGAAAACAGAAAAAATATTAAAGCAATTGTAAAAAAGTTATATTGTTCTTACCAGCGTTCATGGGTAATAAAAGGTTTGGAGTTTTGTTACGAAATATGTTTCAAAAAATTTTTAATTATAAGTATGTTTGGTAAAGTATATTTTTAGTTTATTTTTTACAAAAATTTCGGTTAATTTTATGTGAAATATTCATATAACTTAAAATATAAAAAAAAATTTTTTTTTTTTTTTATATATATAGTAATTATGATCCACTAATGCACCTAAAAGTCCTCACGAAGAGCAAAAACCCCCATGGAGAAAAATTTTGTAATATTATTTTTTTTTATAAAAAGCTAAAAATTTTTGAAATCTATTTTGGAAACATTTTGTGCGAATATGAAGATTTTGTACTGTCTTCTATAGGCTGGTTTGCTGAAATACAATTGTGATAATTGAATTTTATCTAAACAATATCTTGTTAAATTTTGTTTATTCTTTTTTTAACCCACCAAAAACCATCCCTTTTTTATAAAACTCTATTAAATAATTGACAATTTTTCAAGACTTTTTGATTGATTGATTAAATTTTATTACAAATGTTAGAGAAACCCATTAACAATCTGTTTAGAATGTGATTTCTTTTTTTGGTTTTTACTCACCAGTTTATTTTGTTGTTCTATTTGATTTTTCGCGTACTCCATTTACTTTTAATTTCTTTTATTTTTGGGTTTATTTTTTTTTTTTAAATATATCGCACAATTTTTAAAGTAAACATTAACACCCACCCGCTTTTTATTATAAACTTTAGATTTGTTTGGTTTGATTTTTTTTTATATTTTTCTTATTTTTCTCATTTCTTATCCTTAGGTTTATTTGTAACACTTTTTTTTGAAAAGAAAAATAAAAAATATTCCACTTTAAAAAGGAGAAATTTTACTTAAGTATAAAATGCTGCCTTGGCTGGCAAAATATTTCCAATCAAATAAAAATTTCAACAACATTCAATAAAAATGTGCATGAATGAATGTGTGATGATCAATTTGCCGCTATTTCTAAAATGTAAACACAAACAAAACAAACAAATATTAAATAGCAGCAGCATGTAGGCGAAAAAGCAATAACAAAAAACATGTGATTTGTTATTATGCTCTTTATATTAATAAGGGGGGAGAAATATAACTAAATAAACAAGAGCATACATTTCCCTAAGTTCTCTCTCTCGCTCTCTCTGATTCCTTGGGGAGCTCTCTTTTCTTTATATGTATGGGGAGCAAAGGAAACCATAGAAAAAATGCGTTGAATTTTTTTGCCATAAAAGTCACGCAAAATTTTCAATTGAAAAAAGAGAGTAAGAGCAGAGAGAAAATTGTAACGGTTTTTAAAGGAGTTTAGGGAATATATGCGAGTACTAATATTATATTGTTATTGTTATTTTCACATGAGAAGCAACAATTTTCAATAAATATAAATAAAAAAAAGAAAAACAACAATAAAAGGCACAACAAAAACACCGGCTTATATACAGAAAGTGATTTAAAGCTTTATTTAAAAAGAAATTACAAGTAAATAGCAGTGTTTTTTTGTATATAAAACACACACACACATATACAAACAATTATTTAGACAAATACACCCATATAAAAAAGAAAGAATAAACTTTATTTATTTTAGAAAAAATCAATATTAATTTCTAAATCGAATACAGATCTCAAGGGAAATTGTGATAAAAAGTATTTAAAATAATTAAATTCCCTCTCAATCTTTAAACTTTTCTTCTATTAATTTTTTCTAAAAAAATTTAAAGTTTTTTTTATTTGAATCTTTTCAGACCCATTTTTAAAAGCTTAAATCTTATCTTTTATTTTTATATATGTATTTTTATCTATTTATCTCTGGATTCCCTTTTTTGCCTTTATAACTTACATAAGACAAAACGCACGACTGGACGTCAAATAGAACGTGCCAACGTCAATATTATCTAGTAAATCTTAAAAACGCTACAATATTTCTTTTATTGTACAAAAAAAAAAAAAAAAATATCCTGCTTGTTAATATGCGTTGCAAATATTTAGTTTATAGTAAAAGTGTGTAAGAGTTGGCAAGAGTGTGAATGTGTTCCTTTTGCAAAAACATCTTGCTTCTTTTTGTCTACATTTTTTTTTTTTTTTTTTGCTTTTTTATACTTTACGCATAGAAAGTTTCGGAAAAACAGTAACATCTACACAAAAAAAAAAAAAAAACATGATTGTGAATACAAAAGGATGTGTGTCACTAGGATAGTTAACCTTTTGTATGGAGAACGGAAGACAAAGGCAAGAACAAAAAAAAAAAAAAAAAAATAAAGGAAGAAAGTAAATAAAACATTTTCATTTATAAATATCAATAAAGAAATTAGAAATTAAATTTTACACTTAAAGAAAATTTGAAATGAAAATGTTTATTTAAGTCAAACAAAAGTCTCGACATCTCAGAGAGAGAGAAAATTTCTTCTATAAAACAATTTAAGAAGTGATTTTTTTAAGAAAACATTTGACAATTTTTATTTTTTTTTTTAAGAAAAAGACAAAATATTTTTTAGAATTATTATACATATTATTAATATAAAATTATTAATATAAATTATAAATTAGCCCATAACTTTTTTATTTATTAACCTATTTGAGCCAAATTTCGTCGCTCTAGGTTGTCCCGTTCGAGCCCTATCCTGCTTTCAACAGACGGACAGACAGACGGACGGACATAGCTAGATCGATTCAGAATCTAACTAAGACCCAGAAAATATATACTTTATGAGGCCTTAAATGACTTTTTTCGATATGTTACATACAGAAAGACAAAATCAATATACCTCCCATATTTTTGATGGTGGGTATAAAAAGAAAATAATAAGAATTTTTTATAAAACAATTTGAATAGAAAAATTTTTCTTATTGAGAAACTTTAAAAGGAAATTTTCTAGAAAAAATTTCAAAACATAAAATTTTATAAAAAACATTTTGGAGAAAAATTCTCTTAAAGAATTTAAAGAGAATATTTTACAAAAATGTTTTCCTAAATATCTTGAAGAGAAACATTTTTAAAAGAAAAAAAAAAAAATTGTTTATAAATGGTTTTGAAAAAAGTAATTTTCTATAAAAGATTTTGAAAAGAAAAATTATATAAAATATTTTGGAGAGAAAATATTCTATAAAAAAATGTTTAAAAGAGAAAATGTTCTACAAAAACATAGATGAAACAATTTTCTATTTAAAAATTATGGTAGAGAAAATTTTCTATAAACAAATTTTAAAAGAGAAAATTTTCTATAAAAAAAAATTTTTTGAAAAAAGAAAATTTTCTATAGAGTATTTTAGAAGGAAAACTTTTTTTTATAAAAAGAAAACTTAGAACAAAAAGTTTTCTAAAGAATAATTCTAATTATAGAAGAAAAATTATTCTATTAAAAAATATAGAAGAGAAAATATTCCATACAAAAATTATAGAAGAAAAAATTTTGTATAAAATGTTTTAGAAGAGAACATGTTCTATAAAAATTTTGGAAAAAGATAATTCTATAAAAAAATTCAGAAAATTCAGAAGAGAAAATTTTCTATTAAAAAATTCAGAAGAGAAAATTTTCTATAAAAAATCAGAAGAGAAAATTTTCTATAAAAAAAAATTCAGGAGATCAGAAAATTTTCTATAAAAATATTTGTAGAAAGTTTTGAAGAGAAAATTTTCTGTAAAATATTTTGAAGAGAAAATTTTCTGTAAAATATTTTGGAACTTTTTTTAATTCTCTATAAAAAAAATTTATTTTGAAGAGAAAATTTTCCGTAAAATATATTGAAGATTTTTTATTTTTTTTTTAATTTTCTATAAATAAATGTGGGATGAGAGTTTTGAGTGCAACCGTGAAGAGTTAAAGACGTAAAGACGAGTGCGTGAATATAGTTTTGTATTATATTTCTGAATTTTGCTTTGTATTATTTTATTCTTTTATAAACTTTTAATTAAATCAATGAACTATTTAAGAACATTAAAAGAAAACTACATAAATTTTGTAGAAAATTTTCAAAGAAAAAAAAAAAAAAAAAAAAAATTGTAGAAAATTTTCTAAAAAAAACTTTTGAAGAGAAAATGTTGTATAAAAAATCTAGGAACAGAGAATTTTCTATAAACAATTTTGAAAAAAATTATCTATAGAAAATATTTTAGAAGAGAAAATTTTTTATAACTAATTTTAGAAGAGAAAATTTTCTATAACTAATTTTAGAAGAGAACATTTTTATGAAAAATTTCTATAAAAATTTTCTATAAAAAATTTCTATAAAAACTTTTGAAGAGAAAATTTTCTATAAAACATTTTGAAGAGAAAATTGTTTGTAAAATATTTTGAAAAGAAAAAGTGTTTGTCATTATTTTCTATAAAAAAATTTTGAAAAGAGAAAATTTTCTATAGAAAAATTTAAAAAAAAAGAAAATTTTATTATACAAAATTTGAAGAGAAAATTTTCTATAAAAAACCTTTAGAAGAGAAGATTTTCTATAAAAAACTAGAAGAGAAAATTTTCTGTAAAAAACTATTGAAGTGAAAATTTTCTATAAAAAAAATTCAAAAGAAAAAATTTTTAAAGAAAACAGATAATTTAAAATAAGATTAGATAAAATTTTCGATTAAATGTTTTAGAAGAAATAATTTTCCATAGAAACCTTTTAGATCATGTTACTTAGAACAGAGAATTTTCTATAAAAAATTCAGAAAACAATTTTCTATAGAAAATATTTTAGAGGAGAAAATTTTCTATAATAAAATAAAAGAATAGAAAATTTTTTATAACAAATTTTAGAAGAGAAAATTTTCTATAACTAATTTTAGAAGAGAACATTTTTATGAAAAATTTCTATAAAAATTTTCTATAAAAAATTTCTGTAAAAACTTTTGAAGAGAAAATTTTCTATAAAACATTTTGAAGAGAAAATTGTTTGTAAAATATTTTGAAAAGAAAAAAATTTTGTCAATATAGGTATTTTCTATAAAAAAATTTTGAGAAGAGAAAATTTTCTATAGAAAAATTTTAAAAAGAGAACATTTTATTATACAAAACTTGAAGAAAAAATTTTCTATAAAAGAAAACTTTAGAAGAGAACATTTTCTAAAAAAAACTAGAAGAAAACATTTTCTGTAAAAAAACTATTGAAGTGAAAATTTTCTATAAAAAAAAAAAAATTCAAAAGAGAAAAGCTTTTACTATACATTTTTAAAGAGAAATTTTCTATGAATTTTAAGAAAAAATTTTCTAAAGAAAACAGAGTTTATTTAAAACAATTTTAGATCAAATATTTTAGATTATGGTACTTTCTATTAAAAAAATGTTTAAGGCAAATATTTTTGAAGAAAACTGTTAAGAAGAGAAAATTTTCTATATTTGAAGAGAAATATGTTTATATAAAGTTTTGAAGAGAGAACATTTTCGGTATATAATTTTAAAAGAATACATTTTCTTTAAAAAATTAGAGCAAAAATAAGAGCACTTTTTATAAACAAATTTGAAAAGAGAGACCTGTTTATAAAAATGGTAAGAGAAAACGTTGTATAGCAAATTTTAAGAAAAATATCACAGAGCTACAAAATTTATGCGGCACGGGGTTTCTGAGTCAATTCGGATACACGGTGTTAATAAGTACTAAGCCATTAATCCACTTTTTTTAATTGACTCCAGTTCTTGCGATATATCGCGATTTGTAAAATTAAGGAGGTTGCACTATATGTATATTGAAACATATCTCGAAAACAACTTGGCTGATTTTGTTACAAAAAACCCTGCGGGAAATTTGTGGTAATTGCAGTAATGGACCGGTTTCTCTGTACCAGTTGAGTACCAATTGACACCTAACTCGTCACTAAAGTTCCAATTGAGAACCAGTTGACACAAACACACTCACTATTAACATGCTCGTTAAGTGCGCAAATTGCAACTCGCGCGCAATAACAATCAGTGGCTGAGTGGTAAGCGTTGAAGACTATAAAACATAACATACGTCAGATGAACATGGGTTCGAGCCGGGGTGCCGCCATCGACATTAACGAAAAATTATAAAATTAAAATAAACATAATTTAATAAAGATAATAATAAAAATAATGTTTAAAAAGTAAACAATTAACGAATTTTTATAAAATTTTTATTACAATAATCGTTACTGAACCCGTCCTCTTGGACCTGTCCTAGTACCTATCCTGTGACCTGTCCCAAGGGGCTAATTAGCCACCTCCAATGACAACCCCATGTAAAAGTGACAGGTTCTTCTCATATAAAGTTCCGGAACTGGGACCGGTCACTAGCCCTGAGAACCTGTCACGTGACTAGTTTTGAACCGGTTCTCTTTACTCTAGGGAAAATATCAAAAAATTATAATTAAAATTATCTTTAAGCCCTTCTTACATTACTTTTTAATACAGTCAACATTTATGGAAATATTAAGTCCGTATTTTAATTAAAAATGAAATTTTATACAAAATTTCAAGAAATATTTGTTTCAAAAAATCATAAAAATTTAAAAGTGTCAAAAATTCAAATTTTTATTCTTTATTTATAGAGACAAATTTGTTGCAAATAAAGCAAGACATATTTCATTAGAATCAATGCATGGGTTTTGATTTTATTCACAAATTAGTGAAAATACTAATTTACAAGTTACATAGAAAAATTTAAAAAAATAACAAAATAATTTTTTTTTAAATTTTTAAGTGATAAAGTTTTCTATATAACAATTTTAGATAAATGAGAAAAAAATCAAAGATTGTGCTCCTAAAATTAAACTATTTATTTTTTTTTTATTACGAAAGGGTAAAAACATTTACTTTTGTACTTAATTTTTCTTTTAAAATTGTCCACCAATACTTTCAAAATATTACTTGTGTTTTCACTTTGTTGTCGTATTCATCTGTGTTCACACAACATCATCACACTTGAAGGAATCACTCTGAACCCCCTAACATCACCCATCATTAAACTACAGTTTGTCAGTGTAACACTACTAGCGTGTTACTACAAGTAACCACTTGTTTTAAATGGGAGAGTAAAATGTTCAATATATGAATGTATAAGTGTGTATGTGAGTTTGAGTCTGTATCTACATAATGTTTATTGGTTAAGGTCCTTGTTAATGTTAAACATGATTTATCGATTTTTCAGACATTAGACAGAATACTAAAAAAAAACAATAAACAACAACAAATTTTACTGTAAATGTTTAAAATATTTTGCACCAAAAAAAAGTTTTTTCATAAAAGGATTTATTTTATTTTTTCCAAAAAAACTTTTTTAAAGGATTTTCTTCTAAAAGAAAAACCACAAATTCAAATTAGCTTTAACATTTCAAAAAAAAAAAAAAAAGTCTTAAAGAAAAAATTGTAAAACCAACAACAGAAAAAAGGGTGCGTTAAAACAAAAATTAAAGACTTTTCAACCAACTTTTAAGATGTCTGAAAAAGAAAACATTGTTGAAAAAATAAAAGAAAAACGTGGGTGTTATTAAGAAAAGGGGGGAGGACAAAGAGTTGAAGGTTTTCAAAGGAAACCGCTTCCTTTCTTGTTTACTGCTGCTGCTATTGCTGATGTTTTTGTTTTAACATTTATTTACTTAATATTTTTGTATTTTATTTTTTCATTTTATAAAAGAGTAAATAACTTTTTGTTCTTTATGTGCTGACAGTTGGCTTGTGAACAAATTTATTGGCATTGATATTAAATTTATGTTGTTATATGTATGTATGTGAGTATATAAAAGAAATATAGTATACATTTAGGCGTAACTGTTGCTTTATATACAAAATTCTATAACCTCTATATATATATTTATATATAAGTATCTCTTATTTTACGCTTTTACTTTATTGAAACAAGTAATAAGATTTTATTTTTTGTTTTGCTGTTTTTAGGGGCCACCTAAGTACAAACATTTTGTTCGTATAACTGTCTGTCCGTTTGTCTATCAGCCAGTCAGTCAATATAATAAGTTTAATAAAATTGCCATTAAATTTCGTTTTCTATATAACAAACGTCTTTGGTTTTATTGTAGCTTTGTAATAAAAATAAATACAATTTGTTAATAAAATTTTATAAAGTATAAAATTTTATATAAAATTCAAGGACAAATGAACTTTTTCTTTTTCAAAAGAGTTTAAAGTATTAAAGCAAAGACTGTTGGGATTTAAAATTTTTTTTATGTAACTGAGAAAAGAATTATATATAAAATATACAGATATATAAAATAACAAAAATTATAAACAATTTACTTTCATTCTAAAGAAAGCTATCTCTCCAAAATCTTTTGTACTATTTAAACTTTTTTTCTTTTAAAGTTTGCTTCTATGAAATCTTTTCTAAACTTTTTATACCCTACACCAACATAGGTGGTTGGGGTTTTATGCGTTTGTACTGATGTTTGTAAAGCACAGAAAAAACTAATCAGACCCCCACCTCGAAGTATACCGCTCGACTCAGAAACACTTTCTGAGTCGATTTAACGATGTCCGTCCGTCCGTCTGGCTGTCTGTCCATGTACAATTTGTAAACAAAGTATAGGTCGCAATTTTAAAGATATCTTGATGAAATTTGGCACAAATAATTATTTTGGACGAAGCCTATTGAAATTGGTTATGATCGGTGCATTATTTCAGCTAGCCCCCATACAAATTTCCTCCCGGAATGGGGGTTTATCGATCACAAATGCCTTAAATATATACATTTTTCAATGAAATTCAGTATAAAAGAGTTTTGTGTAAAGTATCAATCTTTGTAACAAATTTCATCAAGATCGGCCCATAATTGACCATAGCTCCCATATAAACCCCTCTTCCGAAAATCACTTTAATGTGCATAAATCCCATACGAATGATAGTATTAAGTTAATATTTGACACAAATAAGCATTATATAACTAGAAATAAAATTGCCAAAATTTATGAGAATTGGTCCATAATTTACCATAGCTCCCGTATAAACCCACTTCTGGGAATCGCCCTAAAGGGCATAAAATAACATAGATGTTAGTACAATGTATTATTCTGTATTTGTATAATATAATTTACACTTAGTAAAAGTGTTGGTCTACAATTGGCCACAGGTCTCATTTTTAGCTCACACACAATGATGTAGGGTATCATATGGTAGGTCTTGACCTGGCTATAGTTTCTCTCTCGTTTTTTCATAGAAAATTGTCTGCACAAATAATTTTTTCTTAAAACTTTTTTATAGAGAATTTTCCTTTTCATAAAATTGTCTCTTTTCGTAAAATTTTTCTCTCTGTTTTTTTCATAGAAAATTGTCTGTACAAAAAATTTTTTTTAAAACTTTTTTATAGAGAATTTTCCTTTTCATAAAATTTTTTATAGAAAATTTTTCTAAAGGAAATTTTCTCTCTTCATAGAATTTTTCTATAGAAAATTTTCTCTTTTCATAGAATTTTTCTAAAGAAAATTTTTTCTTTTCATACAATTTTTCTATAAAAAATTTTTTCTTTTCATAAAATTTGTTAAAGAAAATAGACATTTTTTCTTCATAAAAATTTCTTTTGGAAATATTCTCTTCATTATATTTTCTTTAGGAAAAATATGCTCATTTCTTAAAATGTTTATAGAAAATTCTCTGTTTTCACAAAATTTTTTTAGAAAATTTTCTCTTTATAAAATTTTTCTATGAACATTTTCTCTTTTCATAAAATTTTTCTATTGAAAGTTTTCTCTCTTTCTTCAATGTTCTTTTGTTAAAGATTTTCTATAGAAAATTACCTTTTCTTAAGTTTTCTATAGACAATTTTTCTCCTAGCAAGTTTTTCTATAGAAAATTTTCTCTTTTAATAAGTTTTTTCTGTAAAATTTTTCTTTAGAAAAAATTTTCCTTTTTTAAAATAACATTTCTTTTTGGAAATGTTAATAAAGTGAACTCTCTCTTTTAGGAATGATACCATATATATAATATACTTTTCTTAAAATTTCTTTATAAAACAATTTTCTCTTCATAAATTTTTTCCAATAAAATTTTTCTCTTAAATATTTTTTGTAAAAAATTTTCTCTTCTTAGAACTTTTCTATAGAAAATATCTTAAATTTTTTCTGAAGAAAATTTTCTCTTTCTATGGACAATTTTTTCTTTTTAAATTTCAGTAGCGCATTTTTCTCTATTAGAAATATTTCTATAGAAAATTTTCCCATCCTATATTTTGTTCATTAAATTTTCTATAAATTTTTTTTTTCTTACAATTTTTCTTTTTAAAATTTTTATAAATAATTTTCTCTTTTAAAAAAATTTTCTATAGAAATTTTTTGAAAAATTTTTGTAAATTTTTTTTTTAATTTTTCTTATAGAAAATTTTAATTTTTTTCTATTTCTAATTTCAGTAGCGCATTTTTCTCTATTAGAAATATTTCTATAGAAAATTTTCCCATCCTATATTTTGTTCATAAATTTTTTTTCTTACAATTTTTCTTTTTAAAATTTTTATAAAAAATTTTCTCTTTTAAAAAATTTTCTATAGAAATTTTTTGAAAAATTTTTGTAGATTTTTTTTTTAATTTTTCTTATAGAAAATTTTAATTTTTTTCTATTTCTAATTTCAGTAGCGCATTTTTCTCTATTAGAAATGTTTTTATAGAAAATTTTCTCTTATATTTTTTCTATATATTTTTTTTTTTTTTTTTTTCATTAAAATTGTCTATAAAATTTATTTTCTTACAACTTTTCTTTTTAAAATCTTTATAGAAATTGTTCTGTTTTAAAAAATTTTCTATAGACATTTTTTGAAACATTTTTCTAGATTTTTTTTTTATTATTTTTCTTATAGAAATTTTTTTGGAAAAGTTTTGTTCAAAATTTGTCTTTGCAAACGTTTTCCCATAATTTGTTTAGAAAATTTTCACTTAAAATTTGTGTGTAGACAATTTTCTTTATAATTTCTTTAGTATTTTCTATAGAAAAAATTATTTTTTTAAATTTGTCTATAGAAAATTTTCTCTTCAATTTCTATGGAAATTTTCTCTTTTTAAAATATAGAAAATATTCTCTCCTTAAAACGTTTTGTTCCTAAAATTATTTCTTCTAAAATTCTTCAATAGTCTTTTATTTCTAAAGTTTTCTATAGATATTTTCTAAAATATTAGAAAATGTTCTCTCTTAAAATTTGTTCTTCTTAATTTTTTTTAAGTAGAAAATTTCTCTCTTATATATTTCTTTTATACTAAAATAGAATTCTATATTGATTAATTCTTATAATTCTAGTACATCCTATTAAATCATTTTAATTTATTTTAAATAAATTTTTTGTTACTCCCTTTTAACCAAAAAAAAAAAAAGGGTTCTTTTCTTCTCCTACAACCACAAAATATTTCTGTTTCATATTAAATTTCTTATTTTAGACTTTGTTTACACAACGTAAGATAATTTTCTGTCGTTTTATCCTTTTTTACGCAATTAGTGCACAATTTCTTAATTTATATGCTGTCGCCAATTTATCAACATTGTGTTTTTTTAAGAGTGTGAGTTTAAACTCACCGACTACTATATAAACAATACAGGCATACAACAATAACAATTATGCCACAAAGAAAAGCAGAAAGAAGCCCTTTAGAAGGACAAAAGTAGTCAGAGTATTAACAACACAGTAGTTGTTGTAATACAAAAATAAGTAGAACAATTTGAAAAGCAATCTAGTCCATGACAACCAGTTTATAAACTAGTGGTGGTGGTGGTAGTGATGATGGTCGCTTTGGTCGTAGTGGTGTGGTATGGGTTAAAGTTGAATATTTTTGTTTTTTTGGTACGTAAACAAGCATAAGGCGTAGGATGTTGTTGACGATGACTACAATGATAATAATGACAAGGAAAGGCAACAATAACAAGTAATAGTGTCCTTTTTTCCAATTCTTATGTAGCTTTTTTTTGTTTTGCTGTAGTTTTTGAAAGAAGAAAGAAAAATACAAATACAAAAAGTATGTTACTGTGGCGCATCCCTTAAGACTTATTAAAAACAACTATAACATGTTTATAACTACTACCACTACAACAATTACATACACGCATACATACATATATTCAAACATATATAATGTATGTATTTGAGTCTCGAACTAAATAATATGCATAATTTTATATCTCTATTCATAAATGTAAAAAATAAGAAAAAAAATGATTGTCAATCCCCTAAAGTATACTAAACAAAAGTTTCTCAAACCATATGTGTGTATGTTAGTGTTTAGAAGAAAGGGTTGTTGATGAAGTTTCCACTTTTTTTTTTTGCTATATAAATGATAGGTCTATATTTTTTTTCATTTCCCATATGTTTCATCATATTTTCATAAATTTTTTATTTCTTTATACTCATTGTGGTCAAACAACATTTGGAGAAAAAAAAATAGGTTTGAATTTCTCACTTTAGTTTTATTTATTTTTTCACACTCTGCAAAAAAAAAAAAAAAAAAAAAAAAAAATAAAACTTTTATGTTTTTATTATTTCCTTTTAGACTTAAGTTTATAATATTTTTCATAAACTTTTCTCTAGCGTTTGAAAAAAAAAAAAAAAAAACCCATAATAATTAAGTTATTATCAACCTCAACATGCGTATAAATTAAAGACTCATATGAGTTGGTTTGATTGTCATTATAAACTTGTGTATCTATGTGTGTGTAGATATCTCTTGGTGTTAGCAAAAGTGCGTGAGCATTTGTTTTTCGGTTAGTTTGTTTGTATATAGTATGAACATACATACACCATCTCATCATGAGTTTATAATTTTTGGCAAGTTTATGAAATTTTCATTAATTTCAACCACAAGAGATTTTTTGATGACATTTTACCCAACCATCAGACATCAGGATAATAATCAATGTCGGTGTAGTTGTTTGTGTATGTGTAAGCCTATAACATCTGATTCACAAAATGGTTTGACACAAAATCCCAAAAATTCCTTAAGGGATTTGATATAAACTACACATACATATAAATAAATAAATATGAATTTATTATAAAACCCAGCAAAACAAATTAAACAAAATAAATAATTTTTAAAAATTTATTTTAAAAGCAAAAAAATTGTGTACCAACTTTTCACAAATGGTTCAAAGTACTAATTGTCTTTTTTGTAATTTGTAAGTAATAAAAACTGTAAACTTTTCCAAAAAAAAAAAAAAAAATTCTAAATTTAAATTTAAAATTTAAATATTTAAGAGAAACTTTTCTGCAGAATATAGCATAGTTTAACAACTAAATATTTATGTGAGAGAAAAAACCTAATTGAATTGTCAAAAACCTAATTCATACAACAGCAAAATACATGTAGTCACATATACTTTGTTTTTGTGTTTTCAAAAAAATTAGTAAATTTTTTGAAAATTTTACTCTCACATAAACTTCTAGTTCTATTCTATGGAATATAGAGGTTTTTTTTAGACAAATTATTAACAAAAAGATTTTTAGAAAAGTTTCTAAGAGATTACTTTTTACGAAAATATTCCAAAAAAGAAAAAAATCTTTTTTGGAAAAAATAAGAGAACATTATTTTTAAGAAAAATTTATACTATAGAACAAAGAGAAAGTTTAACAGATAGTTTTGCAAGAGAATGATTTCCATTAAACATTTTTCTAATTTTTAAGATAATTAGAAAAAGTAGAAAAATCTTTAAGATTCAATTTAGAAAATTTTTAAAGAAAATAAATAATTAATAAAAATTAAATTAAGAAATTTTTAAGAGCAAATTTTCTGTGCTTTATTATTAAAATAAGGTTTTATATAGAAAAATAAAGAAATATTTAGAACAAATTATTAAAAAACAAAAGAGAAACGAGTTTCTATAGAAAAACATTACAGACAAATTTTTCTATAGTTGAGATTTTAAGAATAAATTTTCTATAAAAAAATATTTTAAAAAATATTTGAAGAGAAAATTTTCTATAAAAAAAAATATTTTAAGAGAAATTTTTCTATAAATATATTTTTCTATAAGAATTTAATTTAAATTCTTTTATGAAAAATATTTTAAGAGAAAAATTTTTATGGAAAATATTTCAAGAGAAAATTTTTTATGAAAAATATTTCAAGAGAAACTTTTGTATAAAAATAATTTAAAAGAAAATTTTCTATAAAAACTAATTTAATAGATTGTTTTTTATATTAAACATTTTAAGAGAAAATTTGCTATAAAAAATATAGTTTTGAGAAAATATTCTATGAAAAATATTTCAAGAGAAATTTTTCGATGAAAAATATTTAAAGAAAATTTTTTCTATGAAAATTATTTAAGAGAAAATTTTCTATAGAAATTTAAAAAGAATATTTTCCATAGAAATTTAAAGATAATATTTTCTATACAAATTTATAGAGAACATTTTTTATAAAAATTTAAAGAGCAAATTCTCTATAAAAAATTTAAAGAGAAAATTTTCTATAAAAAACATTTTCCAAGAAAACAATTTAAGTGAACATTTTTGATAAACAAACTCTTCAAAAGAAAAATTTCTATAGAAAACTTTTTAAAAGAATAGTTTCATTAATAATCAAAAATAAAAAAATAATAATCTGTAAAGAATATTTAATAAGCAAAATGTGTTTAAAAACTGTTAACAGAAAACTTTTTTTGCCAAAAAAATTAAAAAAAAAAAATTAAGAGAAAATTTTTATAAAAAATTCAATAGTAAATTTTCTATAAAAATTTAAAAAGAAAATTTTTTATAAAAAGAAAAAAAATTAAGACGATTTTTTACGGACAATATTTTTGTAGAAAATTTGCTTTAGAAATTATTTTAAAATATGATTTTTATAGAAAAAAGGTAAAGAGAAAATTTTCTACAAAAATTAAAAAAATTATCTATAAAAATCATTGTAGGAGAACATTACTTATTTAGGAAATTTATATTTAAAGAGAGAATATTTTCTATAAAAATATTCTTAAGAAAAAAAAAATATTCTTAAGAGAATATTTCTTATAAAAATATTTTAAGAGAATATTTTCTATGAACATTTTTTAAGAGAATATTTTCTATAAAAATATTTTAAGAAAATAATTCTATAAAAATATTTTAAGAAAATATTTTCCATTAATTTTTTTAAGGAACATTTTCTACAAAAAACATTTTTAGAAGAAAGTCTGGAAATCACTATGAGAAATTTTATGGAAAGCAATTCAAGAGAAAATTTTTATAAAAAATAATTCAAGGAAAAATTTTAATAGGAATTCTTTTATGAATATCTTTTTTTATAGAAAACATATTAAGAGAAGTTTTTCATTAAAAAATTCTTTTTTATAGAAAACATTTAATGCGATATTTTTTTACACTAAACAATTTGTAAGATAAAACCTTCTTTAAAAGATTTAAAAAGAAAACTTTTGTTGAAAAATCTCGTAGGAACATTTTTTAATTTGTGCGAGAAAATTTAGATTAGGGAAACTTAAAGGAGACTAAAACAAATCATGCATTAGAAAGTTATATTTAAACTTGTTTGTAACATTTTTTTCTTGCTGGGTTATTCAATATATAATTTTTTCTTTTATATTTTGTTTAATACAATAAAACTATTATATTTCAACAGCAACAACAAATATCATATACAAATATTTTTTGATAGATGATGACAAATGTCATAAAACAACTCAACAAAACTAAAGTAGATCCTTTGGCAAAATTATCTACAAAAATATGACAGAAAAAAAAAACTTTGTTTATGTAATTATTTTATAATCAAACACACACAACATTTCGTTGTTTTTTTTTTTCTATTTTGCAAAACGAGAAAAAAATTCTATGAATACAACAACAACAATAATAATAAATTCCCTTTTTTATATCATTTTCCCCAACAAACAACTAAAATACAGACAATGTAGAGATGTAAATATGAGAGTATGTGAATGTGTGTGTATGTGTTTACACATACGTGCATGTGTGAGTTTGTGTTTGTTCAGTTGATTATTGAAATTGATAGTTAATTAATATGGATGGCTGTTGTTTATATGTGTAAGTAAGTGTATGTATATATTAACATACATTCATATATTCATTTATACACAGAGGAGTGTACATATGTGAGCATGTATTTGTATATCATATCATCTATGCTTGTTTAAATGCCTAAAGGTATGCTATATAATTTCATTTTGTTGTCAAAACAAAAACTTTTCTCTGAAATTGCAATTTATTGTTGTTTTTGTTGTTGTCGTTATTATAGTTGTTGCTGTTTTTTTCACAAAAGCGAAATATAATACAACAACACCAACAAACAACAACTAAAAAAAAAATTATAATAAAACTTTTTACATAATGTTATTAATTTGACAGGAAAATTTAATATCATCAGCTTACATAGACCCCAAAAACATTTACACACACACATACACATGTCTATATACATAAACATACACACATGTCATCAATAATATATATTGATATTATACACGTTTACGTGGGAGTTGCTGCCGCACCATGGAGAGTGAAAAAAAAAAAATATATGTTTGAAAACAGAAAAAAAAAAAATAGGAAAAATTTTATGAAAAACAGATTAATTAAATTTTGATGCTTAAAAATATATAGGTTATGGCTAGTTTAATTAAATTTAAACATTATTAAATTTTATTTAAGTACATCTATATATACATACATAGATAGAAGATAATATTAAATGTCGAACAAAATAAATATTTATATAATAACTAATAGATTTTGATATATTGAGGTGTGTCCTTCTGGCTAAAGGATTTAAAAGCAAAAATGGGTTTAAAGGAAATAATTTACAAAGTGTGGGCTGAAGAAAAATTATACAAAAATCTGAAATTAATAAAAATTTTAACAATTTTTAAGTTAATTTTTTTTTTTTTTTTTTAAGAACAGGGAGCATAAAAAAAAATATATGGCGAACTATTTAATAAGAAAAAAAATTTTGTGTATCAAATTTTTTTAGAAGAGAACATTTTTTTATGGTGACTTTGAAAATTGTATATGGAATATAAAATCATTTTCTATAATAGATTATAGAAGCGAAAATTTTCTATTAAAAAAATAAAAAAAACATTAAAAAATCTTAAAAGAAATTATATATAGCAAAATTTAAGAAAATAGTAATTTTTATAAAGAAAAACAAAAAGAAAATTTTTTTTATTGTAAAATTAAAAAAAAAAAAAAAAAGAAAAATTTTTTTTTATCGAAAAATTAAAGAAGATAAAATTGTCTATAGAAAATTATTTACAAAAAAGAACATTTTATATAGAACATTTTTAAGAAGATAAAATTTTCTATAAAAAACGATTTAAGAACAGAAATGTTTAGAATATTGTTTAAAAAAAAGAGAGTTTACTATAGAAAATAATTTAAGCAAATTAACAGCAACAAAATTACAAAGAGAAAACTTTATCTCAAATTTCTTTCCATAAAAATTTGTCTGGCAAAGTTCTTTCTTTAAAATTTGTTTAGCAAATTTTTCTATATAAGAAATTCGTTTTTGAAATATTTTTTCTATAAAAATCTGTTTTGCAAATTATTCTCTTTAAAAATCCTTTTCGCAAATTTTTCTCTATGAAAATTTGTTTCGCAAATTTTTCTCCATAAAAATTTGTTTCGCAAATTTTTTTTAGTTTCGCGAATGTCACAAATGTTTTTCTATAGAAAAAATTTGTCACAAATGTTTTTTGATAGAAAAAAATTTGTCACAAATGTTTTTTGATAGAAAAAAATTTGTCACAAATTTTTTTTTACAAATGTTTTTGTCACAAATTATTTTCTATAGAAAAAAAAAAAAACTGTCACAAACGATTTTCTACAGAAAAAAACAAACGGTCACAACGGTTTTCCAAAGAAAAAAATTGGTCACAAATGATTTTTATATAAAAAAATTTGTCGCAAATGTTTTTTTACAAATTTGTCACAAATGTTCTGATAGAAAAAAATTTGCCACAAATTTTTTTTTATAGAAAAAAATTTTCGCGAATTTTTTTTTTTATAGAAAAAAATTTGTCACAAATGTTTTTTTATAGAAAAAAATTTGTCTCAAATGTTTTTTTAAAGAAAAAAATTTGTCTCAAATGTTTTTTTATAGAAAAAAATTTTTCACAAATGTTTTTTTATAGAAAAAAATTTTTCACAAATGTTTTTTTATAGAAAAAAATTTTTCACAAATGTTTTTTTTATAGAAAAAAATTTTCACAAATGTTTTTTTATAGAAAAAAATTTGTCATAAACTTTTTTTCTTTAGAAAAAAATTTGTCACAAAAATTAGTTTCGCGAATGTCACAAATGTTTTTCTATAGAAAAAATTTGTCACAAATGTTTTTTGATAGAAAAAAATTTGTTACAAATGTTTTTTGATAGAAAAAAATTTGTCACAAATGCTTTTTGATAGAAAAAAAAGAAATTTTTACAAATGTTTTTGTCACAAATTATTTTCTATAGAAAAAAAAAAAAAAAAAATTGTCACAAACGATTTTCTACAGAAAAAAACAAACGGTCACAACGGTTTTCCAAAGAAAAAAATTGGTCACAAATGATTTTTATATAAAAAAATTTGTCGCAAATGTTTTTTTATAGAAACAAATTTGTCACAAATGTTCTTTGATAGAAAAAAATTTGTCTCAAATGTTTTCTTATAGAAAAAAATTTGTCACAAATGTTTTTTTATAGAAAAAAATTTGTCACAAATGTTTTTTTATAGAAAAAAATTTGTCACAAATGTTTTTTTATAGAAAAAAATTTGTCTCAAATGTTTTTTTATAGAAAAAAATTTGTCTCAAATGTTTTTTTATAGAAAAAAATTTTTCACAAATGTTTTTTTATAGAAAAAAATTTGTCATAAACTTTTTTTCTTTAGAAAAAAATTTGTCACAAATGTTTTTCTTTAGAAAAAAATTTGTTTCGTAGAAGATAATTTGTCACAAATTTTTTTTTTGAGAGAAAAAAAATTTGTCGCAAATGTTTTTTTAAAGAAAAAAAAAAAAAAAAAAAAAATTTGTCGTAAATGTTTGATTGAAAAAAATTTGTCACAAATATTTTTAGATAAAAAAAATTTTCAGAAATATTTTTCGATAAAACTTTTCATAAATGCTTCATAATAGAAACACATTTTCTTAAGTGTTTTTTGACATAAAAATATTTTTTTTTTTTTATAAAAAAAAAAAAAATTAATTAGAATTGTGTTTTGATGAAAAAGAAATCGCCACAAATAATTTTTTTTAAATTGTCTAAAATGTTTTTGTTAAAATAAATTTGTCTTAAATTGTGTGGATGGAAAAAAAATTGTCACAAACATTTTTTTTATGAAAGGAAACAAATTTTTTTAATGTTTTTAGAAAAATCTTTGTCACTATTGATGTTCTACAAAAAAAAAAAAAAAAAAAAAAAAAAAAAAAAATGTCACAACTGATTTTCTATTGAAAAAAAGTTTGTCACAAACTCAAGAAAAATTGTGTTGATAGATTTAATTAATTTTTTTTTTTTTTTTTTTAATTTTACTAAATGTTTTTCTTAAAGAAAAAACTGTCATAAATGCTTTTTGATAGAAAAATTGTACAAAATGCTTTTTGATTGAAAACAAAATTGTCACAATTTTTTTTTTTTTTAAGAAAATTATTTATCACAGTGCGTTTTCTAGAAAAAATAAAATATTGTCACAATTGATTTTTTAAGAAATAAAAGTTTCTCACTTCTCAATTATTAATTATTTTTATTTATTCGAACTTTTTGGTTATAATTATTTTTGAAAATTATTCAGTCTCGAGTTCAATTGTGTTAATTAGAATCTATAGAATCTATCTCACAATCTATAGAAAAAATGTGTCACAATTGATTTTCTACTGAAAAAAAATTCACAGTTTATCTTATAAATAAAAAAGTTTGTCACAAATTATTCTTTGTAGAAATTTTTTATTTTTTTTTTTTTTTTTTTTTTTTGAAATAGAAAATTTGTGTGAAATATTGTTTTGTATATAAGAACATTTATAATAAATTATTTTATTCCAAATTTTTTATCTTATTATTTAAGAATATTTGTCAGAAAATTACTTTAAACAAGTTATTATCCTTATATTTTATATCGTTGTTCTAGTTGAGTGTTTATGTGATTTAAATCTTTGATAAATTTATTTGTTTATCTTTTTTCCTTTTCATCTGTGTTACTAATTTTCATATTATTAAGTCTCTTATTGTTACATTAAACTGTTTTGGTAACAAGTCATTGTCCTATAATATAAAAAAAATGTATCATTTATCATAAATTATCAATGCTTGTCCCAAGTTAAATATTTAGCATTTACTATTTTTTTCCAGCTGGTGGCAAACAAATAAATCCTTAATTATGCTTAAAATTTTCGTAAAGAATATTCTTAAATTTGGTATAACAATACAAACAAATACAAACGCCAAATAAATTTTTATTTTTTTTTATTTTTTTTTTATTTTTTTAGATGCGCCAGCTTTTAAAACTTAAAGCTTAAGCTATCTCTGTCTTTTACTAATACTACAATAACAATTATTAAATGTAGTTGTAGTAATAGCAACGTGATGACAGGCTTGTGGCTTGTCATCATAATCATTTTGTCATCAATATGTCTGGGGGTATAATGCTAGCGAAAATGACGAAATGTCTTGTTTTATTCCACTTGTGCTTCAATTTTATTTTGTTTTTTGTTTCAGGCTAAATGTGTGTTATATGTATATGTGTGTATTGTTGAGTCTGTGTCTGTTAGTGAGTCCGTCCGTCTGTCTGTCTGTCTGTGTGTTTGTATTTTTATGTAACTGTCTAGTAAACAAACACATAGAAATTGATGGCGTAAGGTTTTTGAAATAAAAAAAAATTGTTAAGCGAAATAAAAACATCTTCATTTTTTACTAAAAAAAAAAAAAATGACAAACGATAATGAGTCTAATCCTAAAGAGAGTATGAGCTGAAAAAAAATCCCCCAAAAATATTGATAGAAATGAGTAAAAGTAATAAAAGATTTTTGAAAATAAAATTTATGAGTTTTTTGTTTTGTTTTAATGGCAGAGTGCCAGACTTAAATGAAAAAAATATTTTTAAAGATTTTCTCAATGAATTTATTTTATTTAAACAAAAAACTTTTCTATTACTTATTCCCTAAATACTTATCTATATATTCAAATACATACCATCTTAATGGTTTATATGTATTTGTGTTATAGGGAGTCCCTATTTGTATCTGTGTGTATATGTGCTACGTATTTGTGGTGAAAATCATTTGGGCGGTACCCGTGGTATCCACATGGATACCGTGTATATACTATTAAATACACTCACACATACTTATATTCTTTTACTTATATATATTATATAAAAACTTTTTATTTTTTTTTTTAATATTTGTTTTGGTATATAACAGCAAAACTCTTATATACAAGAATATTATATATGTATTAGTATGAGTACTTCGTACTCATCATATTGTAAGATATTTTATGACATACTTATAATATTAGATACTTTTTCTCACAGATTTGTTACAGTTTTCTTTTTTCACTTTATTTTTTATTATTTCTCCCTTATACCTTTCTTCTCCTAGAACCTACTGCCTAAAAAAAAAAAACTAAAATACTCTTGTTTATTAAATTTAAGAGTCTCAGTAATAAAGAGTAATTTAAAATTACTATGAATCCGGCGAAAAACTCACGTGTTTCCAGGAAAAGGGGAAATTTCCTTTAATGGAAAATCAACTAAATGTTGTTGATTTATGGAAAGAAGGGAATTTTCCATTCAGTATTATTCATATGTTGGTGAACTTTTTCAAATTCTCTTGTGTTACTCTCTTTCCAGTGTATAAAAAGAGCTTAATTATTCCATTATTCCCTTTTAAGAAGCTCTCTTTTGTAATTGGAAGTTTTGTTTATGGTTGGTTGTTGATTTATTTCCATTTAAATGTTGCTTTTAAAGGAAATTTCCTAATGGAAAGAAAAGGATATTTTCCTACTTTGTTGATTTTGTAAATGTATGCATGTGTGTTTGGTGTATTGGAGAGGATATTTTATATTGTTTTTGATGCTGTTTAATATTATTGATGAGTGGAAAATAATTGAAGGGCCCTATAAAGTATTAAGTTGTTTAGAATAACAAGGAAAATAAGATAAAGAAAACAGGGTGTTTCAGAAAAATGTTTAAGCTTTAAAGTATTGATGATACAAAGACCCCTAAAAGTATGCAGTTATAATTACTATATTATTATTATTTATAGACATAAAATATTTTAATGGTGCTTAAACTTAAAATTATTAAAATTCAATATCATACATGTTAATGTCAATTAATTTAAAGAAAGTTTTAGAAATAAATAATTTAATTTTTTTTTTATTTCAATTATTTTTGCTAGAATAAAATATTGATATTTATTTTTTGTCCAGGAGTAAAGAGGTTTTATAACAAATCCATCTAAATATATTTTCTAATTTTTAAAGTTGTAGAAATTGATATTAACTTTTATTCGTTCCAAAAACTTGTCAAGGATTAAAAGAAAAAAATACTTAAATACTTTGTTTAGGTTTCAACGAAACCGAAATTGGGAAGATACCACGAATGCTGATGAAGTGTGTAGCAGCACAGAAAATATGTATTCCATTCTGCTGGTGTCTAATTATAGTCCACAAACTCTGCTTTGGTACCGCAAAACAGAGACAATAAGGCAATTTACGATTGCAAACTTGTTTATACTTAGCTAAGAATATTAAAAAAAAGTGACCCGAGGAAACGTTTTTTTTTTAGATTTCGATGTAGGAAGTTACGTTTTGATGAGCTAAATATTGAAAAGATATTTAAAAAATTTATAAAATTCATCTTCAGTTCCCTAGAAATTACTGAAGTTACATTTTGGTCAACAAAAAGTTTAGAGTGTTTTAGCGAATTAAAAGGTGTTCCAACCATAATGCACGATATTAATTTTGAGTCACATCTTAACGTCAAGTTTTTTGCCCAACTTAATTTCACATTTCTTTGTTTCTGTATTTGACAAATTCATCTATAGAGAGGTGCACAATTGAGCAGTGCATTAGGATTGTTTTACAAAAATGAAAGTTCAAATCAAAATGAATTTCGTATTTTCTTGGTCAGCATAATCAACCAAATGTGTCCACAATCGGAAGAATTGTGCGCAAATTTTAGCAAGCCAGGTTTGTAAGAAAAACACCTGTGCATGCTCGCGGTACGGTTTATGAGCTGGCGGCATCATCGGGCCGTACTTCTTCGAAAGTGAGGTCGGCCAAGTAGTTACCGTGAATCTGTTCGTTATCATCTCGCGATAACGGAGTTTTTGTGGCCAGAAATTGAGGATATGGACCTTTACGAAATGTGGTTCCAAGAGGATAGTCCCACTTACCACACAGCCAACCAAGCAATGGCTTGGTGAGATAACAATGGCTGTGTTATCTCACATTATGACGATCCTAATTGATCGCCACGATCTTATGATTTGACACCGTTGGACTTCTTCCTTTGGAGATATTTAAAACAAAAAGTATACGTCAATAAGTTAAGAATAATTCAAGAGCTAAAGGATGAGATAATTCGGCATATTAACGTCATTGAACCCTAATTATGTCTCAGAGTCATTGAAAATATGGACCACCGGACAGAGATATGCCACCGAAGCCGTGGCATTTGAACGATATTTTATTTCACACATAACAATATTTTATTTCTATCATAATAAAAAATATGCAGATAATTCTCTGAAAACTTTTTATTTTATTTACAATTACCATCGTGTGTTTTGGTTGGACCGCCCTTTAGGTATCAACAACCCAGGAAAAACTTGGTAATGATATGTAGTTACGGATGTAGTTATTTTGCAATGACAACAATATACTACCTGCATTACATAGAAGTTGTTTAGTAACTAATTATTTATAACCAGAGTGTAAGTAAATTATTCATGATCAAATTTTTTTAAATATTAATTTTTATTGATTTTTATAATGTAGTTCCAATCAATGTATTTAAGGAAGGGATGCATAAATTAAAGGCAAATTTTTAGTATGAATTAATTTGTAATCTAAAATAGTTTACTTTTATTAAATTAATTACATTTTTGGTTTTTGTTAAGTTTTTTTAATTAAAATTTAAAAAATCTTTTTAAAACAACAAAAAAAATATTTTATATCCTGATATTTTATATTATAAATAAACCTAAAATGTAGCTAGTTCCTATTGTTATTACTAATCATGACTTCAGTAATGCTTTAAACTCAATGCGCTATTTAATAGCTTGTATGTAATTAGTTATTGTAATGACATCTAAGTAATTTACAAGGTAAGAAGTTGCCTCTAATGTCATCACCGTGTTTAAATAATGAGTTATTCAGCTAATGTGTAAGTAGTGAAGAGCAATTATATTAGCTTCTTAACTCATTACATGGCAACCAAAGTTATTGCTGGAAAACTCGTAACTTTCAGCTTGTTACGAAATCCAAACTTTAAAATTTTTTACAAAAAATAGAGAGTATTTTTCTCACTAATTTTATTTTTATACCCACCATCAAAAAGATGGGGGGTATATTGATTTTGTCATTCCGTATATAACATGTCAAAGGAATCATTTAAGACCCCCTAAAGTATATATTTTGTGGGTCCTGGTTCGATTTTGAGTCGGTCTAGCTATGTCCGTCCGTCGGTCCGTCTGTCTGTCTGTTGAAAACAGGATAGGGCTCGAACGGTACAACCTAGGGGAACGAAATTTGGCTCAAATATTTATCTCATATAAGGTTTATTTGGTATTGAAAATGATCAAAATCGGTTAATAAACAGAAAAGATGGGCAAGATACTAAAAACACAGGGTGTTCGTTGTAGCTTCTTTTCATACTTTTTTTGCAGATATCTCTTAAACAAAAGCATGTACGGTAACAAAATTTTGTATAGATAGTTCGAGGATCAATATAAATTTGGAAACCAAAAATGGGCGTGATCTGCGTACTTTACCGCCCACCTCCCATATAAGGTGAAACGTCAACGAAATTTTGTGCAAATAGTTCAAGGACTAATGTAAACTCGGAAACAAAAAAATGGGCGTGGTCCGTCGACTTTACCGCCTATCTCCCATATAAAGAAAGTTTTTAAAAAGCTGATGGTGGGTATTTAGATTCGGCCTAGCCGAATATAACATTCGCGCTTGTTTTCACTACAAATGCGATTTTTCACTGAAAATTTTATGCCACAAAATATTTGGTTTTTCACTAAAAATTCAGTTTTTCACCAAAAATTAAATTTTTCACTATAAAATTCAATTTTTCAATAAAAATCTAAAAACTATATGATTTTTAAATCAACGAGAAAAAAAGTGTACACTGACTGGGCACATACTTAAACAGAAAGCTAAACAAATATTTAAAGAGGAATATCCCGATAAAGATGAAAATGCATTCCGTGCAAGTGATGGATGGTTTACCAAATTTAAGAAAGGACACGGTATCCGATTTTTTTTAAATTTGTGGCGAGATTCTTTCCAGTGATGTTGCTTCAGTCACTCCTTTTATTCATCGATATCATGCAAAGGTCGCTGAGATGGTGTTAATGGAATCACAAATATATAATGTCGATGAAACCGAATTATTTTTTCGTTGCCTACCAGACAGAACACATGTCTCTGCTTTTGAAAAAAAGCGTAAAACATAAAATTCAAAAAGACAGAATTTCAGTCCTACTTGATGCAAACTCTGATGGATCACATAAATTAGTTCCATTGGTAATTCGAAAAGCAAAAAAACTCCAGGTGTTTTAAAAGTTTCAATAATCCTTTACATTACAACTTTTCAAAAAATGCTTGGATGATTTCTCGGATTTTTCACGAATGGTTTCACCGAATATTTATTAAAGAGGTAAGAACAAATATTGATTTCAGGTTCAGTAATTTTAAAACATTTAAAAATTTCAGGTGATCCGCTTTTCTCAGGAAAATAATTTGCCACCGAAAGCCATTTTGCTTATAGATAATTGCTCCGCTCATGCACCCATTGAGAACCATGGAAACATAGTTGTATTATTCTTTCCACCAAATGTAACAGCAGCTTTACAACCAATGGATCAAAACTCTTTTATGTTAACAAAGCTCAATTACAGAAGTATGTTTCTTTCTCAATTAATTGCTGAAGGTGGTGAACTGAAGAATCATTTGAAATTCCATTCAATCCGCAATGCAATATTATTACTGAAACAAGCTTGGGTTGAGGTACCACAAAGTGTTATAAAAAAATCTTGGTCAAAGTTTTCCAATTGAGACTCTAACCAATACGACAGCGACGATGACGTGCCAATAGCACAATTATTGCAATTAGATCAGGACTGCAACTAAGTTATTCAGAGAACTCAAGCTCTTTTAGAGAAAATAGCTCCAAACGATTGCATTGGTATAGAAGACATCGATAGATGGAATGAAGATGTGTTTGATGGCGGATCTGTATATGTTCTCAGTAGCGATGGTGAGTCTTCAGATAGCAGCGAAGACAATGTTGTTGAAGTCTTACCAGTTGTCTCTAATACTACAGTCATTGAAAGCGTAAATTATTTAATAAAATGGTGCAATAACAGTGAATTGTTTTCACTAAGCACACAGGCAATCTTTTGGCTCTCCGTATTGATATTTCGAATTCGATGAAACCAAAAATACAAACAAATATAACTGATTATATGCCAAACAAAGATTAGTTTTAAATTTGGCCAATGTGCAGTCTATCCCTCCAATAACTTTTGACTTTATTATTTAATATTTTTTTAAAATATTTTAGTTTTTTGGACTGAATTGTTATGTTTTTTAATTTAATTTATAAAAATACATTTACAGCCTGTCCCACGATGTCGAACGAAAAATTCGTTTCGACAATTTATATGGAAAACAACAAATAAATTTAAAATTTTGTTTTTGTTTTTCTTATATTTTGTCGAACGAATTTTTCGTTCGACATCGTGGGAAAGGCTGTTAATATATTGGACTGAATTGTTACGTTTTGTTTTCTTGTTTTTATCAAATAAAATTGAATTAAAAAAAATCAAAAGTGTTTTATTTTAGTTTTTGGAAGTAAATTTACGAAATTTTTTATTTTTTATTCGAAAAAACTAAACGTCCAGAAATTAGAATTGCCTCAAAAACAAAACGGTTCTAATTTGTGAGCGTCTACTCTATTGGGAGTTTTGGCTTTTTTTTATATTTAAAGATTTGTTGATTTCATTTAGTATTTTTGCTTGGTTTTAAATGGACCGATTTAGTTATCTTGAAAAAAAAAAAATAAAAATATTTGTAAAATAATTCCCAAGCTTATAAAAGGATTTCAATAGTATTTTAGATTTGAGGTGCTTTTTTTGCATTTCAGCGATTTTTATAGTTTTTGTGATTATTTCTTAACTCTTGCGGATTTTATATTCAGCATCAAAAAGATTGTACGTATATTAAGTTTGTCATTCCGTGTATAATATAGCAGAGATTACCTAGAAATGTTCATTAGTCTGTCCATCAATCCGCCTGTCTGTTTGTTTGTCTGTCTGTTAAAAGCAGGATAGGGCTCGGAAAGGACCACCTAGAGGGACGAAATTTAGCTCAAATATATATCTTATATATGGTTTGTTTGATATTGAAAATGGGCAAAATTGAATAATAAACAAAAATGTTATGGACTAAATACTAGAAACAAAGGGTGTTTAATGTATTTTTCTGCAGATATCTCTTAAACAAATACATGTTCGTCAACAAAATTTGCTCAATTTTAAATGCAAAATTCTCGTTTGCCTTATCTATCTGCTAATGTATATATCATGCTTCTTAGCTATTGAAGGGCTTTAAAAATGCCATATCAACAGACACATAGATTGATTGATGGATAAACAGACCAACATTCAACTTCCCTTTTCTATAAACATCATCAACATTTTTAGAAATTACAAAATATATAACAAACTTGTATATGTTTTCAAGAATTTAATTATTGTTTCCAAAACTCTGGTGGATTTGTCCTTAAAATTAAAGCACACTTTTTAAACAAATTTAGTTTTTAAAGATCTTTAAAAATTTACATTATTTTCTTTAAAATATATAATTTTTGTTTAACATAAAATTGTAAATATATGTATATATACCGAAGATGTTTGTTTAGTATTTTAGGAATTGAGTAGGTAATGAATTTCTACTTTGGTTTCTACATTAAATAAATATGAATTTTTACTGAATATAATTTACGAAATTTAAAGTTTAATATTACAGTAATATAAGAAGTGCGTTCGAAAAAATCTTAACATATATAATACTCGTATTCAATAACTTATTTTTATTTAATTGATAATTTATTACATAGAAAAATATAATTTTTATAGTTCTAGCCACTACTTATGAACTTGTGGACCATTTTTGGTAACCCTTCCGTTAGAGATTTGATAGTTGCTTCAGTCACTTTTTTGGAACAGTGTGCTCATCTTCTTTTCAAATCTTCGGTATCTTGAGACACATTTTTTATGCTCTTCAATTCACTTCTCACAGGAGTACAATATCTCTCCACTGGTCTAAGCTATGGACAATTTGGAAAATTGACCTGTCTTGGTACAAAAACTATGTTATTGTTTTGGTACCACTCCAGAGCTTTCTTACCGTAGTGACATGACGCCAAGTGGGTCCAAAAATATGTGGACACGTTGTGCTCTCTTATGAAAAGAAGAAGTATTTTTTGCAAATATTTCTTTATTCATATTTTGGTATTTATAAAGCCGAATGTAACAAATGACTTTCCTGTTTTGCCGCTACTGCGAAAAGCTTGTTATACCAGTAATTTTTTAGGAAATTTTTTCTGCCTTTGGGTCCTAAACTTATCTTTAACATTGCCTCGAGAATTTACAATATAAAAGTTTTGCCACAGAAGCTGCGAAAATTCTGCCAGCACATACGTTTCTTCGTCAGTTATACAATAAGAGTATTTTTGTATGAAATTTCGTTTTAATTTCCGTGTCCTATTCTTGGCTTCTAAATTTTTTGTAACATTCCTGTTTGGATTTTTTTGGACTTTATATGTTATCAACTATGCATTAACTTTAAATTTTTCCACCAAATAGTCAAAGCACTGAGCTAACCGGACTGTTTTTATACCAGATGTGTTTGGAGTTCCTTTCAATATGCTTTCAAATTTCCGGCCTTCCTAATATCATGTGGACTTTTTTTTTTTCTTTCCGAACCAGGTTCCTATCAATGGTCAAATTCTCCTGATACTGTTAAATAACATTAGAGACAGTTTGACGGCAGAAATTTAATTCTGTGGCCAATTATTTGTAAGACCTATTTGGATTTTTTTGTAATTTTTTAATAATTTGTAGCACGTACATCCTTTTTATCACTCATTTTGATGAAAATCACCACCAATCAACTTGGTTGTTATCAAAAATAATAACTGAAGTATTTTTCAATGATAACTGGATAAAAAAATATTGCTTCCGAAAAAAGTTGTAAGGCAAAACGTGTGTTAAGATTTTTTCGATCGCGCTCCTTGTATTTAAAAACAAATTTATAGTTTCAAGTTTTTTAGTGGCCTAAAGCTATATTTAACTAAATTAAAAAAAAAATAGGTGAACAAAAACGTATCAAAAAACAAATTCAAATATTTTAGCATAATCTTTTAAAACATCGAAACAAAAAACTTAAAATATTGAAACACATTTCAATATACAACAAAGTTCTATTAATTCCAATATATATTTTTTATTTTAGTTTTGCATATTTTTTTTGTATTCATTCTAAAGAATTTAAAAAATATTTTTTTATTTTTGAAGAGCGTGTGCTCTTATTATAAATAGTTGGTGGAAAAATGCAGATGTTTTGTGTTTTCTAATAAGCCTTCAAACATTTTGTACACACATCTACGCATATTAGCTACATAAACAATAAAAAAAAAAAACAAAAACAAAAACAACATTATGAGTAGGTAATTTTTGTTGTTGTTGTGTTTCACTACATTTTTCTGTTTAAGGGTCAGTGTTCGTTAGTTCGAAACATAAATACGTTTAACCACACACATGTATGATGTATTGTATTTACATATGAGAGCATTGCTTACATTAAGCCCTAGCTGGCAGTTAGACTCTATGACTGCCTGTCGTTTAGACTATCTGTCCATCTGTCTGTCTGTCTAGTTGCTTAATTAGTCTTTATGATTACTATTAGAAATTTTTATAATTTTTTGCTGTTTATAACACTCATATTGCATATTCAAGTTACAACATCCTTAAATACAACTCAAATTGCAACCACTAGGCAAAACAAAAATAACAAATGAATTGAAGGCTGTAGTTTGGTTGGGATGAATCTAGCCTGGGTTTAATAAAAAATAAGGTCCCATAAACATTTGTGAGACAAAATTTTAAAATGTATCTTTAATGTAAACTTTTGCACACTTTTGAAGGACAATAAATCATAATTTATCTTCTATATATATTGGGACAATATGTATCCAAATATTTTATATTTCAAAATGTTTGTGTAGCTTACATTCATTAATATTTTTTTTTGTCTAGTTTCTTCATTCATTTATTGATGTTTATTTTCCCTTATTTTGGTTTTTGTAGTCACTTGTTTAGTTTCAAGTGGAATTTTTCTTCTCTATACAACTAATTTGCTATTCTTTCATTTATTGTTCTTTATTTTCATATACATTTTGTTTTCTATTTATGTTTGTTTGTTAATATGTTCATGTGTGTGGCTGGTAAGTGTGTATGTTGCGAGTACTTTTTTTTTTTTGTATTATTTACACTTGATTTGTAAACACATGAGTAAAATTGTTGTTGTTAAATTTTGGAAAAAAATTGTATGCTAATAAAAGAATAGAAGAGAGTATGTTGCCACAATACATGCCACATCAATTGTGGAAGCGAGTATTTAAAAATAGCTTTGTTTTTAGTTTTGAAATTTGAAGTCTTAATATTTTAGTTGTTGTTGCTAACAGCTCTTATGTTTTTGCATTATGAAACCACAAACAACAAATGTTTATTGATGAGCTATTTATGAAAGAGAAATCATGAAATTGTAAGATTTTTAATTAATTGTTTTTTCGTGTACCCTACACTACCATAATCGGTTGGGATATTGTACGTTTGTGTTGATGTTTGCTATATACGGAAAACATATTTGGATCCCCACCTTAAAGATAATGTATTATTTGGGTCTAAATAACTTTCAAAATCGATTTAACGATATCTGTCTGTCTGTCTGTCTGTCCATCTGTCTGCATTACGATGTAAACCTGATAAATAAAGTACAGGTTTTAATTTGATACATATATTGATATGATTTGATTGAAACGATTATTTGGCTTACAAGAGAAATCTAGTAAAATAGTGAATGACACCTAGCTCTTTAATACGTTATTGTGAGCCTTTATGGTGACATATTTACGTCCGTCCGTATGTCTGGCAGAAAGGCAATTTTCTTTTTTTCTTCGTTTGTTATTCCAAAACTTTATTGATGCCTCTGTACTATGAGCTTGCATTAAACTATAAATATTTTAAAAAAACTTCTTATTTTATGCCAAAAATCCATACATAATTGTTGCATGCAACTCATATGTTCTTACCATAAGGAAAATAATACAATGCACTTTGAAAAATATGAAATATTTTGTTTGAAAGAAAAAAATTGCTTTTCCTCCACAAAATATTTTTTTTTTTTGTTTGTTTTGCCTCCACTAAAAGCAACTTCCGCATAAACATATGTAAACTATAAAATTCATACATACATACATACAAATATAACACTTTGAGTTTAAAAATAGATCAGTGTAAGAGAAATAAGAAGTACACACCACACACCAAATACAAAACAAATTTAAATGATTGAAAGACAAGCAGAGGGACAGACAGACAGACGGACAGACAGGATAAATTACTTGACACACACTGTTTTTCTTAGCGTATCTTTGTTTCAATATTTTGGGTTTCAAATTCATTTGAATTATTAAAAACTAAACTACTGACAGTTTGTTAAACGCAAACCATTTGTAAAAATTTGGTGGTGGTTTGTAGCGGTAGTACTTCGTGGTGATGGTCATTCTTTAACGAAATCTGATCAGTAATGTTTTATTTTTTTTTTTTTTAATTTTGAGTAGGGTAATTATAATTTGTGTTTTATATTCCAAAGTATTTTGGTTTTAATTATAATGAAAATTAGTCAAATATTTTGTGTCTTTTTTGTAGATATTTTATTTAAGATTACAAATATTTCAAATAAAAATATACTTTAACAAAAATTGCTCACTTTGTGTTTAAAAGGGCGTATAATTTTGAGCTGGCATTAAATTGATTAAAAGCGATTAGGGGGACAATACTTTGTACACGTGTTGGAATATTAAGTAATGTAAACAAAAATAATACAAACATGTGTATCGAATTACTTTTGAAATCCATCAAAATTTGATTGAATATTAAAACCTTATTTCTGCTATATGTATACGGTTAAACCGAATCAAATAAACGCTACTGAAGAAGAATTTAATGAAAACATAGTTGCAACTGAACTAGAACTGAACTAAATTAAAAATAACTCAGAACTGAACTGAAATTTATTCAGAACTGAACTAGAACTGAACTAGAACTGAATTAGAACTGAACTAGAACTGAACTAGAACTGAACTAGAACTGAACTAGAACTGAACTAGAACTGAACTAGAACTGAATTAGAACTGAACTAGAACTGAACTAGAACTGAACTAGAACTGAACTAGAACTGAACTAGAACTGAACTAGAACTGAACTAGAACTGAACTAGAACTGAACTAGAACTGAACTAGAACTGAACTAGAACTGAACTAGAACTGAACTAGAACTGAACTAGAACTGAACTAGAACTGAACTAGAACTGAACTAGAACTGAACTAGAACTGAACTAGAACTGAACTAGAACTGAACTAGAACTGAACTAGAACTGAACTAGAACTGAACTAGAACTGAACTAGAACTGAACTAGAACTGAACTAGAACTGAACTAGAACTGAACTAGAACTGAACTAGAACTGAACTAGAACTGAACTAGAACTGAACTAGAACTGAACTAGAACTGAACTAGAACCGAACTAGAACTGAACTAGAACTGTACTAGAACTGAACTAGAACTGAACTAGAACTGAACTAGAACTGAACTAGAACTGAACTAGAACTGAACTAGAACTGAACTAGAACTGAACTAGAACGGAACTTGAAATGAACTAGAACTGAACTAGAACTGAACTAGAACTGAACTAGAACTGAACTAGAACTGAACTAGAACTGAACTAGAACTGAACTAGAACTGAACTAGAACTGAACTAGAACTGAACTAGAACTGAACTAGAACTGAACTAGAACTGAACTAGAACTGAACTAGAACTGAACTAGAACTGAACTAGAACTGAACTAGAACTGAACTAGAACTGAACTAGAACTGAACTAGAACTGAACTAGAACTGAACTAGAACTGAACTAGAACTGAACTAGAACTGAACTAGAACTGAACTAGAACTGAACTAGAACTGAACTAGAACTGAACTAGAACTGAACTAGAATTGAACTAGAACTGAACTAGAACTGAACTAGAACTGAACTAGAACTGAAATAGAACTATTTAATTTCAAAAATAGTTCATAAGCGGACTTTAATTCATTTAAAACTGAACTAGAACTGAACTAGAACTGAACTAGAACTATTTAATTTCAAAAATAGTTCATAAGCGGACTTTAATTCATTTAAAACTGAACTAGAACTGATTTAGAACTGAACTAGAATTGATATAGAATTGAACTGGAACTGAACTGGAACTGAACTAGAACTGAACTAGAACTGAACTAGAACTGAACTAGAACTGAACTAGAACTGAACTAGAACTGAACTAGAACTGAACTAGAACTGAACTAGAACTGAACTAGAACTGAACTAGAACTGAACTAGAACTGAACTAGAACTGAACTAGAACTGAACTAGAACTGAACTAGAACTAAAGTAGAACTGAACTAGAACTGAACTGGAACTGAACTAGAATTGAACTAGAACTGAACTAGATCTGAACAAGAACTGAACAAGAACTGAACAAGAACTGAACTAGAACTATTTAATTTCAAAAATAGTTCAGAAGCGGACTTTAATTCATTTAAAACTGAACTAGAACTGATTTAGAACTGAACTAGAATTGATATAGAATTGAACTGGAACTGAACTGGAACTGAACTAGAACTGAACTAGAACTGAACTAGAACTGAACTAGAACTGAACTAGAACTGAACTAGAACTGAACTAGAACTGAACTAGAACTGAACTAGAACTGAACTAGAACTGAACTAGAACTGAACTAGAACTATTTAATTTCAAAAATAGTTCAGAAGCGAACTTTAATTCATTTAAAACTGAACTAGAACTGAACTAGAATTGATATAGAATTGAACTGGAACTGAACTGGAACTGAACTAGAATTGAACTAGAACTAAAACTGATTTAAAATTAAACTAGAAGTGAACTAAAAGTTAATTAGAATTGCTCCTTTGGCAGACGTTCGGACAGACATTGTTATTTGAAAATTCTTGTCGATAAATATCTATAGATCTCTGAAGTTTAATTTACAAAAATGTAAGGTTTTATATCAAATTTATTATCTTTGAATCAACGAATTTTTATTTAAATAAGTCCATTTTATTTTCTTATATTTTATTTTTATTTCCCACCATAATTTCTTACACATGTTGCCACATAGCAGTACTATCAGCAACAAACGACTACAAGAAACATAGTTCTAGCAGATTTAAATAAATATTTACTTTTCACACTAAATTTATAAGATATTTATAAACTTATATATACTACAGTTAGACAGTCTACAACAAATAAAGGTACTTCAACCGACTGCTTTTAGTAAAAGCAGCTAAATCTTCAACAACATTGTAGACACATATAAAAGCTAAATATAAAGCGAAAATGAAAAGAAGAAAAAAATCCTGGCAAAAAGCAAATAAATAAGAAAATTTATGCTGACACTGGTTGACTTTATGGCGGTGACAATGTGTGTTTAAATACACATTCACACGCATACACTCTTTGGAACAAAACAAAAAGAAATATAAATAAATAAACAATATAACAAACAAACTAACACATACTTACTATTAGAAACATAAATTTGTAGAAAAGTAAAGAAACGAAAAATAGAGAAAATTGAGTAAAGAAATTTATAATAAACAATACAAAAATTATAGCTTAAAACATTGTAGCTTTTTGCAAACATATGATGCTGCTGTTAAAGCTAAATATATTGAAGAAAAATATATGTATGTATAGCATACTTTAGGGGGTGTATGATTATTGTTAATTTGTAGCATATGTTGTATGGGGATATGGTTGGCTGGTTGATTTAATGCTATAAAACAATAAATTGATAAAATGAAAAAAACAGAAAAATTAAACTAAATTTAATCAAACGAATCTTTGGCAAATAGTGATTAATGATTTTATTTTTTCAACAATTGATTACATTTACTTTTACTCATTTTACTTTTTAATTCAAGGGGAAAAATCAAACCACATTAAAATAAATTTTGTTGGTTTTGTTTACACAATTTCTCGGTACAATTTTGTAAACAATCCACAAGTGTCATTAAAAAGACCTAAAACATATATACTCACATACATACACATACATATATATACATATGTATGTATATGTTTTTGCATTTTTGTGTATGTATGCAATACATGTGTATGTGCGTGCTTATGAGCTTTTACCCATACAAATATTTTGTTGCCAAATAGATTTAGTTGTTTATAAAATTTTCATTATTTTTGTTGGGAATTTCTTTTTTTTTTTTCTTTATTCATTTTTGGTTTTTGTTGTAGCTGTTGTTGATGTTGGCTGGTGTAAAATTTAAAACCACATTTTGTCAATAATGTTCTTTCATTTATTTGTGAAAAATTGCTCGCTTGTTTTGTAACACTTTGGGAAAGTGTGGAGATGTGTAACAATTTATTGGTTAAGGGTAAGAAAATATTTCCAAAAATATGTAATATGAAAATTTGTCTTAACAAAAAGTTTTTAAAATAATTTTTATAACAGTCCTCCCATAAAAATTTATTAAAAATAAAATATCTTTTAAAAAATTTAAATAAAAAACCTTCTTCTCCTACCTTCAATCTTGAGCACTATATACTCAAATAAAACCTTAGGCTCTGTACACAGACAGGTAGGCCATACTGCTGGAAATAAATGAATGGATATCAATATCTCTTGTTTTTTCTCATCTTTATAGAACATACGTTGATTTTACCCAAAAACGGTTAATATTTTTTTATTTTTTTTTTTTTTCAATACTGATTTTTACTCATCGTTAGTTTGTCAGCAGATGTTGCATGCAATTCATCAATATCATTTTATCAATTTGCACGGCATATTGATATACTGCTACGACTATAAAAAAAAAAAAAAGAAAACGAAAATAGCTACAACACTAGCAGCTAAGGTTGCTACATTTTGCCATAAAGAAAAAAAAAAAAGCGTTGGGAAATAAAAATAAACACAGAAAAATAACGATTGTATGCATATATGCAGGCATATTTATCTGTTTCGCATATATTCATACTCAAACGCATACACACACACTTATAAAGAAATATGCTAAATTACACATACATACACAAAAATTAGTAGGGCTCAAAAGTAACAACCTATAATTAAATTCGAAGAAGAACTGAAATGGAGTAGATCAGGAACTGATTAATAAGCGAAATCAGACTAAAAAGAAACTGAACTAAAACCAATCAAGAAAATATCAAAAACTGAGTGACAACAGACCCAGTATAAGTCCAGTTTTAAGTAAATTCTAGATCAGTTTTAGCTCAGCACAAAATCAATCCGAGTTCAGATCAAATTCGCTTTCTATCCAATTCAATTATATTTCAGTTCTAGTTCAGTTCTAGTTCAGTTCTAGTTCAGTTCTAGTTCAGTTCTAGTTCAGTTCTAGTTCAGTTCTAGTTCAGTTCTAGTTCAGTTCTAGTTCAGTTCTAGTTCAGTTCTAGTTCAGTTCTAGTTCAGTTCTAGTTCAGTTCTAGTTCAGTTCTAGTTCAGTTCTAGTTCAGTTCTAGTTCAGTTCTAGTTCAGTTCTACTTCAGTTCTAGTTCAGTTCTAGTTCAGTTCTAGTTCAGTTCTAGTTCAGTTCTAGTTCAGTTCTAGTTCAGTTCTAGTTCAGTTCTAGTTCAGTTCTAGTTCAGCTCTAGTTCAGTTCTAGTTCAGTTCTAGTTCAGTTCTAGTTCAGTTCTAGTTCAGTTCTAGTTCAATTCTAGTTCAGTTTTAATTCAGTTCTTATATGCTTCAAACTCAGTTGCAGTTCGGTTTTAGTTCCATTTTAGTATACTTCTGGTTCAGTTTAGTTCACAAAACTCGAAGAGAACAACTGGACAGAACTTGACAAGAGCTGAACGCTCTCTCAATTAGAACTTAACTAAAATTCATCGAGGGTATTAAATATACAGATTGAAAACTGTTTCAAATTTTCCTTTTTTTGGACCCTCCTTATATTTTCAAAAACTACCGATACACTTTGCTTTTTTCTCATGTTTGATTTTAACAAACTGCTTGTACTCTATACCAGAGCTTTAGCTGTAGTTGTATGTATTTATGCAAGGATATCATGTTAACTCTATACATGCTTTCATGCACACAAGTATAGAGCGAGTGCATATACTTTTGTAGCCGTTGTTCAACATTGATTTTGATTTTTATGTGGTTTTGATGTGTTTTATAAAATGCAGCCTGTTTGGTTGCACACAACTATACCAGCAAGAATACTTTTTTACAATTTTTATTTTTGTTAGTTTTTTTTTTTTTTTTTAACAATATTTGTTGTTACAAAATGTTGTCGCTCTTTCCCTAGATTCTCAATACACTATATTTGTTTGTGTTTGTATATATATATATGTATGTGTCTATATATCTTTGAGTCTCTTAGGAATATGAATTGCGACAGTAATTCAATTTTAACAATTTTTCAACTGTTATTGACGTGACGGTGATTTGTTACCATTTCAATGAGTTTTTCTTCATCTATGTAGGTTTATGTATGTATGTATGTGTGTTCTTTATTTCTGTGATTTTTCCTGCCACTCTTGCTGTATTGTTGTATTTTAAGGCCCATTTATATTTTTCTGTACCCAGTTTTTTTTTTTCAGTTATCCTGGCTTTCATTGCTTTAGCCAATATTTACTTATGAGTGTTTGTTGTTTGATGCCTGATAAACATGGTCGATTCAAAATCAAAGAAATAAATCCAACAAAATATTGCAAAAATATATATTGGTAGTATGATGTTGTAAAAGGAATAAAAAAAAGAAACAACAAAATTGTATATGTTTTAATTAAATTTTGTTAAAATGAAATATAGTATTTGTCGTCGGTATAAATATTTATTTTGAAAAAGAGATGTTATTGAATTTAAAAATAATAGTTTAAAAAAATATTAAATAATTCGGAATAAAAAAAATCCAACAACGAAGCCGACTAAAACTGAACTAAAAATGAACTAGAAGTGATTTAGAAATTAACTATTACTAAACTATTGCGGAACTAAAACTGAAGTAGCAGTGATTTAAAACTGAACTAGAACTGAACTAGAACTGAAGTAGAACTGAACTAGAACTGAACTAGAACTGAACTGAACTAGAACTGAACTAGAACTGAACTAGAACTGAACTAGAACTGAACTAGAACTGAACTAGAACTGAACTAGAACTGAACTAGAACTGAACTAGAACTGAACTAGAACTGAACTAGAACTGAACTAGAACTGAACTAGAACTGAACTAGAACTGAACTAGAACTGAACTAGAACTGAACTAGAACTGAAATAGAAGTGATTTAGAAATTAACTATTACTAAACTATTGCGGAACTAAAACTGAAGTAGCAGTGATTTAAAACTGAACTAGAACTGAACTAGAACTGAACTAGAACTGAACTAGAACTGAACTAGAACTGAACTAGAACTGAACTAGAACTGAACTAGAACTGAACTAGAACTGAACTAGAACTGAACTAGAACTGAACTAGAACTGAAATAGAACTGAACTAGAACTGAACTAGAACTGAACTAGAACTGAACTAGAACTGAACTAGAACTGAACTAGAACTGAACTAGAACTGAACTAGAACTGAACTAGAACTGAACTAGAACTGAACTAGAACTGAACTAGAACTGAACTAGAACTGAACTAGAACTGAACTAGAACTGAACTAGAACTGAACTAGAACTGAACTAGAACTGAACTGGAACTGAACTAGAACTGAACTAGAACTGAACTAGAACTGAACTAGAACTGAACTAGAACTGAACTAGAACTGAACTAGAACTGAACTAAAAATGAACTAGAAGTGATTTAGAAATTAACTATTACTAAACTATTGCGGAACTAAAACTGAAGTAGCAGTGATTTAAAACTGAACTAGAACTGAACTAGAACTGAACTAGAACTGAACTAGAACTGAACTAGAACTGAACTAGAACTGAACTAGAACTGAACTAGAACTGAACTAGAACTGAACTAGAACTGAACTAGAACTGAACTAGAACTGAACTAGAACTGAACTAGAACTGAACTAGAACTGAACTAGAACTGAACTAGAACTGAACTAGAACTGAACTAGAACTGAACTAGAACTGAACTAGAACTGAACTAGAACTGAACTAGAACTGAACTAGAACTGAACTAGAACTGAACTAGAACTGAACTAGAACTGAACTAGAACTGAACTAGAACTGAACTAGAACTGAACTAGAACTGAACTAGAACTGAACTAGAACTGAACTAGAACTGAACTAGAACTGAACTAGAACTGAACTAGAACTGAACTAGAACTGAACTAGAACTGAACTAGAACTGAACTAGAACTGAACTAGAACTGAACTAGAACTGAACTAGAACTGAACTAGAACTGAACTAGAACTGAACTAGAACTGAACTAGAACTGAACTAGAACTGAACTAGAACTGAACTAGAACTGAACTAGAACTGAACTAGAACTGAACTAGAACTGAACTAGAACTGAACTAGAACTGAACTAGAACTGAACTAGAACTGAACTAGAACTGAACAAGAACTGAACTAGAAGTGAACTAGAACTGAACTAGAACTGAACTAGAACTGAAATAGAACTGAACTAGAACTGAACTAGAACTGAACTAGAACTGAACTAGAACTGAACTAGAACTGAACTAGAACTGAACTAGAACTGAACTAGAACTGAACTAGAACTGAACTAGAACTGAACTAGAACTGAACTAGAACTGAACTAGAACTGAACTAGAACTGAACTAGAACTGAACTAGAACTGAACTAGAACTGAACTAAAAATGAACTAGAAGTGATTTAGAAATTAACTATTACTAAACTATTGCGGAACTAAAACTGAAGTAGCAGTGATTTAAAACTGAACTAGAACTGAACTAGAACTGAACTAGAACTGAACTAGAACTGAACTAGAACTGAACTAGAACTGAACTAGAACTGAACTAGAACTGAACTAGAACTGAACTAGAACTGAACTAGAACTGAACTAGAACTGAACTAGAACTGAACTAGAACTGAACTAGAACTGAACTAGAACTGAACTAGAACTGAACTAGAACTTAAATAGAACTGAACTAGAACTGAACTAGAACTGAACTAGAACTGAACTAGAACTGAACTAGAACTGAACTAGAACTGAACTAGAACTGAACTAGAACTGAACTAGAACTGAACTAGAACTGAACTAGAACTGAACTAGAACTGAACTAGAACTGAACTAGAACTGAACTAGAACTGAACTAGAACTGAACTAGAACTGAACTAGAACTGAACTAGAACTGAACTAGAACTGAACTAGAACTGAACTAGAACTGAACTAGAACTGAACTAGAACTGAACTAGAACTGAACTAGAACTGAACTAGAACTGAACTAGAACTGAACTAGAACTGAACTAGAACTGAACTAGAACTGAACTAGAACTGAACTAGAACTGAACTAGAACTGAACTAGAACTGAACTAGAACTGAACTAGAACTGAACTAGAACTGAACTAGAACTGAACTAGAACTGAACTAGAACTGAACTAGAACTGAACTAGAACTGAACTAGAACTGAACTAAAAATGAACTAGAAGTGATTTAGAAATTAACTATTACTAAACTATTGCGGAACTAAAACTGAAGTAGCAGTGATTTAAAACTGAACTAGAACTGAACTAGAACTGAACTAGAACTGAACTAGAACTGAACTAGAACTGAACTAGAACTGAACTAGAACTGAACTAGAACTGAACTAGAACTGAACTAGAACTGAACTAGAACTGAACTAGAACTGAACTAGAACTGAACTAGAACTGAACTAGAACTGAACTAGAACTGAACTAGAACTGAACTAGAACTGAACTAGAACTGAACTAGAACTGAACTAGAACTGAACTAGAACTGAACTAGAACTGAACTAGAACTGAACTAGAACTGAACTAGAACTGAACTAGAACTGAACTAGAACTGAACTAGAACTGAACTAGAACTGAACTAGAACTGAACTAGAACTGAACTAGAACTGAACTAGAACTGAACTAGAACTGAACTAGAACTGAACTAGAACTGAACTAAAAATGAACTAGAAGTGATTTAGAAATTAACTATTACTAAACTATTGCGGAACTAAAACTGAAGTAGCAGTGATTTAAAACTGAACTAGAACTGAACTAGAACTGAACTAGAACTGAACTAGAACTGAACTAGAACTGAACTAGAACTGAACTAGAACTGAACTAGAACTGAACTAGAACTGAACTAGAACTGAACTAGAACTGAACTAGAACTGAACTAGAACTGAACTAGAACTGAACTAGAACTGAACTAGAACTGAACTAGAACTGAGCTAGAACTGAACTAGAACTGAACTAGAACTGAACTAGAACTGAACTAGAACTGAACTAGAACTGAACTAGAACTGAACTAGAACTGAACTAGAACTGAACTAGAACTGAACTAGAACTGAAATAGAACTGAACTAGAACTGAACTAGAACTGAACTAGAACTGAACTAGAACTGAACTAGAACTGAACTAGAACTGAACTAGAACTGAACTAGAACTGAACTAGAACTGAACTAGAACTGAACTAGAACTGAACTAGAACTGAACTAGAACTGAACTAGAACTGAACTAGAACTGAACTAGAACTGAACTAGAACTGAACTGGAACTGAACTAGAACTAAACTAGAACTGAAGTAGAACTGAACTAAAACTGAACTAGAACTAAACTAGAACTGAACTAGAATTAAACTAGAACTGAAGTAGAACTGAACTAGAACTGAAGTAGAACTGAACTAAAACTGAACTAGAACTAAACTAGAACTAAACTAGAAGTGAACAAGAACTGAAGTAGAACTGAACTAAAACTGAACTAGAACTAAACTAGAACTGAAGTAGAACTGAACTAAAACTGAACTAGAACTAAACTAGAACTGAACTAGAACTGAACTAGAACTGAACTAGAACTGAACTAGAACTGAACTAGAACTGAACTAGAACTGAACTAGAACTGAACTAGAACTGAACTAGAACTGAACTAGAACTGAACTAGAACTAAACTAGAACTGAAGTAGAACTGAACTAAAACTGAACTAGAACTAAACTAGAACTGAACTAGAATTAAACTAGAACTGAACAAGAACTGAAGTAGAACTGAAGTAGAACTGAACTAAAACTGAACTAGAACTAAACTAGAACTGAAGAAGAACTGAAGTAGAACTGAACTAAAACTGAACTAGAACTAAACTAGAACTGAACTAGAATTAAACTAGAACTGAACTGGTACCGAACTAGAACTAAACTAAAATTGAACTGGTATCGAACTAGAACTAAACTAAAACTGAATTAGAACTAAACTAGAAAGAACAGATTTAAAAATTATTTGAAATGAACTAAAATGTAACTTATTATTAAAATAAATTTCATATAAATTTTTAATATCCTCCCTATTTTTTGTTATAATAAAGTACTTTTATTTTAAAAATATGTTTTCTGTCTAAAAGTCCTATTGATCTTAATAAATTTATAAATTTTTAATTCTTAATATTCTAGCAAAAGAAGCAAAACACTTCATATTTTTTAAAATTTTTCATCAATCATTTATATAAATGAGTTTTAGTTTCACATGGACATGATGAAACTAAATAAAAATTTACTTTTCTAAGCCTCTTTAGAAAAACACACACCCTAAAAATATGCTTTAGTTTTATTTTCCCCAAACCATGTTAAATGCTAAGAAGTTAAAATTTTATAAAAGAGGGGGAAAAAATAACTCTCTTAGGAATTAGTTTTTACCTTTTTTTCTGTGAAAAGCTCCATTTTGATATCAAAAAAGAAGCAAACAAAAAAAATATTTCTTTGACAGCAAATAAAAAAAAAGCTTTATTACAAAAGAGAAAAAAAAAGCACAAGGTACAAACATAATTTTAAAGTATGAGTGACGTTTATGATTAAGTCTTTGTGTCCACAGCAAAATAATATATATACCGACCATTGAATGTTATATGTTTGAAATATAAAAAATAAGAAATCTTATTTACAGCCTCAATTTTAAAGCAAAAAACACTACTCTTCTCCCTTAGAAATCATTTTTAAAATGATTTTGTAGTTGTTTAACAAATATGTTCTCTTTATTATAATGTACAACTGCCTGTCTACCTTTCATTTCTGTGTTTTTTTTCCAGCAAAAAGTTTTATAAATTTTTTTTTGTTTGTTCATAAACATCTTGTGATGGACTTGTAAATGTATTAAGTTTTTATATTTTTTTATTTTGATATTCTTTAAAATCCTTGAAAGTCTAAAGTATTTACAATTTACTTTATTTTGTTTTCAAATCGTATAAAACGAAACAAATGGAAATTTGTAAACTGTGAGTTATTTGGTCTTTTTTAAAGCCCTCCCCCTCCCTGTGTTTCCAACTATTTGGAAAATCAGCTAAGATGTTGCCTCCTTGTTTCTGTTTGGCCAGTGAGAAGAAAGTGAAATGGCAGAAAAACTTTTTACATTTAGCCATATGTCAAAAACATAAATAGATTTTAATTTTTGTGTACTTTTTTTGATTTAAAATGTTTTTTCAAATCAGTATTAACTAAAATGTGTTTAGGTACTTTTTATTTTTTGAAGAAAAGAAAGAAGCTTAATTTCTTTTTATAAAAAAGTTAAGAGAAATATATTTGAAATGTTTGTTAAATATTTTAAATTAAAATGGACAAATTAGAACATTCAGTGAAGACGATTGGAAGCAATTCACGAATGTAATACAATACTTTATAAATTTTATAATTTAAGGCAATATTAGCTGTTTATTTAAAGCAAAATTAGCTTTAATTGTTGCTATTTTTATGATACAAAAAAATTTTAATGAATGAGTTCTTTTATAGCCAAAACTAATTTCCAATTATAAAATTAATCGTTAACCATTAGATTTAGTAAAAAAGATTTAAAAGTTTCAATATAAACTTTAACTAAAAGCCTTTTTAATGCTTAAAATAGCTTTTTGTGAAAGCTCCAAATAAACTTCAATTGCTTGGCTTTCTAAAGTTAAAAAAAGCTTTAATGCTGAGCTTTTATATAATATAAAATAAAATCATCCAAAAATAAGCTTAATCGTGGGTGCTTTTGTAGTTCAAAAAGACAACTAATAAAGAAGGCTTCATTCTTTGCCTTTTTTTGGAGAAAAATATATTTTAGTCATAAGTAATTTTGAAGTATAATATTAAAGCTTTTATAAGACTTGAAAATTTCTTAAAACTTTTTTTTTTTCTCTAAAAAAATGACAAAAGCTTATTTTAATAGCTTGATTAGTTATAGATTTGACTTGCAAGATTAACCTCGTTTAAGATTATACATGTATCTTTTTTGCGGTCAAAAACAAACTGCAATTATTAATCTGTATATATTTAAAACCAAGCTCTAAAAAAGGAAATTTTTTCAAATTCAAATGAGCTTCAGTCAAAGTCCGTAAAAAGTTCAAAATAAGTCTGAATTGTGAGTTTTTATTTAGTTTCACATAAGCCTTTAATACAGTTTGTGAACAGCTTAAAATAAGCTTTGGTTATTAGTTTTTATATAGTAAAAAATTAGGATCATACTTGGGCTTTTTTCCTTACCTGAAATAAGCTTTAATAAACTTTACTATTAGAGAGTTTTGGAGTGTGACAAAAGCTTTTACAGTAAGTTTATGTATATTTTCGAAAAAGCAGAATTAAGAATCTTTATATAACACAAGTTAAGCTTTAATTATATACTTTTTGTAATTTAAAATAAAGCTCAATTGTTAATCTGTATAAAGCCCAAAATAATTATTAAGCAGCAGTTCTTATTTAGTTCATAAAAAGCCTTAATTGAGACCTTTATTGCTGTTGTTAGCTATTATGTAAAAATTTTAAATTAGGGTTAATCTTGATTTCTTTTTTTAATCAAAAATAAGCTTTTTTTGTGAGCCTTAAGTAAATAAACTTTGGAAGTAAAAAGTTTCAAAGTATGATAAAAGCTTTTATTGTGGATACTTTTATAATTTCAACAAGCTAAAACAAAAAGTTCTTTTTTAACTTAAATTTCAATTAAACACATTTTTAATACAAAAAAAGGACCTAATTTTGAAATCTGTATAAACTCCAAAATAAGCTTTAATCATGGATCTTTAATAAGTTCATAATAAGATTGAATTATGAGTTCTTATATGTATACCCTTAATATGATCCTTAAATAGTCAATAATAATAGACAATTTAATCATGGAACTTTTTGGTCCATATTAAGCACCCTTCATTTGTTCTTGTATATTCCAAAAAAAGCTTTACTTGTGCGTATTTTTTATGGTTAAAAAAAGCTGCAATTTGTGATTATTTTTTAACCCAAATTAATCTTCAATAAGACTTCTTTTTTCATTTAAAATCAATATCAATTTTACATCAGTATAAAGTCATAAAAAAGCTAAACCTAATAAACATATTCATGTTAATAAAGCACAACATAAACTTTGATCTCTGAATTTCATCGCTAGTTCCAAATTGGTTTCAATTTTGCGCTTTTTCTATAATTCAAAATAAGCTTCAATCATGTATCTTAATTTCATTCAAAGTATGCTTTTTTAATCCAAACTAAAAATAAAAAAAATCAGTAATCCAAAATAAGCTTTTTTCTTTTACATATTTTTATAGCCAAAAATAAGTTTTGTTCTTGTAAAAAAAAAAAAAAAAAAAACAAAAAAAACTTTTGTTGTAAATCTTTTCATAAATAAAGATGCAAATAAGAGTCCTTATAAAAAGCGAAATTAAAGTATTTTATAGTTAAAAGTAAGCTTTGATCTTTGTGCTTATTGAAATCCAAAATAAGTTTTAATCGCAGAGCTTTTTTTGACTTATTTTATAAGTCAAATTAACAATTAAATACTTGTGCATCTTAATGAATTTTAAATTAAGCTTTTTCATAAAGGAGAACATTTTTGATTGTAGACAATTTAAAAATCTAATAAAAGCTTTAATTGACAGCCTATTTATGACTCCCAATAAACTGGAATTGAAGGGTCTAAGGGATTTAAATTTAACTTTAATAAGGAAAGCCTCAATTGTGAACATTTATATCATTTCAAATCAGTGGTCATTGTGGCTTCTTTTATAAACTAATTTATGATTTTATTTTCGGTTTTTATATCATTAAAGATATCCAGATATAAGCATTGGGCTTTGATATTTTTGTAATCTAAACAAAGCTTTGATTGGGTCCCTTTTCATGCTTAAAAAGCTTTATTAAACAGTCTTTACATAACCTGAAATGAGAGCATTTTTTTTTTTTTGCCGAAAATAAGCTTTAATAGTGGGTTTTTTTTTAAGGGAAAAAGCTTTACTTGCGGAGGTTTTTTTTAATTCAAATTAAGTTACAATTGTGAATCATCAAGAACAAATCTCATTAGAGAAACGCTTTTAATCTAAAATAAGGATAAATTTTGATACCAACTATAGCCTAGGAAAGCTTAAGCCATGTATTCTTAAATCATTTCAAAAAAATCTGAATTATGGGACCGCATGTAGTCGAAAAAAGCTTAAATCTTATGGCTGAATAAACTTAAATCGGAAATTTTTAAATAAGCTTTAATTGTGGTCTCAATACAAATATGTATGTAAAAGCTGATATCGTGTATTCATATAATCAAAAAAAAAAAAGATCCAAATAATCCACATAAAATAATATTTAATTTTTAAATAATCCAAAATAATATTTAATTTTAGCTCTTGAGTTATTCCAAAACAAGCTTTAATTATAAAGGTTTATAAAAACCAAAAAAAGCTTTAGTCGTTAATCTTTACATAACACCAAATAAGCTTTAATAGCAAGTTTCTATATAATTCAAATTTAGTCCAATATCAATCAATCATGCATTTTTATAAGATATCTAATAAGGAATAATTGTTGATTTTTGAATACCTTTCACAAAATTTTAAACTGGAGTCTTTTTAAAGTGTGTAAAAAGCCTTTTTTATAGGAAGTTTATAATGTAGCAGCTAAGCTTTAATTAGTAAAGTCGAAAAATCTATACAAAGCTTTAATTGCAGATTTATACATGGACCAAATATTTTTGGAATTTCAAGTGTATTTTTGTTTTATTTTTACCTTAAAGGTCATTTAGGAATAACTTCCCATAAATGTTTTTTTTTCTTTTTATTTCCTCCCCATATTTAAGTCTAGGGCAAGCAAATCCCTTTAATAACATTTAATATAAAAATCTCTATTACTTAACTTTACCATAATCATTAACAAAAAAACCTGCCAAAAATGTATTACTTCCTTAAAAGAAAAGCTCTTTGCTCTTAATACAAGCTACTGGTTAATTCACAATAAAAAATATTTTTAAAATTTATTACTTATCTATATATGCTTTTAAGCTTTACATCACCTTTTAGTTACTAAAACATATATTTCATTTTAATAGCTTTTTAAAAAATCCTCATTACAATTCTTAAGAAAAAAATCCAAAAAGTAGGCAGTTAAAAGCCCTCAAATATTATTGTTGTTATTAGTTTGATGTTATGCTTAAGATATAAGGCTTATAAAAACATCTTATCTTAATAAAAAAAAAGAAAACAGATAAAATCTTTAGCCCTAAGGTAGGCTATGATTTTTTATTTTATTTTTTTCCTAACCATATGTTAGTAATTGTTTAGACATTTAATTCAATTTACCTAAATGACCCTTCTTATATTTAAAACAATCTTGGAGTACTTACTTTTTTTAAAAAAAGCACTTAAGAAAAAAATAGCCATAAACATTTATGGTATACTTTAAGGCGTCTTATTAGACAAGAAAACAATATTTGATTATTATTAAATTGTGTTTTTTTTTTAAAGCATACGTTAAGGTGAATGGTTATTTTGGAAGGTGTATTGTTTCTTTAAGGAACACATTTAAATGTAAAAACACGTAGTCTTGTGGAAGATTATTAATATGACAGTAAATTTTTGGGGGAGAATACGTATAAAAGGAGTTTTAGAAGTAATTTTTTAACTGTAAAAAACTTAATATTGTTTGGTAGTTAAAGTTAATGGTCAGGAAATGGTGTTTGTTTTATGGGGTACAGTTAAAATTAAGTATCATATGAAGATGTTTGTAAATATTTGACCTAAAAGCTACTGTAAAAAATAAAGAATATTAAGTACTATTTGTTTAATAATAAAATTTTCTATGTAATTTTTGTCAAACTTTTGAAAAATTATTTTACTAAATGAATAAAAAATCTTCTGTACAAAGAAATTTTAGTTTTTCTGAAATTTTACAAAAATTTATACATAAAAAATTGACTATTTTTATTTTTTTATTTAGGAATTTGTAAATCATTAAAAAATTCTTTAAATAATTTATTTTTTTTTTTTTTTTTCATCTAAATTTATTTCTTTAATCTTTACAATGTCAAGTGAACTAACAATAAGTATTCAAATCTTAACTCTAAATATTTAATTTATATTAAGTCTAACCACTTAGATGTAATTAAAGAGTTTAGCTTAAGCGGAGGTCTGTTGTGTTCCTTCTTCTCAAACGGTTGTAGCCATCGCTTCTTATTATGTTTCGACCAAATGGATTAGGATGTACTTCAAGCTTCCTCAAATACGTTACTGCGAGTTTTCTTATTTCATCTTTGACAATAGGAACACTGAGGTTCTTATGAATCATTTTTAACATACCAGGGTGTTGTGGTTATCATTCGTAGTATTTTATTTTGGAATCTTTGAATTTTTTCATTTTTTGAAGCTGAGGCCGTGTTCCATAGTTGGTTACCATAGCACCATATTGGCTTTATAATTGAGTTATAGATCAATAGTTTCAGTCTAGACTTAATTTAGAATTTCTACCAATTAGCCAGTTAATCTGAAATGATTTCAACTTCATTTGGGTTAATTTTGTATCTATATGTGATTTCCACGTAAGACGTCGATCTAAATGCATAGCAAGATATCTTACTTCCGTTTGTTGGGGGTATAATCTGATTATTTATCAGAATTGGGGGGCACGAATCTCTCCGCAATGTGAAGGTAATATGAAGGTAATATAAAGGTAATATACATTTCCGTTCATTCACTTTTATTCTCCATTTCTTCAACCATTTTTCTAGAAGGTGTATATGATCTTGCAAGAGTTTAGATGTTTCCTGAGGGTTTTCATGAATGCCTAGAACAGCTGTGTCATCTACAAATGTGATATATGGGTTCGACTATTAGTTGGCATATCAGATATGTATATTAAATATAAAAAAGATCCAGTATACTGTCTTGGGGTACACCTGCTTCAATGGACTGCGTTGAGCTTATAAAGTCTCCCTCTTTAAGAACAAAACTTTCGATGAGTGGGTAAATATGGTTTAATTTTAAATAATAATCCTTCGTGCTATACTTTATCGAAGGCTTGAAAAACGTCAATGAAGAGAGCAGAACAATATTTTATTTTCTTCAAAACGTCTTAGATATAACATTTATAAGCCTGTGAGTTTGTTCTATGGTGTTATGTTTTTCTCTAAAACCAAAATGATGAGTTGGAATACAATCGAAACGATTCACTATCGGTTTCAACTTTTTCATTAATAGCTTCTCAATTAATTTTGATATATTAGACAACAGGCTAATACCAAAGAATATACAACATATAGAAAGCGCATGTCAATGAAAACTGAAATATTTTTTAAAAGTATTTCATGATGCGGGAGGGAAGACAAAAGGAAAAGTAGCTTGCGTGTTTTTTATCTCTTTTGTTATGCTCTTGAAATGAATAAAAAACACACAAGAAAGTCAGTCTCGCACGAGCATTCAAGCAAGAATGTTGTGTTACTGCTTGTTGCTTCAGATACACTCATGAAAAATATTATTATGATTTTTTATCTCTTAATTAAACAACTATCTTTTTTTTAATTAAGAAATAATAGTTTAATACAATTAATTTTCATTTTTTATTAAAAAATACAAATTTGAAATAATCGTTCGTGCTGAATTAAATTTAGTAATATTTGATATTTTTTAATAAGAAATTAAAATCATTAATTATTTATATGTCATTATTTTTTTTAATCAAAGAGTAAAAAAAATAAACATTAAATCGTAATTTTTATGATTACTATGGTAATCGTTTCGATCCCTGGTTAATACTATTCAAATTCTAAACTAGTAACGTGTATTTCCACTTACAAGTCTTGAATTGACGAAAAAACTTTGAAAATAAAATTACTATAAAAATTATGTTATTTTTTTGGTGTATAATTTCATAATGAGAAAAACAAAACAAACACAAACATAATTGTGAATGTATGAGTGTGGCGATCGCTGGTGTAGTGCCTATAAAAAAGTAGAAACAAGGAATTGGTCGTTTATTTACTAAAGGAGATAAAATACGATCGTGTTTGTTAGTGTAGGGCATAGCATATGTGTTTTGTTGTTTTAAAAGTAGAAATACTTTAATCATCACCGAACTACTTATACCTTTTTTAACGTCATATGAGCTTATGTAAATATACTTTCAGAATATCAAATTTGTATTTTAAAATTTGATTTGTGTAGTTTTGTTACTTATGTATTCAAAGTAACAGATGTTAATGTTAAGTATATTAATTAAATAAATAAAAACAAAAATATAAAATTATATCCACTTGAAAAAAATATAAAAAAATATATTTTTTTTTTTATTCATAACAAATTTGTCACCAAAAAAATTAGATTTTTCTTTAATAATTTTGTTTTATTCTGTAAAGAAGGTGGAATTATATTGAAAAAAGATCTTCTGAAAAAATATTTAATTTGTATATACCTTCTATATAAAAAAATTATTATGACAAAAATAAATAAATGAATAAATAAAAAATAACTTATTTTCTGCCAAAAAAATAACTTATATATTTAAAAAAAATCAGTATTTTTGTTTATAAAAAAATTTAGGTCTATAAATTGAAACTTTGCTGTATGAATATTTATTTCTTTTTGTATAAAAAAAAAAATAATAATAACTTTTTGCTTAGAAAAAGGAAATCAAAAAAACTTCTTTATTTTTCAAAATAAATGTTATTTCTGCCCAAAAATAAAAGAAATGAAATACTTTTTTATTCAAAACTATTTTTTTACTAAATAAAATATATATATTTTAAAAATAAGTTTTAAATTTGAAAATATTAATATTATTTATTTCTATAAAAAAATGTATATTTTAATAACAATTTCATGTTTCAAATAAATTACAACTCAAAAACATTGAAAAAATCACAAAATAATTTTTTTTTCCGAAAAAAAGGAAAAACTTTTATTTACTATTTACTATATTTTTATTTCTAAAAAATCCAAAAAATGGAAAAATATATACTTTTAAAAATGAAAAAATTTAAATATTTTTTTAAATAATAATTTCAAAAACTAAAAATTCTTTACAAAAACTTTTTTTTAATAATAATAAAAAAACACCAAAAACAAATTATATGCACATTTTATGAAATATATAAAAATATAATATATAAAAGTAAAATATAACTATTATTAGTTTATCAAAAATATAACTATAAAATATAAATTGACAACTTCGAAATCATACTAAAATTTGTCACGTCACTAAGAAAGGTATAAGCACGTCGGTGCAGATCAAAGTATTTCTACTTGTAAAACAACAAAACATGTATGCTATGCCCTACTGTAATATTAACGTTCATATCTTTTCCATTAGTAAATAAACAACTAAAAATTCTGTTGGCACTTTTTTCAAAATACAAGAAACAAATTGTTTCTTTCAATTTGAAATAAAGATCTTTATACATGTACAATCTTATATATATGTGTGCGTGTTTTTAATTGCAATTCTTTATAAGAAATACACACATGTACAAACACATATATTTAAACTCTTTCTCTCTCTCTGTTTTGGTGGTGGATTTAGTTTTCCCTTGTTACTTATCCCCCTCATCAATGCAAAATGTTGAGAGCGAGAATTACATGAGAGCAGGTTCTATGATTAGAACCCGCCATAAGAAATTTTGTTTCTACATGATGCGCCTTCTATATATGAATATTCTTTGCTAATACTTAGGCCTACTCGATTCTACTTTAGTGAGATCTTTTTCAGGCTTAGGTATAATTGTAACCAATGAGACCTTCCACTCTTGTGGAAAATATTCAAGGCGTAATATAGCATTAAAAATAAAAAGTAATATTCTTATTGCTATCCGGAGTAGCTCCAAAAGCATCTTGTTACTGATTTTGTCAATATCAGGTGCTTTTTTGGAGTTTAAATCAACCATAGCCTTGTCGATTACTCGAATCTCAAAACAAAGGTGTTCAATTGCTTTAAAACGGGGTACAACAAGTGGCAACTCCATTATGTCATCTGATAAATTTGGCCCAAACACTTTCTTTAGATGATTAGCAAACAGATTCCCCTTTTCGCTTCTATTTCCTTCACAGCCTCCATTTGTATTTCGCAGAAGGGGTCTACTTGTAACTGGTCTTTTTAAGTTTTTCGTAGCTCGCCATAGTGAGTAATTCGAATACGGACGGGGTAGCATCAAGGTTTTCCAAATATTGATTCAGTTTTTTGATACTCTAGTAGCTTATTAAGGCGCTTTTGAGGGGATCTATGCAGTTGCCACTCTCTTCCAACTCTTCTTTTTTTCAGTCAAGAGCCGTTCGACATTCACAGAACAAATTCTATTATATCTGTTTTGTCGGGGGATTCGGGTAGCAAGTTCAGCAGCAAATTTTAATATTTTTTCAAAGTTATTGTGAGAGAAAGATCGATATCTTCTGGTGAATAATAAATTTAAGAATTTTTAAAAAATGTTTCGTCTATTTTATTTTGCATGTTAGAGAAAATTTTAGGAAATTAACAGATATTAATTTTTTTTTGGGAATTTTTATAAAATTTTTGGGAATTTAAAAGTTTTATAATATCCTAGCAAAAATTCATTAGTCATTACCAAACATGTAGTTACGGATATAGTTACTTTGTAATGACAACAACATACTGTCTGCATTACATAGAAGTTGTTTAGTAACAAATTATTTATAAGATTTTTGAAAATATAAATTTTTATAATGCTGTTACCAATTCATATATTTGAAAAAGGGATACATAAATGAAAGGCAAAACTTCCATATGAATTAATTTGTAATCTAAAATAGTTTATTTTTATTACATTTATTTTAATTACATTTTTGGTTGTTGTTAAGTTTTTTAAATTAAAATTTAACAAATCTTTTTTTTAAAAAAAAAAATAATAAAATAAAATAAATAAAATTACTTATTAGTAACATAAAATGTAACTAGTTACTATTGTTATTACTAATCATAACTTCAATAATGCTTTAGAATCAATGTTTAAAAGCTTGGAAGTAATTAGTTATTGTAATGACATCTAAGTAGTGTATAGGGTAAGTAGTTGCCTCTAATGTCATCACCGTGTTAAAATAATGAGTTATTCAGCTAATGTGTAAGTAGTGAAGAGCCATTATATTAGCTTTTTAACTCATTACATTGCAACCAATGTTTTTGCTGGGTATTATGAGAAATGTCTGTAAAATGGTTTTCAAAATAAGCAATTAATTAGAAATTATAAATTTTATATATATACTTTTAACGTGTAATATTTGAAAAAAATATATTTTGGAATTTTAAAAAATTTATTTGAAAAATAACTTTTGAATTTTTAGGAATTTTAAATTTTATTTATTTATCATTATTATTTTTCTTTTAAAGAAATTTAAACTAACCCAATAAACATCGATTCAAACCTTATAAATTTGTTTAAAACTTCCTTTAATAAATAGCACAATTATCAAACTAAATTCAAATTTAAAAAATATGGGTATGAAATAAACAAGAAAATTTTAAAAATTTCCAGTTAAAGTATAATGTTAGGTTTTTATAAAATTTTCAAGTAATTCTAAAGTGTAAAGTTAAGTATTTTTATATTTTATTTATTTTGTATTTTTTCTATTGTTTATAAGAAAATATTCAAATGTTTTTCGTATTTAAAAAAGCTTTCATTTTTTTTTCATAAAAAATTTTAAAACTTAGACATGTTTGTTCAAAAAATAAAATATTATACATACATTATAGAAAGAAAATATTTGTACGCAATTGTGCCGCAATAAAATTGACAAAATTAGCTACTATGGTCCATGAAATATGATGATCAATATGATGAAGTGATGAATGCAAAATTTTCTTTTCAGCTAATATAATAAATATATCAATATATAATTTATTCATGCAAAATTTCAGTTTTAAAAATAGTTTAGAAACAAATTTATTTCATGTTTAACTCAAGTGTATTTTTAAATTTGTAAAAAACGTTCTGAAAATATTTGAGAAACATTTGTTTGTTAAAGAAACTTCCAGCTAAGTTTTAAATTATGAAAGCGTTTGACAAATACAATTGTTCTATTAGAACCCTTTTGTTGGAGAAAGGCATAGTTTTGTATTTGAAATAATATGAACTTAAAGCCTTTTCTCACAGCTAATGTTTAAAATTTAAACTTGGTTTCAAATGAATAAAAATATGAAATTTCAAAGGTTTGTGCTTATTGGGAACTATTTTCCAATAATTACTTTTTTGCATGTAAAACAATTTTTTTAAAAATTATTTTTAATATTCATATATTTTTTTATTATTATATATTTTTTTTTTTAATTGTTCAAAAACAATTTGTTGCAAAAAATTATTTAATTTGAAAAATGCAAAAAGAAATTTTTTTTCCAAGCATATTTTTGGAAATTTTAATAAAATTTTTTTGGAATTTTAAAGGAAATAGTTTTTCATTTTCTATTTTGTAATGTTTTTTTTTTTTTTTTCCGAAATAATTTTGTAAAAAATTAAATTTTGGAAATTTATAAAAATGTTTGGGAATTAAAAAAAAAACACAGAAAATGACGTTTTAGCTAAATGATATTTTTCCCAATGTAAAGATATTTTAGGTTTTGTAATTTTCTTTTTATTTTTTTCAAAATAAATTTTTGGAAATTTTAATAAAATTTTTGGGAATATTTTTTTTTTTTTTGTAAAAATTTAAAAACATTTAAACCGATTTATTTCATGTAAAAAACATATTTATTGCGAACAATTTTTTTTTTTTTTCAAATATATAATTTTTTTTGAAATATTACACTGGCCAACAAAAATTTTTTTTCGTGCTCCTTCAAAAAAAAAAAAAAAAAAAATATGTATACTAAATGGAGTTCCGCATGCTTAACTCGTATCTGCTTTCAGTTTTCTCTCATCAGGTCGAAATTTTTTTTTATGTGCATGTCTAATATTGCGCCCTAAATAAGTCGATCGATTACTCGTATATATTTCACTATAACTCGAGAAAGATATACACGATTTATATATATAATACACCAAAACATGTGGAATAAAATTGGCTTTAAATCGCTCTACTAACAAATTTTAATCCATAGTTTCGAAGATATTTCGAAATAAGTGTCCGGAAAAAATTTGTTCATGCTAAATTCAGGATTTTTTTTTTTTTTTTTACTAAAACTTCTTTTTAAAAGTTAAAACATCAAAAATGTTTCAGCCTATCATCTTTATCTCAAAGCTGGTAAAAATATGAGTAAATAAAGCCACGTATTATGAAAATTGATGCACAGGTCTTGATTGCATTCACAGTTAAGTTAAAAAAAAAGGATACCCATGCATACCTTCAGTTAAGTGGAAATATACTAGTGAGCAAAAACAATTTTTTTTTTTTCGTTTTAAATAAAAAATAAAAAATTGGTGGATTAGATGCTAAATAAGAATCAGCTTTAACTTTTTTTCTATCACTCATTGATTTTTTTATGGGCAGGACTACTATGACCCCGACTTTAGGCAGTCACACTTGTATAACTCGAGAACGGTTTGTCCTATTAAGATATATTAAACTCCAAAATATAGCGACTTAAATTGTCTTTGAGCCGAATTTATATAATTTTGTGTTCAGTTAATATTTTCGTAGTTTTTCGGTCATTAGTAGCAAAAAATATTATTATTTTTTTTTTGAAAAATGGTGAAAATTTTGATCCATAATTATGAAATTCTTGAGCAAATAAAAAATATTGTTAACACACCTTGAAGACAATTTTTGTATGCATCTTATCAAAATCATGTAAAGGGTTCTTGAGTTATAGTCTAAGTTTGACAAACTATTCTCGAATTTGATGACCTTTTTAACTTTTCTATTCTTGCACCAAAGTAGTTTAAGATAAATAGAAAAAAAAAAAAATAATATAACTATAGTTCGAAGCTAAAATATTTATCATAAATGTTTAGAACATTTAAATGGCAATATTTCATTAGAACCTTCTGTTCATCTATCTCTGATTATATGACGTCATTTCTAATCCGTTTAAACAAAATTAAACAAAAGTCCATTAAAAATTTAATTTTCTACGTCAAATTTCACTAGGGGTCACCGAAGGTCCAAAGTTCATACAGTGAAGCGTTTATCCAAACAAATGAAAATTATGAAATTATTATTAATTTTGTTTACGATTTGTATAAAACTTTTAATTTTATATTATATTTCATTGCCTAGTTTAAGGAGTTTATATAATAAATGTGGGAACATTTTATAGTTTTCTTTTTTAGCAACATATGATAAGTCGGAAGAATTTTTTATCTTTGGAGACCCCTAGTAAAAATTGAAGAAAAAAATATCTATAGAACATTTTAACCCATTAAACTCAAGTTTAAATCGACTTTCATGTCATTTCCTTAAAACGGACTAGAAATGACCCCTTATAAGATAAGATAAATGAATTTAAAGTTCTAATGAAGCATTCCCTGTTAAATGCTCTAAACATTTATGGAAAATTATTTTAGCTTCGAAATATATTAATATTATTTTTTTCGATTTATCTGTAACTACCTTGGTGTAAAAATAGAAAAGTTTAAGTGGTCATAAAACAAAAATCCTTTGGAGAGTTTATTAGAAATATCAAGAGCTATTAATTGCAATTGGAATGATTCAGCCCCCAAAATACTGTTTGATAGTGTTATTTTTTGTTTGAAAAAGGTTTTTATATTCAATTATACATCATATATTTTATTCACCTTAAGATTTTTTATAAAGATTTCTTAAAAAACTTTCATTTTATTTGAATTTTTTAAATTTAGATTGTTTTTATATTAAAGGTTGTTATTGCTGTTCCTTAAATGATTTCCTCAACAAATCCTTTAACATAAGTTGGGTCTTATATATAAATTTTTGATGCATTTAAATGTCTTATAAATTTCTTTATCAATACATCAATCAAATGTTTAACATTTTTTCAATTTATCTTTAATAATCATTTCTCTCTTTTATTATTTTTATTTTTTGTAAAGTAACTGTGTATTATGGTAAATTCTCTTAACAATTGTAATGAAAGAACACGACAAACAAAAACACAAAATGTTTTCCTTATAACCTTAACTTAATCATAACGAGAAACTCGCTTGTTTTATATATTTTTTTCTTGTTTAAATCCACACAAAAAGGAAATGTAACTGAAAAAAGCAATAAAATCTCTAGAGAATTGTAAATACCATGAAATCTTTTTGCAATTTTAAAAAAAAAACACAAACTTACATTATAAGTTTTGCTTTTTATTTGAAATTGTAGTAAAAAAATAAAAACCATTTACCAGCCTGTTGCTAAAAAAAAAAAAAAAAATCTTATAATGTTTTCTTATTTTTTTGATATATGACTTTAAATGTATTTCTTACTTCCATTATTTAATGTTTTTTTTGTAACGTTGTTTTGTGAACATAATAAAACTAAATGTCACTAACATGAGTAATAATGCCAATAATATTATAAAACATTTACCCTTTCCTATGTATTTTACAGCCTCCTACTCTTTTTTTTAAGGCTTATATGATAAAAAGGAGAGAAAAAAAAGGGATAAAGGGAAAAAAGAAAATCCTTTAATGTTTACAAAAGCGTTGTATAAGTTTAATACAATTTAAACAAACATATAAATACACATACATACACATTCTTCAATATATTGATAATAAATAGTTTAAAAGCAATATGTCATTTTAACATACATATGTATGTGTGTTGTTTTCATTGAAAAATTGTTATTTTATATTTTTTTTAAACACAAGATTAGTATGTCCTGGTTTTACAGGGAAAAATAACAGTGATTTGACAAAAATAACACATTTTTTTAGGAACAAAAAAAAAAAAAAAAATCTTTAAAAAATAAATTTAATAGATTTTGATAAAATTTTTAATCTATATAAACACCATCAACTTTTTAAAATTTTACGTTATATGGGACGACCATTTTTGGTTTCCAAATTTATATTGATCCCCAAACTATTTGTATAAAATTTCGTTGTCGTACATACTTTTATTTAAAAGATATTAGCAGAAAAGTATGAAATAAAGCTACAACTGACACCCTGTGTTTCTAGTTTTTAGCCCATAACTTTTTTGTTTATTAACCGATTTTGTACATTTTTATTACCAAACAAACCTTATATAAGATAAATATATGAGACACATTTCGATCCTATCCTGCTATCAATAGATGGACAGACGGACAGACATAGCTAGATCGACTCAGAATCAAACCAGGACCCAGAAAATATATACTTTATGAGGTCTTAAATGATTTTTTGACATGTTATACACGGAATGACAAAATCAATATACCCCCTATCTTTTTGATGGTTGGTATAAAAAATGGAAATTTAAAATTGTTGTTTAGATTTTTAAGCAGTTTTAATAGCTTTATTTAATCAATTTTAAGAAATTTCCTTTTTTCTTCTTGAAAGTTTTGTGTAAAATTAATTTCAGATATTTGATTTTTAATAAACATTTTGGGAATTCCAAATGTTAGGCTTCATTTTTAATGAAATTGATCAAACGAATTTTATTTTTTATATTTTAGTTTAGAAAAAAAATTTTTTTTCTCCAGGACATCAAATTTTTTCTCAAAAGAACTACAATACAAAGTTTCTAAAAATACGCAAGATATTATGAATTATTTAACAAAATGGATGTCAAACGAATGCTATGAATCGCAGCAATATAAGAAATATATTTTAATTTAAAAACATGAAATATTAAGAAGTAATAAATTAAATTTTGAAAAAGATAAATTTTTGTACTGTAACATTTAAATAAAAACTAATATTGTATTGCAGGGATTCGTAGCTTTCATTTGACATCCATAATGGGTGGATAATATATTCGTAAATATTTTAAATTTTTTTTTATTTTTTTAATTTGTATCCTTCGAAATTTTGAAGTCCTTTTTAGAGAAAATTTGATGTCCTAGAGAAAAACTACGTATGGTCTCTGTTTACTTGCATATATCGATTTTTTCGGTGTGGGAAAATAACTGTCAAACTGGTTTTATCAAATGTATCAAGAAAGTGAAAGGAAAATTTTTTATGAAATATTTGAAAACTGATATATATTTTTATACCCTACACCACCATAGGTGGTTGGGTTATAATGCGTTTGTGCTGATGTTTGTAGCGCACAGAAAAAATTATCGAACCCCACCTTAAAGTATACCGTTCGACTCAGAATCACTTTTTGAGTCGATTTAACGATGTTGGTCCGTCCGTCCGTTTGGTCGGCTGCACAATGGGGTCAAACGCATATTTTTTGGTAATAAACCTGTATCTCCAAAACTACTACTCGGATTAAATTGAAATGTATGGAAGAGTTGCAGAGGAGGATTTAAGCTTTCAGAAAAATCATATTGTAGTCACCCTGTGATAACACAAGATAAGCTACAGGGTGTCAAAATTGACTATCTCGAGTATGTAAAAGTTTAAAAATATCATAACTTCTACAATAAAGTCCGATTTGCACATTTTCTCTAACAATTCCCGGCCAAGAAGTTGGAAAAAGTCAGCCTGTGCGAACGTTTGATAGTCTATTATAAACTAATCAAAATTATTTTTTTATCTCCAAATTCTTGCTTGCGTTTCCATTAGGATTTTTTTGTACTTTATATGTCTTAAGGCACTATTTCTTTTAAAGTTTTCTGATATAGATTCAGTCTATTTCGACTGAGTCCTTGAAGATACTATTTTTCCTTCACTACCAGGTTTCCATTTAATGACCATGATTTCTTCTCGAAAAAAATAGAAACTAAAACTTTTTTGTGTTCTTTTGTAATATTCAGGATTATTTTAATATGGGTACTTAATACATAAACAGTTGTCCTTTTAATTTTATTTTTTTTTTATTATTTATATTTTAGCGATTTTTTTATTTTAGAAATGTTTTAATTAAATTTGGCTTTTTCTTACATTTTAAATATTTTTTTATAGTTTATTGATGGCTTTCGTATTTAACGACTTTTTTAATCTTGCAATTTTGTATTTGTTAGATCTTTTTTTTATAATTTTGCGTTTTTTTTTTTTTAATTTATTGTTTTTTAATTTAGCAGTAAATTTTGTTATTTTTGCAATTTTTTTGTTTCTATATTGTTATTTCTAACACTTTGTGTTCTTCTTTTATAGTTTGGAAATTATTTTAATGATTTTATGTAACTTAGCAATTTTGTTGTCGTTTTGAATTGTTTTATATTTTAGCGATTTTTTTCAATTCAATATTTTTAATATTTGATGATTCTTTTTTTTTTCTTTTGTAATTCAGCTTATCTTTAAATTTATTTTTTAATTATTATTATTATTTTTTTATATTTTGGCGATTTTTTGTTATTTAAGCGACTTTTTCTGTAATCTTTCTTTTACAAGGTCGCATAAATTTTTTTTTTCTTATTTGAGAATTTTATTTTTGTTTTAAAGTTATTTAGTGATATTTTTCAAATTGGAAGATTTATTAATATTTTATCGTTTTCTTATATTCTTGAAACTTTTTTTCTTTTTAAAAGATTAGAAAAAGAACACTTTTAGCGGAATGAAAAGTTACAGGGTTTAATTTTCTAATTGCAGCAGAATTTATTTGACTCTGAAAAGGTAGAAATCCTCAAATTTTAATTAAAATTAAAACAAAAAGCTAAAACTTTTTCTTTAAGAATTGTAAATACAATTTGAAAATTCTTGTAACATTTTGAAATTAAAAAAAATTCTACTTCAGTTAAAAAATTTAAAATCTATAACTTTTTATTTAACTAAAATTTTTCATTCTTTTAATCAAACATAATATTACCAAAAACTTCTTGGAAATACAAAAAACTTTTAAATTTATTAAAAATTCTAATATCTCAATAAGTTCTTACTAAATTGAAATTTATGTCTAATAAATCCTACCCAAAAAAATATAACATACACTTCTGGTGTTTCATGAGTATTACAAAAAACAAAGTTTTATTTGTTTTAACAAAAAACTCTTTATGTTATATTTACTTGTTTCTTTTCAACAAATAGATACCCAAATTTATGAACATTTACGAGCGAAAGCATTTTGAAAAATTTTTTCCATTTCAACAAATATTTGATTAGTAACTCAATATGTAGAAAACAAACAAATAACACATGTATACAACAAGACTTAAAACTCAAATTGAAACTGTGTTTTTGAAAATTAAAAAAAAAAAAAAAAATGGAAATATTGTTAAGAAGAAACTTTAACTGAAGCTACAGCATACAAATAGAAAAATGTACACAAATTTAAGCATAAAATATAGAAAAAAAAAATCAAGTTTTTTAAGCTTCACATGCCAACTTAATAAATTACTTGATTGTAAAAGTTTTTTTATTTCTATAATTTTGAGTAGGAGTATATTTACCTTCATCAGGCCAATGTAGTTATAGCAAAATATTGTTTAGAAAGTAACAAAAAACCTGTAAAATTTTTAGACCAGACCAATAGACTAAATAGACAAACAAATAAATACTAATGCATATAATATTACAAATACATTTATATACATACAGTGTTGGAAAATATAATAGGGACAACCCTTACTTTAGCAAACAGATGCAAGCAGTTTCTTTATATTAAGCTTTTTTTTGGGGGTCCCGCTATTTAACTGTTCCTAAAATAACAGAATTTCATTATTTGTTTACTTTTTCTCTTTTGCGTTTTTATTTTATATTTATTTGCAAAAAAATCAGTGAAGTTGTATTTTAAATTGGAAAAAATAATAGGGACGCACTACAAAATTATTATTTTTAACATAAACATACATACTTTCATATTTACTAAATACCAGTTATTGAAGTAGTATTGAGTAATCTGCGAGTGGCGAATAAGGCTACAATGTAATGCATACAGGAAGCTGTTGATTTTAAAAATAGAAGCTAAGTTTTTGCTGGGAAGTGTTCCAAAACTAAAGTATTCAATATCATTCATTCGAAAAAAGTCATGAAACTAGAGGTAGAAAGCGTAAAACGTCAGCGCGTTTTGACCAACATTTAGTTCGAGTTTCCAAAATAACCCCTTTATGTCATCAAGCATCCTTAAAAATGAATTGTGTGCTTCAGTGACTAGTCGAACAATAAGAGATAGGCTGCAGGAAGTCGAATTAATGGGACGCAGTACGAGAAAAGTACATCTATTGATCAAGAAAAACATACAAAAAAGGTTGGAATTTGCCAGGCGACACCTGTGCGTAAAAACTGGAACAATGTACTATTGTCAGACGAAAAAAAGTCAATTTATTTCGATCCGACGGAAAATCATTTGTACGTCGTCCTGCAAGTGCTGAATTTGATCCAAAATATAACAAAAAATACCGTCAAACACGGTGGTGGTTCTATAATGCTATGGAGATGTTTTTCGGCCTCTGGAGTTGGTGCAATAGTTAGGATTCAGAGAAAAATTAATGCTGCTGACTATATAGACATTCTCCAGAATAAAATGCTTCCATTTGCTGAGGATTAAATGTCACTAAAATGGGAATTCATGCAGGATAATGATCCGCTAGAAGCGTCAAAACGTGGTTTCAGCACAATGAGCTGCCTGTAATGGAGTGGCCGTCCCAATCACCGGACTTAAACCCCATTAAACATCCCTAGGGAGTCCTCAAAAATATAATTGGTAGCTTTAAATAAAAAAATAAACAAGAGTTGTGGGAAAAAATTCATGAAACCTGGTACTCAATTCCGCCCGAGGTATGTGCGAATCTTGTGGGATCTATGAATCGCTGTTGTCAGGATGTTATAAAAATGAAAGGATCTTCAACCAAGTATTGAAAAAGTGTTTGGAAATTATGGTAATGTTAAAAAAAAAAATAAATATTTTTTGCAGGCCTTTTTTTAAAAAATATATTTTTTTGGCTGAACTAGTTTCTTATTTTTGCTTTATAAGCTTTATAAGTTAAAATATTTGAAGTTATTTAATTTTATGTATATACTTTTTAATATTTATGGAATAGTAAATAGAAAAGTGAGAATATAGTGAAAAATTTGAGTGTCCCTATTATTTTTTTCCAACACTGTATATGAACACATTTATAGAAGTACATATAAAATAAGTGCGTGTTTGTAAGTTTTTTTGTGTGTCTGCTTTTTCTTCATTCTTTTGAAAAATAAAACTTTTAACAAACAAACAACATTATAATCATCACTAACCAACTCGACAATATCGTCGACGTCTTCCTCATCGTCATTATTATTATTATGAGCACCGCTGCCACAAAATATTTGTGTTGGTTATTTTTATTGACTTTATTTTGTTGTTGTTATTGTTGCTTTTGGCGCCGCTATTTATTGTAGTTGTTGTAGTATGTAACAGCAAGCAACAACTGTAATATACTTTCTAATAACTTGCCATAAAAGTAAAATGTTATATTTGTTGTTATTACACCTTGAAGGAGTTGTACACTTAAAAAAGAGGTATTTTAAGTTTATGAAAAAGAATGTTGATATAACTGGTGAACTTGAATTTTCTTAGAATTTGTTCAATATATTTTTTAGTTGATTGAATTACACAGGTCAACAGCAAAAAAAAAAAGGCTTCAATAACTACTATATAGATTTGATGTAGCATGGTTCCAGTAGTCCAAAAATGGGCAAAATTTAAAATTCTATGTAAAATTACAAATTTTTTTAGTTGTTTTTCCACATACATAGGGTGTCCGTTTCATACTTTTCTGCTAATATTTCTAAAAGAAAAGCATGTTCGACAACGAAATTTTATACAAATAGTATAAGGGTCGATATAAACTTGTAAACCAAAAATGGGCGTATTCCGCCCACTTTATCGCCCACCTCCCATATAAGGTGAATTGTCAACGAAATTTAGTACAAGTAGTTCAAGGATCAATGTAAACTCGGAAACAAAAAATGTGCGTGGTCACCCACCTTACCGCCCACCTCCTATATAAAAAGTTGATGGTGGGTATATAGATTGGGCCAAGCCGAATATAACATTTTAGCTTGTTTTTTTAATTTTTTTTACTAAGTTTATATTTTTTGCCTAACAATTTTTTTTCATAACTTTGAAACCATTGATCGCATCAGAAACAATTGTATACATAATTTAAAGATATTGTTAGCCAAAATGTTTGTAAATTTAATTTAACAAAATCGAAAAAGTTGTTTTTGAGTTATGACAACATAAGTGGAAAAAAAACTAAAATTTTGTGAAAATGAGCGAATTCACTTAATTGCGAATAAATTCGAAAAGAATCAATAGATTTTTATGATCGATATCTCATTTTGTTGCTATTATATGTGGCTTTGCGAAAAAGTAATAAATCTAAACAGTTTTTGCAGCTTTCGATTTTTAATGATTTTTTTAAAACAAAAAAACCAGCTTTTTTCACCTAAAAAATATATTTTTTGTTTAATTTTTTTTATTATAACTCCGAAACTACTGAGCCGATTGAAACGCAATATATAAAGGATTTAAAGTCTATGTAAATATAAATTTTTCTACATTTTTTCAATAATATCGGACTAAAAGTTTTAGAGTTATCATTAATTATGTGGAAATTAATTTAAATAAAAAAAAAAAAAAAATAAAATAAAAAACCTTTCCATAGAATTTTAAATTTTGCCCATTTTTGAACTACTGGAACCACAATACATCAAAATTGTATAGTGGTTTTTAAAGCCTCCAAAATTTTTTTGATTTTGTTGCCTTGTGTTATTATAATTAATATATAATTAATAGTAATCATACGTCACCCTTAACTTTTTTAGGAAAATTAGTTTTTAACACTAAACCATTAAGAAAATTATACAATTTGAGCTCACTTATAAAAAAACTATATAGTTTAAACAAAATTTATGTCAAAATCTCAAATTTTATATAATACAAAGTCTTCTGAAAATGAAAAATTTTAAATGAATTTTTAATAAAAAAAGAAAATAATTATTTAAAATTTTAACTCAAAAAAGTGCTACAAATTATTACTTTAATTGTATTTATTTAGCGTTTTCATTATTATATAAATCTATTTTAATTTAAAATAAACTTCATTCCTTAAAAAAAAGCAAAGTTATATAATTCTAACAATAATTAATATTAATCATACGCCACACGGTGCGGGCACTCGCAATAATTTTGTTAATAAATCAATATCTCCTTAACACCTAAATGAATTGAATTAAAATGTATGGAAGCATTGTAGAGAAGAACCCAAGTTTTCAGAAACATTATTTTGTAGTCACCCTGTAATAATAAAAAATAAGTTACAGCGTGTCAAATTTGACCATCTTGAGTATGAAGAAGTTTAAAAAAATCGTTACTTCTATAAATCAACACCGTTTTTAAAGATTTGAAAACGTTTGTAAAGAAAAATATGATTTATCTGCGATATCCCCTACTGTTAAAAAATATATATTTGATCTGGAATTTGGAAATTTTGATTTTTTTGCTTTGACTTCTTTTAGTTTATTTCAATTAATTTTCATAATAAAGGAAAGATAATTCTTTTAAAAATATTCTAAAATATGTTTTAATGTTGGAATTTATTTTGGAATTTACAAATATCATTAAAAAAAATAACTAGTCTAAACATAATTTTGAAAAAAAAAATAAAATTTTTTATGAGAAAAAAAAAAAAAAAAAAAAAACTTAAAAATCTTAAAAATTTAATAACACACTACACCACTATATTGGGAAAAGTTTTTAAGTTGGTGTTATTATTTACATCACCCAATAAAATTTATTAAGAGCCATATTATAAAAAATTTATCAATTGGCTTAGAATCACTTTGTGTTTTGGATTTACGATGTCCGTCCATCTGTCCGCCCATGTAAACTTTTTAATTACATTACGGCTCGTTGAGGTAAAATGTGTTAAGAGTAGCGATTAATTGTATTTTGAAAATTGACTTTTCATAATAAAATTTGGTATCGTATAAAAATGAACAAAATTATGTATCAATAGCAATAAAAATCATTGGTCTAGCTTACGTTGCTTTTTTGTACTGAGTGTTCATATTTAACTTTTTTTTAAATATTTGAAAATTTTGTTTTTTTTCGAAATATCTTTATTACTTTTTGAAAACTCTCCCAAAATACACTAATTTTAAACTTGTTATGGAAGAGAACTCAAAATGTTATACGCTATTTGTCCCGATATTTTTCTGAAAAATAGAACATATTATTCTTTTTAATATTCTGAAAAGAAATCTAACGAATATATAGCCTTATTTTCGAAGCAAACATTTTTATAAAAAAAGAATTCCAGCTGCTTTCAATCAAAAACGTTTTAAGTGCATAATTTTGTCTTTATTGCTTTATCAGTCATTACAAGATGGAGAAAAATCTACATATATACCCTGATATTTTCAACCAATTTTATTATATTTTTGTAGTAGTTGAAGTACAAAAAAAAAAAAAAAAAAAAAAAAGTCGATGTTTTTTTGGATCAAAAAATAAACAATTTTGTATTTGAAAATTTTAAATAATTAACTAGCAGTCGGACGGAAGGACGGACGTTTGGATTTTCCAAATTTCTCTTAGAATTCCAAAAGTTTATTTTTTTACTTATTGATCAAAACGAAGCTTAAAGGTAAGAATGCTGATATCTACTTTCCCTAAATAAAGCACCATTTTTGACCCCATTTACCCCAATGTGTATAGGTCACAGTTTAAGAAATATTAATGGGAAGAAACCTGACTATTTTCAACTACAATAAGACAAACATTTGTGTGTTTCGCAAAATTTTTTAGTCAATTCAAGTAAACGTTTTTCGAGATACAAATTTATAAGTGAAATTGAGGACTTTGCTCCACATATTGCGGTGTATCCCTTGAAAAATATACTGAATATCGCCAAGAAAAAATTCCAAAAATTCTATCACAAATCATGTATACACTGTAAAAAAATAATATTAGTAAGATTTGAAAAAAATTTAAATATTAATTTTTTTATATTTTATTTAACAAAATCGGTAAAGACGTTTTTGGAATATGTGGACCATTGTCCTTAATTTTACATTTGACAATTCATATCGAAACCTAGAGTCAATGTGAAAAAAAGTGATTTAAAGACATTGAATTCCATGACTATAGGTATATAAATTGATAGAGAAATTTCGAATCTTATTAAAGCCTAGGCGTTATTACAATTAAAATATTTTATTTGTTAGTTTTTTTATGATTAATCAAACTATATGTAATAACATTGATCCTTTTAATAATAATCCTTAGGATGTAAGCTTTCAATAGAGTCTTTAAAAGTTAAAATACTTGCTATAGTTTAAGAATTATATGGAAATGTTGAAATTATTCCCATAATTAATATTAATCATACGGCACTATGGGCGAAAATAAAAAAAAAGTTTAGTAAGAGATATCTTTTAACTGAATGCTCGGATCGAAATGAATCGTATGGAGAAAATGTAGACCAAAAACCAAGCTTTAAGAAAGTAAAAATTAGCTGGAGCTAAATTTAAAGGAAACTGTTTTTTTTTTATTAAAAAATTTATTAATTTTTAAAAATTACCATTTCAAGGGGAGTATTTAAAATTCGTCTTTAGCTTATTTTTTTCTTTCTCTTTAAAGATTTTTTTCCCTTGCCTTCTAAATTCTTTAGGGTGCTGCAAATTTTCTTTATTTAGTCTTTTTTTCTAGCAAACTTTGTAAATATGTTGCCAATACATGCGTATATTGGTTAAAGAATTTTGTAAACTTTTTAAATAATTCTTAGAGGGAAAATAAACTCCCTTTTAGATTCTTCCTCAACCCTAATCAATAAAACAAAAAATAAACTTTGTATGCATATTGTTGTTTTTGTTGCTATTATTAGTATTTGTTATTTTATTTCAGGGGCAGAGATGTGAAGTATTAAATTTAAGTATTTTTGTTTGAAGCAACAATCTAAAATACTTTTGCCAAAAAAAGTTTTATTTCAAATTGTTGAAAGAGAATGCTTTACATGGATTCTCTTTCTATATATGTTTATGTATAAGAGTGTTTATGAGCCTTAGAATTTTTGTAAATGTATATGTGAGTAAATATAAGTATTTATTGTTATATTTATAATTTGTTAATATAGAAAAAAAGTTTATTTTATTACATTTATTTGTTAGAGAAGGGGCGGGAGAGAACTGAATAAAAACCTCAAGTTGGAGGTCAAAAAAATATTTAGAAAATTTTCAAACTTTACTCATATGAGTAAATGAAGTTTAGACAAAGTTGATATGTGAAGTTGATGGATGAAGTTCTTTAGAAGAGCTTAATAATAATTATACTCTGCTGTATAAATTCTTTTGTTGAATAGTAAATGGTTGACTGGCTGGAATTTTATTGCATTTTCATATTTTTATTGTATTTTTTGGGGAAAATTTTATTTGATTTTCTCTTGTAAATAAGGGAAGTAAAAACTTTTATTTCTTTTATTAAGCTAAATTAGATTTGTCAAGTTAAAGATGTGGAAAAATATGCCAAAACTTAATGAGAGCCACAGAAATGTATTGTAGGCAGGGATAGGAATTAAATGTTTAAATTTATGATAAATTAATGATAATTTTATGATAATTTTAACAATTCTGTTTTTTATTAATTTTAATTAAATAAAACCCATATATTTCTATACTTAATTCTATCAACACCTTGAGTTGATTTAATTAATTTATCAAATCTTGGAAAATTTTGTTTGTCATTAAAATATGTTTTCCTTATTAAGGTCTCAATTTCAAAGAATTCCTTTTTTATTGTAGTTATAGCGCCAGGAATTCCAGCCAATCAATCTAGTCCAGTCAACCATAAAGATACCATTTGCAAATAGTAGTGGTTAAAAACTACAAAACCAATACCAATATCAAAGATATGTTTTGCAAAATAACCTCTGGCATAATCAATTGGTTTTGGATTTAATTTTAATTACAATTTATCCAGGGAAAACTAATAAGAGAAATGAAGGTATCATCGTCATACTCTTCATTATTATCAACATTGGCATCTTGAACATTTATAACATAGCAACAGTTGCTAGGACACTAGCATACACAAGCATATACAAATATACCTACACACATACATAAGCGTATAATGTTCATAATTGTGAATGATATGTTGAATTTAGTAGAGAAGTTGGGGCAAGAGAAATAAAAACAAACTTTTTTTTTCTTAAGCCAAAGGGCTCAAGTGATATAAATATTTTCCCCACCAGAAGGACATTCTTAAACACATACAAACTCATACTAATACATACATATAAACACAAATATTATATTGACCAAAGGATAGAAAATATATTAATCCAAATCTAATATTTTCATGTTACTAGACGTCATAGTAATATTTTCGTGTTATTTTTCCTTATTTTCTCTGTCATAGTATTTTGCCCGAACACTTTAATGAATATACTGTTAATTAGAAAAAGTCCTAAAGCTGTAAGGATCTATACTAATAAACACATATATTAATATACCTATACTATACAATATGTAGGTATAAATGTGTCTCTATGTAAAGCATATCAAATTCCCACAAATTTTGTGTATTATATTCTTTTATATTTATTGCTTTATTATATTACATTCATTTACTACTAACCATTCCTTCTAAAAGAACAGGGAAATAAGGAAAAAAAAATAAATAAATGAAAATATTTGACATTTATACAGCTTAAATATATAAACCAATAAATATTACTTGCTAAAAGAGGATTGTTTTGTACAAGAAAATGAAAAGACAAATAAGACTAAAAAAATGTGCACTCCATAATTACCATGAATTATACTGTAAATTAAAATGAATTAATTAAAACTTAAATTTAAAATTTATTTGTAATTAAAACTCTGTGTTTCCTAGCTTACAGATCAGTTTTATACTCTCTCTAAGAATAGTTTAAAATTTTATAAAAATCCCTTAGTTCCAAGCTTTTATTATCATCTTTAAAAACTTAAATAGCAGCTTTAATTTTAAAGTTATGGCCAAATATTTAAGTAAATGTAACAATTAATATTAATCATACGCCAAAGTGTCCGAAAAGTTGATATTACTGAATAATAATGCAAATCTGTTTAACTGTTCATTTGATTTAAAAGAAATTAATAAAACAATACAAAGAAGAAAATAAGCACAAGGAGAGTTAAACCCACAAACGATTTTTTTGTATAGGGAGCAAAATACAAGGTGTTTTATTAACCAACTTGATCTAAAAAAAAAAAAATGGTAAAAAAAAAATAAGAATTCAAACATAACAATTTTATTGAAGCAATTTTCACAAATAAAATTAACAACTACAAAGACATTTTAACAACAATTTCAACGACACATTTAAGGTTATACAAAGGTGTTTGAAGTAAATTATGGACCCTGTAAAAGTGTAAAACCAATACTTTACTGTTGCTCAGTTCTTGTTCACTTCCAGTTAAGTTCTAGTTCAGTTTTAGTTCAGTTCCAGTTAAGTTCTAGTTCAGTTTTAGTTTAGTTCTAGTTCAGTTCTAGTTCAGTTCTAGTTCAGTTCTAGTTCAGTTCTAGTTCAGTTCTAGTTCAGTTCTAGTTCAGTTCTAGTTCAGTTCTAGTTCAGTTCTAGTTCAGTTCTAGTTCAGTTCTAGTTCAGTTCTAGTTCAGTTCTAGTTCAGTTCTAGTTCAGTTCAAGTTCAGTTCTAGTTCAGTTCTAGTTCAGTTCTAGTTCAGTTCTAGTTCAGTTCTAGTTCAGTTCTAGTTCAGTTCTAGTTCAGTTCTAGTTCAGTTCTAGTTCAGTTCTAGTTCAGTTCTAGTTCAGTTCTAGTTCAGTTCTAGTTCAGTTCTAGTTCAGTTCTAGTTCAGTTCTAGTTCAGTTCTAGTTCAGTTCTAGTTCAGTTCTAGTTCAGTTCTAGTTCAGTTCTAGTTCAGTTCTAGTTCAGTTCTAGTTCAGTTCTAGTTCAGTTCTAGTTCAGTTCCAGTTCAGTTCTAGTTCAGTTCTAGTTCAGTTCTAGTTCAGTTCTAGTTCAGTTCTAGTTCAGTTCTAGTTCAGTTCTAGTTCAGTTCTAGTTCAGTTCTAGTTCAGTTCTAGTTCAGTTCTAGTTCAGTTCTAGTTCAGTTCTAGTTCAGTTCTAGTTCAGTTCTAGTTCAGTTCTAGTTCAGTTCTAGTTCAGTTCTAGTTCAGTTCTAGTTCAGTTCTAGTTCAGTTCTAGTTCAGTTCTAGTTCAGTTCTAGTTCAGTTCTAGTTCAGTTCTAGTTCAGTTCTAGTTCAGTTCTAGTTCAGTTCTAGTTCAGTTCTAGTTCAGTTCTAGTTCAGTTCTAGTTCAGTTCTAGTTCAGTTCTAGTTCAGTTCTAGTTCAGTTCTAGTTCAGTTCTAGTTCAGTTCTAGTTCAGTTCTAGTTCAGTTCTAGTTCAGTTCTAGTTCAGTTCTAGTTCAGTTCTAGTTCAGTTCTAGTTCAGTTCTAGTTCAGTTCTAGTTCAGTTCTAGTTCAGTTCTAGTTCAGTTCTAGTTCAGTTCTAGTTCAGTTCTAGTTCAGTTCTAGTTCAGTTCTAGTTCAGTTCTAGTTCAGTTCTAGTTCAGTTCTAATTCAGTTCTAGTTCAGTTCTATTTCAGTTCTAGTTCCGTTCTAGTTTAATTTTAGTTCAGTTCTAGTTCAGTTCTAGAAGAAACTTTTATTTCTTTTATTAAGCTAAATTAGATTTGTCAAGTTAAAGATGTGGAAAAATATGCCAAAACTTAATGAGAGCCATAGAAATGTATTGTAGGCAGGGATAGGAATTAAATGTTTAAATTAATGATAAATTAATGATAATTTTATGATAATTTTAACAATTCTGTTTTATATTAATTTTAATTAAATAAAACCCACATATTTCTATCCTTAATTCTATCAACACCTTGAGTTGATTTAATTAATTTATCAAATCTTCAGTTCTAGTTCAGTTCTAGTTCAGTTCTAGTTCAGTTCTAGTTCAGTTCTAGTTCAGTTCTAGTTCAGTTCTAGTTCAGTTCTAGTTCAGTTCTAGTTCAGTTCTAGTTCAGTTCTAGTTCAGTTCTAGTTCTGTTCTAGTTCAGTTCTAATTCAGTTCTAGTTCAGTTCTAGTTCAGTTCTAGTTCTAGTTCAGTTCTAGTTCAGTTCTAGTTCAGTTCTAGTTCAGTTCTAGTTCAGTTCTAGTTCAGTTCTAGTTCAGTTCTAGTTCAGTTCTAGTTCAGTTCTAGTTCAGTTCTAGTTCAGTTCTAGTTCAGTTCTAGTTCAGTTCTAGTTCAGTTCTAGTTCAGTTCTAGTTCAGTTCTAGTTCAGTTCTAGTTCAGTTCTAGTTCAGTTCCAGTTCAGTTCTAGTTCAGTTCTAGTTCAGTTCTAGTTCAGTTCTAGTTCAGTTCTAGTTCAGTTCTAGTTCAGTTCTAGTTCAGTTCTAGTTCAGTTCTAGTTCAGTTCTAGTTCAGTTCTAGTTCAGTTCTAGTTCAGTTCTAGTTCAGTTCTAGTTCAGTTCTAGTTCAGTTCTAGTTCAGTTCTAGTTCAGTTCCAGTTCAGTTCCAGTTCAGTTCTAGTTCAGTTCTAGTTCAGTTCTAGTTCAGTTCTAGTTCAGTTCTAGTTCAGTTCTAGTTCAGTTCTAGTTCAGTTCTAGTTCAGTTCTAGTTCAGTTCTAGTTCAGTTCTAGTTCTGTTCTAGTTCAGTTCTAGTTCTAGTTCAGTTCTGTTCTAGTTCTGTTCTAGTTCGGTTCTAGTTCAGTTCTGTTCTAGTTCAGTTCTAGTTCAGTTCTAGTTCAGTTCTAGTTCAGTTCTAGTTCAGTTCTAGTTCAGTTCTAGTTCAGTTCTAGTTCAGTTCTAGTTCAGTTCTAGTTCAGTTCTAGTTCAGTTCTAGTTCAGTTCTAGTTCAGTTCTAGTTCAGTTCTAGTTCAGTTCTAGTTCAGTTCTAGTTCAGTTCTAGTTCAGTTCTAGTTCAGTTCTAGTTCAGTTCTAGTTCAGTTCTAGTTCAGTTCTAGTTCAGTTCTAGTTCAGTTCTAGTTCAGTTCTAGTTCAGTTCTAGTTCAGTTCTAGTTCAGTTCTAGTTCAGTTCTAGTTCAGTTCTAGTTCAGTTCTAATTCAGTTCTAGTTCAGTTCTATTTCAGTTCTAGTTCCGTTCTAGTTTAATTTTAGTTCAGTTCTAGTTCAGTTTTAGCCTAAATCGAGTTCAGTGCTAGTTCTATTTCAGTTCTTGTTCAGTTCTATGTTTATTTTTATTATTTTAATAAAACTTTCGTTTACTGTTTGCTTTTTTTAAAGATTTTTTAAATTTAAATTATTTCTCTCTTTATCTAAAATTAATGTCAACTGTTTGTTAATTTTTAAATTAAGTCGAGTACCAGTTCTATTTAAATAATAACAAATTGTAGGTTTATTTAATAAATAATAGAAAAAATATCTGTAATAAATGAAATGTAATATATGAGTGATTTTTAATTATTTGTTTTTATAAAAACAATATTATTTATATTTTTATGAAAATACAATAATATAAATCAACTACATCTATTCCCCGAACTGTAATATACAAATGAACTTCCATACAAATAAATCATTTTTATGATTTTTCATAATGATTTCTATGAAATTAAATTAAAATAAAATTAAATATAATTCATTTTGTAAAGCATTAATAACTTTATTTAATTTGTAGATTTATATAAGTAAATTTGTGTATGTGTATGTGGGTTTAAATTTGTTGTTTTTATTCATGATAAACATTAATTATTGTTATATTAAATAGTAATTAAATATTAATTTATAATAAATTTTTTTGTTGCATATTTCCTTTATAATATGAGTGTGTACCTATTAAAACACACACATATGGCAAACCACTACATATAGAAAAACAAGAGAAAAGCCAAAATAATAGTTTGTAGGGGGGAAAATATTTTTCAAATTTCACACATATGTATGAGTGGACGTATGTATATATATACGCACGCACACTAATAAAACAAAATTGTCAAAAGCCACTTAATTAACAACTCAATGTGGTTTTATTGGCTTCATTTCATATGTATACGCTTCAATAATTAGTTTTTATTAGTATTTACTTAAAAACTAAAATATCTATATTAATCTAACTTTATAAATATATAGACATACATACATATATTCTAACGAAACACACTTGTATGTATTTATATGCTAATATATGCATTTTCATATTTATATGCTTATAAGGGTGTATATATGTGTGTGTGTGTGTTTATTTATGTTTATAGTTATTTTGCATAGAAATGATTAATTTCATATACATATTTGAGGTTAATTAATTAGTCTTATTGGTTTCTACAAAAAATAAGCAATAAAAACAATATGCTAAAAATCTTTATATGAAATGTATTAATTACTATCATTTCATTGATTTAGTTTATTAATTTTAATTAAATTGAACAGCGTGTTACAAAAGAAATGTTAATGACAAAAATCTTACATTAAGTAATTAATTAAATGACATTTCTTTTAATTCTAGAGCTGAAGAAAAACCTAACCAGAATTGTATTTTTTCTTAAATATTTTTTTTGTTAAATTTATAAAATTCATTTTTTTTTTAGCTTCCTTTATGACTCAAAGAAAAATCTCATTAAATATTGATTCAATATCAAGAGTTCGATAAAAAACTTTTACCTAAGTTATCCGTTTTCTCCTAAATACATGTCCTTGTTAAGCCAGAAAACACCCTTAAAATTTTTGACCAAAGTATTTGCTGTTAAACTCTTTTTAAAAGTCACAATATTAAATAAACATCCACTCATAATTAAATTTTTTGTTTATTTTCTTTTCACTTTTTTCTTTTTCACTTCCACATAATCTATTTTTTCCGTTAAAAATTGTTGTTGCACATATTATTTGGAAAATATTCTATACGCTTTTATCTAAACAACAAGTGAACAAATTAGTATTAACGGTGGGTATGGTAGTGTGTGTGTGTGTGTTTGTGTTCGAGAGGAGAGTTAGCAAAAGCAAGCAATTTACTTAATGACCATAACATTTGTTAAATCAACAAATAAATAGACACAAATACAAACATCTACTCTTGCACACACATAAAATTACTCACTTATACACAAAAATAAAATAACAAACAAAAACATAAACTAACTAAATCAAACAAACATATAGACTTATAAATTTTTATGAGTTTCATATGAAATAAAAAAAGCAATCATATACAGAAAAATATTTTCGTTTGCGAACTGAAGCGGACAACTGGACAGACAAATGAACAAACAAAAATTAAAAAAAAAAAAAAAAACATACAAACTGCAACAAACCATTCATTCATTTAGTCAGTTATTCAACTGACGGTGGTTGCCACCAAACAACAGCAACAACGTTTCAACCATGCATTGACAGGAGAATGCACGGTCTCAAATAATGTTATGTTGGCTGCTTTTGTAGTTAAAAAAATAAAAGTTAAAAAAAAAAAGCCAAAACTTTTTTTGATAACAGCAATAACTTTCCATATTTGTCTTGATAAACTTTATTTTTGAATTTTAGAAAACTTACAGAAACTTATTTTTGGCTCCGTGGGTGTCTATAAGAATAAACTGGAAGGGAACTAGAACTAGAACCGAATAAGAACTAAACTAGAAATTAACTAGAACTGAACTGAACTAGAACCGAACTAGAACCAAACTAAAACTGAACTAGAACTGAATTCGAACAAAACTAGTACAGAACTCGAACTCGAACTGAACTAGAACTTAACAAGAGCGGAACTATAAATGAACTAAAACTGAGCTAAAACTAAACTAGAAATGAATTAGAACTGAGCTAAAACTAAACTAGAACTGAACAGAACTAGAACTGAACTAGAACTGAACTAGAACTGAACTAGAACTGAACTAGAACAGAACTGAACTAGAACCGAACTAGAACAGAACTAGAACAGAACTGAACTAGAACTAGAACTGAACTAGAACAGAACTAGAACTGAACTAGAACTGAACTAGAACTGAACTAGAACTGAACTAGAACTGAACTAGAACTGAACTAGAACTGAACTAGAACTGAACTAGAACTGAACTAGAACTGAACTAGAACTGAACTAGAACTGAACTAGAACTGAACTAGAACTGAACTAGAACTGAACTAGAACTGAACTAGAACTGAACTAGAACTGAACTAGAACTGAACTAGAACTGAACTAGAACTGAACTAGAACTGAACTAGAACTGAACTAGAACTGAACTAGAACTGAACTAGAACTGAACTAGAACTGAACTAGAACTGAACTAGAACTGAACTAGAACTGAACTAGAACTGAACTAGAACTGAACTAGAACTGAACTAGAACTGAACTAGAACTGAACTAGAACTGAACTAGAACTGAACTAGAACTGAACTAGAACTGAACTAGAACTGAACTAGAACTGAACTAGAACTGAACTAGAACTGAACTAGAACTGAACTAGAACTGAACTAGAACTGAACTAGAACTGAACTAGAACTGAACTAGAACTGAACTAGAACTGAACTAGAACTGAACTAGAACTGAACTAGAACTGAACTAGAACTGAGCTAGAACTGAACTAGAACTGAACTAGAACTGAACTAGAACTGAACTAGAACTGAACTAGAACTGAACTAGATCTGAACTAGATCTGAACTAGAACTGAACTAGAACTGAACTAGAACTGAACTAGAACTGAACTAGAACTGAACTAGAACTGAACTAGAACTGAACTAGAACTGAACTAGAACTGAACTAGATCTGAACTACAACTGAACTAGAACTGAACTAGAACTGAACTAGAACTGAACTAGAACTGAACTAGAACTGAACTAGAACTGAACTAGAACTGAACTAGAACTGAACTAGAACTGAACTAGAACTGAACTAGTTCTAGAAAACTAGAACTGAACTAGAACTGAACTAAAACTGAACTAAAACTGAACTAGAACTGAACTAGAACTGAACTAGAACTGAACTAGAACTGAACTAGAACTGAACTAGAACTGAACTAGAACTGAACTAGAACTGAACTAGAACTGAACTAGAACTGAACTAGAACTGAACTAGAACTGAACTAGAACTGAACTAGAACTGAACTAGAACTGAACTAGAACTGAACTAGAACTGAACTAGAACTGAACTAGAACTGAACTAGAACTGAACTAGAACTGAACTAGAACTGAACTAGAACTGAACTAGAACTGAACTAGAACTGAACTAGAACTGAACTAGAACTGAACTAGAACTGAACTAGAACTGAACTTTTTTTTTTTTTTTTTTTCAATTTCAATTTATTTATTATTTAAATTTTGGGTTTACATGTAATTTAAAAACTAATCCCGCGAAGCCATATGGCTTATCTGCAGGATGAAAAACTTAAAATAGTATATGATTTAAAATTTTTTTTTTTTTTTTTATTTTTTATTTTTTTTATTATCATTGTGAAATCATAAAGTGACTTTTTAATAATTTTTTCCTTTTATATAAATTAGTTATATTAAGTAGGTTTGTGGGTAGCTTATTAAATATATTAGGCAGAACAACATTAAGGCAATTTTTTCCATAATTGTTTCTATGACGTTCTACTTGGAACCTTCCTTCCGCTCGACGTCGAGTGTTATAAATGTGGTCGATTGGCTTAAGGAATCTAGTATCTCCGTAGAATTCATTTAATAATGTTGTGCTATATAAGCTTTGGATGTTAAGTATTTGTAGTTTGCTGGCTAGGCTGTTTGACGGTGTGTTGTTACTGGGTGTATTGTTGTTAGTGTGTGTGATGCTGTTATTTATCAATGTGGTGGCGTTTACGTGTGTGTTGTTGTTAACGTGTGTATTGTTGTGTACGTGTGTGTTGTTGCTGTTGTTTACGTGTGTGTTGCTGTTGTTTACGTGTGTGTTGTTGTTGTTTAAGAGTGTATTGCAGTTTACGTGTGTGTTGTTGTTTAACAGTCTGTTGTTGTTATTTACCAGTGTGTTGCTGTTTAAGTGTGTGTTGTTGTTTAACAGTGTGTTGTTGCGGTTTACGAGTGTGTCGCTGTTCACGTGTGTGTTGTTGTTTACCGGTGTGTTGGTGTTTGCGTGTGTGTTGTTGTTGGTGTGTGTGCTATTTACGAGTGTGTTGTTAACCATAGTGTTGGTGTTTTCTTGTGTGTTATTGTTGTTTACGTGTGCGTTGTTGTTGTTAACCGATGTGTTGGTGTTTACTTGTGTGCTGTTTACTATTATGTTATTGCTGTTAGCATGTGAGCTTCCATATATTATGGTGTATTGAAATTGTTGTTTATTTTGTTGTTGGTTTTTCAGCAATATTTTGAGAATTTGGTTTTGTGTTTGCTGCAGACTATTACAATATGTGGAACTTCCCCAAGCTGTAATACCGTGCCTCATGTATGATTCAGCTAGGGAAAAATAGGCCTGCTTGAGAACAGTGAAGGGGGTACAGTTACTCAAGTGGAAGAGACTATACGCAGCTTTTCTTAATTTTTTTCTTAGATGTTGTATATGCGTTAGCCACTTAAAGTTTTCATCTACATAAACGCCTAGGTACTTATACGTGTCCACCTTTTCTATAGTGATATTACAATTATCACTTGTAAGAGCGCTGGTGTTGTGAAGGCATTGATTATTGTGAAAAATTAGGTTTATTTCATGTTTAGGTAGATGTGTTGGCTTAATATGCATGAGCTTCGTTTTCGATGCATTTATAACAATTCCGTTGTCGTGGCTCCATTTTGTAATTATATTCAACTCATTTTGCATAATTCTACTTGCTTCATCTATTCTTTTGTTGGAGACAACGATTGCAGTATCGTCCGCATAGGCAAAAGTTGAACTGCTTTTTAGGACGTTTATCATTTCATTTGCATAAATAAGATATAGGATTGGACCCAACTTTGATCCTTGTGGTACGCCGTTATTGCCTGAGAATGTTTCATTACTCAGGTTATTGCAGACTTTGACTCGGTAGGTTCTTAACTCCAGATAGCTTTTAAACCATTGTAAACATTTTCCTCTAATTCCATTCCGATCCATAATATCTATGAGATTTCTGTGCGAAAGAGTGTCGAAGGCCTTGCTAAAGTCTACAAATAGTACCAAGCAATGAATATTTTCGCTCAAGCATTTATTTATGTGATTTGAAAAGTTTCCCAGCAGTTTATTTATATTTTTACCTTTTTGGAAGCCGTATTGGTTTGGATTTAGGATTTTGTATTTTTTCAAAAATTCATTCAGTCTTCTAACTATTATCTCTTCTAAAATTTTCTCAATAACTGGTAATATAGCTATTGGTCTATAGTTGTTGCAATCATTTTTAACACCATTTTTGTAAATTGGGCGTATTATCGAAGATTTTAGAAGATTTGGAACAGTTGCGCTATTTATGCTAGAGTTTACAAAGGTTGTGATTATTGGAGTCAAAACAGCTGCATTATGTTTTAAATCTTTTGGTCTAATGCCATCAATTCCTGCGCCTTTTCGTACATTAATGTTTTTTAAGATGCTAAAAATCTCCTCTTCATTTGTAGGAGATAGATAAATAGAGTTTGACAATCTAGGTTTTGTATATTTTAAAGTGTTTATATCACACTTGTGCAGAATTTTTTTCACATTTATATTGAAATTATCTGCAAATTTGTTTGTTATAGCCGAGATATTATCGTTTTTAAAGTTTTTGATTAATGTTGAGTCAATGCTATTAGTTTTTTTACCCATTAATTCATTAATAAGTTCCCACGTATTTCGCATATTATTTCTATTTTCTATGAATTTCGATTTATAATACATATTTTTCGCGTAGTTTAATTTTTTATTTAATGAATTTCTAAATTTTTTGTATTCATATTCATATTTTTTATTGTTTTTGTTATTAAGCCATTTATTGTAAAGTTTATCCCGAATGTTGCAACATTTTAATAAATTTTCATTCAACCACGGATTCACTTTTCTTTTTTTATTATTTGTATATTGAGTTTTAGATTTCTGATAAATGTTATTAAAACTTTCAAATATATTATTGAAAAATTCATTTGTATTTAAATTTTGTTCAGATATGACACTCCAATTACATTCACTTATATATTTATTTACTTTAGAATTGTTTATTTTCCAACCCTGACTTATTGTGCTTTCCTCAATCTGATTTTGTTTATTTTGTTTTTCTTTTGTTTCTTCTACACAACAGAAAAGAGCGTAATGGTCAGATATACTTGTTCTTATTATTGTTGCGTGGGTTTGTGTTGTTGTGATATTGCTACGTATATGAAGATGATCAATACACGTACTTGTTTTTTTATTGATATCTTCTCTTGTGCTCTCATTAACAATGCTTTGGAGTCCGTTAGACGACAGCATTTCAATGTATTTAGTTGTTGTTATATTTTGTTTAAGAGTATCGATATTAATATCTCCAATAATAATTACATCTTGTTTGTTTTTTACGTTGTTTATAGTTTCTTCTAGTTCTGTTATGAACTCTTTTACATTATTTTTTGGTGGTCGGTAGATTGAAATAAGAGAGTACGTTTTGTTTTCTATGTTTATATCGATTTGGATTGATTCAAAAGAGATTGTTTCTATTTGAAGGTTTGTATGAGCGATGTTATTTCTTACGTAGAGTGCAATACCTCCTCCTCTACCATTTCTGTTTAAAAAATAAGAGTTAAAATCGTTTAAGTTGTATATGTTATTTTCATTATCGGTGATGTTGGTTTCGACAAGTACAATAAAGTTAATTTTGTTTATAATGTTTTGTATAGAGGCAAGGAATGGCGTGAAATTTAATCGTAGTGAACGAATATTCATATACAGTATAGTTGCAGGATAACTTAATAGATTTTTATCAATTTGATTAAAATGTTCAATTACTTTTACACTGTTCATATTCTTTTTTATATATATATATTTTGAAAAAAGAGAATTATTTTGCTTTTGTTTTGTGGTTTACATTTAAATAGTTGACGTTATTAATTCTATATCAGTTGAATTATTAATTATTATTGGATTAGATATTTCATTTTTTTTGGCGAAGATATTGCCATTTCGAACCCATACAAATCTCCAATTAGATTCTTTGGCTTTTGTTTTTGCAAGCCAAAGTAATCTACGTTTATGTGCTGTTAGTTGATCATTTACATACATGAAGTTTTGGTTACTTTCTTCACCTGTCACTAATTTGGCCTCTACTCTGTGACGTTTAATCTTTCCTAGTAGTTCCTTCTTCTTGTTTAATGTAGTAAACTCAACGATAATCTTTTTCGACTTTTTCAAGTGGTATGAGTTGCTTATATCAAAATCGTTAACTTCCACCTTTAATGATGTAGCGATCGTTTTCACAACATCAGTTGGTGAGAGATTTTCATTTGGCACATTTTTTATCTCAATATTCTTGCTTAAGAGTTGTTGCTCTAAATCGTTGATTCGTTTATTCATTTCTTGCATTTCTTTTTCTTTTACTTTATTGATTTCACAAAGCTCATTGACTCGAGAGGTAAGATCTGTAAGAGTATCAGTTATTGCACTAAGAGAAGTTTGTATGTTGGTGCTGGTTTGATTATTTTGGTTTGCTATGAGTGCAAGTTGCTGCATTGTTGTTTTTATATCAGTAATATCTGTCTGCATAGATGAGAATTTTAATTGTAGTGTATCTACGTCGCTTTTTACAGCGTAAACATTGTTGTTAACATCGCTAAGAGACAGAGAATCTTTGAAGCGTTTATTACCATCATTCTCTTCGGTATCCTCATCTCTTAGTTGCTTATTGTGTTGTGTTTGTAGGGGATTGTCATCAATTATAATATGATAGGAGTTGTTGCTGTTGGTAGATGCTTTCCTGGTTTTGCATTTATGGCATCTCCACTCGGCTCTTCTATCATTAGCCATTGTTGCATACGTTTTCTCTGATAGGGAGCAACAAGGCGAGAAGTGGTAGAGAGAGTTGCACGAATAACATTTTACGAATTTTGTTGGTAATTTACCATTACATTGTGAGCATAGACTCATCTTTTGATTTTGTTTTTTGCTTTATTCTTTGTGAAAGTATTAAAAAAGCTAAATTTTTATTGGTTTGTTTAGTTTTATTTTTTATTTAAAAAATCACTTAAATTCACTGTTTTTAAACGATATTTTAAAAACTTTTAAGCAAATAATTTACTGAATATGATGTAGTTGTTTTCAGCAATTTTATAAGTGACAATAAACACTTTTTATGGATTTAGTTGGAGCACAGATTAAAACACGACCGTTCACAATGAAATATACTATAGAACTGAACTAGAACTGAACTAGAACTGAACTAGAACTGAACTAGAACTGAACTAGAACTGAACTAGAACTGAACTAGAACTGAACTAGAACTGAACTAGAACTGAACTAGAACTGAACCAGAACTGAACTAGAACTGAACAAGAACTGAACTAGAACTGAACTAGAACTGAACTAGAACTGAACTAGAACTGAACTAGAACTGAACTAGAACTGAACTAGAACTGAACTAGAACTGAACTAGAACTGAACTAGAACTGAACTAGAACTGAACTAGAACTGAACTAGAACTGAACTAGAACTGAACTAGAACTGAACTAGAACTGAACTAGAACTGAACTAGAACTGAACTAGAACTGAACTAGAACTGAACTAGAACTGAACTAGAACTGAACTAGAAATGAACTAGAACTGAACTAGAACTGAACTAGAACTGAACTAGAACTGAACTAGAACTGAACTAGAACTGAACTAGAACTGAACTAGAACTGAACTAGAACTGAACTAGAACTGAACTAGAACTGAACTAGAACTGAACTAGAACTGAACTAGAACTGAACTAGAACTGAACTGGAACTGAGCTAGAACTGAACTAGAACTGAACTAGAACTATAGTAGAACTGAATTTAAAGCAAACAGATGTGAATTAGCAGTGAACTAAAACTTTATTTTTATGAATTTATTTATGTCCTGAAATTTTATTTCTTTCTTACATTTACCCCACTGTTTCCTTTTCACACTTTAATAAATATGTTTCTGTAAAAGAAAACTTTTACATTTACATGTCCTTATGTTTTTACGTATACTTATGTATGTTTATTTCTGTAGTCAGACCATGTAATTAGTATAAAATTGTTTGCTCATTCACTTGTTTAGTAAGTCAACAATCTACGAATAATATTTTTTCTCTCTTTAGTTTATTTTGTTAATAAAAAAAAAAAAAAATATAAATTAAAGAAACCATTTATATATTTTTTCATTATGAAATTTATTTATTTTTATATGTTTTCATAATTTTTATTATTATTTTTTTGCTTTTAATAGTTAAAACAAGTTTGTTTCTTTATATTCATGTAAAAGGTTTTCTATAAGTTTTTTTTGAAAAATTTCGTAATGAAGGACTCCATAGTAATTTTAATTTAATTGTTTGATTTGCTATTTTTATAAGTTTAAAAGTGAAGGCTAAGGACAAATCATTTTATATTTAGAAATTTCAAGGGAATTTATTGATAAGGGAAAAGGTTAAATTTTGTTTTAAATTAATTTTTTCAAATACTAGATACAAATTTTCTCTTTGCATTTTGTTAGGAAAATTCCTAGGAGTATATTAATCCTGTTGCGGCTCGTGTAGCATTATTATTACTGTTAAGATTTCTAAGGCAACCTACTATTTTAGCCACCTTTTTGAAAAAAAGTAATTGGTCTTCAGTTCAATAAAAACAATTATAAGTTAAAAGAAATTATTGAAGACATTAAATTTATTTATTACTTTGACTAAACAAATAAATATATTTTCTAATTTATTTTTATCGCTTAGCTTTTGAATTTACCCAGGAACTCAAGTCAGTTTTTATTCACATTCATTTACATTTGTTGTTCTTTATGTGTTTTTTATTTTTATTCTTTATGTTTGTGTGTGTGTGTTAAGCGAGAAAATTTGAATTTCCGTTTTAATTCAGTCTGTCTTTGTGTTGTAGATGTAAGTGTGTTTGTTTATATTCAAGTTAACTGTTGCAATTAGTTTTATTGTTTGTTTGTTGTGCAAGTGTGCGTGTATACATAAGAGCTTTTCATAAAAAAAAACTTTATTTCTCTGTTATCTTTCTTTCTCTTTTATAATTTTTTTTTTCATAAAATTTATGAATGTTAAATATTAACAACCATTTGTAGCCTAGATTGTTGTAGTAGTTGTTGTTAAAGTCCTTGTTATTTTTTATATGTATTTGCTATTGTTATTATTTGTTGTTTCTTTGAGTGTGTGTTTGTGTATATTTGTTGCTTTTGTTGTAGCTGTTGTAATTAGTGAAGCGCAAATAAATACCTCGCGCCGTCTAATGAATGCCATGTGATTACATGTGTCATATTCATTTGTATTTTGTATATTCATACTCATAACACATTCACACAAAGACGTTAAAATATTCAACACACATTCACTCACATATATAAATTTACTTACTAACAATTATTTATACTATAACTCATTTACTAAACTCCAAAACACAACACAATATGAAACAATTTATGCGTTTGTCTAGCATAAATATTTGTCTATAACAATGTCCTTATATTGTGCATATGTATATATGAATGTGTATCGGAATTATGTATTTGTATAGGTCTAAATGTACGCGTTTGCTATTTGCTTATAAGTTTGTTTGTATATTTGTTATTTCAATGTGTGTGTGCATATTAAAGGCAGCATGTGTTTTAGGTATTTGTCTATGGCAATTGCTTAAATGGCGTCGACTATATGCCATTAGTAAATAATTTCATTGAATATGGTTTTTATTATTTTATATTTTAATATTTTGTGTTCATTTTAATTCATTAAGACATTTGAATACGCTAGACAAATATACAACACTTACATTTGTGTTTAATTGGTAAATATTTTTGTTGATGTATGGTAGTTAAATAAATTAAATTAATCTATTAAAAAATAGGCTAACTCTTATTCGTTAATCTCTTTTAGTATATAACTAAATTTTATAAAAAATATATCAGAAAGGTTTTTTGTAATAGACAAGTTTCTAGTAATAATATATTTATAAAAGTCCCATGGAGTATCTCAAATTATTAATTTTTTTTTTTTTTTTGTTAATTTTTCATCCATATCATACAACTCTTTTAATTAGGGAATTGTCATTATTACTATTTCTTTACAAACTGGACAAGTTGTAATGATATAATATAATGAATTATAATTTTCCAACTTTTAATTGAAGGAATTGTTAGAAGGTAGTGGTAAGGAATATACCGGGAAAAAAAATTTTCAAACTGGTGAAAATCTACAAAGCGAAAACAAGTGAGAAATATATACATAGTCCGCCAAGTCCGCTATATGATGCTCTACACCATAGTGTATATGCAACGAAATTCGGAAAGGGCTCTTGAATAAGATAAGAAGTGTAAACTAAATTTACTTATAGGGATTATTACGTTGTTACTAACATTTATAAATTTAGGTACATTAGGTTTTTTTCCATAAATTGGCTCTATATGGAAGCTAAGCTTTTATTTATAGAGAACTTATTTGTTGTAAATATTAACTTGATACTAACATTATTTTGACATTAATATAATAAAAGCGATTTTGTGGACCGATATCAAATTGGTATGTTGATTTACTATTACATATAGCTTCTTCGTATGTAATGTCATTAATATATAACTATTTTCAAAACACTTATGATCGTTAAAACCCTTTTCCTTGGGCGCAATTATATAAGGGCTAGGTGAAATAATGAAATGATCATAACCATTGAAATTATGACCTGTAGTTTGTTCCTAAGTTTTATATAGATAAGACGGACAGATGGACGGACATCGTTAAATCTACTCAAAAAAAGATTCCAAGACGAATGTTATACTTCAAAGTGAGGTCTGAAAGGTAAAAAAATTCCTCAAAAGAAAAAATCGCAAAAAAAGTAAAAATTATCAAAATAAAAAAGTCTGTAAAACGGAAAAATTACCAAGCAAAAAGAGAAACGAAAAAATATAAAAAACTCGCCAAAACGGAAAAGATATCCCAAAAAAAAAAAATTTTTTTCTAACAAACAAAATCGCTAAATCCGTGAAAAATTGCCAAAACAAAAATGTATCAGCAAAAGGAAAACTCCCTTAAATAAAGAAAGGCGTAAAAACGGAAATAATATATTAAGACATAAAAACGGAATAATGGCAAAAACTACATAAAGAAAAACTACGAAAAAATAAACGCCAAAACTAAAATAATGTTGTCAAAATAAAAATAAAAAAAAGTTATAAAAAATCGCCAAAAACAAAAAAAAAATGAAATAAAAAAAATCGCAAGAAAAATATACTGCAAACAAAAGTAAATCACAAAAAAAGCCAGATAGAAAAAATAAATAAATAAATAAAAAGAGAAGAAAACGAAAAAAAAAGCGCCAAAACGTGAAAAATTACCAAGTAAAAAGGTCGGAGGAACGAAATAATTAAAAAAAAAAAAAAAATACTAACTAAAAAACTCGCCAAAAATGTAAAAATATCACCACAACAGAAAAAAGTATCCAATACAAAAAAATATCGCCAAAACGGTGAAAAATCGCCAAAATAAAAATACATTATCAAAGAGAAAATTTTCCAAAGCAAAAAAAGCATTAAAATGAAAAATTATACTGCTAAAAAAATAATAAAAAACGGAAAATCGCAAAAATCGAAAAGTATATCACTAAAACAATAAACGGCAAAATAAAGAAAAAAATACAAAAAAGTAATCACCAAAACAGAAAACATGTTGCCCAAATGAAAAGAAAATATTGCCAAAGTGGTAGAAAGTCACCAAAAAAAAAAAAAAAAAAAAAAAAAAAACGTTAAAATAAAAAAAATCGCCGAAACAGTAAAAATCACCAAAATAAAAAAGTCTGTAAAAAGAAAAAATATCGCAAAATATTCCCAAGTAAAAATGTCAGATGAACGATGAAATACAAAATAAAAAAACTACTAACCAAAACACACTCCAAAACGTTTTCAAAATAAAAAAAAATATAGAAAAAATCGCCAAGAACAAATGCAAAAAAAAATCCGCCACAACGATAAAATCGCAAAAAAATAAATCTTCAAAACGCTGAAAAATTGCAAAAAAAAAAAGTAATAATAACATTTTGTCAAACGAAAAAATCTCCCAAAATTATGAAAAGGCATAAGAACGAAAAAAAAAAAAAAAAAAAATATTTTGCAAAAACAGGAAAATCGCAAAAAAAAAAAAAAAAAAGTATATCGCCAAAAATAAAAAACGGCAAAATAACGAAATACTATGAAAAAATAAACGCTAAAAAGAAAAAATTTCACTAAAATAAAAAAAAAAAAACGCCAAATCGTAAAAAAATCGCAATAATACAAAATTAACTAACCTTAAAAATAGCCAAAACGAAAAGATCACAAAACCCAAAAATATGTTCAGTATTTATTATTCCAGTGTAACATATCAAAAAAGTTATTTAAAGCATATATTTTCTGGGACCTGGATAGATTCTGAGTTATTCTAGCTGTGTCCGTCCGTCTGTCCGCCGGTACGTTGAAAGGGGTATAGGGACCACCTAGTGAGAAGAAATTTAGGTCAAATAATTACCTTATACAGGTTTGTTTGATATTGAAAATGGACAAAATTGGTTAATAAACAAAAATGTTAGTGACACAGGGTGTTAGTTTTTTCTGCAGATATTTCTTAGACAAAAGCATGAACGTAGATTCGGCTTTACTATAAATTTAAAATTTTACTAGTAAGAAAAATATTTTCAATTATTTAATCAATAATTTATAATGTTGCAAATTTTTAAACATATTTTTTTGATTAAACTATTTAAACTTAATTTTAGGATAATTTTAATATTGTGCTAAAATCGCGATCGTTACTTTGAATAAATTCACAATTTATTTGTTGGGGGAGTGCTAGTTCCTATGCACATTTCGCCGGTTGCTTAAGCCAGCTCATCAGGAAACCTTTCCCAATTTCTTTAGAAAAACTAAAGATATATTAAAGTGTAAACTTTATAAACTCAATGAGAATTAAAAGTTCTACACTAAAAAATATCAAAGCTTAAACAAAGCCCAACAAACAAACCATGATTATACTTTCCTTTCTACATTGGTTAGTTTTTTTGCCGACGCTAAATGTAGTGGGTAAGGAATAAACAAAAATAAAATTATTTTCACATTTCAAAGAATTTTACTTATATGAGGACATATAAGTAAAAGATATAAATTTATTTTCATTTTTTTTTTTTTTTTTTTATTACACCAGTGTCTGTCCTTCTGTCCGTCACTCATCAAAACTTATTAATATTTAAGTAGATCCATTTTGAAAACAATTCAATCTGCATTGATTTATTAAATATCTCTTAGACAAAAGCATGCACGACAACGAAATTTAGTACAAATAGTTCAACAAACAAATGAAATATTGCTGATCCAGAACTGAAGCAAAGCAAAACTCGAACAGGGTTTTATTTTTATTTAGTATTTTTCTCTAGTAAAATGTGATTGACTTCAGATTATCATACGAGTATAAGAAAACAATTTTGGTAAAAAATATATATAATTGATCATAGATTTTCAAAATTGTCATCCAAATACTTTAAGTTTCTTTAAAAATAAAATTTTTGATTTTCATATAAAAACTATATTAATGGTGGCAAATACAAGGGATTATAGATTGTTTGCCTCTAATTTGTTTATATAATGAGATTTTAGATTTTCATATGAAAAATTTAGATCTATTGAAATAAGTATTAGTGATCACTTCAGATTTGAAATTTTGTTATAAAAAACCATTTTCGAATTTTATAAAAAAAAAAACAATCTAATCTTTTTTGATTTTAAAAAGGAAAAATTAAATTTCACTTGAAAGACATAAAAGTAAAATATTAACCATTTTTGCTAATTAATTTTTTTTTTTTTTTTTAATAAAAGACTTTCTACAAATACGTCTTTATTTTTGTGTTAATGTTTTTGATATATTTTTATAACGTTTTCTATATAAATTAGTATTTAATATTAATCATACGTCAATGTGTACAAAATCGTTTTTTTTTAATTCCATAATTCAATGAGAAAATTACAACTTTTTTTTATGAAGATTTGTTGTATGGTCTGTTATCTATTACAGTTTTAGAGTAAACTAATGGAAATTTGTATTTTTTTTTTCCATTTTAAATTATTTCCATAAATAAGATCTTATAAGAAGTCTTTTATAGTAAAAAACATTTTGTTCAAATGTTGTTCAATTAACTTCGGCTTCATTGCTATTTAATTAAAGAAAAATAAATTATAAAGTTTATTCTATTCTTTTGTGGCTATTTTAAATATCTCATTAGTTTTTCTTGAAACTAAATTAAATATTAAATAAATATTAGCAACATCTTTATGCAATACTTGCATACAAAATATACATTTTATATTTATTATAAGATATGGTCTTTAATTTTAATTTATTTTATGGTCTTTAGTATTTGATTTTAAGTTGTCTTCTTATTTGTATTTTACAGTAAACAAAAATCACATCAATATTTTAATTAATTTTCTATACAATATTATTAAAATGAACATGCATATATACACAGAGACAGACAGACAGACACGCACGCACATAGACATAAACAAAAATGTAACTAAATTAAAATTATTTATTATATTCAAATAAATCATGCACAAAATAGAGAACCCAAAAGGAAATTTATAAACTAAAAAATGAGACAACAAACTAGGATTAGAAAAGTAATTTAATTCCATTGGAGAATGCACAGAGGGGGTAGGAAAGTTATATGATATCTGAGCAGAAAAAAAAAGACTAGACAATATATTATTTAGAATTAAAAGCTAAATTGAATATATTTCCAATTGGTCATATTTGAATTGAATCCTACGTGTTCAGTATTAAAGGGATTTTATTAAACAAAAATGTTTAAGGCCTAAACATGTTCACACACAAACAATTTTTTTTTTTTTTTGCTATAAATTTACACAGATAATCGTATGTATATTTGTATGTTTATATATTTGATAACATGCTGAAAATATAATTTAAATACGTGTGTATGTATGTATGTATGTATGTATGTATGTATGTATTTAAAATAAAATTCATTTATTTTTCTTTGCCTTAAAGGCATCAAATGCACATTGTAATTAAAAATCCTTTAATATCAGAAACATAAACTCTTTCATTTAAAAACAGTAAATACAATCAACAAATACTAATACACAAATACATACACATATATATATACACCTACATAAACATATAAAAAAAATCGTATATAAAACGTAAACAAACCAATACATACAGGTAAATAATCTAAACAATATAATACAATCTATAATCTGTTTTTTGAAAAAAAAAAAAAAACTCATAAACAACTCATACTTACCAAAAAACATACACATCCAAACGCAGCAACAAAAGAGTAAGAGAGAGTGTGAGAGAGAGACTATGAAATTATTATTAAACAAATATTTCATACTAAAAGCTACAATCTATTTAAGTTCAAATACAGCAATAACAGAAGTACATACCTGGAGAAAAATAAAAATAATTAAAAATAAATTAAAATATATCTAAATATATGCATAAACGTACTAGAGGGGCAAAAAACGACATCTAAAAAAAACCTTGAAGGCATAAATTAAATCTATTGTTTTCTTTGAGATCAAACTCTCATATATCTAAGCTGACAATTAAATACATTTATAAATTTCTTTTAAATGTATGTGTTGTGTTTTGTTTTAAAATAGTGTTATTGCCTTTATTTTATAACAAAACGAAAAGAATTGAAAACAATTGAAGAATTTATTTAATAATGTGTTTTGGTAGCATTTCCTGGCCTGAGGCATATGTGATGACAGTTTCAATTGAAAAGTATGTTAAATGATAAAATAAATAAATAACAAACATTATAAATTAATAAAATAGAAATAAATTTAACTCAAAGCAGCTTTAAATTAAAAAAAATTAACTCAATTATAGTTCTAGTTCATTTCTATTTCTAGTTTAGTTCTAGTTCATTTCTATTTAATTTCCAATTCATTTATAGTTTACCAATTAATTTTTAGTTGATTTCTGCTTCAGTTCTAGCTTATTTCTTGTTCAGTTCGAGTTTAGTTTTAGTTCAATTCTAGTTCAACTTTATTTCACTTCCAGTTTTTCTATAGTTCAGTTCTATTTTATCTCAGTTCAAGTTAATTTCCAACTCATTTCTAGTTTATGTCTACTCCAGTTCTAGTTCAGTTCTAGTTCAGTTCTAGTTCAGTTCTGGCTACTTCCTGGATCATTTCTAGTTCAGTTCTAGTTCAGTTCTAGTTCAGTTCTAGTTCAGTTCTTGTTCAGTTCTAGTTCAGTTCTAGTTCAGTTCTAGTTTAGTTCTAGTTCAGTTCTAGTTCAGTTCTAGTTCATTTCTAGTTCAGTTCTAGTTCAGTTCTAGTTCAGTTCTAGTTCAGTTCTAGTTCAGTTCTAGTTCAGTTCTAGTTCAGTTCTAGTTCAGTTCTAGTTCAGTTCTAGTTCAGTTCTAGTTCAGTTCTAGTTCAGTTCTAGTTCAGTTCTAGTTCAGTTCTAGTTCAGTTCTAGTTCAGTTCTAGTTCAGTTCTAGTTCAGTTCTAGTTCAGTTCTAGTTCAGTTCTAGTTCAGTTCTAGTTCAGTTCTAGTTCAGTTCTAGTTCAGTTCTAGTTCAGTTCTAGTTCAGTTCTAGTTCAGTTCTAGTTCAGTTCTAGTTCAGTTCTAGTTCAGTTCTAGTTCAGTTCTAGTTCAGTTCTAGTTCAGTTCTAGTTCAGTTCTAGTTCAGTTCTAGTTCAGTTCTAGTTCAGTTCTAGTTCAGTTCTAGTACAGTTCTAGTTCAGTTCTGGTTCACTTCTAGTTCAGTTTTAGTTTGGTTCTGCTTTAGTTCTAGTGCAGGGCAGTTCTGGCTTTGTAAATGTTTTTTGGACTACTAATACTGCTGGCATTAAGAAAATTTCATTAAAATATTAAACTATAATAATTAAAACTAAATAAAGATTTAAATCACAACTATTTTTTTTTTAATCAACAAACTAGTTTTTTTTTATTAAACAAATTATTAATTTTATAAGTAATTAAAATGGAGATAGGATTGCTATTTTTTTGTCTTTAGTAAAATTTTAATATTTAGCTTAAATAAATATTTTTATAATATTTTATTTTTTGTTTTTGTTTAAACAAAATTTTTTTTAAACCTTTATTTATTTTGTATAAATATTTATATAATTATAGTAAATAAATAAGTTTTTGTATACTTTGCTTTTATAATGTTGTTGTACTATTTAAAATTTATACTTATTATTATTCCTTTTTTTTGTTGGTGTGATAGAGAATTTTTATTATCAGTTTATTTCATTATTATTATCATTTATTTATATTTTATATTTTATTTGTATTTTTTTTCTCAGTTCATTGTTGTTTTCATTCTTTTACATATACAAACGCAATTATTGCATCTAAATACTACAGATTACGTTAAAAGCACGTTCATAGGATAAAATCATTATTGTCATCATCATCATCGTCACTACAGCAATCATTATCATCATCAATACTTTTTTATAATTTTTCTATTTCAAAGCATAAAAAGCTTTTGTTTTTAATGTGTATGTATATGTTTTTTAATGTAAGTATATGTGTGTGAGTGTAAAATAGTGTATTTGCTTACATATGTATGTGTTATATGTATGTGAATGAATTTGTTTATTTTTCATTGTTTGCATTATCATTTTTTTTATTATTATTTCTATTTTGTTTCCCTTTTTTTATTGCTGTTAAATTTTATTTAACAAAAATATCATGCACATATTGTTGTTTATTTTATATTCTAAAACATTTAACGAGTGAATGCTTCATAAAACCATTTTATGTTTAGAATTATTTGAATTTTTTTATTATTTGTTTTTGCAAAAACTTAGGTTTAGATTTGAAAAGAATAAATATTAACATCAGTATTTTAAGAGATTTAAAGCAATTTTTTGTAAGCAGCTTTTGTAAAAAAAATAGGAAAAAATTTAATATTTTTAACATAAAGAAATTTTTGATTAAAATAAAAAAAATAATAATAAACAGAAGAACAACTAAACCATAACTGATATATAAATGAAATTAAACTGAAGTAGAACTAGAACTCAATTAGAACTTAAAAGTACTATTAATAAAATTTTGTTGAACAATTGATAAAATTTAAAAAAATTTTGCCTTAATAATTTCGTCATATAATTTCTTTCATAACTAAAATTCATTGCATAATTTAAGGGGCGAAGTTATGGTATGTTTGCTTGAGGTGTATATGTTTGTGAATCCATTTCATTAGGTTTGAAAAACCTAAGACAATGTAAAACCACATGTATAACTAACTTATAACATTTCAAATGCATTTTGCAAAAAGCATTTGTCATAAACACACTAATACATTACAACAACCTTAAGAACTAACACACACACACAAGTCCATACATACAAGTATATAACAAGAAAATACATACCACTATATATGAGAAGAGTAGCAAGGATTTGGTAAACAAAAAGGTAGAAACCCAGATTTAATGTTAACCAATACAACCAGTTTGCTTTGGCATCTTCTACAAAATAAGTTCGTTTATAGAGGAAAGAGTAGGTAAAACTTAAAAGGTGTTTGTATGGGAATATAAACGAGTGTATGTAAATGTGTTTATGTATAAGATAATAAACAAAAACCAAACATCAGCAACACAAAAATAACTAATAGCTTTATTAACAAGCAACGAAAACTAAGGAAACTTACACACTTACTAAAACTATATAACACTATATGCATACACATACTTGTGTCTTGTACTTGTATTGGTATTTTGGTAAATATCAGTATGACTTCATATTAAAATTTTAGGCCTAAAAGTAAAATATAACATTTTAACCACAAACTGAGATTATAACCACTAGATTTTATAAAACTGACAAACAAACTAATGAAGGCAACACATTTGTAAGTATAAACAGACACACACATACACACATGTACATATGTATTTGCTTTATAAGTAAATGCAAAGCTAAGAACAAGGACAAATGCATTTAGTTTTTTTCTTCTCTTTGTATGTAAATGTTTTCTATTACTATTTGTATGCATAAAATCATGATGTCTTATTGGTGTTAGTTTGGTTGTAAATGCTTTTTTGTTGTTATTATTGTTAAATATCCTTTTGCATCTTGTATGAACGTTAGTGTGTTTAAGCAAGAAAAGATAAAAGGTAACATTAACCACAATAGTAAAACATTTGCAAAATTTGATTAAAACTTAGGAGTGAAATTAGTTTGGAAGATGACATAAACGAGTGACAAAAAGATAAAAAGGAGACCAACTAAGAACTGGAATAAAACTGAACTAGAACTGAACCAGCACAAACCTAGAACTGAACTAGAACTGAACTAGAACTGAACTAGAACTGAACTAGAACTGAACTAGAACTGAACTGGAACTGAACTAGAACTGAACTAGAACTGAACTAGAACTGAACTAGAACTGAACTAGAACTGAACTAGAACTGAACTAGAACTGAACTAGAACTGAACTAGAACTGAACTAGAACTGAACTAGAACTGAACTAGAACTGAACTAGAACTGAACTAGAACTGAACTAGAACTGAACTAGAACTGAACTAGAACTGAACTAGAACTGAACTAGAACTGAACTAGAACTGAACTATAACTGAACTAAAACTAAACTAGAACGGAAATAGAATTCAACTGAAACTGAACTGAAATGGAACTGAAATGGAACTTAACTAGAACTGAAGTATAACTGATTTAGAACAGAACTAGAACTGAACTAGAACTGAACTAGAACTGAACTATAACTGAAGTTGAATTGAACCAGAACTGATTTGGAATTAAAATAGAACCAACTAAAGCTGATTTGAAACTGGACTAGAGCTGAGATAGAACAAAATTGAAACTGAAAAATTAATTAATTTGCTATTTATATTGGTAGCAGCTGGTCTCATTTAATTTCTTAGTCCTCCTTTCACTAGTTTCTAATTTCCTTTTTATTCTTCTTTAAAATTGGCAAATAGTCTTAAATTACAATTAACTTAGTAAATATTCCTATTTCAGTTTTAACATTAAAAAATCGAAAGAAAGTCCTTATATTGGCTATAAATTAGCAAAGCCTTATTTTGAAATGCCCATAATAATTGTTTAACGGAAATAAAAGAACTTGGGCTTTAAGACAGTTAACACATTTTTTATTTTACTCTCCAACAAAAATAAATCTTTTTCCTTTGGCTTCTTAATTAACTTATAAGTTTTCCTATAACTTTCATTACAAACATCAGTAACTGAAATAAATTTTTTTCTTTCTTTTCATAATATTACATTTTATGATACTCATATGCAAGTGTTTATTATATGTATGCGGTTTTGTGCTGTAAGACTATTTAGTTTAATAATAATATTTCATTTCTAACCTAATAACCTTGCCTTAAGCTATAATAAAGCTCAATAAATTAATTAACAAGAAGAAATTTATCTAAATAGCAAACAAGAGAGTTTATAAAGTTTGTTTAAGTATTAATAATATTAATGTTGTTAGATAAAAAATATATATAAATTTTATAATTAATTAAAACCTAAGTTAATATTAAATATTGTTGGAAAGCCTTCTTTAAATATGGGAAAGGGATAGAGTTTTATATCAAATTAAAATAGAGTAATTTAATAAGTTTTAAAGCTATTTTATAATAAAACTATAGAAAATAATTTAATTAATTGAGATAGTGTTTTGTAAATGTAAAGCAAAAGTTATTAATGTTATTAAAATTAAATAAAGTTTTTTTCTTTGTTGGATAATACCAGGGCGTATGATTAATATTAATTATAATTAAATAAAATACATTTTTAATATTAAGTTTTTTCTTTAAATAGTTTGTTAAAATAATTAAATTTGTTGAATATTTTTATAAAAGAGGATATAAAGAAAAATAATTAATGGAAAAATATAAATATAAGAAGATAGAACATAATATTATTTACCGGAGCGTGAGATTAATAAAATATTATACAAATTTTGAATATAAGTCCTTTATTTCTCACTTTACAAGAGCAGCATGTAATCATATATTTTTTTAAAAATTAAATCATTTTGTAATATACGAAGAATCGTATGTTCCTTTTTTTTCATCAAAAGTTATAGGTTTCTCTTAAACTTTATTTGTATTCCATTTTTTCATATTATAAACATATAACTTCAGTTTTCCTCCCATATAAGTCCTAGTTACTTTATAAATAAATATTATCTGCTATTTAAGTTTTAATAACTTCTTTTCCCTTACCTTACTCTCCTTTCTATCCTTTCTATCACTCCCTCTCACCTTATAAATGTCATATAAATTTTCGTTATATTTTTAATATCCAGCTACATGTTATTTAACTAGATTAATTTTAAATGCTTTTAAGTCTCATCTCTCTACAAATACTGTTTATTTTTTTATGTTCATGTGTTGGTACTTAAGTGTATGAATTTTGCTTCTGGTTAAACTTTCATTACAAAAAAAAAATAAAAAATAATAATAAAAATAGCTGAGAAAAAATATTTTCATTACAATTTCATTAATGTTTATACATTTTGTTAAAAAAAAAAAACATTCGTTTACCTGGACGTTCACCAAGAGACATGGTGTCATTTATTAAGTCTGTTTATTGCTACTTTAGTTGGGACCAAAAAATAAAAAAAGCCAAGGGTCAACAGTAGAGCATTATCTACTCTTATGTATTTGAGTACTAAGTATAAAATGAAATGTTTCTACAAACAGCATTTTTTATATTGTATTCAGTAAAATATTGTCCATGGAAGTCTGCATATGTGTCCTTTATAACATAAAAAAAATTTGATATAATTTTTGTTTTATTTTTAATTATGTTGTTAAGTTTTAGTCCTGGCAGATATTGTTACATATTTGATAATTGCTTTCCAAATTTTCGATAAATTGTGTTTATTTTGAGGGGATATTTTATACATAATTAAAAAAAAATAAAAAATAATAAAAAAATTTAGTTAAAATCTTATTCATTGGTTACTGTTAAAAATTTCTAAAGAAAATTATAATATTTCTTTATGAAATAAAACTCTTAAGCGATAGTTTAAGTTCCGAAATATCTGTTATAAATTGGAAAAAAGACAACAAGAGGAAATAGGACTTAAATATCATACTTTATCTTTTAAACTGAATTAATACTACGATAAAGCTTATAATTGTTTATGATTAATCATGGTTCTCTGGTTTGATGCACAAGAAATGATGTAGCATGCATTGTAGTCCTTCTTGAGGACATCAAAGCAATTTTGGATACTCCTGTAGGAGTTAGAATTATTCTGTCATTACAAAGCAAACGATTTCAAGGTGTCACGGAAATTTTCCGCATGAAAAAATCGACATATTCATGAAACTAGAGGCCATACGTATTGAAACGGAAAAAAGAGACTTTAAAATTTCGAATAATACACATTAAAAATAAAAAAATATAAACAATTTACGAATATAATTATATTACGAAAATAACTACCAACTTATGTCAGATCTGTCAACGGAATCATAAAATATTATGTTTTTAAGGTTATATGTTCTCAGACAATTTTTTGTACGAGGGCTATTTTGGTGCCCTAAAATTACTTAAAAAATTGCCACGACAAAAAATTAAATTAAAAAAAAATCCTGCAATAATTATTTATAAATTTCGATGTGGATTAATTAAAAAACAATATTTTTTTCAACTTCAATTAACTTTTAGATATTGAGATTCAAAGGAGGATACTTATATTGCTGGTATGCGGTATCCATTCATGGATAGTGTTGGCTAAATAATAACATTTGTGAAATTCTTCTAAAAAGGTTTTTTATTAAAAAACACTGATGTTATGGGTGCACTGTTTATGCATCATCAACGTATGCGCATTAATTTCACTAAAAAGTTTTCAATATTTGGACGGCCAGAATGGATTTTCTCTTTTAACTCCATATTTGTGTAAAATTGTTTAAAAAAGATGCAAGTTGATTTTTGCAAGAAAAGGAAGAAAAAATTCGATTTATATTTTTTTTTTTATTATACCCTTCACCACAGGTGTAAGTTTGTCATTTCGTTTGTAATTTCTACAATATTCATCTAAAACCCCAAATTATCCTTTCACGTTTACTTTTATGAAACCGACTTTAAACCTCAAATATTTTTTTAACTTCTGATCTTTATACCCTTCACCACAGGTGTAAAGGGTATATATAAGTTTGTCATTCCGTTTGTAATTCCCACAATTTTCGTCGGAGAGCAAAAAAGTTTACATTTTCGGGATCCTTGTAAGAAATGATGACGATAGGACCATGTCCGTCCGTCCGTCCGACCGTCCGTCCGTCCGTCCGTGTGTCGGTTGAAATGGCGTTTATGAAGCCCACCGATAACTGACATATATAATATATATATCAAACGATCGGAAATGCTTTCGAGAATTTTGCTATTGGAATTCAGCAAGATCGGTTCATACAATGCGGAGATATGTTCAAAAAACCGGTTTTTAGAACCGGTTTTCCAGTTTCTGAAGCCTCTGTATATACTATGGACTTCGTTTTTACAAAGAAGTCTCGGACATTTTTTTCTAAATTTTTGTTCTGAAAAAATGAAATAAATCGGTTCAATAATAACTGAGATATCGGACAAAACGCATTTTTAATTTTTTGAAGCCCTGGTTTAAGCTATAGATTTTTATTTTTATACAGATCGGTCACAAATATTTTTATAAAATTTCGGTTTTTTGAATCAGCAGGATCGGTTTATAAATGGAGGAGATATGCTTTAAAAACCGGTTTTTGAAACCGGTTTTTCAGTTTCTGAAGCCTCTGCATATACCAGGGACTTCGAATTTTTAAAGGAGGCTCGGAAATTATTTTCTGAATTTTTGTTCTGAAAAAATTAAATAAATCGGTTCAGTAATAACTGAGATATCGGGGAAAACGAATTTTTTATTTTTGAAGCCCTTGTTCAAGCTACAGATTTTTATTTTTATATAGATCAGTCATAAATGTTTTTATAAAATTTCGTTTTTTTTAATAAACCAAATTCGTTCATAATCAACAGAGTTATGGCCCAAAAACAAATCTGTTAAGAATATAAATACACATACAAACATGTATATTAAGCATTGTAATGACTATTAGTGACGTTTTTTGTTTTTTGTATAGACAAGTAGTTTAGTTAGAAACAGCAGTCATATAATGAATAACAGTGTTGTTGTTGTTGTTCCTTGTATATGCAGTCTGTACAAAAATAAATAGATATGGAATTGTTGTTGTTTATTTTTTAAAACTAAAACATATCTGTTAAGAATATACATAAATACATACACAAACATGTATATTAAGCATTGTAATGACTATTAGTGACGTTTTTTGTTTTTTGTATAGACAAGTAGTTTAGTTAGCAACAGCAGTAATATAATAAATAACAGTGTTGTTGTTGTTCTTTGTATATGCAGCCAGTTTGTATATACACACATAAAAAAATATATAAATATGGAATTGTTGTTATTGTTTATTTTTTAAAAGCAAAGCCTGCTATGATTGTTTTTTTTTTATATATTCAAATTTTCGTAGTTTGAAAAAAATTTAGATTTATATATGTGAAAATATGAAAGCATACGTTAAGGCGAAAATTTTATTATTTGTCGGTAATATGGTAATATGATGTCGATAAGATAGTAAGATGGTAATATGGTAATATGGTGAAGGGTATCAAAGATTCGGCACAGCCGAATCTTTTTTCAATTTCATTTTAAATAAGTTTTGATGCAATTGATGGTGTAACAAAACAAAAATTCAAGACCTGAAACGGTATCATGTGGTGACGGCAAGCACTCAAAGTCAAAAAATGGAAAAAAAGTGCTTGAAACTAATAACTTTTTTTTTTTTTTCTTTTGATTGCTATAATCTCGGATTTTAGCATAAGTGTTCAATTCTTCTAATGTAGGCTTTAAACACTTGTAGAAAAAGACCAGCATGGAGTTAATAAGCGTGCCATTAACCAGTGACAAATTGTGTCGTGAAACAAAATTTTAAAAGATTTAAAAATTTTTCAGTTTTTTCACTAGGGTTTTCATGAGCTAAGAACGCGATGTTTTTAGTTTAACTTTAATCATCGAGGAACATCCTAGGCGATAATTAAAATTAATATCATATATCAAAATCAATATGGCGTTCGAAAAAAAGTACGATTTTGCATTTAATACAACTTAGAGATATTATTAAATGCAAATAAAAAATGTATATAAATGAAATTGTCCCATGACTTATTTAGAAAAAAGATGAATTTTGCAGTAAAAGGATGAATATGAACAAAACTGAATTTTGCAAAGTTTATAAGAAGGTTTAATAATTATTAAATCGCTTATATATCCACGCATACTTAACATATCGCTATATTTTTAATTTGTATTTAAGATACAGCATTGTATATCTACTATCAATAGAATTTTGGCAAATTTTTTAATATATTTTTATCTTAAACCTCCATAACATTGATGCCGTTCATATATATATAAAAGTCATTCACGCGAACAGATCTGTGTTCCACTAGAGCCAAGGAATATTGGTACTTAATATCGTTGATGTGCCATTAAAAAATTTTCGGCATTTTATTGACGAAAATTTGAAGAATTTCCTATATATTCTGGATACTTATTGATAGGAATGTCGATATAAAGATGTCCGTCTGTCTGTTGAAATCAGTTTTAGGAAAGCCCCAGCTATCGGATATATATGTTTTATGCATCAAATTGTAGGGAATATTCCTTAAAAGAACGCTAATAAAAACTAGCAAAATCGTTTGATAAATAACTGAGGTATCGGCAAAAAAACGAATATGCTCCCAAAAATCGTATTTATTGCCAGCATTTCTAGGCTCCTATACAAGCTAGCGACTTCATTTTTCCACGAAAAATCCAAAATCTTTTTTCAAATTTTTTGGCTGAATAAATAAAAAAGATCGATCCATTAGTATCCTAGATATCAGCCAAAACACATTTTTAGACTTTTTGAAGCTGCTATATAAGCTACGGCTTTCATTCTTCAGATTGGTCATATATATTTTACTAAAATTTCGGTTTTCTAAATCAAAGAAATCGGTCCATAAACAACCGAATTATTGGCAAATCTGTTTTTATTATTTGTTGTTATTTTTTGGTTAATGAAAAAAAAAAAAAAAAAAAAAAAAACAACAACAACAATAAGCTATATCAAGTTTGTTTTTTAAATTTTTTGAAGCCTCTGTATAATCTAGAAATTTAATTTTTTCACAGAAAATTCAAAGTTTTTTTATACCCTTCACCACAGGTGTAAAGGGTATATATAAGTTTGTCATTCCGTTTGTAATTTCCACAATTTTCGTCGGAGACCAAAAAAGTTTATATTTTCGGAATCCTTGTAAGAAGCGATGACGATTGGACCATGTCCGTCCGTCCGTCCGTGTGTCGGTTGAAATGGCGTTTATGAAGCCCACCGATAACTGACATATATAATATGTATGTCAAACGATCGGAAATGCTTTCGAGAATTTTGCTATTGGAATTCAGCAAGATAGGTTCATACAATGCGGAGATATGTTCAAAAAACCGGTTTTTTGAACCGGTTTTCCAGTTTCTGAAGCCTCTGTATACACTACGGACTTCGTTTTTACAAAGAATTCTCGGACATTTTTTTCTGAATTTTTGTTCTGAAATAATGAAATAAATCGGTTCAGTAATAACTGAGATATCGGACAAAACGCATTTTTTATTTTTTGAAGCCTTGGTTTAAGCTATAGATTTTTGTTTTTATACAGATCGGTCACAAATATTTTTATAAAATTTCGGTTTTTTGAATCAGGAAGATCGGTTTATAAATGGTGGAGATATGCTTTAAAAACCGGTTTTTAGAACCGGTTTTTTAGTTTCTGAAGCCTCTGCATATACCAGGGACTTCGAATTTTTAAAGGGGGCTCGAAAATTATTTTTTGAATTTTTGTTCTGAAAAAATTAAATAAATCGGTTCAGTAATAACTGAGATATCGGGGAAAACGAATTTTTTATTTTTGAAGCCCTTGTGCAAGCTATAGATTTTTATTTTTATATAGATCAGTCATAAATATTTTTATAAAATTTCGGTTTTTTTAATAAACCAAATTCGTTCATAATCAACAGAGTTATGGCCCAAAAACAAATCTGTTAAGAATATAAATACACCAACAAACATGTATATTAAGCATTGTAATGACTATTAGTGACGTTTTTTGTTTTTTGTATAGACAAGTAGTTTAGTTAGAAACAACAGTAATATGATGAATAACAGTGTTGTTGTTGTTCTTTGTATATGCAGTCTGTACAAAAATAAATAGATATGGAATAGTAGTTGTTTATTTTTAAAAACTAAAACATATCTGTTAAGAATATACATAAATACATACACAAACATGTATATTAAGCATTGTAATGACTATTAGTGACGTTTTTTGTATAGACAAGTAGTTTAGTTAGCAACAGCAGTAATATAATGAATAACAGTGTTGTTGTTGTTCTTTGTGTATTCAGTCAGTTTGTACATACAAAAATAAATATATATGGAATTGTTGTTGTTTCTTTTTTAAAAGCAAAGCCTGTTATGATTGTTTTTTTTTTTTCATATTCAAATTTTCGTAGTTTGAAAAAAATTTAGATTTAGAAAATATGCAAGCATACGTTAAGGCGAAAATTTTATTAATTGTCGGTAATATGGTAATATGATGTCGATAAGATGGTAAGATGGTAATATGGTGAAGGGTATCAAAGATTCGGCACAGCCGAATCTTTTTTCAATTTCATTTTTATTTATTTATTCTTATTTTTTGCTAAGGGAATTAACTCAATCGGTCGTTTGGAATCTGAGATATGGGCCAAAATGCATTTTCGGACTTTATAAGGCTTCTATAAGCTTCGGAATTTGTTTTTGAACATATGTGCTACAAATATTTTTTGAATTTTTGGTTTTCTGAACTAATCAAATCGGTCCATAAACAATAGAGTTATAGGCAGAAAAAAAAATGTATTTCCATTATTGGTTTCTAAAAAACGCATTCTATTTTTTTAGACTTTCTCAACTTTTAAAAAATGTTCATGAAATTCCGAAATAAGCTGAAAACATAAACTATATTACACCGTTTTAAGTTACGTTGTAGATCTTAAACTTTAGAAGTTACTTACAACTAATTAATATTACTCATACGATCTCTATAATATATTTTTAAGCTGCTATTTGTATAAAATTTACATTTTACGAGTTTATAGAGTTAATATGTATTTATGAAAAATATTATAGGAGTTTTAATAAATATTTATTGTCTTACATTTAATGCAGACATTTTTAAATTTATTAATATATTTGTATTAAAATGTTAACAAGTTTGTAATTTCATATAAATTCCGTTTTCATGTAATTCCGAAATTATTTTCAAGCTTAAGCTATAAAATACCGTTTTTAGCAACTTTCTAGCTTTAAAACTATAGAAGTTATTATTATTTAAAGCTAACTTCACATAATTAATATTACTCATACGTACACTATAATTTTTTTAAAAATGCTTTTATATATTGAAAATATTTTATATATTGAAAAATGCTTTTATATAAAGAGAACTTTTTATGAGTTTGTAGATTCTATTTGTATACATGAAGAACTAGTATAAGAATTTTGATAAATATTTATTATTTTTGATTTGATAAATTTTTTAAATTGATTAGTATATTTATTTATTTGTTTCTTTTTTAGATTTTGTAATTTCTTATAAATTGTTTATGAAACGACAATATTAGCTGAAAATTTGAGGTATTACTATCTGTTTTAAATAACGTCTTAGCTTTGATACTTTAGGAGTTCTTTTTACTTAAAATTATTTTTTCATAACTAAAATAAGACCCCATATAATAATTAGTCATACGTTTCTTACAGAAGTTTTTAAAATGTTATTATATATTTTTAAACAGAAGTTTTTTAAGATTTTAAAGTCTAGGTATGTATTTATGATACCAATTATAACAATTATATGAGAGCTTTAATAAGTATTTATTACTTTAAATTTGATTTGATATTGATTTCATTAATTGATTGATATTTATAAATTGATAAATTTTATAAATTTCTTATAAAATACCGAAATTAGTTAAAGGTTTTAGCTGTGGTAAGCCGTTTTCAATAACTTTTTAGCTTTCAAACTAAAAGAGTTATTTATTTTTGAATGTAATTAGTCATAATTAATATTAATCATACGTACCTTATGACATATTTTTTTAAATAATGTTAAGAGAGGAAACCTTTTGCGAGTTTAAACATTATATTTGTATTTATTATTTATTTAAGGGTATTACCTAATTTTAATGTTAAAAATCGAGTGGAAAATAAAATAAATGTATCCTGCTAAAAGACAATTTTGTATAAATTTTGAAGTAAATTTTTTTATTAAATTAATTAATTTAAAGTTATTATACGTTTCCACTCTTTTATCCTATATTATTATTAACTTTATTGTCTTTAGTAAAATTTTTATATTCAAACTTCTATATTCTCGATTAAGTTCAAAATCTCATTTATACAATTTGGCGATAAGGTGTTAGCTATTTAGTAAAGAATATAGGAAAGAAAGGAATTTTTTGGCAGTTAAATGTTAAACGAAATCAACATTTAATTGTCATTTAAATAAATCCCCAACAATTTTGTCCCCCTCCCCCTTTTGACAATCATAGATAACAGTTAATGTTCTGACACCAACATTATTTCGAGTAATAAAAATAAAATAAGAAAAACACTTCCTGATACTTATGCATATGTTGAAATAAAAATTGTATAAAAAGAAAGAATAAAGGAAAAAAAGCAACCACCAATATCTTTTAACAATCACTGCAGTACTGTGACAATATAATCAAATAAAATTGTGTAAAAGTGTTGTCAAATGGTGCAAAAATTAGATTTCCTTAGCTAAAGGATATTGGTTGAACAACACATACAAATATATTGCTATTAAAATACATATGTGAGAGAAAAGGGTGAGACAAAGGATATGAAAAAAAAAAAAAATAATAATATTAAAAAAATGTTTGGTAGGGAGTTTACAAAATGAATATTGAGTATGCTTTTAACCTTTGATTTTATTGTAGAAAAAGTATATTGTGTATATGTTCAGAACAGCATATTTGAAATTGTTGTATTTTTTTTTTTCTTTTTAGCTTTTTTTTAGTTGTTCTGTGAACTGCAAACTGCCGCTGTAAAAGCCAACTACGTTGACTTTAATTGGATTGCCAAACGTTATGAGTGCGATTCAATTTATACTTTTTATTTTGTACAATATTTTCTTATTTTTTTTTACGTTTAAATTCAGTGAGACCAATGAAAAATGCCCTTAAGTGTTTCCAAAAAAGAGGAAAACTAATAACATGTTGAGAGTTCGTTTTTTTGTGCCACTAACTGCTTTTAGATACTGTTGTTTAAATGAATTTTTGTTTATTTTTTCGAAGGATATTTTTGTTAATAAACCTTCAAGTGTTTTACTAATTTGGTTACAGACAAACTGTTAATAAAAATATATTTTCTTTGCCCTCTGTTTTTGGAACTAAAAATGACAGTTTATGGGAAACGGCTGCAGATATTAAATTTTCAGATATTTTTAAAAAAGAAAACTTAATAAAAGTTTTAAAAATTAAACCATTTAATGAAAAAAATTGAGTTCTTTTAATTTCTTATACTAAGGCGTATGATTAATATTAATTATTTAATATTTAAATGTAATCATATTTATATGAGCATAATTTTGTTGTTATTTTAGCAATTTCTAAATTTCTTTTTAAATTCAATTAAAAACCTTTTAGGAGTTTGATTAAAAACATTTAATTTTTTGTATAAATTTTTATTTCACTTTTTTTAAGCCCAACATTTTGAAAATTTATTTATTTTTTTTTTTTATTTTATTTTTTAATTTGATATATTTTTTATTTTTTGACAATTTAAATATTTTTTGTTTTAAACAAAAGCAGTTTAATCAAAAATACTTTAAACTGTTAGATTTTTATTTTGAAAAAATTTTTTTTAACATTATATTACCTAAACAATTTGATTCCTATAATGACATCACGTTCATTTAAAAACTAAAGACTTGTTATAATGTTCTACAAGATAGATGAAAATAGAAAAATTAGAAAAAAATCTAGGAAATGGAAATGAGTAACACACATAACAGAAAACTTAATATGAGTTTAAAAGAACAGAGAGAAAACTAATAAATTTTACAAGATCATAAAAAAATAATTTACAATATTTTACAAAAATATTAAATTTTTCTATTATTATTTTCTTGATTAAATATTAAAAATTCTTTATAAATCTTATCTACTTTTTCTTAAATAATTTTTGTTTGTGTTATTCTTCATTACCCTGTTTTTAGCTAGCATTTTACCCAAGTATGAGTGTAAACTTGTGATAACTGTATACAATATTCTGTGCCAAAAAGTGTTAGTATGTTTGTATGTGTTTGCGTTCATTGGTATTGGTATCAAAGCTTACATTTGGCTGTGTATATGTAAAAGTGTAAAAATAAAAAATGTGTCTACATATGTGATGGTTTTGAAAATCTAAAGCTTTGCACTTGTTACACATGTTGACCACATATAACTAGCAAAAAATTTATATACAAAATACTATATACGAAAAAGAAAAAACACGACAAAAAGGAATATAAACTGAAATAAATTGGGGATCCTATTTTAAAAAACCCATATACACACATTCAAACATACACGCTACAAACTTGCATATAAATAATTAGGAGGATAAACTTTAAAGTTGTCATAAACAATTTTTTAACTTTAAGGTTCAAAAGAATATTGAATATTGAATTAAATTAAGTGAAATTGGTCTTGTTTTATTTGCAACAAATTTAACTTTATAATCAAGTATAAACATTTTTAATTTTTGCCATTTTATAATTTTTATGATTTTTGAAAATAAATTTTTTTTTCAAAATTTTTTTGATTTTTTTTTTTTTTCAAAAACTAGGTTTAATATCATTGTAACTGGTATTAAAAAATAATGGTAATGGAGCTTAAAGGTAATTTCAATTAGAATTTTTTGATATATTATTAAATCAAATCGGATAAGTCGTTCTCGAGATATGCTTCAATATATAGTGCAACCTTGTTAATTTTAAAAATAGTGATTTATCTCGAAAATTAAAGTCAATTCAAAGAAAGTGATTTATGGGTTTAGTACTTTAGTACAACGTGACTGAGATATCCTGGCGAGCACAAAATATTTTTAATTTTGACAACCTACTTACTCAATTGAGCTGTAGCCAAAAGTAATTTAAGGAAAATATTTTCACTGTTTCATTATCATAATTAAAATTTCATTAACATAAGGACTGTGCACAAAAAAATCCATGCATGCTCTTGGGCTTATAACTTTTGATGTGGTTAAAAATAAATAATTCTGCTAACTGGCTTACATTTGTCATTATGCTCACTAGCCATATGCTAAGTTTCATGGTTATAGCGAAACTAGTTTTTCTTAAAATGGAAATTTTGAACAAAAAACACCTAAACACATAATTTAAATTTTTCAGGAAATCTTACATCGGTTATATAAAACAATTGCCAGAAAAGCAGTTGTGTCACAAAATACAGTTTCCTGGGTCATAATATTATACATTGAAGTCATGACCACTGAAAGGAAACCTGGTGGTGGAAAAAAATAGTATCAGTACAGACTGTAAGACTCAAATAAAATAGAAAGGATTTTGAGAGAAAATATCGTTATCTCTGGAAGAAAAGTGTTAGTTGCTCTGAATCTTTGTCAGAAAAGTTGAAAGAAAATCTGGCTTAAAGACGTACGAAGTACAAAAAGTTCCTATTAGAAACGCAAGAAAGGATTTGGTGGTAAAAAAATAACGCGAAAGTACTTCATATGAATTTTTTTCTAAAATTTAATTGCGGCATAATAGACGATAAAGCGTTCGTACTGGCTGACTGTTTCCAACTTTTTGTCCAGGAATTCTATGTTGCAAATTTTAATGGGAATGTAGCAGATAAATATTGTACCAAAAAAATCAAAATGCCGAAGAAAATGTTTGATTTGGCAAAGCATTTGCATGTGCGGGAAAGAAACACTTCATTCATAATAAGGAGTGAGATCGAAAAATTCTTAACATATATAATATTCAATAACTTGAAAATAGTTGATCTTAGAGTTTTCATTATTTTTTTAATAATTTGATAATTTAGCACAGATAACAGAAATATATAATTTTTATGGTTTTAATCACTAATTATAAAATTGTGGACCATTTTTGAAAACCTTTTCTTTGGAGATTTGATAGTTGCTTCAGTTACTTTTTTGGAACAGTGTGCACATCTTCTGTTAAAATCTTCGATATTTTGGGACACCTTTTTTGTGCTCTTGAATTCACTTTTCACAAGACCTTAATATCTCTCCACTGGTCTAAGCTATGGACAAATTTACCTCTCTTGGTACTAAAACTATGTTATTGATTTGGTACCACTCCAGAGCTTTCTTACCATAGTGACATGATACCAAATGGGTCCAAAAATATGCGGACACATTGTGCTTTCTTAAGAAAAGAAGAAGTCTTTTTTGCAAATATTCCTTTATGCATATTTTGGTATTTATAGATCCGAATGTATCAAATGACTTTCCTGTTTTGCTGCAACTGCAAAAAGCTTGTCATACCATGAATTTTGTAAGAGATTTTTGCTGCTTTTGGGTCTTAAACTTATCTCCAACATTGCTTCGAGCATTAGCAATAAAAAGTTTTGAGACACAAGCTGCGAAGATTCTGCCAGCACCTACGTTTCTTCGTCAATTATACAGCTTGAGTATTTTTTTTATGAAATTTGGTTTTAAATTCCGATTTCTATTTTGGGCTTGTGATTTTTTTTTTTGCAGAATTCCAGTTTGGAATTTTTTAAACTTTATATGTTATCAACTTTCCCATTAGCTTTAAATTTTCGCACCAAATAGTCGAAGCACTGAGAAAACTGAGCTGATTTTCTACCAGATGTGTTTGGAGTTCCTTTCAATATACCTTCAATTTTCTGGCATTCCCAATATCATGTGGTCGTTTTTTCTTACCGAACTAGGTTTCACATCAATAGTCAAATTCTCCTGATACTGTTTAATAACATTAGAAACGGTTTTACGGACAACATTTAATTCTGTGGCCAATTATTTGTAAGACCTATTTGGATTTTTTGAAATTTTTTAATAACTTGTAGGAGGTAAATCTTTTTCGTCACTTATTTTGGTGAAAATAAGGACAAATTGACATGGTTGTTATTAAAAATAATAACTGAAGTATTTTTCCTTGATAACTAGATCAAAAAAAAAATTTTGAATATTGATTCCGAAAAATGTTATGAGGCAAAATGTGTGTTAAGAATTTTTCGATCTCACTCCTTAAATGGGTCCCTTAACTCAAAAATATACGTGAATGAGTACCTTTGGAAAAGACTTCAATCTTTCCTAAGAAAATGCAGTGTATCCGTTTTTTTCTGGCCTGTTCTCGTTTCTTCTCATTACAGCAATAAAACAATGGAGTAGTAGCAAAGAAATTGTTAGTAATTGTAGCGAAAGAGGCTAATCTTTTAAATTGTCCAAAACTACGTGCAATTGAAAAATATTGGGCTCTATTAAAAAACAATTTAAAGGACATTAAAAGCTCATCATAAAATGAAACGGAGTTTGAAAATAATTGGACTTATTTGAGCAAAAAAGTGACCGAAACACAATAAGACTTATAATTGGAAGAATTCTGGAAAATATCAGATACAGTGAACTCTCGATAATGTGAACTAATTAATGTCGGTGTAGTTCATATTTTCGAATTTGTTCACATTTTCGATTGTGATTTTTTTTATATATATTACTAAGTTATTCTTTCTAAAAATCATTTCTGCAAGGAATGAAAATGCAAAGATTACTAAAAAAACTTTTTGTAATTTATTTGGAACATAAAAAGTTTTTAAAAATCCATTTTATAAAGAGTACATACGTAGTATGTACATAAAAAACAAACAAAATATTACGACAAAAAAATAAATAAAATTTACAATGAAAAATGATAGGTACATACATATATAATTAAATATGGAAATAATCGGTTATTATTTTCTGTTTTTTCTTTTGTTCGACCAGCTTATTTACCGCCAATTCCCTGATTTTTTTCAATACTTTAATGTCAGTTTGATCGACCATTTGAAATTAAGCCCATTGGACAGCTTTGTTAAAAATTTCGACAGCTTCTTTGGCTTTAATATTGTTTTCAGACGCTTCAATAAAACAGTCGTCATCATCGTCGGACTCTTCAATTAAATCATTTTCATCAAATGGCGTGACGTCCTCACAAGGATTATTGATCCAATCTCGAATGTTTACAGCAGTAAATACTTCCTGAGGGCACAATGTCTGTAGAAGATCTGCAGCAGTATTTTCTAAAGATCTAACCTCTGATTGCCACTTTTCTTTTAAAACGCTCAAAGGAACATTAAATTCAGGATCGTCTTCATCATTTACCATATTCAAAATATTTTTCCAACAGTTAGATAAAGTTTTTTTACCAACTCGGTTCCAGGATGCCTCTAGAATAGAAACTCCTTCTTTAAGTGTGATTTTTTTTCATCGATTCAAGCAAATCCCCCTCTTTTGCAATAACTGTTGCCAGAAGACTGTTCCTATAATAAAGTTTGGTGATTCTAATTTCATTTTGATCCATTGGCTGGATCAGAGCCGTTACATTTGGAGGCATGAACATAGCTTCTATGGAACCATCCTCGGATTTAAGGTCAGATTCTGGTGGATGGGATGGGGCATTATCTATTAGGAGTAAAGCTTTTACTGGTAATCCTTTCTTCGTTAAAAAATCTGTCACCTTAATGAAAAATAAAACAGTAAGAATCCCAATTGAACTATTTTTACATGTTTACTTACCTCTGGCACAAAACAGTTGTGAAACCATTCTTTAAAAATGGAAGAAGTCATCCAAGCAGACTTTGAATTTGAAAATTTTTAAAACTGTTTTATTTTATGAGATCCTGACGCACAGCATAAAAATGTTATCCTTTGCTTTTCCATTTTTGCACCTGAAGCGCTTTTCTCCAATGACATTACATATGTCTTTTGTGGGAGAAGTTTCCAATATAGACCAGACTCATCGGCATTATACAACTGATCATTGGATAAACCCAAATCTTCTATCTTTGCTTTCAATTTAATTTTAAAAGGATTTACGAACTGAGATTGCGCAGAAAGTTTTTCACCGCTTATCTGAAGGAGCCGAATTCCGTATCTCTTTTTAAATTTTTGTAGCCACCCATCGCTAGCATTGAAGTCATTTCCGTTTTCGCTTATGTTTTTGTGAATTTGTTTGGCTTTCTCTTTCAACATGAACCAACTTACAGGGAGGTTTTTATTCCGCATTCAAATAAACCACTTATAGAGCGATTTTTCCATTTTTGGAAGCTCTGAAGATCGTAATGTTTTGCGTTTTCCGGGTCCACAAAACGTATTGTTCACACATTTTAAAATATTGTCTTTATTATTTTTTATTGAACATATCGTTGATTTTGCAACTTTATACTTCTTACTTAACACTGTAACACTCGATCCTTTTTTTAAATATTCCAAAATTTCGCATTTTTCATTTAAGGATAAAAACTTTCGACTGTTTTTAGACATTACTAATTTTAAAAATAAATTCAAGAATATACCGCAACAAGTTACATAAAGCGACTCGCATTAAATACCTTTAAAATAATGGCATACTATGGTATTTATTAATTCGGGGATTCCCAACATTAAAAATAAATGCTTCTACAAATTAAAAAATCCCCAAAAATTAAAAAAAAAAATTGTTCACTATTTAGAGCGTCCATATAAAAAACTGAGTGTTCACATTAGTGGATAGTTCATTATATTGGATGTTCACATTACCGCGAGTTCACTGTATTTCCTTAAAAACCAACAGGAAATTATTTATTATTTTATGTACACAGAAAAAATTATTACCGTCTTTTTTTCAATTAACTCAGTTGTTTAATTTTGCTGCAAAATTTAATAAATATATTCAAGAAAAAATAAAATAAAAATAATTTTTTGTATGATTTTAACATTTTTAATTCATTCAATCATCTACTTGATTGATTTAATTAATTTATTAATTGGGAATTTTTTTCTGTTTTGTATTTTTTATAGTTTTTAGTAATTGATATAATCATTTTGGTGAGAGGTGCAAATTTAAACAAGTTTATAATTGAATGAATTATTTTCATATATATTTGTTAATTGGTGACTTTTTTCTGTGTATAGAACTTGATCGTAACATGGTAAAAGTTGTTTCCAAACTCTTTAAAATATTCTGAGTATTCCGTTTCTAGATTTATGCTTTGAGACTTCAGAACATGTAGGCTAAAGTCAATATTTTGAAATAAAGCTCGTTGGGGTAAAGTGTGTCAAAAGTTGCGATTAATTGAAGTTTTAAATTAAAATTTTCATAATAAAGTTGGGATCCAAATAAAAATAGACAAAATTATGTATCAATTGCATTTAAAATCATCTAGGTTGGTTGTATTGTTTGTTTATAAATTTTAACATTTCGGAAAAAGAATAAAAAAATTAAATTTTCATCGACTTTCAATGTAATTTTTTTTTTTTTTTTTTAAAGATGTCTTTTAAAGTTAAATTTTAAAATGGAACCATAAATTTCAGATATTTAAGTAATAATTTTCTTTAAGTATTTGTATATAATATTTTGTCCAAATATTATTGTTATTTTTTGAAAATTATCCTAAAAAACACAAAATTTCAAGTTTCGTGTTATGCAACTTAAAATTTAGCAGGTTAATTGTTCTGAAAATTGTCTGAAAAATAAAACATATTATTTGCTTTAATATTGTGAAAAAATCCTATTTATATATAGCCACATTTTAGAAATTAATTTTTTCTCTAAAACTCTAGTAGCTCTCATACAAGAAGTGCTTAAGTGCAGACTCTTTTCTTTGCTTTATCAAACATTAGACATTGGGTTAGAATCGAACATTTCTGCAAATAAGTTTGTAATTTTTAAAAGGCTGATTAGATTTACTAATGAAGTTTTTAAATTTTAAGAAGTTTTTAAAGAATTCTAAAGTCCGTCCTGCCGTCCATCCCTTTATTAATTTTTGCCAAATTTTCAGTTTACAAATTTTCTGTATTCGATAGATAATTTTATTTTCTAACTTATAACGTAAAATTAGTTGGAAATGTTTGGCTATTTTTGGATAAATCTGGACCAATATCTTGCAGACGAGATATAGTTGAACATAAGGGATTTCGAGATGTTATCAAGAGCTTTAAGGGGACATAAAAATCTTAAAAATTAGATGAGGATAAAAAAATTGGAAAGCGGTTAAATATTTTCTCTGTCACTGAGCTCTTATAGCTCCGCTTTTGAAACATCTTTAGAACCCGTCTACCAAAATAGAATGAGTACATTTCATTGCTGTGTCTATATTTAATTTCATTTATATAAAACTGGCCAATTAAAAGTTATAGATTTATTTCTAAAATTATTCAATTCTGAGCCACTGTGCACTGTACACTACCGACAGATGCAGGTCATAATGTTGATTCGTCTTTAAATGAGATAAAAATTACCACACAATTAAAATAACTTTTGGAGTATAACCTCGTATTGCTACATGTTTTGTAAAAAAAAAAAAAAATGCAACAAGCAGTTTCATCATCAAACCAATAGGTATACATTAATAATATATGTATGTGTATAGGTAAATACATATACTACCACATATGTATGTAACTGTGTAGATGTTCATAAGTATTCTCTATATGTGTAGATTTTATTTTTGAGTATATAAATCTATCTCTTGTAACTTGGTAGTTTAGTATTTTTTTTTTTTTTTTTTGTTTTACTTTTTTTGGTTGCCATTGCTGCTGCTGATGTTGTTGTTATTGTCATGTCACGTTTATCACTTGACACATGCATCTTTTACAACTATAACAAGGCTTGTTAGTGTCAGCAGCAATATCATCATCATCAGTAGTAGTAATAGTAGTAGCAACATATAGACAGCAATAGCTAAAGCAATTGTAGAAACAACAACAATCAACAGCATCATTATTATTTTACAAAAAGTGCGTTTGTTGTTGTTTTTTTTTTTTCCAAATAATTGTCAGCAAATAAAGTATGCTTTTGCAGTGTGAGTATGTGTAACTCTCTCTCCATGTCTAGTTGATACCTGGAAACCTGTTAATTGAGTGTATTTTGTTAGACACGATTGATGTCTTTGATGAAAATTGGACAAATATGATGAAAAAAAAAAAAAAATTGTAAAAACAAAATAATTGGTACCCTAGAAGGAAAAATGTTGTTTTTTTATATAAATGAATGCAACAAATTTGTAAATGATTGATAACACAAGTTTTCATTTAAGAAAAAATAAACAAATTTTATGTTTATATATGATAAGCAAGAGCCTTAAGATAGGCTTTGATTTAAATACTTATTTTGTTAATAAGGAGTAAGAATTTTTTAAAATAAAAAAAAGGTTAAAAAATTAAAATCCTTTTTTGATTTTTTCTTTAAAGAAAAAAAAATCTAATTAATGAGTTTTTGTTTCTTTTAAAAATAAATAATTTATTTAGACGGCTTTGCTAACAAAATGTGTTTAGAATTTTTAGAATTTCTTTGAAAACATTAATTTATAAGAAAATTATTTTTTTCTTTCCTCACTTTGTCACTAAAATTCTTTACAAAAAAAAAAGAGCTTAATTCATTAATTGCTTTTTCATTTTTATCATTACTCATTAGAGTTATATAATTTGAAAAAATACTTTTTTATCACAAAAAAGGGAAATTACCAAAAAAAGGTTAAGCCTGTCATATTATTACGCCTCGTTTATAATTTTTCCTTTATGTGTTGTCTTGGTTTTTTGGCACACAAAAAATAAAACATTGAATATTTTCTAATTTGACTAATTTTGATAGATTTCTATGTAAATTTTTGTTTGAATTTTTTTCTTTTTAGGAAAAGGTGGTGTAAAAGCTTTAACCTTAATTAATGAATAAAGACTTGGGGATAAAATGTGAGGACAGTTTATATAGGAAAATAATCTTGAAAGGATTTAAAAAGGGTAGTTTTGGTGGTAATTTTGTTAATGACCATAAAAATACCATAAAAAAAGGACAATTAAAAATATCGAAAGGAAATTTAAAAAGGAAATATTTAGAAATATAACTAGAAATGAGAGGAATATTAATAAAATATATTGAAAACTAATAAAAAAAAATTATTTTAAAGAAAATTTTCTTAAGAAAATTTCTATAAAAATCTTTGTAAAGAAAATTTTCTATAAAATTTTTTTATAGAAAATTTTCTCAAAATTTCTTTTTATAGAAAATTTTCTCAAAATTATTTTTATAGCACATTTTCTCTCAAAATACTTTTTATAGAAAATTTTCTCTCAAAATTATTTTTATATAAAATTTTTTCAAAATTATTTTTATAGAAAATTTTCTTTCAAAATTCTTTCCTTTTTAAATTTCGAAAGGAAATTTAAAAAGGAAATATTTAGAAATATAACTATAACTGAGGGGAATATTAATAAAATATATTGAAAACTAATAAAAAATATTTTAAGGAAAATTTTCTTAAGAAAATTTCTATAAAAATTTCTTTGAAAAGAAAATTTTCTATAAAATTTCTTTTTATAGAAAATTTTCTCAAAATTATTTTTATAGAACATTTTTTCTCAAAATACTTTTTATAGAAAATTTTCTCTCAAAATTCTTTTTATAGAAAATTTTCCCTTAAAATTCTTTTTATAGAAAAATTTCTCTTAAAATTTTGTTTATAGAAAATTTTCTGTCAAAATTCTCTATAGAAAATGTTCTACCAAAATTATTTTTATAGAAAATGTTCTCCCAAAATTCTTTTCATAGAAAATGTTCTCCCAAATTTATTTTTATAGAAAATTTTCTTTCAAAATTTTTTTTATAGAAAATTTTCTGTCAAAATTCTCTTTATAGAAAATTTTGTCTTAAAATTCTCTATAGAAAATTTTCTCTCAAAATACTTTTCATAGAAAATTTTCTCTCAAGTCTTTTTATAGAAAATTTGTATAGAAAATTTTCTGTCAAAATTCTCTTTATAGAAAATTTTTTCTTAAAATTCTCTGTAGAAAATTTTCTCTCAAAATTCTTTTAATAGAAAATTTTCTCTCAAAATTCTTTTAATAGAAAATTTTCTCTCAAAATTCTTTTCATAGAAAATTTTCTCTCAAGTCTTTTTATAAAAAATTTTCTCTCAAAATTCTTTTTATAGAAAAATTTTTCTCAAAAAATTTTTTTTATTGAAAATTTATTGAAAATACTTTTTATTGAAAATTTTCTTTCAAATTGTTTTTACAAAATTTTCTTTCAAAATTATTTTAAACATAATTTTCTCTCAAAATTCTTTTTATAGAAAATTTTCTCTCAAACATTTTTTCATAGAAAATTTTCTCTCAAGTCTTTTTATAAAAAATTTTCTCTCAAAATTCTCTTTATAGAAAAATTTTTCTTATTTTTTTTTTTATAGAAAATCTCTCAAAATACTTTTTATAGAAAATTTTCTTTCAAATTCTTTTTAAAAAATTTTCTTTCAAAATTATTTTAAACATAATTTTTTCTCAAAATTCTTTTTATAGAAAATTTTCTCTCAAAATTCTTTTTATAAGAAAATTTCTCTCAAAATTTTTTATATAGAAAATTATCTCTCAAAATTCTTTATAGAAAACTTTTTGTCAAAATTCTTTTTACAGAAAATTTTCTGTCAGAACCTTTTTTATAGACAATTTTCTTTCAAAATTCTTTCTAAAGAAAATTTTCTCTCAAAATACTTTTTATAGAAAAATTTCTCTCAAAATTGTTTTATGAGAAATTTTCTGTCAAAATTATTTTTAAAAGAATTTTTTTTTTTTTTATAGAAAATTTTCTCTTAAAATCTTTTTTAAAGAAAATTGTCAACTAAAATTCTTATTATAAAAACTTTTCTGTCAAAATACTTTTCAAAGAAAACTGTCAAAATTCCCTTAAAAAAAAATTTTTTTTCTGTTTAAATTCTGTCAAAGTTCCGTTCAAATAAATTTTCTGTCGAAATTCTCTTCATAGACAATTTTGAAAAATTTTCCTTTATAGAAAAATTTTAAGAACATATAAATTTTTTTGGTAATTTTCTTTTATAGGAAATTTTTCAGAAATTTTCTTTTACAGAAAAATTTTTAGAAATTTTTTTTATAGAAAAATTTTCAGAAATTTTGTTTTATAGACAAATTTTCAGAAATTTACTTTTATAGAATATTTCTCAGAAATTTTCTTTTATAGAAAAATTTTCAGAAATTTTCTTTTATAGACAATTTTTCAAAAAATTTCTTTCAACAGAAAATTTTTCAAAAAATTTCTTTCAACAGAAAATTTTGGAGAAATTTTCTTTCAATAGAAAATTTTGAAGAAATTTTCATTCAATAGAAAATTTTGAAAAAATTTTCATTCAATAGAAAATTTTGAAGAAATTTTCTTTTATAGAAGATTTTGTAGAAATTTTCTTCCAATTGGAAATTATGGAGAAATTTTCTGTCAGTAGACAGATTTATATATATATATATATATATATATATATATATATATATATATATATATATATATATATATATATATATATATATATATATATATATATATATATATATATATATATATATATATATATATATATATATATTTATTTATTTATTTCTTTTTTAAGAGAAATTTTCTTTTTTAACATAAAATGTTGATCCTTTAAATTAAACTCACTTACAGCCACAGTTCCTTATAGCCTTGTCCTTTTTGCTTACCATATTGCTTCTCAAACTTTTATAAAAGACTTACCTGTAAAGAGAAAAAAAAATTGATAATTAATATTATTTATTAAAGAACTTTTTATACCCTTCACCACAGGTGTAAAGGGTATATATAAGTTTGTCATTCCGTTTGTAATTTCCACAATTTTCGTCGGAGAGCAAAAAAGTTTATATTTTCGGAATCCTTGTAAGAAGCGATGACGATTGGACCATGTCCGTCCGTCCGTCCGTCCGTCCGTCCGTGTGTCGGTTGAAATGGCGTTTATGAGGCCCACCGATAACTGACATATATAATATGTATGTCAAACGATCGGAAATGCTTTCGAGAATTTTGCTATTGGAATTCAGCAAGATAGGTTCATACAATGCGGAGATATGTTCAAAAAACCGGTTTTTTAACCGGTTTTCCAGTTTCTGAAGCCTCTGTATACACTATGGACTTCGTTTTTACAAAGAATTCTCGGACATTTTTTTCTGAATTTTTGTTCTGAAAAAATGAAATAAATCGGTTCGGTAATAACTGAGATATCGGAAAAAACGCATTTTTTATTTTTTGAAGCCTTGGTTTAAGCTATAGATTTTTATTTTTATACAGATCGGTCACAAATATTTTTATAAAATTTCAGTTTTTTGAATCAGGAAGATCGGTTTATAAATGGTGGAGATATGCTTTAAAAACCGGTTTTTAGAACCGGTTTTTTAGTTTCTGAAGCCTCTGCATATACCAGGGACTTCGAATTTTTAAAGGGGGCTCGAAAATTATTTTCTGAATTTTTGTTCTGAAAAAATTAAATAAATCGGTTCAGTAATAACTGAGATATCGGGGAAAACGAATTTTTTATTTTTGAAGCCCTTGTTCAAGCTATAGATTTTTATTTTTATATAGATCAGTCATAAATGTTTTTATAAAATTTCGTTTTTTTTAATAAACCAAATTCGTTCATAATCAACAGAGTTATGGCCCAAAAACAAATCTGTTAAGAATATAAATACACATACAAACATGTATATTAAGCATTGTAATGACTATTAGTGACGTTTTTTGTTTTTTGTATAGACAAGTAGTTTAGTTATCAACAGCAGTAATATAATGAATAACAGTGTTGTTGTTGTTGTTCTTTGTATATGCAGTCTGTACAAAAATAAATAGATATGGAATTGTAGTTGTTTATTTTTAAAAACTAAAACATATCTGTTAAGAATATACATAAATACATACACAAACATGTATATTAAGCATTGTAATGACTATTAGTGACGTTTTTGCCTATAAGACAAGTAGTTTAGTTAGAAACAGCAGTCATATAATGAATAACAGTGTTGTTGTTCTTTGTATATGCAGTCTGTACAAAAATAAATAGATATGGAATTGTTGTTGTTTATTTTTTAAAACTAAAACATATCTGTTAATAATATACATAAATACATACACAAACATGTATATTAAGCATTGTAATGACTATTAGTGACGTTTTTTGTTTTTTGTATAGACAAGTAGTTTAGTTAGCAACAGCAGTAATATAATGAATAACAGTGTTGTTGTTGTTCTTTGTGTATTCAGTCAGTTTGTACATACAAAAATAAATATATATGGAATTGTTGTTGTTTCTTTTTTAAAAGCAAAGCCTGTTATGATTGTTTTTTTTTTCATATTCAAATTTTCGTAGTTTGAAAAAAATTTAGATTTAGAAAATATGCAAGCATACGTTTAGGCGAAAATTTTATTAATTGTCGGTAATATGGTAATATGATGTCGATAAGATGGTAAGATGGTAATATGGTGAAGGGTATCAAAGATTCGGCACAGCCGAATCTTTTTTTTTCAATTTCATTTTATCTAAATTTAACTAAAAGACGTTTCCACATTAATAATATACTTGACATGTGGTTTATAATCTCTTGAAATCATTTTCCAAATCTTCAGTTTATTACCACAAAAAGACGCAAACATTACACTCTTCTGAAAATCAAAACAAATTGAATATTAAATGCATACAAAGACAGTTAAAAACTCATACTTCTTTGTACGTTTAGCTCATACTAAAACTCAAGTAATTATTTTTATATATATATTTTTTTTATATTTAGTTCAGATCTTTTGTTAAAGGATTTATTTGCTTTAACAGCAAAATTTAACAATCAACACATAAAAGCAAACAAATGTCAAAAGCATGCAACAAAATGCATATACTCTCCCCTTTTGTATCTTAACTCCTTAGGTGTTGGTATTTGGGGAGAAAGAGAGAAAAAAAAAAACTGGAGGTATATAACAAACAGACAATTACTTATACATGTATTTCTGCTTCAGTTTTCTACACCAACATACATATACTTAAATACACATATCATATGATTTTGTTTTACATGTTAGCAGCTTTTATTGTAGCTGTTTTTGTTAGTTAAATCAAAGCTGCAAGCTAAACTATAAAATTATAAAGCTAAAGTTTATAAAAATAAAAAAAATTATCCAAAAGAATCCCAACAACACAATCTATTTGTAAATCTTAAACATATACAAACAAAATTCAAGAATGAGAAATTGTTTTTGTGAATCCCATAAACAACAAATGTGAGTAAGTTGCTGCTGTTGTTGTTCATGTGTAGCAGTCGTATACAAATAAGAGGCAGCCTGGCTTTTATTAAACGTAAGTAAGTACTTACAAAAGCACTCATTGCGTTGCCCAGGGCAATTCTTTTTAACTTTTGATAATATTGAGCAATAAAGCACATCACAAACACTCACATATAACCACCCTTGCTGCTCTCATACTCTTTTGCTGTTTGGTACTATAATGTTAAGTTAAATAACTGAGCAACTGAATGTAATGATGACACAATGATGTTTAAGAAATGGGAGAGAAAAAAAAAAATAAGAAATAATCTGTCAGAACAAGGTTTAGTTTCTTGGTAATACGAGTACAAACGAATCGTAAATACCAGGATATTCATAGATGAAGTAAATAGTTTTAGAAGTGGCAAAAAGATTTTATTTTATTTACTATTTTTTGTTTTAATAAGTACTCTCTTCAAAATAAGACAAGAGCTATAAAGAAAAAATTGAGCAAATAAATCTAAAAACAATTCTAGTTCCGTTCTAGTTCAGTTTTAGTTTAGTTTTAGTTCAGTTCTAGTTCAGTTCTAGTTCAGTTGTAGTTCAGTTCTAGTTCAGTTCTAGTTCAGTTCTAGTTCAGCTCTAGTTCAGTTCTAGTTCAGTTCTAGTTCAGTTCTAGTTCAGTTCTAGTTCAGTTCTAGTTCAGTTCTACTTCAGTTCTAGTTCAGTTCTAGTTCAGTTCAAGTTCAGTTCTAGTTCAGTTCTAGTTCAGTTCTAGTTCAGTTCTAGTTCAGTTCTAGTTCAGTTCTAGTTCAGTTCAGTTCAGCTCTGGTCCAGTTCTGGTCCAGTTCTTGTATTTAATTTAGATTTTTGGTAGGACATCATTAATTCGTCTCCATCCTAAATTTATTTTATTTTCAATACTCTCCCAGATCAAGGCAGTTGTATGCAGCTTGCAATGCTGCTTTTTATTTATTATTGTCAGTTTTGACTAAAGTGGTTGTTTTTTTCTTTCTATATTTTAGCTCCAGCTTATGTTGCCATAGCAAATTATCCACACTTGTAATAAAACAACATTGAAAACGGCAAACAAGAAAAAATAAATAATAAAAGCAAAATATTTAAACTTTTTCCTCTTAATTTTTTTATTTTTTTGCTAAATTAGTGGTTTATCCTTGTTTTGTTAAGAAACGAGCACTTAAATGCACAATCATTAAAAAGAGATTTTTAGCAATAAAAAGCAAATAAACTAAGAAACAGACTTTAAATGAGGAGTCATTTTTCCTTTAAAAGAAAAGACTTTTGTTTATCATAAAGTATATGAATTTATTTTTAAAAGATTTATTATGAAAAAAAAGAAGAAAAATTGGCAAATATTATCTAGGAAACCCTACATGTGTCCTTGTTATTTCAAATGACACGTGTTTTTAAGGTATGAATTTTATTTTTGTATAAAAATAATAAAGAATTCTTAGAAGTTTTTCCCTTACCTTTTATATTTCTTGAGCTGATAAATATTTTTGTTCCCATTTTATGCCTGGTAACCATAGAGAACTGTAAGCAATTATCAAAATTAAGTGGAACTTCAGTTATCAAATACACTTATATACCATCTCTTATAGATATATAAACGTAGGTAACCGAAAAGGACAATGATTTTTTTATAATTTAGCTTTTCTTCTTACACACAACAGGACATCTTTATTAAGATAAAGGTAATAGACAAATATATATGAGATGGCTATTTTGCTGTCCTTTACTAAAAAAAATATATAAATATAAAAATACTTGGTAATCATTGGTGTTTTGATGGGTAAAAAATATTTTATTTATTTTGTTATATTTAATAAATAAAATATTTTTTATCATTATTATTTTTCATTAAATATTTTTAATGCTTTGTTGGGTCTAAGGGAACTAGTTATAAATAACATTCGTTAGTTTTATATAAATTAAGAGGATTAAATTAAATACGAAGTAAATTGATCACAGAAAAAACGATGAAATTTTTCAAAAGAAAGAACATTTTCACAACTTCAAAAGTGGAACAAAGTGTATATTTTAATCTTGTTTGGAAATTCTTAATAATTGCTTCCAAAAAAGTGAAAATAAATGAATTTTTAGCGGAAAAAAATGGTAATAATTTCTAACAAAATTTAAATTTTACAAATTTTAAAGCATTTTTATTATTTAATAGGGCAAAAACAGAATTTTTATTAAAAAATTCTATAAACATAGTTTAAGGAGAAGTGCATCAAAAGCAATGAAAAAAAATTATAAAAGAATAAGATCCTACCAATGACAACCATGGGTTAAAAAAAGATCTTCTGCAGTTCTTTTTCAACACTAAGTACTTCTTTTAAATGACAACATGATAAAATCATTTCTATTTCAGTTCCTTTTTTGCTGGGGATGAACTGAACTAAAACTGAAAGAGAATTAAACTAAGTTGGATAAAATTGAAAACTGATTTGAAACTGAAGTGGATTTGAGTTGGAACTGAACTTGAACTGAACTAGAACTGAACTAGAACTGAACTAGAACTGAACTAGAACTGAACTAGAACTGAACTAGAACTGAACTAGAACTGAACTAGAACTGAACTAGAACTGAACTAGAACTGAACTAGAACTGAACTAGAACTGAACTAGAACTGAACTAGAACTGAACTAGAACTGAACTAGAACTGAACTAGAACTGAACTAGAACTGAACTAGAACTGAACTAGAACTGAACTAGAACTGAACTAGAACTGAACTAGAACTGAACTAGAACTGAACTAGAACTGAACTAGAACTGAACTAGAACTGAACTAGAACTGAGCTAGAACTGAACTAGAACTGAACTAGAACTGAACTAGAACTGAACTAGAACTGAACTAGAACTGAACTAGAACTGAACTAGAACTGAACTAGAACTGAACTAGAACTGAACTAGAACTGAACTAGAACTGAACTACAACTGAACTAGAACTGAACTAGAACTGAACTAGAACTGAACTAGAACTGAACTAGAACTGAACTAGAACTGAACTAGAACTGAACTAGAACTGAACTAGAACTGAACTAGAACTGAACTAGAACTGAACTAGAACTGAACTAGAACTGAACTAGAACTGAACTAGAACTGAACTAGAACTGAACTAGAACTGAACTAGAACTGAACTAGAACTGAACTAGAACTGAACTAGAACTGAACTAGAACTGAACTAGAACTGAACTAGAACTGAACTAGAACTGAACTAGAACTGAACTAGAACTGAACTAGAACTGAACTAGAACTGAACTAGAACTGAACTAGAACTGAACTAGAACTGAACTAGAACTGAACTAGAACTGAACTAGAACTGAACTAGAACTGAACTAGAACTGAACTAGAACTGAACTAGAACTGAACTAGAACTGAACTAGAACTGAACTAGAACTGAACTAGAACTGAACTAGAACTGAACTAAACTGAACTGAACTGAACTAGAACTGATTTAGAACTGGACTAGAACAAGAAGAACTAGAACTTTTTCCCAATAATCTTTTTCTTCCTTTCTTTTTATTTTTTCCCTAAAAATATGTTTTAAATTTTCTTTCTTAATTTTTTGAATTTACCTGACATATTTATAATAAACTCATGGAATTTTTATTACAGTTCCTTTTTCGTTTTTTTTTTTTTTTTTTTTTATTGCATATAAATTATACAATTCCATATGAGACGAGACACATCTCTGACAATAACAACTACATCATAAACTCTAAGCAATTTATCAGATTCAACACTCATTGCCAAAGCCATCTACCGTTGTTGCATCTAACGCTCACATTTCCTCTTGAAGAGCTGAGTTGCATACTTGTGTATGCATGTAGAAACTGGGAAAAAATTCTTTACATTCTAGGTTTTGTTAGCAACTTTTCTATGAATTATACCAACATCATTTGAGCAACCAATCTCATTTGTTTAATACACATTAGTTCAAGAGTAGTTGCAGTTGTTGTGGAGTGGGGCGTAATATTAAAGGATAATTACAATGTTGATGAAAAACTAGCAAAAAATATTATGAAAAGAAGAGTTGGTTTAATATAATGTTATAAATTTATGAAGATTTAAGAAAAGTTTATCAAGTGACATTTCTGTTTATGTTGTTTTTATAGCCTTTGATATTAGGCTTGATGAGGCGTAAGAAGTTTAATTTATTTTTAATATTTTACTAATTTTCTATGCTGCTATTTTTTTGTTTTTAGTTGTAAATACCTTTAGATATATTTTACCTCTAATAAATACGCGATTCTGCATAATGAATATGATGTTGATGTAGTTTGCTACTCTTTGTTGTTGTTGTTTTTACCAAAGAACATAATGTCGTTGTTGTTTTTTAGTTGAATATTTTTTGTAGTATAAATGAAGGCGCCACTGGCGGCAGTGTGGAAAAATACATGAATTTTTGAATTATGAATTTGAAATTTTTTTATGCGCGATGGTTGCAGCAACAAAACAAATGAAAAAAATATAAATATAACAACTGCAAAAATTTATTATTAGACTAGATTACGTGCAGGGATTTGTTTTGCTTATAGCACATACAGACATAGGCTACATATACATTGAAACACACTCACATATACTTGCATTTAAGCATAAGAAATTTACTTATAACAAAATGCAACTTGAACTCTATATTTTAGATTTTGTTGTTGTGATTGTTAAAGAATACCTGGTGTAGTACAAAATAAACAACATTTCAGACTCCCTCCCCTCTGTCTCTCTGCATCTTTCACTCCCACTATAGATAAAAATGTCTAATAGTTTTGTTGTGGCACTAGTATTAACAATAACAACAACATTAAAACATGCTTACAGACAATGAATGATGTGGCACAACTTATAAATATATGTTTGAATATTTGCAACTATGTGGTAGCTACATGTGCAACATGTTTTACCTGGTTCACGAAATTTTCACAAAAAAACAGCAACAACAACAGCAGCATTAGCTCTAAAGGGATCGCAATATCTACAACTATTTTTGTATGTATTATTGTATTCGTATTTATATGCATGAGCATTTGTAAAGCTTTTGCTGAGATTCATCAAAATTTATGTGTTTTTCCTATAGCTTTTGTTGTTATTGTTGCCATAATGCTTTAAGCATAATTTTGTTACAAACAGCAATAGCAGCAGCCGCTTTCGTTGTCGTTGTTTTGTTATTTATAATTTTTTTTGTTGTCTTATGGTTCATATCCTTATAGTATTATAATTTGATATGCGTTATGTTGCTAGAATTGTAGTTATTTTCTTTTCATTTGTCATAAATTTTAAAAAGTCTGTCTTTTTTAAAACCATTTATTTTTGTAGTTATTTTTTCTTTTATTTCTTTGCTGCTTTTTATTTATCTCTAGTATTTATATCATTTAAATAATACAATTTTTATATTCTTATAATATTGAGTAAGAATAAATTGTTTGCTTGCAAAAGAAAAAGGAACAAAATAATAATAATTGAAGGACTAATAAAATTATCATAGTTTATTGTCAATATGTTGGTATATGGAATTAAGAGAGGATTTGCATTTTTAAGAGTATTGTGTAATAATTCAATGCAAATTTTAAGTAATTTAAAATTTATTTTTATATGTAGTTTTTAGCAATTTTGTTGCAAGACTTTTACTGTATTTAATAGATATAGTAAGAGATTTTAAAAAAAGTCTATAAAAATTTCCAAAAATTTTTTATTTGGTGTTAATTTTATCTTTATAGAAAGAGTTATAAAGAAATTGTGAGCTGAAAAGGGGTCTTACATGGGAGCTATGATCATTATTGAACCGATCCACGTTGGGGTAAAATGGCTCGAAAGTGGCGTTTAATTGAATTTTGAAAATTAACTTTTTTAAATAAAATTGGGTACCGAATAAAAATAGACAAAATTATGTATCAATAACGATAAAAGTCATTAACGTAGGTTGCGTGGTTTTTGAGTACTAAGCTGTCAAAGTTCAACATTTTTTTATATTTTAAGAAAAGAGCAAAAAATTAAATTTTCATGAAATTTCGGTGAATTTTTCTTTAATAAAAAGTGCTTTAAAGAAAAATTTTAAAATGGAACCATCAACTACAAGTATTTGAGTTTACTTTTATGCAAGAATTTGTAAATTATTTTTTGTCCTGGTATTTTTTGTTATTTTTTTGAAAATAGTCCAAAAATGCACTAATTTTCAAATTTCATGGAATGTAACTAAAAATATAGCAAGACTTTTGTTCTGGAAAATTGTCTGAAAAATATTACATAATGTCTACTTAAATATTCTGAAATAAAATTGTGCGCATATTTTGCCCGATTTTTGAAATTTACATTTTTGTGAAAAAACTCAAGTTGCTCCAAACCAAAAACAGGTTAAGTGCAGATTTTTTTTATTTTTTTTTTTACTTTGTTTTATTTTTCGTTATTTCACTATTGTTTATTGTAATTGTTTTGTACAATTATTTTAAATAAACAAAATAATTTTACTGCTTAATACAGTAGAACTCTGTTAAAATGAACATGATTTCATGAAATGTTTTTATATTCTACAAAGTGATGTGTCTTATATTGGTACTTGGTATTTAATATTGAAAAATTCAGGAACTATGCGATCAATACAGCCAGATACTACGTTGATAAATATCCATGGTATTGTATGTCTCCTATCCTCTACAAGTTTTTTATTCACGGCCCAGAAATTATAAAACATGCTCTTCTATGAAATGACCAACTTTCTGAGACACAGGAAACATTTTTCACGAAAATGTAGTAGACAAAAATCAAACGAAGATATATTTAATAGACTTTTGATAAGTTTCGATCCAATCAAGTATGGGGAAAAAGTATAAAATAAAATATATAAGCCTACCACAATCCGCAGTTGATTATTCTCACTGATGACGATTTTTTTTTTTTTTTTTGTATGAAAACATTACCATTCTGCAAAGAAAGCCTTAGAATTCTAAAAATGAATTTGTTTACTTACTAATTAATAATAAAGTCAAAAGTGATCACTAAAGTACTGATATCACTTTTTCTGAAGTATGCTTAGTTTTTGACATGTTTAACCCCAATGTATAGACAGATGGACGGACATTACATATCAGGCAGAGAAAATTTGTAAGATTCTTGTAATGCATTTTTTTATTAACTAGTAAAAATCAAACAAGTTGTAATTATAAAAATATCGATTTCACTTTTCCTTTAAGTAAGCGGCCATTTTAGATCCATTTTTTCACAATGTACAGACAGATGGAAGGATGTTGCTATTTAGCCAAAAAAGATCGTAGAGATATAACAGTACATTTTTTTACTAACTAGTGAAGAACAAAACAAGTTGTAGTTATTAAAATATTCATATCCCCCTTCCTTGAATTATGCGGCTTTCTTATAGCCAATTAATCCTAATGTATAGACAGACGGACGGACATTACCATTCTGCCAAAAAAAAATCGGAGTATTTTTAAAGTTTACATTTTTTAACTTACTAATAAAAAACAAAACATGTTGTGATTTTTAAGATATTGATATCGCTTTTTCTTGAATTATGCGGCCATTTTAGACCCATTTTTTTCAATGTGTAGACGGACGGACATTACTATTCAGCCAAAACAAATTCAAGAGTTCTAAAAATATCTTTTTCACTAACTAATTGATAAGATATTAAATCATGATCATTTAAATATTCATATCACCTTTCTCTGAATAATGCGGCGATTTTAGACCCATTTAATCCTAAGGTATAGACGGACGGACAGACATTACCATTCTGCCAAAAAAAAAAAACCCTAAAATTCAAAAAATACATTTTTATACCTAATAATAAATATAAAAATAGATCCTCATCATTAAAATATTGATATCACTTTTCCCTGAATTAAGCGCCATTTTCGACCCCTTTTACCCCAACGTGCGATCGTCGGAAATTTATTAATATCACTTTTTTCTTAGACAAAACTCACCTGTTAAAAAATGTATGAAAATACAGTCAAATTAAAGACATTTATAAACGTTTGACTTATTTCTGGGAAAAATTTTATATGAGGTCTCAATGAAATAATGGTCCGATTATAAGCAATTTTAACATGTTTTAGTAATGGTCCAAGAAAATCTCACGTACGGAATTTAATTAAGTGAAATTTAAAACGGCGACACACATTAAGGGTAAAAGGGGTCGAAAATGACGATTAATTCAGGGAAAAGTGATATCAATATTTTAATGATAACGTTTTATTTTTTTTTTCTATTGATTATTAGTTAAAAAATTCAGTTTTAGAATTTTAAGATTTTTTTTTAACGGAACGGTAATGTCTGTCCATCCGTCTATATATTATGCATAATTTAGAGAAGGGTGGTATCAACACTATAATGTTCACGTTTAATTTTCCTATTTATTAATAAGTAAACAAGCGCGAATATGTTCGGCCCGGCCGAATCTATATACCCACCATCAACTTTTTCAAATTTTACGTTATATGGAAGGGGGCGGTAAAGTGGGCAGTAAAGTGGGCGGACCACGTCCATTTTTTGTTTCCGACTTTACATTGGTCCTTGAACTATTTGAACACAATTTCGTTGATTTTCACCTTATATGGGAGGTGGGCGGATCACGCCCATTTTTGGTTTTCGAGTTTATATCGACCCCCGAACAAAGCGTACAAAATTTCGTTGTCGTACGTGCTTTTATTGAAGAAATATCAGCAGAAAAGTATTTAAAGGACACCCTGTGTTTCTAGTTTTTAGCCCATAACTTTTTTTTTATTAACTGATTTTGCCCACTTTCAATCCCAAACAAACCTTATATAAGATAAATATTTGTGCCAAATTTCGTTTCCCCACGTTGCCCCGTTCGAGCTCTATCCTGCTTTCAACAGACAGACAGACGGATAGACGGACAGACGGACGGACATAGCCAGATCAACTCAGAATCTAACCAGGACCCAGAAAATATATACTTTGTCTGATCTTAGATGATTCTTTCGACACGTTACGCACGGAGTGACAAAATCAATATGCATTTTTAGAATTATAAGATGTTTTTTGGCTGAATGGAAATCTCCGTCCGTCCGTCTATACATTTGGGTTAAATGGGACGAAAATGACGCTTAATTCAGGAAAAGGTGATCACCAATTTTCGATTATTACGTTCTATTTTTTCTATTTATTACACCCAGAGAAATATCAATCACATACGTGTTGAAAACGATACCATTCTGTGTCAATAGTGTATCTACACCGTCTGTGTTTAAATTAAACACTGCGTGTTCAATTCTTATTGAAAATGGATACCTAAGTGGCACCAAGTTGAAACCATTTCGGTATCAAATTGTTAAATTACATATGTTTTCTATTAAATTTGTTAACGAAAGGTATTAAAAAGCGGTTACCGTAAAGTACCAATGTGAGCACAACCGTTGTTGATTTTGAAACGAATTTTTTCCCTTAGTGTAGTTAGTAAAAAAATGAATTTTTAGAATTCTAAAGTATTTTTTGGCAGATTGACAATGTCAGTCCGTCCGTCTGTACGTTTGGGTTAAATGGGTCGAAAATGGCACTTAATTCAGGGAAAAATTAAATCAATACTTTAATATTTAGATTGAGTTTTTATATTGATCAAGAAGTAAAAAAATAATACATTTTTGGAATTCTAAGACTTTCTTTAAAGAATTCTAATATCTGTCCTTTCGTCCGTCTGTTTATTAATTTTTGCAAACTTTCCAATTCAAAATCGTTTCTTTTATGACTCAATTGAGATATTGACTTTAGATTTTCTTTATTCCATGAACAATTTTTCTTTAATAATCTGAAAAAATTCTAGTAAAATCGTTTGAAAATGTTGGGATAGATATGAAAAAGACTTGAAAAACATCTTGCAAAGTTGAGATTGTTGAAATTTGAAATTAATATATCTTGATGAATATATAAGAGATATTGTACATGCAAGCAAGTATCAAAGTATAAAGGACTTATCAAAGACTTTAAGGTTATATAAAATAATGGAAATTGAATAGGGAATAAAATTTCCCTAGTGGTTAAACATTTTCTATGACATTAGTACCCTATTTTCAACCCCATGCAGGACATTGATATAGATAGTGTTGCTATGTTTTGTGGTCCTTCTCCTCACACGTTTTTCAGATCCATCCGTTACTGCAATTAAAGCTAAGTAAGCCTTCAGCTCCACGTGACTAATTATTACACTGGTAAGCGTACTGAGTTTTTGCCTATTTAGTATAAGGATCTCCCTTGTTTTAACGATGTTAAGGTTTTCTCTTAAGATGTCAGTCGTTCTCTCTACATTTGAATATTCTGCCAGTTTCTGACATGTCCATCTCTCATTCATTTCTTTACAACAGTTTACATTTTTTAGAAAGCTTTTTCATTTTTTAGTGTGATGGGGTTCAACTCTGTTTTCATGAACACCATGATGTCTCATTACTCTGATAGTGCAAATTACAAATTTTTCATTTCGATCGTAAAGATATGTCTTAGTTATTTCTTAAATTTTTGTATACGCTTGTCTGTCTGTATAAATACAATTAGGATGTGTATAAAGCCAAATAATAACACACAATCTATTTTCTAGATTTTATAAAAAAATTTGTTTTTTCTTATATGAATAATTTTCAGAGAGTGACAAAATATTTTATTTTATATTAAAGCATGAAAGTTAATGGAAAATTAAAATTCATAATAATTCAACACAGGAGATTTGATCTCAACCTGAAAGTCCGTGTTAAGATGCAGGATGTGAAGGTATTTGATTACATTTTGGCTTATTTCATAGAAGCCTTTTCCCGTTTGGTTAGCAATTTTAGAACGATGCGCATATATGGATTGTTCCCACTGTCACACACTTCTATGGTAATATTTTCATAGAAAGGATATCCAAATTTTTTGGGTAGTCTGGTAACTCATTTTTAAGTCATTCTTCCATTGCCATCAATATAGTTACAGCTGTAGCAGCCTCATATTTAACTTATATTTCGCTTTTTGTATATTTTCAATAGCTTTTGCTTTCCAAATAACTAAACAATACTGTCTCTAAATACCTGGAAAGTGGTCTTATATTAACTTTCCTCTCTAAGAATGTTCATCATACTAAAGAGATCTCCGTAAGAACTGATTGCTATACGCTTGTGTATAGCCAGTGTATAATTTTTATATCTGAACGAGATGGTGCTAGTAAGCAATGCCTTTGATGGTGTTTTTTTTCTGAACTCTCTCATTACTATAAACTTAACTATTTTGATTTGAACTTACCCAGTTGGCCATGTCTTCAAGACAACATTGACAATGCGTACAAGACTCATAGTAAATACTAGATGACATGTTGACGACAACCCATACAAATCGTCGATGACTTTTTCAAACAAATGTACGCCAAATCGTTAACGACATTATTAGCAACAATGTCGTACAAATTATCGTCGACGATTATATGTAGGACAATGGAGTTAAATTTGATGTCAACGAATATGTTGGCAACATTTTTAGATGACCATTGCTACAATAATATATTATATAGAATAAAACAAACTGTTTGTGTGAAATTTTTGATATTTTGTTTTTATTGAATTGACCCATGAAGGTCATCATGAAAGGAATATAATGTTGCTTAAATTTGCATTTTGCATGGATGGATATGGAAGGTCCAAGAACTCTGCTGCATAGATTAGGCTAAATATAAGCAGTGGACTGAGTTATGTTGATTTTACTGAATGCTCATAATGGCTTCTTTCGCCATCTTGCTGGTACCACATATCGTCTATCTTCATTTTATTTAAATCGTCTTAGAAGCAATTTGCACAAATTCAGCGACCGACCAAAAATCAGCGAAAAATATTACTGTTGTGTGAATGTATAATTTATGCAATAAAAATATTAATTTCTTTTTTTTCATTTTTATTTTAACACGCGTTAAACAATTTTTTTGAAATAAAACTAATATTTTTTTTTTTTCAGAAATAAATAATTGTTTGACAATTAAAACAGGAAAAATACAGGATATTGTCGCTCATGCAGTCGTCAATCGAACCAGAAGCACGACAATATGCATGCAATTGTTACTTGTTAGTCTTGAATACAGTTTTATAAACGACAAAATATACAATTTCCTGCAGACAACATCGACGACAATATCGTCTATAATCATTTGGCCAACTGGGTATAAATACCCAACCACCAATAGATAAGTTTTTTTTTTATATTCAATACATAGAAATTAGGATACAATATACAATTCTAGCTTTACAATTGGATTTTATTTGCCTTAAGTTAGTAAGAACATTTATAATCGATTTTAGTTGAATTTTATTGAACTTACTCCTGATCTGAGAATGTACGCAGAAACTTACGAAATCTGGTTTCACAGTTTGGTACAAGTTTAAGTGGCCCCCTAGAAATATATTACATTATTTTCGCTATGTGCTAAGTCCACCTTAGGATTAGGTCAGTACCATTTAGTGTCAATAGTGAATCTGCCTCGTTATGTCCAAATTCAACACTTCGTGTTCCAATCATTATAGAAAATGTATACCAATTGGTATCAAGCTTACAAGTTGACCAACGTCCCTATTAATTTGATATATCTGTATTTTATTCTCTTTCAAATCAGGGAGAGAAATGGTACTTTTTGCCCCGCCCAGAGTATATAAACTCACCTTTATAATTTTTTTTTCATATAATTGGCTTTGTTCTTGAGACCATATGTATGAACTCATACAAGTAAATCAGCATCGAAGAATTAAAATTTCATTTACTTAATAATTTAATTTTGTTTTTCAATAAATATCTAAAACATTTCTTAAAACCTTTATGCCATCTAAAACCTAAATATTCCCTAAATATCAATTAAACTTTAAAAAAAAAAAGCTCTTCTAAGTAATTTGTCTTCAAACTATAAGTAGCCAAAATTAAATGCAAAAAGCAAAGAAAACTTTATTAAATGCTTAAAAAAATAAAAACTTTCCCAGGAGACTGTTACACAGTGTCTGGCTTTTCTTTTAAAGTAAAAGCATATACTTACTCCTATACACATACACCAACACATTACCATTTTTATTACTTCGAAGAAACCACATACTAAACTTCTTTAGCGTTTTCTTTTTCTTTTTTTTAATAATTCTTACCACAAATATAACAAAAGAAAAACCAAAACGGAAATAAAATGAAACTGCATTTCATATTAGGAAAATGTAAATGTTTATATGCATGTGTATGTGAGTGTGTGTGTTGTAAGTTAGTTTTGTGACGCCTTAAGAGAATAATGGCGAGAAATTTGTATTCCTGTCACGTTAAGCATGTAGAGACCGTTATTCAAGCTACTATACTTTAAGGATTATTATACAGTATAGTTTCATTTTTTTGATGTTGTTGTTGTTGCTGGTATTTTAAATAATGTTGTTGTGTATTTTTAACACTTTTCTGGTTAAAAGTAAAAAGTTTCTTGCTTTTCTTGTGTTAAAGAAATAAGAAAAACTATATAAATGGTCATAAATTTGAATGTGTGTTGCCGTGTGTGCATATAGTAGCTGCTAATTTTTTTTCCCCTCTTGTAAGTGTTTCCTGTTTTAGCTGTTTTATTTTTATTTTCCTCTTTTATGATATGCGTGTATATGGTGCATTTAATTTTTATTATTTGATTAAATTTTGTGATAATTTTTTTATTATTTAAAAATATTTTAAATAAATTAAAGTGTTTTTTTTTTCTTCTTGTAGTTTTGAAAAAGAAAAGTTTATATTTTAATGCCTACTAAAACTTAAAATATTATGAATTTTATTAAGTTCTTTTAACGGATATTAGAGCATATTTTTAGGCTATAAAAACTGAGGGGGCTTCCTGTTGTTGTGTTTAATATTTTCTTTTGTTTTTATTTTAGTTTCTTTTTATGTTATTTTTTTGGCTGCTGTTGTTGTTTTTATAATAGTTTAGTTTTATTAATATTTCGTAGTAAAAATAGGGAACAGTGGGACAAAATAAAAAAAAAAAACAAGCGCGAATATTATATTCGCCTCAGCCGAATCTATACACCCACCATAAACTTTTTTAAATTTTACGTTATATGGAAGATGGGCGGACCACGCCCATTTTTTGTTTCCGAGATTACATTGGTCCTTGAACTATTTAAACACAAGTACGTTGAAGTATCACCTTATATGGGAGGTGAGTAGTAAAGTGGGCGGACCACGCCCATTTTTGGTTTCCAAGTTTATATCAACCCTCAAACTATTTGTAAAAAATTTCGTTGTCGTACATGCTTTTGTTTAAGAGATAACAGCAGAAAAGTATGAAACGGACACCCTGTGTTTCTAGTTTTTAGCCCATGACTTTTTTGTTTATTAACCGATTTTGCCCATTTTTAATACAAAACAAACCTTATATAAGATAAATGTTTGTGCCAAATTTCCCCCTACGTTGTCCCGTTCGAACCCTATCCTGCTTTCAACATACAGACGGACGGACATAGCTAGATCGACTCAGAATCTAACCAGGGGTCTTAGATGATTCCTTCGACATGTTACACACGGAATGACAAAATTAATATACCCCCCATCTTTTTGATGGTGGGTATAAAAAAAATCTAATAAATGTCTTTTCTGTTTAAAATCCCGATTTTAAATTTGATAGAATTTTATACAAAATATTGATTTTTGGGTGAAAATAACAGTGATCACAGATTAACGTCCTTTTGCCATTTAAAGCATTTTTTAAGAATCTACAGCAAATTTAAAGCTTTCTAAATTTTTCATACAAAATATTGATTTTTGGGTTAAAATAAAAGTGAACACAGATTAACATCCTTTTGCTATTTAAAGCGTTTTCTAAGGATCTACATCCAATTTAAAGTTTTATGAATTTTTCATGCAAAATATTGATTTTAGGGTGAATGTAATAGTGATCACAGATTAACATTTAAAGTCTTTTAAATTTCTCACACAAAATATTGAGTTTTGGGTCAAAACGAAAGTGATCACAGATAAAGGACCTTTCGCCATTTAAAGCGTTTTTTAAGGATCTACAGCTAATTTAAAGTTTTTTGAATTTTTCGTACAAAATAATGATTTTTGGGTGAAACTGATAGTGATCACAGATTAACGTCCTTTTAATAAATGTTTTTTTTTTTTTTTTAATCCCTATTTTAAATTTGATATAATTTTATACAAAATAATGATTTTTGGGTCAAAATAATAGTGATCACAGATTAACGTCCTTTTGCTATTTAAAGCGTTTCTTAAGGATCTACGGCCAATTTAAAGTTTTATAAATTTTTCATACAAAATAATGATTTTTGGGTGAAACTTATAGCGATCACAGATTAATGTCCTTTTGCCATTTAAAGCGTTTTTTAGGATCTACAGCCAATTTAAAATTTTATAAATTTTTCATACAAAATATTGATTTTTGGGTCAAAATGATAGTGATTACAGATTAACGGGTTGGGTGAAAATAATAGTGATCACAGATTAACGTCTTTTTGCCATTTAAAGCGTTTTTTAAGGATAAATTTTTCATACAAAATATTGATTTTTGGGTGAAGCTGATAGTGATCACAGATTAACGTCCTTTTGCCATTTAAAGCGTTTTTTATGGATCTACAGCCAATTTAAAGTTTTTTAAATTTTTCATACAAAATATTGATTTTTGGGTGAAGCTGATAGTGATCACAGATTAACGTCCTTTTGCCATTTAAAGCATTTTTTAAGAATCTACAGCCAATTTAAAGTTTTATAAACTTTTCATAAGAAATATTGATTTTTAGATCAAAATAACAGTGATCACAGATTAACGTCCTTTTGCCATTTAAAGCGTTCTTTAAGGATCTACAGGCAATTTAATGTTTTTTAAATGCTTCATACAAAATATTGATTTTTGGGTCAAAAAAAGAGTGATCACAGATTAACGTCCTTTTGCCATTTAAGGCCATTTAAAGATTCTTAAAAAATTAATCTACAGCCAATTTAAAGTCTTTTAAATTTCTCATACAAAATATTGATTTTTGTGTGAAAATAATAGTGATCACAGATTAACGTTCTTCTGCCATTTAAAGTGTTTTTTAAGGATATGCAGCCAATTTAAAGTTTTATAAATTTTACAAAATATTTATTTTTTGTTAAAAATATTAGTGATCACAGATTTACGTCTTTTTGGGCTTGAAAGCTTTTTCAAGGATTTTTTTTTTATTATTTAATATACGTGTTCACACTGTGTGAACCTTAAAGAAATGGTGTAAAGTTTACTTCATGTCATTTTAATGTTTATGCGTTTTTTGTCCCTTTGTGGTCGCTTTAGCTATACATTAGTTCAATATACTGCTATGTATGTATGTGCTTAATATTATTAATATGTGAGTATTCTCACATATGTGTATTTGTCAATAAGTATTACCTTCTGTATGAGATATGTTCACACAATCATAAAACGTGCCAAGTTTATTAAACTGATAGATGGTTTTAACACTTGTTATAAATATTATGAACACAATTTTCCACCACCTTTGGGAGGGTGAGTGTATTAAGGTTATAAAGAAAAAAAAAAGCAAATATTGATGACTACTATAAAATAAAATTAAATAAATACATTTCATCCTGTATAGCATAAAGGCCAGTATTTAAGACAAAAAGAAAATAAACTTTTTTATATATGAAAAAGAAGGTGTTTATAAGCAGTATAAATGTTTATGAGTTCAGTTAAAATGCAGGTGTATTTCATATAAAAGAAATAAGTGCATGTAGGGTGGCAAAAAAGCTATATAATTTAATTATAATTAGTCTACTTTTATGGAAAAACGTTAAAAATATATTGGTGGTTAGCTAAAGATTTAAAGAAAAGTTAATATTAAATTTCTAGATAAAAATGAATTCAAGAAAATTTTAAGGATTTTTAAGGATATTTTCCAAACATTATTTCTTTATCATTCAACTAATTAACAAAATTATTTGTCTTTATTATTCCTGTAATAATAAAATTCTTAACTTTTTTACAAAACATTGTTTTGTATTTTTGGCCAAAAATATTCAAAATGTGTTAATTACTCCTGAAAAATGCCACCAAAATAAAAGAAAAAGAAAAAAATATATAAAAATAAAACAACCAACTTTAAAACAAATATTTACAATACAATTTTGTTTGTATCCTTTTAAAAAACAACAAAACGGCCACAAAATTCCAAAAAAAAATGTTTATCAAACCCCAGCCAAATAACGACAACAACAACAATGTTGCAGAAAAAGACTAAGCAAAAAATAAAAGAAGAGTAAATGTTGGCTAGGAAATCTAAAAACAACAGCAACAAGAAAAGCCAATTAAAAGCAGTTGACATTTTTCAACAATAATGGCATTTTAACACTTTTCAGTATTTCCGCTGTTGTGAGTTTAAATAAAATGATAACAACAAAAGCAAACAGAGAAATAGCGAAAAATAAACCTCGACACCAACACCAGCAACATACATACACACATACTACTACACTTAGCTATAATAAGCACACAAAATACTATACACCAACACTGAAAACATTAACGAAATTCATACTTAGTCCTGACAATGGTGTGTCATTTATGAGCTCAGTCGCCTAAAGTTATGCTAAGCAAAAATATTTTAAACAAAGTATGACTAAAAATGAGCACATTTAACTAACATAGCAAACGATGGATGGACAGACAGACATTCTTATGCATCAAAGTTTGTTATTGTTTTGCCGGAAAATACTTTTTAACAAAATTCTAAAAAGTGTAAATGTGAATAGGAAAGAGTTTTTTATCACTTTGCTTAAAATTCGCCATAGTTTTAAGTAGAGAAAAAAAAAAGAAAAAAATCTAAAATAACACTTTTATTAAATGCATTAATATAGTTAATATAGCTAACAAACAAAGTTGTTTTTTGCAAAACTAAATTAAATAAATTTTGTTTAAAATGTTAAGTTAAAATTAAAGATTTTTAAACAAAAAGTTGAAGACATTCAAAAACTAAAATTGAGATAAGAATAATTTCAAGAATGAAAAAGATAACAAAGACAGAAAAAATATAGATTGGAATACACAAGACTATAGTTAAGAATATAGACTAGACTATATTCAAGACTTAAGATTACACTATAGTAAACAATATAGACCAGCTGATGCTACAGACAAGACTATAGGCAAAACTATAGATCATAGCAGAGTCTATAGTCCATAACCTATAGTTCAGACTATATACAATACTCCCGACTGTATAATATTGCGCAGACTATAAACTATAGTCAAGACCATAAACTATAATCAAGGCTATAAACTAGAGTTCAGATTATAAACTATAGTCCAGACTAAAGCTCAGATTTTAAACTACAGTTCACACTACAAAGTATAGTCCAGACCATAAACTACAGTCCAGACTAAAAAGTATTGTCCGGATTGTAAACTATAGTGGAAAATTTTGATTGTAGTTCAGTCTGCTGATTATGGTTCAAAATGACTACTATAGATCATAGATTATAGGATAGACTATACCCCAGACTATAGACTAATGGCAAGATTAAATAATAAACTAAAGGTTGTACTACAGTCTATAGTCCTTAAATTATGGTCCTGACTGTTAACTATACATAAGACCATAAACTATAGTTAAGACTATAAACTTTAGTTTATACTATAAACTATATTTCAGACTAAGTATAAACTACTGTTCAGACTACAAAATAAAGTCCAAACTATAAACTACATTCAATACTATAAACTAATGTCTGGGCTATATATTATAGTAGACTATATACTGTAGTACAAACTACAGACAAGAGTCCAAAGACCTTAAACTATAGTCAAGACTATAAAATAAAAATTATCGATATTTTTTGTATAAAACTTTTTCATAGAAACCACATGATATCGATAGCTTTTCTATAGAAAAGTCATGATATCGATAACATTTCTATATAAAAGTCATGATATCGATAACTTTTCTATAGAAAAGTAAAGTTATCAATAACTTTTCTATAGAAAAGTAATGATATCGATAACATTTCTAAAGAAAAGTATTGATATCGATAACTTTTCTATAGAAAAGCCATGATATTGACAAACTTTCTATAGAAAAGTAAAGCTATAGATAACTTTTCTATAGCAAAGTAAAGTTATCGATAACTTTTCTGTAGAAAAGTAAAGTAATCGATAACTTTTCTATAGAAAAGACATGATAACGTCTTTCTATAGAAAAGACATGATATCGATAATTTTTCTATAGAAAAGACATGATATCGACAACTTTTCTATAGAAAAGTCATTATAACGATAACTTTTCTATAGAAAAGTAAAGTTATAGATAACTTTTCTATAAAAAACTAAAGTTATCGATAACTTTTCTATATAAAAGTAAAGTTATCGATAACTTTTCTATAGCAAAGTCATAATATCAATAACTTTTATATAGAAAAGTTATGATATCGATAACTTTTCTGTAGAAAAGTAAAGTTACCGATAACTTTTCTATAAAAAAGTCACAATATCGATAAGTTTTCTATTTAAAAGTTAATTTATCGATATCTTTTCAGTAAAAAAGTTGTGATATCGATAACTTTTCTGTAGAAAAGTCAAGTTATCGATAGCTTTTCTATGGAAAAGTAAAATTATCGACAACTTTTCTATATAAAAGTCATGATATCGATAACTTTTATATAGAAAACTTATGATATCGATAACTTTTTTACAGAAAAGTCAAGTTATCGATAATTTTTCTATAGAAAAGACATGATATCGACAACTTTTCTATAGAAAAGTCATTATAACGGTAACTTTTCTATAGAAAAGTAAAGTTATAGATAATTTTTCTATAGAAAACTAAAGTTATCGATAACTTTTCTATATAAAAGTAAAGTTATCGATAACTTTTCTATAGCAAAGTCATAATATCAATAACTTTTATATAGAAAAGTTATGATATCGATAACTTTTCTGTAGAAAAGTAAAGTTACCGATAACTTTTCTATAAAAAAGTCACAATATCGATAAGTTTTCTATTGAAAAGTTAATTTATCGATATCTTTTCAGTAAAAAAGTCGTGATATCGATAACTTTTCTGTAGAAAAGTCAAGTTATCGATAGCTTTTCTATGGAAAAGTTAAATTATCGACAACTTTTCTATATAAAAGTAAAGTTTTTGATAACTTTTCTATACAAAAGTCAAGTTATCGATAACTTTTTTATAGAATAGTCAAGTTATCGATAGCTTTTCTGTAAAAAATTCATGATATCGATAGCTTTTCTATAGAAAAGTCAAGTTATCGATAATTTTTCTATATATAAGTAAAGTTTTTGATAACTTTTCTATAAAAAAGTCAAGTTATCGATATCTTTTCTATAGAAAAATACTTTCTTAACATTATAATCTCATTACTTATATATTTTACTTTAAAATAAATTATTGATTTGTATTTAATTTTAATATTTTTTAACTTCTGGGGTAACCATTAATATACAACACTTTCCCTGCTTCTTCAAGCTCCCTTAAGTATGCTATAATTTTTAAGTATTTAATTGTGCCTTAATAACCATTTTACTTAACAATTTCCATGCAAATATAAACAATTCTATGCTTTTGACTCCTTTATCTTTCATTACAACGAATATAATGAAATCTGGCCTAAGGGAATTTACATTTTTCATTTTGTAATTTCAACACAAAACTCCAACAAAGTTGTTATCTTATAAAAGAAACCAACACCACCACTACAAACAAGATATAGAGATAATAATAGAAAATAAAGGATTTTATATTACAAAAAGGCGCCACATTAACGCCTGTTGCTTGAGCAAACATTTAATACTTTTTTTTTTTTGCGTTAGACTTCTTTTGTTTTGCTTGGATAAAATGTTTTTAAAATGCTTGTTTCCGCCGGATCTAAGAAATTGTATGGTTTTATTATTTTTTTTTCTATAAATTAAGCATTTCCATTTGAAATGCAACAAATGTCAAAAACAATGGCCAAAATTTTTGCCAAATAGAATGAAAAAAAAAAAACTCTTCAATATTAAATTTGTGGTTTTTATAATTTGAAAAATAAGTGAGATGCCAGCAACAACAAAAACAAGCCAAATGTTTTAATAATAAAAATATTTATAATATGTTTGCTTTTCATTTAGATATTTTTCTGCATTTCAAATGAGTTTTATGTGGTTTTGCAGGTTTTTATTATATTTTGTTGAATATTTGTTTTTTTTCCTCACATTATTTTTGCTCATTTTTTTAAAATTTTTTTTTTATTGCGTTTTGTTTTAAACGGAAACCGGAAACATATGTGTTTCCGTTAAAAATTGCATTTTAAAAGTAAAAACATAACCATATGGTTAGCCATATGTTTAACAATAGAATTATTCAAAAAAACTACAGACACACTCTCACACGAAGACATACACTAACAGTGTAGTTCTGTTTTAAATTTAAAGCAAAAAATTCCAAATAAAACTTTTAACATATTCTCCATTCATCAACAATTATAAAAGAGATTCCAACGAACATTTAAACAATAGAAATGTATAGTCACTTTAATTCTAAACTTAAACCAATAATTGGAACTTTAAAATTAGCTGCTTCAATTTTAACTTCTCTTTTGCATTAATCAAGAATATAATCTTCTCAGCCTATTTGTATGCTTTCAAAAAAATCACTCTTCTTCATTTCGCATCCCAGCCAATTTTCATCTTTATTAAATTGTTAATTTCTTACTTGAGGTCTTATTTCATTTTCTCTTTATTAGTCGTAACTTTTTTTTTCTCCTTCATACACATTTAATACTTGAGGCGTTTTTATGTTTAATGACACCACTTGTTAAGTCACAAGTGAACAACAAAGCCTTTTTTTATATATTTTTATTTTCTCTATCTCTTTCTCATCACACTTTTATCTTTCAGTCATTTTAGCAGGCTTTTTCTTTTAATTTCTACATTTTATTTTTATATAATTTTTTATTTTTTTTTTTTTGTCTGCTCATGCAGGCATTTATGCTAAATAACACCTCGAGCTAGAAGTTCAAACATAAATACAAAGTGAAAAATAATGTAAAAGATTTAACAATATTCTGGTACATATACTCTCATATATATATATATATACAAATAAATGAATTCGAGACAAATATGTAGTACATCCTTAATAAAAAAAAAAAACTAAATATGAGACAAAATAAAAACGTTGGCTTTAAATACAAAAACTTTACTCCAATAAGTAAAAAAAACAGCCCTTAGATATGCAACAGTAATTAAGAATTCGTCAAGAATAGACCAAAGTGCGCCCAAGTTACAACTTAACCTAACCTAACTTAAGAAAAGTTACTAAAGTTATCGATAAATTTAATTTTCTAAAGAAAATTTTCTAAAGACATCTCTGTAGCCAAGTTATCGATTATATTACATCTCTAGAGAAAAGTTATCGGTAACATGAATTTTCTATAGAAAAACTATCGATAATACGATTTTTCTATAGAAAAGTTATCGATATTATGACATTTCTAGAGAGAAGTTATCGACATCACAACTCCTATACAAAGAGATATCGATATCATATTTTTTCTATAGATACCATGCATTTTTTATAAAAAAGTTATCGATAACTTTAATTTTCTATAGAACAGTTATCGATAACCTTTCTTTTCTATAAAAAAGTAATCGATAACTTTACTTTTCTATAGGAAAGTTATCAATAACTTGACTTTTTTAAAGAAAAGTTATCGATAACTTTACTTTTCTATAGATAACTTTACTTTTCTATAGAACAGTTATCGATAACTTTACTTTTCTATAAAACAGTTATCGATAACTACTTTTCTATAGAAAAGTTATCGATAACTTTACTTTTCTATAGAAAAGTTATCGATAACTTTACTTTTCTATAGAAAAGTTATCGATAACTTTACTTTTCTATAGAAAAGTTATCGATAACTTTACTTTTCTAAAGGAAAGTTATCAATAACTTTACTTTTCTATAGGAAAGTTATCAATAACTTGACTTTTTTAAAGAAAAGTTATCGATAAAGTTATCGATAACTTTACTTTTCTATAGATAACTTTACTTTTCTATAGAACAGTTATCGATAACTTTACTTTTCTATAGAGAAGTTTCCGATAACTTCACTTTTCTATAGAAAAGTTAGCGATAACCTTACTTTTCTATAGGAAAGTTCCCAATAACTTAACTTTTTTAAAGAAAAGCTATCGATAAAGTTATCGATAACTTTACTTTTCTATAGAAAAGTTATCGATAACTTCACTTCTCTATAGAAAAGTTAGCGATAACCTTACTTTTCTATAGGAAAGTTACCAATAACTTAACTTTTTTAAAGAAAAGCTATCGATAAAGTTATCGATAACTTTACTTTTCTATAGAAAAATTATAGATAACTTCACTATTCTATAGAAATGTTATCGATAACTTTGCTTTTCTAAAGAAATGTTATCGATAAATACTTTTCTGTAGAAATGTTATCGATAACGTGACTTTTCTATAGAAAAGTTATCGATAGCTTTACTTTTCTACAGAAAAGTTATCGATATCATGACTTTTCTATAGAAAAGTTATCGATATCATGACTTTTCCATAGAAAAGTTATTGATATCATGACTTTTCCATAGAAAAGTTATTGATATTATGACTTTTCTATAGAAAAGTTATCGATATCATGATTTTCTATAGAAAAGTTATCGATGTCATGACTTTTCTAAAGAAAAGTTTTCGATAACTTTACTTTTCTATAGAAAGGTTATCGATTACTTTTATATATAAAGGTTATCGATGTCATTACAATTCTATACAAAAGTTATCGATAACTTAAATTTTATATAGACTACGAAGCAGTGCATACTTTTAGGTGTGTTTTTTTTAGCGAAAAACTTTTGAATTTTTTCTCATTTGAATTCTTTATTTAAAAAATATTTGCCTACTTTTAGGGTTTTTTTTTCAGTTTTGTTTGTTATTTTGTTTTACCAAAAATGTTTATAATAATTTTTTTTAAATATTTTTATATTATTTTAAAAAGACTTACTTACAAATATACTCTTACGTATGTATGTATTCAATTATTTTTAGCAACAAAAGAAATTATGACAATTTTGCTTAAGGAAAACAATCATAAGCATTAAATCCTCTTAAAGTATTACAATGACCTTTCAAATATTAAGCGGGCGAAAAGAACACAAACAACTTTTTCAAAGAAATTGAAGAAAAATAACCATAAAAGGAATTTTTATATAAGTAAGAAGAAGAATTTATATTTTGTTTAAATATCAAACAATGACAATCAACAACAAGTAGATGCAGACAAATGTAGCAAAAATTGGCATTAAGGCCAAGTATTCCATGGAGGTATGAAAGCAATAGTATTGAATTGATGTCCTTTAATAACAGAAAAATACATTTACTTAAGTAAAAGCACGCAATTCGTAAGCGGAAAGTAGGAAAAAAGTGGAGAAAGAAAAAAAAATCAGCAGCAGCAATAGTAGCAAAACTTATAGAAGAACCAGCAAACGAAGCGCTTAAAGCAACACGTGACTGACATACAATATGTAGAACAATCAAGACAAGTAAAATAAAATTGAACTTATTTCATTTCTTGGTATATTTATTTGAATTTGTTTTCTTTTTTTTTTTTTTTCATATAACAAAAGCTTAAGCGTACAAAAAAGTAAACCGCTTACAAAAAAAGTATAAAAGTATTGGCTCTCATTCAAGTAGAACACAGTACAGATACAGACAGTTTCTTGCAAAAACGTAGTCAGACCAACAGTTGTTATAAAATATAAAAATGGGGGAAATAAAATTAAATTAAAAGAAAAACATTTAATACAAAATTATATAAAACTCAAATACTTGATTCAAACGTACGCTTACGCATACACACACACACATATACAAATAAAAAAAAGGGACAAGATAGACATAAAGCCAAACATTCACATACATACAAAGCAAAAAAAGAAAATACCATCATTTACAATCAACTCAACTTCTCAGCTAAGAGTCTACCATGAGATACCAAAAGCGAAATGAACAAACAGCCAAGGACCATCAAGAATGTAAAAAAGAATTGCAATTTAATTTGTTATTCGTAAGATGTAGGTTGAAAAAATACTTGTAATTTTACTTACATACGATTACATTTATACATACACACAGAGTTACATACCAATACTTGCTTATACTATACTCCTTTATACAATTGTATGTGTCGTTAGGTATTTATCATTCCATACATTTTCAAAAAGACTTTACAATAATTGTAGGAGATTCTTATTTTGTTCTTGTTCTTTTTGCCAATTGGTATTAAAGACTCGAAATCAAAATGACCAAAAATTGTTACGAAATGTCATAAGAGTTGAAACAAATATTAATGAAATACATAAGTACACATACATACATATGAGTTGGTACTTATACTTCTTTTACTTATATAAAGGGGCTCTCTTATACCCCCTCCTTTGTAAGTATAAGAAGACACTTTTACTTAAATTAAATTAATGCTGAATATGTTCAATAGCAAATGTTATGTATGTTATAATAAAGGCAGCAAATATATTGCATAAGAAAAATATATTTTTTGGAAAATTGTCTTCCCTTTTATTGGTTCTATAGGCTTAAAAGAAATGGAGTTTTTATTGTAAGTGCTATGATTAAAAATTAATTGGAAAATAAGTTCAACAGGAGACAAGGAGCTAAGTAGAAATGTTTTTGTAACATGGAATATGCATATGTTTTCAACTGATTTTTATTTTATATTTTAAAAGAAACACTTAGGCTTATTAGCCTCTTTTTAAAAACGAACGAATGTGATTGCTGTTTCCATTAAAAACAATAAATAAATAATTCTTATGAAATTTTTAATCTTGCCTTATTAGAAAAATCTTTTATATGTATAATATCAACAGGTAACCAGCGTTACCGTTTGGCGACTTTAGTCGCCATTTGCCCCTTTTTCAACCACCTGGCCACTTTTTTGGCCCCTTTTTCAAATGGCGACTAAATGGCTACTTTTTAAAACTATGTGCTAATTGACGAGAAATTAAATTGTTTGAAATTAATTTCAACAAATAAATGCATCATTTAGAGATTATCTCACAGTATAATGATATAAAAGTCCGCGGGGTACTTATGAATGATCTGAAACTGTTGGTAACTGAAAATAATAAGTTTTTGAACAGGGGTATTTATATCATCATATGCCGAATCTTTTTGGACTGGATTGAAAAAATAAAAAAAAGATTCGATGAATACTTATATTCCTCATAGCAATCCCTGGGGAAAGTGTTTTTTTTTTTACTAAAAACAGATTTCAGTCGATTTTTTGGATTCATGCATTCCGTCCTAAATTCATCCGAAAAGGATTTGAAAGACTGGAGTACGAGTAAAGAACTCGAACAGTACAGAAGTTTAATTAATAAAATATATATGGTAACTATTTTTGTGAATTTTTGCAATAATAAAAATTGTTGTAAAATAATTATAAATTATTTTGTTATTAATAAAACTAAATTTTGTAGTTTTCTTACAATACAAAATTTTTTGTTGTCGTATTATCAAATAAACAAGAAGTTTTTTTTAGGTTTCAATGCAGAAAATCCCCTTTTTTGGCGACTTTTTATTTTGAAATCCCCTTTCTTGGACACTTTTTAAAAATTCTCAACGGTAACGCTGCAGGTAACATAATATTTTATTAATAATGTTTTAGAATTTAAGGAGTTATATAGCATAATATAATAGGAGATAGATGAATTGAAAGTTCTAATGAAATATCCTTAATACTCTTAATACTCTTAATACTCTAAATATTAATGCGAAAATAAATTACATTATTTTTTTCGACTTATATGACACTATTTTATGTAAAGTAAAAAAATTGTTGAAGGTCATAAAACAAAAATTTTGCCTACCAACCGAAAAATCTTTTGGAGAGTTTATTACACTAGTCAAAAGCAATCAACTGCAGATGGAATAATTCCGATCAAACGGAATGATCCTCAATTTGCCGCATAGAGTTATTAAACTCTACTCTATTTTATTTGTTATGGATATGATACAACTCTCTCAATTCATAGAATTAATGGCTTTTTAAAGAAATAATAATTATTATTTCTTTTTTTTTTAATTTCACTTGATATAGTTGTAAGAGTGAAGAAGTGTTAAAATTAATAGAAGAAAAAATTAATACTTTAAACATAGAAAACATTTAGAATTCCAACTTGCTCACAAAAAACCTAACTCAACTGTCAAAAAAACCTAACTCTTTGTATGTGTTAGTAAAATTTTCTGCAGAACAAATGTATACGTGTGAAGAGAATAATTTTTTGTTGCTGAGCGAATGAAAAGAGTTGAAGTTCTAGTTGTTTTCTATGACTTTAAATTTCTCTGTTTATTTTTCTCTAAATCTTATGACTTATGAGAAAGAAAGCGAAAAAGTTGCCAATACAAAAAAAATTGCCAAAATGAAAAGAATTCCCAGAAATTCTTAAAAAAGAAAAAAATAAAAAAAACGTCAAAACGGAAAATCGAAAAAAAAAAATCTCTAAAATGAACAAATAATACAAAATTTCTTTAAAAAAATTCAAAACAAAAAAAAAAAAAAAAAATCAATCGTAAAATATCGCCTGAACGAAAAAAACCCCAAAACGAAAAAATCGCTAAGACGAAAACAAAAAAATCACTAAATTTTAAAAATATAAAAATTTTTAATTGTAAAAGAAAATCGTCAGAACGAAAAAAATTTTATGAAAAGAAATCAGAACAATAAAAAAAATCACCAAGTAAAAAATACAGCCGAAGTAAAAAATTTCATAAACGAAAAAAAAGCCAAAACAAAAAATCTACTAGTCGAATAAAAACGCCAAAATAAAAAAAAAAAAAAATAAAAAAAAATAAAAAAAATTCCAATATGAAAAAATTTCTAAACGGAAGAGAATTAAGAGAATTATTACAGTTACTCATACATTTATGTGGAATTAGAACCTGATCTTGTCACCAGATCTGGCAGACGTGTCACTATAGCGACTCAAATATGGACGGACATACTTAGCATAACAAAAGACGAACATTCTGGATAGAATTTAATTTAATAAACGAACTTTTAATGGACGCAAAAGGGACAGTTATAGGATTTACTAGCTAGGAACGTTCTACTACTTCGGAAGTAGCGAGTAGTATAAAACTATGATATAAAAGAGGGTGTTGAGATATAGAGAGTTAGTTGTAATATCAAAGTCAAAGAGTTATAAGTTGCCGTTATAGAGTTAAAGACTTGCAGTTTAAAAGTTGGAAAAATTGAAGTCAGTTATTCAGTTTTCAGTTTTTATTAATAACGTTGTGCAAAGAAGTCGCAAATGAAATAATTGAAGTCGACCAGCAGCATACGATATTTTAAAGTGTGGAAAATAATTTTATGTTTAAATTCACAAATAAAATATATACAATTTATTTATCATTAAAAATAATATAATTTGTATTTTAATTAAAGCCACCAACCATTAATATGATAAAAATCTTTATTTGTTCTCTCTACGTTAGACAATTTAAAACAATTAAAAAATAGTGTTAAATTGTTTATACTCGCAAGTGTTTTGTATTTAGTTATTAACGTATTTTGAAAATTTTAGATTTTAAAATACTGTTCACAATTGAATCAGTATATGATTAGTAACAATCGTTTAATGTTTCTACTAAACATTTTAAATAAATTGTTCTGCAAAATATTATATACCAAGTTTTATTTATAATAAAATTCTTTATTTCAATACGAATGGGGCAGCAAAGTACCTTATATATAATCTAGTATATTGTATTATATAATATCTATATTTAGTATTACTAGAAAAATCTTTAAAATTAGCTAAAGTTTATTAATATGTTTTTTCACTAAAATTTTCTATTTTGTTTCAATAAACTAAAGTAAGTGAAACATTTCATGCTTACACTTGTTATTCCTGAAAAAAAAAATTGACATATAGTTGTCATTTCAAGTTTTCAATTATTTTCAATGACATACCTTGAAAAATATGTTACCCGTCATCCCGTTGTTATTATTAAGAAATTTGTTTATGTTAATGGTAAACCTTCGTTTGCATTTCTTGTAACTATTTATATATAATTTCTGAGTTAAATTTTATAATTTTAGAAATGTTTTTTCATTAATATAAAAAGTACTTAATAAAAATATCAATAATACCTCAATAACAATCTGTAGCTGAGTAATAAGCGTTTAAGACTATATAACATGAGGGTTCTATTCGGGGTAACGGCATCAATATTAACAAAAAAATATAAAATGATAATATTTAAAAAATTAAAGAAAAAATATATAAAAATAAATCAAATACAGTTTCCATTTCACTTTTTTTAAAAATTGTATAGTATTTACCAATACTGAATATGGCCTCTTGGGTTAGTTTTGGGATGAATTAAAGTGACAGGTCCAGCTCATAGAAATCGGTACCTATCACTTTAGACCAATCCCGTAACATGTTTAGTGTTAGTTTTTTCCCCTCTAGAGATTGAATTCCATTTATATTTTAATAATTAGCAGCCTTGAAAGTTGCAAAATAAGACTTTGGTATAATTTTTCTATAGTGCAACACTTTAATATAATTTACTGCAAAATTTGATATCGATACTAGTATTCAGATAAAATGTATAAACTTATGACTTTTCAAAAATTAGTTTTTGATAGGGAGCCTAATTTTGGGCTTACAGTGGACGTCCATTAGTACGAACGCTCTTTATTACGAATTTCCAATAATACGAATGGCAAAATTTTTGCATTGACTACTCTATAGTACGAATAGATAGGCATTTTTTCTATTCGATAGTGCGAAGAATTTTTGTTTGAATGAGGTTATTATTATGTTTTTACTTCATTCTTTCATGGTCATTCACGTTTAGCAAAGTTATTGTGAAGTTTTTTTATTTTTAAAAGTGTTTTGTGTTTTTAACTGTCAAAATGTTGCAAGTAAAACGATGTAAAAAAAAGACAATTTCTTTGCAAGATAAATTAAAAATTATAGCAGACCACGAAAATAAAACATCGTTGTTTGAAATTTCAAATAAATATGGATTATACAAATCCACAATATGTACAATCATTAAACAAAAAACGCAACTGCTGGATAATTCCATGAGTTCGTTAAAAAATCGGTATAGACTTACAAGTGGTGAATTTAAAAAAAATGGAGGATGCACTTTACGAGTGGTTTTTAGCCTAAAGAAAATTCCATATCACAGTCGGTGGAGAACAATTAAAATGCAAAGCTGTGGAGCTGCACAAAAAATTCTACAATGGTCAGTTTTGTGCCAGTGATGGTTGGCTAACAAAATTTAAAAAGCGTTATGGAATACGATTGTTAAAAGAGTCTGGTGAGAAATTATCTTCTTCTAAAGAACTTGTTGCGCCATTCGTTAATAAGTTAGCGTCTACCATTATGGAGCATTAGCTATCAAACGAGGCAAATTTTAATGTGGATGAATCCGGTCTCTACTGGAAAATGTTGCCAAACAAAACATATGTTCACAGTGGAGAAAAATCTGCTTCAGGTAGAAAATTGTCAAAGGAGAGATTAACATTTTTAATGTGTGCTAATGCTGCAGGAACTAAGATAATTAAACTTTTTGTAATACGAAAAGCTCAAAAACCGAGATCTTTTCGAAACAAAATTTTTCCTTTTGAGTAGGGAAACTCTAAATCTGCTTGGATGAGTGCAGCTCTGTTCAAAAAATGTTTTTTTTGATAAATTTATTCCAGAAGTAAGTTTTAGTAAATTGTTTTAATGTTATTAATGATTTAAAAAAATTCAAAATATATTTACAGGTAGAAACATTTTTAAAAGAAAAAAAAAAAAAAAAAACTGACAATTAAGGTTCTTCTAATATAAGACAATGCTCCAAGTCTTCCACCGGCAGATGAACTGGTTCATGATACTAAAGATGGACAGATTTGGGTAATGTATATGCCCCCCAATGTAACTCCACTAATACAGCCCATGGACCAGAATGCAATTAGGCTCTTAAACCTGCATTACCCTAACAGTTTACTGTCAAAAATTGTATTTTCCAACCAAAAAAATTTAGAAACGTCCCTCAAACAAACCACTTTATTTGAAGCCGTTTTATTGGTTGCCTTAGTCTGGGAAAAAGTATCCAGTGATTCTATAAAGAAATGTTGGAAGAAAATTTTGGGTGATGACAATTTTGAGGACGAGAATGATATTCCACTATCAGTAGTGCGTGACAGTGAGGAGATAAAAGCAATTTTTAAAATGCACAATTTACCACATGTAAATTTTCCAAATGGAAAGAATGGAATCTTGATGATCCAAGTGAAGAAATTGAATTGGATGATGATGTTGATGAGGATAATATTTCATTAGTTCCTGATAATAACTCTACAAAAGTAAAACATGCGGATGTAATAAACTGCTTTGACACATGTATTTAATGGGCTGTTGGGAACAACATTGAAACCTCGAAAATACTATTATTGAGAAGTCTTCATGAAAAAGCAGTAGAAATCAGTTTAAAAAGTAATAAACGTCAATGTTTAATGACGGATTTTTTAAAAAAGTAAGTTGTTTTTTTTTGTTATATGTATACATGTGTACATACATTGGTATGTTCTTTCATGCCTGTTTAAGTACAAATGAAATTGAAAAAAGATTCGGCTGTGCCGAATCTTTGATACCCTTCACCATATTACCATCTTACTATCTTATCGACATCATATTACCATATTACCGACAAATAATAAAATTTTCACCTTAACGTATGCTTTCATATTTTCACATATATAAATCTAAATTTTTTTCAAACTACGAAAATTTGAATATGAAAAAAAAAAAAAAAAACAATCATAGCAGGCTTTGCTTTTAAAAAATAAACAACAACAATTCCATATTTATTTATTTTTTTATGTGTGTATATACAAACTGACTGCATATACAAAGAACAACAACAACACTGTTATTCATTATATTACTTCTGTTGCTAACTAAACTACTTGTCTTATGGGCAGAAACGTCACTAATAGTCATTACAATGCTTAATATACATGTTTGTGTATGTATTTATGTATATTCTTAACAGATATGTTTTAGTTTTAAAAAATAAACAACAACAATTCCATATCTATTTATTTTTGTACAGACTGCATATACAAAGAACAACAACAACACTGATATTCATTATATGACTGCTGTTTTTAACTAAACTACTTGTCTATACAAAAAACGTCACTAATAGTCATTACAATGCTTAATATACATGTTTGTGTGTGTATTTATATTCTTAACAGATTTGTTTTTGGTCCATAACTCTGTTGATTCTGAACGAATTTGGTTTATTAAAAAAAACGAAATTTTATAAAAACATTTATGACTGATCTATATAAAAATAAAAATCTGTAACTTGAACAAGGGCTTCAAAAATAAAAAAATCGTTTTCCCCGATATCTCAGTTATTACTGATCCGATTTATTTCATTTTTTCAGAACAAAAATTCAGAAAATAATTTCCGAGCCCCCTTTAAAAATTCGAAGTCCCTGGTATATGCAGAGGCTTCAGAAACTGAAAAACCGGTTCCAAAAACCGGTTTTTAAAGCATATCTCCGCCATTTACAAACCGATCCTGCTGATTCAAAAAACCGAAATTTTAAAAAAATATTTGTGACCGATCTGTATAAAAAAATAAAAACCTATAGCTTAAACCAGGGCTTCAAAAAATAAAAAATGCGTTTTGTCCGATATCTCAGTTATTATTGAAACGATTTATTTCATTTTTTCAGAACAAAAATTCAGAAAAAAATGTCCGAGACTTCTTTGTAAAAACGAAGTCCCTAGTATATACAGAGGCTTCAGAAACTGGAAAACCGGTTCTAAAAACCGGTTTTTTTAACATATCTCCGCATTGTATGAACCGATCTTGCTGAATTCCAATAGCAAAATTCTCGAAAGTATTTCCGATCGTTTGATATATATATTATATATGTCAGTTATCGATGGGCTTCATAAACGCCATTTCAACCGACACACGGACGGTCGGACGGACGGACGGACATGGTCCTATCGTCATCATTTCTTACAAGGATCCCGAAAATGTCAACTTTTTTGCTCTCCGACGAAAATTGTGGGAATTACAAACGTAATGACAAACTTATATATACCCTTTACACCTTTGGTGAAGGGTATAAAAATGAATTCAAAATATTACAAATTAATTATATCTTGTTTCGTTATGTAGTTTTTTATAAAAAATATATATATTTAAATAAAATTCAAATATTTTATGTGAATTATTTGAATTGGAACATAAAAATGCGTTGTTCAATAATACGAATTTTTCGGTACTACGAAAGGACCTGACAATATATAATTCGTACTAGCGAACATCCACTTTATTTACAAAATAAGGTATCATAACTTTTACTTAAAAAAAAAAAAAAAAAAATGTATTAAAATTAATCCTTAAACATTTACTATGTGTAAATATTATTATGAGCACAAGGGCGTATGATTAATATTAATTATTTATATGTATAAGTAATCTAAATTGAAAACCTCAATAAAATTGTATAATATCTGTACATGACTTTGTAGAATTATAAAAAACCCATTTAATAATCAAATATTGGTCCAATTTTTTAAATCATAACAATTACTTTTTGCAATATAATTTTAAATATTAACAAATTTAAATTTATACAAAATTTTAATAAAAATATATTTTTCTTTATATTAACTCTCTGTTATATATTTTTCATTTAATAAAAAGAAATTTAATAAATTGAATTTTCTTAAAATTTTACAAACTTTGTTTATAATTTAATACCATAGAGCGTATGATTAATATTAATTATATAAAATATTTCTATTTTGTTCGTAAAAGCATTTAAATTATAATTAAATTTAAAGCTTTTATTACCTTTTTTATATAATTACAAATCTTGACCCTCTATTTATTAAAATTTTGTTTATTCCTGTAATTTATTTTCTTCTTTTTTTTTTTTGTATAGTAGGATATTTTTCTCAAAGTCTATAATTATTTGCTTAATTAAATCTTAAGATAAATCTTATTTATTTACATATTCTATAACAAAGTTTAAATTTTTTTATATTTTGTTTATGCTCAAATTTCTTTTAAATAAAGTTTTTTCATGCCTTTGTAAACAATTTGTTTTTTTTTTTTTTTTTTTTCAAATACATAAAAACATTTTTACACACAGACTTTATACTATGATAAGAGATTTTTTTATATATGTATAAATGTTTAGTATAATTTAAGGCTGTTTGTTTTTAGGCTTTTTTTGTATTATTAATTAAATAGTAATCAATTACTTAAAACGTAAAATTATACAAAATGTGTGTACCCCACATTTTGACTTTTTTTTACTTTTTGGTAAAAATTGTTGTAAGTGAATAATACTTGTATTAGTGTGGGTGTCTCTTACTTTTTTGTATTGATGAACAAAATGTAATTTATTTTCTTTAACGCCTCTAACATTTTATTTTGTTACAAAGTTTCGAAATTATTGAGCTTGTTTTTTTTTTTTTCTTTCTTATTTCTTTTTGCATTTCATTACGTTTTCATTAAATAAAATGGCAAATTACACGCATAATTTGTTACCAAAAAATACAGACAGGAGCTGGAAAATCAAACTTAGTTAAATATATGTATAATCTAAGAAGAAGAAGAAATCAGGATTCTTTTTCTAAATCCCCTCTGCTATAGATATTTTTAGATTTAACCCCCCTGTAAAGAAGAAAATTTCTTAGCATCAGCATAAAGTAAAATAAAGGGGAAGGGGATATTTTGTAAGCTAAATCAATCTGTGTTGTTAAATATACAATTTGTTGGCATCAAAATCCTTAAAAGCAACAGTTAATATATGCATGTATTGTTGTTTTTCTTTTTTCGTCATAGTGTGCGTTAATGTTAGATTGTGTTGATGTCAGTTTATTTACATGAAAAATCATTTAGTTATAGATAACTTGTGGTATAGAGAAAATAAGGAAGGTTTCCCTACTTATACAAACTATAAACTTTTCCAGTTTTCTTGAGAAGTTTAAATTAAAAAAAAATTAGTTAAGAACAATTTCAACCAATTTCTTAGCCACCCAAAAAATCTTTGTTAGAACTCAGAATATGCTCTAGATTTTTAACAAATATTTTTCCATCATCTTTTCTTCATCTTAGTCTTCTTTCCCCGATTTTTATTATACCATCTTGTGGTATTTCTTTTATACTTATATCCTTTTATTTTAGCCTTCATTATCCTTCTTGTTGTTGCCACTTTTTTCACGCAGAGTATTTGTTATTCTCTTGACTTTCTTCTCGTAGTATGTGTAGCTTGATGTTTACGTTATTTTTTTTTTCTGCCTTCAAAATGATAAATTACTTTAATTAATAGTACCACACTGTGTATAATTTGGCAAAAACTGTGCATAAATTTTGATTCAACATATTCAGATTTATTTTATATTTTCTTTGGTTTATTCTCAACAGTTTTGACTTTTGTTTATTGTTTTCTTAAGCATATTGACCTTTTAACCTTATAACAAAGATTTATGTTTATGAAAGCTATGACTTTGATAAGAAGAGATTAAAATTTATTAAGAAGAGCTAAGAGTTTGTGTCTTAAATGTGTGAAGAACCATTTTATTATAAAAAGGAATTAAAAGAGAAAAGGTTCTGATATCAAAAAATTTCGCAAAATTTTTATTGATTATTTCATTAAAATAAATTTAATAAAATTATTTACCTGATGTAAAGAATTGATATCATCTTAAATGTTAATAAAATTTTTTTATAAAAAAAAGTATAAATTCTTAAAGAAATCTAAATGCTATAATATTTTTTATTTTACCCTCTTTTTAATAAATTTCTTAGATTGTTTACATTGTTGACATAATGTAAATTATAAGATTTTTTTTTTTATTCTCAAAAAAAAAAAAATAATAAAAAATTTAGTTGAAAAATTAAAAGTAAAAAGGTTTAAGTTCTTGAGCTTTAGGATTTTTTTAAATACATTGAAAATATTTACATTGTTTACATGACGTAAAGAATTAAAATTACTTAAAATTTTAACTTAGTTTTAAGGCAAACAAATACTTAATTAAGACTTCAAATAACTTAATTTTATTATTTTATTATAAGTATTTTTTTCTGCCAATAGTTTATTCTTATATACAACTTACCCCATCACCTCACATTGAAAAATTGTCCATACAAAACAAACATAATTTATATGAAAACTTTTTCAAGTTGAGGCCCTTAATTTTTAAATTATTTACAAGATGTAAAAATTTAAAATTTTGTATGATTCTAAATCTCACCCTGTCATAAATAGAAGTAGTTTTTTGTTCAGAAACACAATTTCCAAGTAATTTTGATTTATATTAACTTTGTTTACTTTAGGAAAAGAATTCAAACGAATCCAATTTTTAGCAAAAATAAACAAGAAATCCAAACTCTTAAAAATAATAAAAATGTCAGAGATTTTCTTGATTTTTTTTTTTATAATTTACCTTGATTTTAAAATTGTTTACATTATTTACATGATGTAAACAATAAAAAAATATTGTAAAATTACAAAATAAAAGCAATTCAGTTAAAAAAAAAAAAAATATGTTATATAATTTAGATAAAATTTTTAATTTTGCATTGTCTACACGATGTAAACAATTAAAAATTGTGTAAAATTTTAAAACAAAAACATTTTACAATTCAATAAATATGATGCTAAATAATTTAGATTAATTTTACATTGTTTACTTTATGTAAACATTTTAAACAAGTTCAAGTTTTAGCAAAAAAAAAAAAAAAAATATGAGAAAGTAACAAAACTTATAAAGAATAATTCAGATTTAAAAATGTTTACACATTCTTTAGTTATTTTGTATTATTTACCTTTTTTGAAAATTTAAATTGATGTGAGATAAATTGTTTTAAAAAATTAGGCCCTTAATTTTTAAATTCTTTACATTTTTTACATGATGTAAAAAATTAAAAATTTTGTATAATTCTTAAATAGAAATAGTTTAATGTTCAGAAACTCAATTTCTAAATAATTTGGAATATATTTTCCTTGTTTACTTTAGGTAAACAATTCAAACGAAACCAATTTTTTTGCAAAATTAAAATGAAAACCAAACTCCTAAAAATAATAAAACTTTCAATAGTTTTACAGATTTTTTTTAGTTATTTACCTTGGTTTTAAATTTATTACATTGTATACTTGATGTCAACAATTAAAAATTGTGTAAAATTTTAAAACAAAAACAGTTTATGGTACATGTCATAAATATGTTGCTTAGTTATTTAGACTAAATTTATATTGTTTACCTTATGTAAACAATTCAAACTAGTCCAAGTTTTAGCAACAAAATTAATAAATAGAAAGTAACAAAACTTGTAGAGAATAATTAAGAATTAAAAGTTTAACACATTATTTAGTTATTTTGTATTATATACATCAATTTTAATTTGTTTTTACATTGTTGACATAAAGTAAAAAATTTATTTATTTTTTTTTTAATTTATTTTGATATATTTAGTAAACTTTAATAAAAAATACTATTTTCAATTCTTTACATTGTTGACATGATGTAAAAAATTATTTTATTATTATTTTTTTTTTTTGTTTTCTACAAAATTAAATTTTAAATAGATTTATAACAATTAAGTTTTATATAGATTTATAACAATTTTATATTATAAGAAATGTAGACAAAATGTAATTCTTAATACATGTAAACAATTGAAAAAACTAAAGTTCGAGGTATATTTTTTGTAGAATTAAAGATTTATCTGGAAAGTATACGAAATTTTTTAACATTTTCGGTATATGTTTTTTGAATTATTTACATGTATTTTTTTTTTTACATTTTCGACATTAAGTAAATGATTAAATATGTTTTTAATTCTTAATTAAAAATTAAATAATTAATTCTTTTGTTTAAAAATTATGTTTTATTAATTTTTGTGGATCTTAAATACATTATTTACATGAGGTAAAGAATTAAAAAATATTTTAAATTTCATGGAAAATTTCTTAATTTCTTAAGAAATTAAAAAATTATAATTCTTTTCTTTTTTGACATGATGTAAACAATTAAAAATTATTACAGATTCTTCTTTAAAAAGTTTGGTTATTATTTACATTGTTTATATAATGTAAACAATTCAAAAACTTACAAATAATATTAAAAAATTAAAACAAAAATCATTTTTTGTTTTAATTTTTACAAGAAAATAATTTCTGTGCGGGAAATTATTTTCTTGTATAATATTTCGTATTATTTATATATTAGTTTTAATAAATAATTAAACAAATTTTTTGAATTATTAATTAAAATAATTTTCGTTTTTAAAATTATTATATATTAAATATTTTTGTCAGTAAATACATTATTTACATGAATTTAACAAAAAAATAAATTTAAATTTTGTGAAAATTTCAAACAAAATTACTTAATTTTCTTAAGAAATTCAAAAATTTTACATTTTTACACTGTTGACATGATGTAAACAATTTAAAAAAATTTATAAATTCTTTTATATCTTACTTTTTCTGTTTATGTACATTGTTTACATACGATAAATAATAAATAAAAACTATTTATAATTTGAATTTCTTTTTTTTTTTATAATTTGTAAGAAATTTTGTAAAATTTTGAGGTAAACAATTAAACAAATTGTTAATTTATTAAAATATCAAACAAAATTACTTGATTTATTATAGAATTACAAAATTATAATTCTTTACATTGTTGGCATAATGTAAACAAGTAAAAACTTTTCTAATTTCTTTAAAAAAAAAATAATAAAATTTTATTCAAAGTAACACTTTGTTATAAAATCATTTTTATTCAATGTAAATAATTAAAAAATCTAAATTAAAAAATTAAAACGAAAATATTAAAAATTTGTGCAGAAAAACAATTTCTTAATTTTTTTTTATTTTGGTATTATTTACATTATTTACATAAAGTAAATAATTAAAAATAATCAAAATTTAAGCATGTAAACAATTAAAAATTTTACTAAATTTTTTGAAGAGAATACAATTTTATTAAAAATAATGTTTTGTAATAGAGTTTGTATATATTCTAATTTTTTACACAATGTAAACAATTAAATAAATTTCAATTTGTAAAAAATAAAAGAAAAATATTACAAATTTTTGTAGAAAAACAATTTCTAGTTTTTTTTTTTTTTTTGTATTATTTACATGAAAATTTTCATTTTTGACATTAGGTAAATAATAAAAAAATTTACCTTAATTTTTGAATTCCTATAATTTCTATTTAAGATTATGATAGGTGAGTAATTTTTAATATAATTACATTGTTTACATTAGGTAAATAATTAAAAATAATACAAATTCAAGCATAATTAATGTAAAAATACTTTACATCTTAAGAAAATATCATGTTAACTAAATTTTTTTAAGATGTAAAGTATGTATGTTATTTAAATAAGTTAAGTAAATAATAGAAAAAAAACTTTTATTTAAAGTAAACTTATTAATGATCACATTTATTAATAAGTAGTTTTTGTAATTGTTAATATTTATGTAATTTTTGGGATAATTTACATTGTTGCCATCATGTAAATATTATAGAAATATTATCAAAATTAAAAATTTATTTAAGTATTTTTGATGATAATTAATTGTTTAATTAAGATAAATTATAATGTAAACAAAGTTAATTTCAAATTAATTTTTTTAAATTTTTAAAATTTTATTTTGTTTAAATAATTTTCCTTGTTTGTGTTCAGTTTTTTTTTTTTTAATAATAGAAGAGATCTCTTTAATATGCAAGTCCCCAAATTAAGTATTTTCCAAAATAAAAAAAAAAAATATATATACTTCATCTCTATTAAATTTTAAAATATTTCCGTTTGTGGCGACAAAATTTTTCCCAAAATACTACAAACATCATATACATTATTATTTCCTGGGCAGATTTTATTTAATACGTTGTTGTAAAAAAAAAAAAGAAAACTTTATTATAAAACTAAATAAAAATCATTGTAGCGTTTACATTTTAGTTAAGAAACTAAGAATAGAACAGGGTTTTACTAAAAACCAACAAAAAATGGAAAACTGTAGTGTATACCCAGCTCTATTTTATTTACAGCTTGTTAAAGAAAAAATAAAATAAAATAAAAAAACTATAAAGTAAAAGTAAAAACCTTTAGTTAAAACCAAAAGCCATCAAACCCAACACCTGTGGTCAACACTACTTTTTTAACCAAACTTAAGTAGCTTTTGCTTTTTTGCAAAACAACATATTCTCTGTCCTTAACCTATTCTCTCTAACTCCTTCTCTCTATAGAATATCCTTTCTACTTTGTATTAAATGTATACAAAAATATTTCTTTTTTTAGTTTTAATTTCATATGATGATGATTTTCTATATTTTTTGTTTGCTAACTTCCTTTTTTTTTTTCAAGACTATAAAATCTAAAAGGAATATGGTTTTTAAGGCTGCTGTAGCTATTGCTAGTGCTGCTATTAGTATTGTATATTTGGCACATATGATTTATGACTTCCGTTTGTGTTTTGGCAGCACCACTACTTTCCTTACTTTTTTTTAGCCGGAAAAAATATTTTATTTTTCTGCCAAATTTTGTTCAGTTTTCCTCTTGTATGTTTATTTTTATTTTACGAATTTTATTTACTTTTATGTTTTAAGTTCTTTGTGACGTTGGCTAGAAGTATTAGCATGCTTGTAAATTTTATATGTGCTTGTCTCAAAACCACTTTAACCACTTTACCAACATGCTTTACATGATTCTTACAACTATGGATTTTAGTTTTTATTTTTATTTTTTTGCTTTGGTTTCCTCTTCTTTTGGGGTTTGTTATATTTTTGTGAAGAGTAATAAAAGTAAATAAATTTTTAAAAACTTAAAATCAAAATTACTTATTTTGATATATTTCTTATATTTTTATCACCTAAAGCAAAAAGTAGTAGTGGTATAGTTACCATTAAGCTTAAGATTTGAAAATATTGTATTTCATTGGAAATTCTTAGTTGGTTTCATTTGAATATTTTAATTGTTTACATTTATGTAAAAAATGAAAAAAAAAAAGGAAACAAATATTTAAATTTCATATTCTTTAAATATTTGAAATTTTTGTGCTTGTGCCCAAATAAATTTAAGTCTTTTGTTCGCAATTTCATGAATATAATCATTAATTTTCAATACATTTTATATTGAATTGGTGTTTAGTTCAAAACCAAATTTCTCTCAGTTACGTCAAGGGATTCATAATGTGGCATACAACAAAGGACACAAAAATAGAAGAAAGAAGAAAAATGTTTGAGAAAGACTATAGAGAAGCTATTGAACATACTAGACTAAAATAGGCTAGACAATAGTCTACACTAATGAATAAACTACAGATTAGACTACAGACTATAGTCCAAAATTTCGATTATAGTTCAGACTATTAACTATAGTATATAGTCCAGAATATAGACTAAAGCACAGACTATACAATATAGTTAAGGTTAAAGACTATAGTCAAGGTTATAGATTATGGTGCACACTATAGACAAACTATATACTGTATATAGTCTGGACTATAGTCTAAAGACCATAGTCCAGAATATAGGCTATTTTCCAGATTATAGACTATAGTCCAGACTACAGACTATAGTCCAGACTATAGACTACAGTCCAGACTATAGAATATAGTCCAAACTATAGACTACAGTCCAGACTACCGACTATAGTCCAGACAACAAACTGTAGTCCAGACTATAGACTATAGTCGAGACTATAGACTTTAGTCAAGACTACAGACTATAGTCCAGACAATAGACTGCAGTCTAGACTATAGACTATAGTCCAGACTATAGACTACAGTCCAGACTACAGACTTTAGTCAAGAATATAGACTACATATTAAAGTCCAGAATGTAGACTATAGTCCAGACTGTAGACTATAGTCCAGACTATAGACTGCAGTCCAGACTATAGACTATAGTCCAAACTATAGACTATAGTCCAGACTATAGACTACATACTAAAGTCCAGAATGTAGACTATAGTCCAGACTATAGTCCAGACTATAGTCCAGACTGTAGACTATAGTCCAGATTATAGACTGCAGTCCAGACTATAGACTATAGTCCAGACTATAGACTATAGTCCAGACTATAGACTTTAGTCAAGACTATAGACTACATACTAAAGTCCAGAATATAGACTATAGTCCAGACTATAGTCCAGACTGTAGACTATAGTCTAGTCCAGATTATAGACCGCAGTCCAGACTATATACTATAGTCCAAACTATAGACTATAGTCCAGACTATAGACTATAGTCCAGACTATAGAATATAGTCCAGACTGTAGACTATAGTCTAGACTATAGTCCAGACAATAGAATGTAGTCCAGACTATAGACTATAGTCCAGACTATAGACTATAGTCCAGACTATAGACTATAGTCCAGACTATAGACTATAGTCCCGACTATAGACTATAGTCCAGACTATAGACTTTAGTCAAGACTATACATACTAAAGACCAGAATGTAGACTATAGACCATAGTCCAGACTATAGACTATGGTCCAGACTTTAAACTATACTTCGGACTATAGTTCACACTATAGACTATAGTCCAGACTATAGGCTACAGTCCAGACTATAGACTATAGTCCAGACTATAGAATATAGTTTGGATTATAGTCCAGACTATAGACTACAGTCCAGACTATAGGCTATGGTCCTCACTATAGACTATACCCTCGACTATAGACTATAGTCCTGACTATAGACTGTAGTCCTGTTTATAGATTATAGTCCTGATTGCAGAGTTTAGTCCTAGACTATAGACTATGGTCTAGACTTTTAACAATAGTTCGGACTATAGTCCAGACTATAGGCTATATTCCAGACTATAGACTATAGTCCAGACTATAGGCTATAGTTCATAGTCCAGCTACAGAATATGGTCCAGACTATAGGCTATGGTCCAGACTATAGACTATAGTCTCGACTATAGACTATAGTCTGGACTATAGACTATAGTCTGGACTATGGTCTATAGTCCTGACTATAGGCTGTAGTGATGATTATAGACTATAGTCCTGATTGCAGAGTTTAGTCCTGATTATAGACTATGGTGCTGACTGTAGACTATAGTCCTGACTATAGACTATAGTCCTGTCTATAGACTATAGTTTCGACAGTAGACTATAGTCCAGACTATAGTCTCGACTATAGACTATAGTCTGGACTATGAACTATAGTCCTGACTATAGGCTGTAGTGATGATTATAGACTATAGTCCTGATTGCAGAGTTTAGTCCTGATTATAGACTATGGTGCTGACTGTAGACTATAGTCCTGACTATAGACTATAGTCCTGTCTATAGACTATAGTCCCGATTGTAGACTATAGTCCTGACTTTAAACTATAGTTCTAACTATAGGCTATAGTTCTGGCTATAGAATATTGTCTAGACTATAGACTATAGTCCTGATTATAGGCTATAGTTTTGACTATAGACTATAGTCCTAACTATAGACTGATTATAAACTATAGCCCTGACTATAGACTATATTATTAATCCATATTAGTCTACTCTTATATTTTCTGCTATAACTCTGATATTCTTCTTACCTTCACTGTTCATAGCTTCCCTCTAAAGATGCTCAATTTGTAAACATCAATATTATGATGCAAATAATGATAATAACATTTTACTAAAGACCGCTAAAGTTGTTAGCAACAGGCCTAAAAACATTTTTGGCACAATTGAATTTTATATACACAATACACTTAAAATATACACAAATACATACACAAGCAACACACGTTCATATGCGTGTGCATATCCCAGCTATAATATTAAAATTTAAATACATACACCAGTATACGTACACTACACTACCACTAACAATATATGCATTAATGTATTTTTAATATAATTGTTAGTAGCAGTATTAGTTAGTATATATGTATGTATGTGTAGGTATATGTTATTGTATTTATAGTATAGGAAAGCTTGTATATTTGTTAACATATTGTGGTATCCCCCTTGTCATTATTACTATTGTTATTATTATATTTGCATACATATACATATAAACAAATAATACATAAACATTCAATATTCCTATAATAGAAAATATATATTATACGCCTAGAAGTATACATATACAAATAAATTTATATTTGATTGGAAATATATACATTTTTATAAACAACTATAATTATTTAGCTTGTAATTATTTGTGCAGCAGGAAATTTTTATTTGATATTAAAACTAATTATCAGATTCCTTATATACAGATTTTGAGAGATTTATCTGCGCAAATGGTATTTTAATTGTCAAATTTATATAAAACAACTTAAGTTTATTATTTCTACATTATATTCAAGAATATCTTCTTGAACATTTATAGCACCAATTTCACAAAATATCTGTTTAAATTCATTTATTTAAAGTTAAATATCTCTGCTTTTAATATTCACTGTTTGCTTATATCTGTATTAATGATTTTATGCATATGTGGTTTTTCCTACAAATCTTTTTTTTTTTATATTTTTTTCCAAAATCAATGCGGCCACCACAAAAATACTAGAAAAAAAAATTATATAAAATACCAAAATAATGAGTTTTCTATAAACCATTTATGCTCATACATATTAAATATGTTTGTATATTGTTGTGTGTTAATTTGTATATTTGCTAGAAAACAACTAAATTTAGTTGTATGCAAAATAACTACAACAATGACCACAAAAATTATTATATTACATACCATTCTACATTTATATATTCATATAAATATTAGCTAATATTTCTAAATAAGAGTTATAATAAATAGTGAAACACGTGAATTAAAGGTTGTTAAGATAGGAATTGGAAGAAAGAGGCCCTTTTTATAAAATGGAATTTATCACAAAAAATAAAATCGAATTTTAAAAATTAAGATTGAATACACATTTTTAGATTCTCTTATCTCTGAGCTATAATAAATACGAGATAATAATTTGATTTATTTTTGAGTACCCAAATTTTTAGAAAATTCATAAGCAGATGTAGTCTGATGTTACGAAAAATTTTATATGAATATTTCTTTGTACCGGGCATAGGGACAGACGTAATTATATAGCCAAGAAGATACATAAAGAGACAAAAAAGTTCAATGTAATGGATTATTTGATATTTATATTGTATATTGCATCAAACCTTCATACGAATTGTTTAATATGTTTTTAAATTATGATCATACTATAGTTATCATACAAAATATTTTAATAAATTAAAAAAAAAAAATCGTTGTAATAAAATTAAAATATTTTACTCATCGGAAAGTTTTTCTTTACTGTTTCAAAAATGGTAAATTTTAATATGAATAGAGGATATAATATCAAAAAACATATTTGTAATAATAGTTCATTATGTCCGTCCGTATGTCTTTCTGAAAAATCAATCTAAAATCTTAAGGCGCTTAAAGGCAAAAATAAAATCTCAAAATGTGATAATTTACACATTTTTGGAAAGATAATAAATAACTTACATAATATTAAAACAATTTGGAAATAACTATATTAAAGTTTTCAACAGGGTGCTTAAGTCAGAGAAGCGAAAATATATTTTCAAAAATTGAATTTGAATAATATTTTAGTATATTTGTAATTTAAAACCATTGCTACTTCTCAAATATAATATTTCAAATAAACATATTTATTTTATGACAACTTTAATTTATTTGGAACAAAAATAATATTTGCTTGATTTTTTTGTGCTGAAATAAATTTTATATTTTGACCTGATCCGATTTCTAACGATAGCATTGTAAAACAGCAATAAACAACAATAAAACATTAATAAACGTGAAAAAATACAAAAATAAATAATAATAAAAAAAAAAAAAAACGCCACAACAAAAGAAAAACAACATTAAAAAATAGCCAAATTGAAAAAAAAAAATCGCCAAAACGGAATAAAATCTCCAAATCGAAAAAAAACTAAAATAAAAAAATCGTTACAACGAAAACAAATTCAAAAACTCATCAAAAAGAAAAAGAGTATCAAAACAAAAAAAGCCGGAAGGTGGGGATAAAATCACCAGAAAAAAAACGCCAAAATAGAAAAATCTCTAAAACGAAAAAAAAACACTACTTTTCAAAGTAAAAAGAAACTACGAAAGTTAAAAAAAATTCCAAACAAAAAAACTGCAAAATAAGAAAAAAAAAAAAAATCCAGAAAGGGAAAAAATCGCTAGAACGGAAAAAAACGCAAATTAGATAAATTGCCGAAAACGAAAATTTAGCCAAACGAAATAAAAAAATATTCAAAGTGAAAATTTTCGCTAAAACAATATCAAAATCGATGAAATGAAAAAATATGCGAACATGCAAAAGTCGCCAAAATGGATAGTACAGTTAATTAAAGTTTTGTAAGCCTACTCTGCTATAAAGTATTTTGGAAACACAAATAGTTAAAAAAAAAAAATAATATTATTGAAAGGTATTTATTTATTTATGTTACTTAATAGATTACAATATCTTAAATATTTGATTAGTGTTAAATTAAAAAACCATTGATATTTTTTTTTTTTTTTTTTTTTTTTAATTTCAGATTAGTTGTAGGCGTATCTTTGCACAGGTTGAAAGTAAAAATCTAGAGGGAAAAAGTATTATAAAAGAAGCTAAAAATCTTAGGGATTTTTAAAAATTAATACACTGTTTACCCTTAACTAATAACTTGGAGATATAGAATTGAAAGCAAACAATATTTTTCATGGCTCCAAGTCTGCTCTGTTGATTAAGAAACTTGTATATTTTTATAAAAAAAATATGAAAATATATATTAATAATGGTAAAAGCAAAAAGCCTTTAATTTATAAACTAAAACAAATTTCAAATTACTATTTTTTCTTTTGATTGCTGTATTAATAGTGTTTATTATACTGGCTTGTTTTCTTCTTAAAATAATTTTCCTTTAGTTTGTAAAAAAATTAATTTCATGTTCACAGCTTTTTGAGTTTTTACTTCTTATTTATTTTTTTGGGTTTTAATAGGCTGCCAAAACAAAAGTTTACATTTTTACACAAAATGATCAATAACATTTTATAGATAGTTCTTCTAGGTATTATGTGCAATAAAAATCTTGATCTTTAAGAATTGTTACTTGGAAAGATTTTTAAAAAAAATATAAGGCAACTTAAATATTTTGACTTATACTTAACATGACCATACGTTGAGATGGTATAATGGTATGTACTTATGAAAATGTTTAGAATGATCAGAATAATCTTTTAAATCTCTACCTTAAAATAAACAATTTGAAACATCACTGGCATTAATGGCGACTTAACGATGTCTGTCCGTCCGTCCAGCTGCGTGCTTGGGTTTTAAGTTTTTAATTATACTTTACATGATCATAAATTGGTATAATGAATAATGGTATGCATTTGTTAAAATATTTATTATGGTCAGAATATAATTTTAAATCCTCACTTTGATACAAACAATTTGAAACACCATTGGCTTTTGTTTCAATTTAACGGTGTCTGTCCTTCCATCCAGCTGGGTGGTTGACTTTCTTAATTTTTAATTATACTTTACATGACCATACGTTGGTGTGGTATAATGGTATGCATAAAAAAGTTTACTATAGTCAAAATATACTATTAAATCCTCACTTTGAGATAAACAACTTGAAACATCATTGGCTTTTATAACAATGTGATGATGTCTGTCCGTCCGTCTAGCTGGATGGTTGGCTTTCTCTAAAATTTATGTTTAGAAAAATTTATATTTTTATACAAAAAAAAAAAAAAAAATATTGGTATCATAGGGCCTTTTTAAGTCGCAAATATTCTAATAATTAAAAATGTGTTCGTTTTTTATATATTTCGCGAGAGTAGAGAAATTGTATTTTTTTTTTTTTTATATAAATATGTACGAAACTAAATCATTTAATATCAATATTTAATATATAAAGTGAGCTCGAAAAATTTAATGCTTATAATTCAGCTTAAAGAAGTAAAACCATTAACTCAATATTTTATTTTTTTATTCGTTTTTAATGATATATTTACTATTTTTAAAGACCTTTATTGTAATTTCGTTTAATTAGTAATAAGCTTCCATTTGTTTGATCTCAGTTGCTTTTTTTGTTGTAATATTGAAAAAAATGATTAAGCCGAGAAAATAAGAATTCATTGCGCTTATTTAATTTTTTAGTTTTATATGTATTTTTTTAAATGTATTCTTTAACGATGTCTGTCCGTCTGTCTAACTGGTCGGTTTACTTCAAAATTTATTTTCAGACAAAGTTTTTCTATAAAAATATGTTTGTAAAAAATGAACTTTTCTTTGGCGTCTAGCTTATAAAGTAAAAGCAATAGTTTAAACCCTTTGAAATTTGATTAATATCAAAAGCTGTTATATATTCAGATTTTAACTAAAAAAAAATTTGTATTCGTTGTTAAGAGCTTTATTGTGAATTTTTACTATAACTAACGTGATCAAAGGATTGTTGTCAAAAAGCGGGACCCGAACGACTAGAAAGCGGGATTCTGAACAAAATTGAATAATTTTGTAAAAAAAGAGGGATTTTATTTTTATATCTTAATTAAAATCTTAATCAGCTGTTCTCTCGCAAGCACTTGGTTCACTACCCAATTGAGACGTTACAAATTGAGAACGACTCATGAACATTTTGGAACATCGAAATAATTAAATATATCCTTAAAAACTGAAACATTAAAAATTATAATTTTAACGTGTTTCTCGAAATGTTTTCATAATATTCCTAGTTAAATTTCAAGATTGAATTCAAATACGGATTGATAATGAAACTTTATACTTTTTGAATTTGGTAGCAATATATTTTCTTAAATAATTCTTAGACCCGTTAACAATAAAACCAAGGTTATTTGTCATTACCGCTAAAAAAAAACCATTCAACTTGATTATCGTTATCCCTAAAATACAGTTACCGAAATAATTGAAAACTACAGATTATATTTTATGGTTCTGAACCGATACTTTGAAAATTCTTAAGCAACAGTTACCCACAAAATACCGTTAACGAAATAACTAAAAATACCGTTACCTCTAAAAAACTGTTATCAAAATAATCCTATATACCCTTTCACCTTTTTCAATCGGCTAACAACAAGTTAAACACTAATATTTAGTTAAAATAAAAAATTAAAATAAAATCATTAATACAAGGTTTTCGTAAGCACTAACTTTAAGTAAATTTAATCGAAAACATTATTGTAGATATTTCTTTAACTTTCATTTTATACAAAAATAAAAAAAGTATCCAATCCGAAACAAAGGCATCTTTTATATGGTTCCAGATATTTATTAGACATGTTAACATTGAGTTCAAAGTTCATGTCAAAACATCTTTTTGAAATGGCACATTTTGGTAAATAAAATTGGTAAAAATTATTTAAATAGCCCACACATAAATATTCTTAGGAAATGAGTTTTTAAAATCTAAAAATCTCTCTAAAAGAACAAAACTTCTTCCTCCAAAAATTTATTTATATTTTATTCTAACATTCTTAAAGTAATTAAAATTTTAAACCTATTTCTGAAAAAAAATTTAAACTTTTTTGGTCAAAATATATCAGACTTGAGATTTTTCATTCACTGGTAGAGAACTGAAGATATGTTAAAAATAAAAAAAAACTGTAAATATTTTAACAAGCTTAATAATGCGTATCTCTTGGGAGGTCTTCCTACATCGAAGTTATCAAAAAATACACACAAAGTACTTTTAAGATTAGTTAGTAGAGAAGATGATCAGCATAACAAAATATTTAAAACTTTTAATTATCAAAAACGATTTGTAAAAAAAATATCAACTTTCCAGTGATAAAATTATTTTTAGTTACACTTAAATATTGGTAAGAATGTTATAGAAAACGTAAATAAGGAAATCGAATAAGTAATTGTTAGAGTTAGAAAAGCGGGATTTTTAAATAAAAAGCGGGAAAAATGTTTTAGGCGGGATAATTCCGCCAAAAGCGGGATGTCTGGTCACGTTAACTATAACCCAATGTATTAGAAAGGGACAAAGTTCTGCACAATTTATTGAATTGGCCTCATTTGGTACATAGTAGTACCATTTTTTTTTTGTCATAAGCCCAAGAAAATTAGAATTTGATGTGTTTATTTTAAATATTAAAAATATACGAGTATAATAAAAATATTATTAAAAACTTTTTTTATTTTAAATTTTTATTCTTTGAAAATTTGTAGTACTTTTAAGAAGAAATTTGAAGTGATAGAGAAAAACTAATTACACAGTTTCGCTACATATGATCCCCAATTTCACTCATATATTGATTATAATTTTATTTTATATTTACATCAACATTTTTGCCATTTTTGTGTTAAATCATATGGCCCTCTCCCTTAAAGTAACTACAATTCGTCCCTTATACCTTAATGGCATATAAATGACCCTTTTTGAATTCATATGCATATTTTTTATATGTGTGTGTTTAAACATGAGTGGTTGTATTTCTGGGTATGTTAAAAAAAAAAATATTTTTGGTCCTGGTTAAATTAAATATTTGTTATATACAAACAATTGGTTTTCATTAGTATTCAAATTAGAGTTGTGTTCTCTATATATTTAGAATATATTTTTCCCTTTATTTTATTTTTTTGTTTTTTTTTGTATATTTTTAATAAAAATTTGCCTCAAAATACAGTCAAAAACAAAATTTATTATAAAAACAACAATAACAAAATTATAAACAATAATGAATTTTTCTATTATTTTGGGGGAAAATATTTTGAAATTTTTGTTATAAATATATCAGCATAAGAGTTAAACAGTGAGTGTCTGCATAAATATATTTTGTATGTAAATCATAGAAATTTTGTTTATAATATTGATTATATGTAATAGGTGTAGTATGTATGTGTATTTTTCATTTATTTAAATTTTTCTATTGGCCCGTTTTTATCTGATTTTGATTATATTGTTTTAGTTTAATTCAATGTCTAAGTATGTAAGAGTGTATATGTTAACTCATATTTGTTTCACTAATAAAAAAAAAAAAAAAAAAATTATGTTGAAATGTTAATTAAAATTATCAGCATTATTTTGTTTTTAATTTACATACAACTACCATTTACACTCATACATATAAACATTTGTTTTCATTTACTAAATTTTCTACACTATTCTTTTCTTTTTGGTTAGACTCTATATGATTGAAATGTTTATATGTATGAAATGTATGTATGTATGATTGTGTGTATATATGTATAGATTTTTTTCTCTGTTGATTATTTCATTATTCATTATTTTAACATTATTTTATCTTTATGAATTGTTTGCATTTTATTTTGCTTGTATTCTATTTTTTTTTTTTTTTCCTAAAATTTTGTTTATATTATAGAGATAGTATTTCATTTTAGGTTAGTTTGGTTTTAATAGTAAATTTTTTTTTCCTGGTCTATGATGAATTCATTATCTCTACTAAATCAGTTCATTGTATTGTATTAAACTACTTTATTATCTCGACCAGAGTTTTGAGAGTGAAAAGGAAAAAAAGAAAAAAACATTAGATTTTTTTTTTTTGGTTGATAGAGTAAATGAATTTTTAATTAGCTTCAAAAAATATGATGTGCTGTTATTAGTTAAATAAAATATGAAAAAAAAAATTAAATGATGTTTATATAAATTTATAAAATAGTTGATTGAGATAAATGGTAATAAATTTGAAATAAATTAATTATTTAGTTAAAACTATATATATTTTTTAATTAGATATTGTTTGGTTATTTTTAAATATTTTGACTTAATTAATTAGTTTATATATTTGATGCAGTTCCTAAAAATTTTCGAAAAAGGCTTTTCCCGACGCACAGTGCTTTGATCCCATACAACGATGGTACAAAAATAGAAGGAGTTGTCGTAGCAAATTGAAACTTAGTACACATATTACTTTAGGTTTAGAATGAATAAATACAAAGTTTTGAAAAAATTGGCTCAAGGACACGCCTACCTCCCATATATCCTGAAGTTAAAAAATTAAATTTTTTTTAAAATACTGTTCTGAACTTTATCAAAATTTGTGGCAGTCATTAAAAATAGTTTGTTTGTACATTTACTAATTTATTTTTCAATCGGAGCAAGGACACGCCCACCTCCCATATATCCTGAAACTAAAAAACGGATTTACTTCGTGAATACTGGTCAGAATTCCACCAAAATTTGTGATTGCTTTTAAATATAGATTATTTATGATTCTGCCAATTTTTATTTAATTCGTAACAAAAACACGCATACCTCTCATATATCCTGAAATGAGAAAAACGCATTTCTGGCTAACACACCGTTTTTAATTTTCTAAAAATAGAAGGAGCTGCCGCAGAAAATTGAAACTTGGTACATATATTACTTTAGATCCAAAATAAATACAGTGAACTCGCGGTAATGTGAACATCCAATATAATGAACTATCCACTAATGTGAACACTCAGTTTTTTATATGGGCGCTCTAAATAGTGAAAAATTTTTTTTTTTAATTTTTGGGGATTTTTTAATTTGTAGAAGCATTTATTTTTAATGTTGGGAATCCCCGAATTAATAAATACCATAGTATGCCATTATTTTAAAGGTATTTAATGCTAGTCGCTTTATGTAACTTGTTGCGGTAGGTTTGTGAATTTATTTTTAAAATTAGTAATGTCTAAAAACAGTTGGAAGTTTTTATCCTTAAATGAAAAATGCGAAATTTTGGAATATTTAAAAAAAGGATCGAGTGTTACAGTGTTAAATAAAAAGTATAAAGTCGCAAAATCAACGATATGTTCAATAAAAAATAAAAAAAAGACAATATTTTAAAATGTGTGAACAATACGTTTTATGGGCCCGGAAAACGCAAAACATTACGATCTTCAGAGCTTCCAAAAATGGAAAAATCGCTCTATAAGTGGTTTATTTGCATGCGGAATAAAAACCTCCCTGTAAGTAGATTGATGTTGAAAGAGAAAGCCAAACAAATTCACAAAAACATAAGTGAAAACGGAAATGACTTCAATGCTAGCGATGGGTGGCTACAAAAATTTAAAAAGAGATACGGAATTCGGCTCCTTCAGATAAGCGGTGAAAAACTTTCTGCGCAATCTCAGTTCGTAAATTCTTTTAAAATTAAATTGAAAGCAAAGATAGAAGATTTGGGTTTATCCAATGATCAGTTGTATAATGCCGATGAGTCTGGTCTATATTTGAAACTTCTCCCACAAAAGACATATGTAACATCATTGGAGAAAAGCGCTCCAGGTGCAAAAATGGAAAAGCAAAGGATAACATTTTTATGCTGTGCAAATGCGTCAGGATCTCATAAAATAAAACTTTTAGTAATAGGAAAATCGAAAAATCCTCGCAGTTTTAAAAATTTTATCTGTCCCGTAAACTACAGAAATTCAAAGTCTGCTTGGATGACTTCTTCCATTTTTAAAGAATGGTTTCACAACTGTTTTGTGCCAGAGATAAGTAAACATGTAAAAATAGTTCAATTGGGATTCTTACTGTTTTATTTTTCATTAAGGTGACAGATTTTTTAACGAAGAAAGGATAGATAATGCCCCATCCCATCCACCAGAACCCGACCTTAAATCCGAGGATGGTTCCATAGAAGCTATGTTCATACCTCCAAATGTAACGGCTCTGATCCAGCCAATGAATCAAAATGCAATTAGAATCACCAAACTTCATTATAGGAACAGTCTTCTGGCAACAATTATTGCAAAAGAGGGGGATTTGCTTGAATCGATGACAAAAATCACACTTAAAGAAGGAGTTTCTATTCTAGAGGCATCCTGGAACCGAGTTGGTAAAGAAACTTTATCTAACTGTTGGAAAAATATTTTGAATATGGTAAATGATGAAGACGATCCTGAATTTAATGTTCCTTTGAGCGTTTTAAAAGAAAAGTGGCAATCAGAGGTTAGATCTTTAGAAAATACTGCTGCAGATCTTCTACAGACATTGTGCCCTCAGGAAGTATTTACTGCTGTAAACATTAGAGATTGGATCAATAATCCTTGTGAGGACGTCACGCCATTTGATGAAAATGATTTAATTGAAGAGTCCGACGATGATGACGACTGTTTTATTGAAGCGCCTGAAAACAACATTAAAGCCAAAGAAGCTGTCGAAATTTTTAACAAAGCTGTCCAATGGGCTTAATTTCAAATGGTCGATCAAACTGACATTAAAGTATTGAAAAAAATCAGAGAATTGGCGGTAAATAAGCTGGTCGAACAAAAGAAAAAACAGAAAATAATAACCGATTATTTCCATATTTAATTATATATGTATGTACCTATATTTTTCAATTGTAAATTTTATTTATTTTTTTTGTCGTAATATTTTGTTTGTTTTTTATGTACATACTACGTATGTACTCTTTATAAAATGGATTTTTAAAAACTTTTTATGTTCCAAATAAATTACAAAAAGTTTTTTTTAGTAATCTTTGCATTTCATTCCTTGCAGAAATGATTTTTAGAAAGAATAACTTAGTAATATATATAAAAAAAATCACAATCGAAAATATGAACAAATTCGAAAATATGAACTACCCCGACATTAATTAGTTCACATTATCGAGAGTTCACTGTATATACAAAATTGGAGCAAGAACACACCTACCTCCCATATATTCTGAAATGTGTAAACGCATTTTCTTCCAAGATACTGGTCAAAACAGTATCAAAGTTTACGATAGCTATTGGAAATGGGTTTTCTATGGGCCAGACAATATTCTATTTAATAGGAGCAAGGGCATATCTATCCCTCCCTAGCCCTATAATTTTTAAATAATATTTTAATTTCTGCACCCACATTTTATGTTCAGTAAATCATTAATTTGCCTAATTTCGTCCGATTTCCGGTCCAAAGTTTTTATTTTTTTTTTTTTAGTTTTCAATATTTTATTAAATTTTAAAGCAATGGCGATTTAACAACACGAAATATTTCAACATAAAGAATTTTTTGACTTTTGTGTAATAAAAGGAAAATTATAAATTTTTTGAATTATTATTTTTTTTTTATTTGTGGCAAAAAATAGGACGCAATTCTTCCTTTATATATTAAAAAACAATAGTAAATTTTAGAATCAAGCAAAAAACATGTATAATTTTTTATAATTTTTTTTAATACTCCATCAAACTCATGTAATTTTTGTAATAAAATTTCAAAATGCTCCATAATGAGCGCCATCTGGAGGATTTTTAACGTAATGTTTTAGGTCCAACAAATATGTTTTTTCTATTCCTTAAATGTTTTTTAAATTTCGGAATAATTTTTATAATTATTTTATTTTAATTTAGCAAAATAAATTACGTCAACTTTAAAATTGTAGTAAAAACGGAAAATAAGAAAATTTTTCAATTAAAATTTTTTTAAAGTTGTGGCAAAAAATAGGCTTTAACTATTTTTTAATCTATTAAATAACTATAAAAGCTTATATAAACCGTAAAAAAAAATTTGTATAATTTTTAAAGGATTTAAACAAATTTAAGGAATTTTTAGGTTTTAAGTAAAAAATATGTGTAAATTTGAGCAATAATATATACATATTCTAAACACTATATTTAAAAGATAATAATAGTTTTAATTTACCAATATTCTGAGGTATTGAAAAAACGAAATTTCGACGCATTGCATCGAAAAATGCATTTTTGAAATTTTTTTTTCTTAAAATAGTTTAAAACCAGCTTTTTGGTTCATTAATATTGGCTTTAAATTCTCTGAATTTAGCGCCCTCTAGTAGCCACAAAAATAAGTTTTTCCAAAAAAAATCTTTTTAAATTATATGATCTATATTGTTACCTTTCAAAAAACGTATATGTCAACTCAATTTGAGAAATGTTTTTATATTGATTTTTGTCTATGGAACAAAGCAGTGTGCGACGTAGCATAAATTTTATTTATTTTGAAGTTACTCCATAAATTGTTATTACTACAGTCAAGAATTGGAAAGAACCACTTTTTATTCAGCATTATTCAAAATATGGCAATAAACCATCTCTGAATATCCTTTCCATAGTGGAATAAATTATAACATAGGCTTAGCAAAGGAGTGCATAATTTGATATTAAAAAAGTTGACCCATCATATTTTTCAGAAGCCGAGCTATTGTGGCTCAAATTAAGGTACATTTAACCAATTGAAAAATATTTATTTTTTATCCAATTTCAAATATTTTTATATCTTCTTAAAGCTATTTTTAAGTCAAGCTTAAAAATCTTGGAAATCGTTTAAATTTTTGTTTAAACTTTTACATACTCTACATAGACAAATTTGACACCCTGTAGTTTATCTTTTGTTATCACAAAATGACTTCAAGATTATTTTTCTGAAAGCCTAGGTCCTCCTTTACAACTCTTTCATATATTTCAATTCGATCCGAGTAGTAGTTTAGGAGATATAAATTTATTGACAAAACATTTTCGTTTGTCCCCAATGCACAGTGTCACATTTGGCAGTTTTAGAACGATAAAAATTCAATTTTGGAGATATTGGTCTGAAATTGTATATTTTGTTAGTAGATAAAGCCGTAAATATTCCCATTAAAAATGGGCGGGTAGAAACACTGCCACTCCCATACTGAAAAAAAAAATTTATTTGTATGAATTTCCTGCATATATTTTTTTTTTAAATTTTATTAAAATAAGGGATATTTTAAAAGTAGGCGTGGCAAGATTTAATCACATCAATCATAGTGCAATACTTGCATAACAAATTTTCAGCCATTATCTTAAGATGTTTAAACAATTCTTACAAAATTGCTAAAAAGAGGTACCTCATATTTTTTTCTAATATTTTAAAAGATCGCAAAAAGTCGCAGCCAAAATTCTCAGATATAATTTTATAGATATCATTTTATATAACAATCGCATTTTTAAATTGGAACTCGTTGGAACTTTTTAGTTCCAGTCTATTAAAAATATAATTTCCAGAAAAATATGTTTTTTAATTTATGATTTCATTTAAATGAAAAACAATATTTTCAATATTTATTTTTAAGCTAGAAAATTATAACAGAATAATTTGAATACATTCATTATCATATACCAAAAAAATTTTATCAATATCTGCAGTATTTACTGAGATATACGAAGTTAAACTTATCATACTGCTTTACAAAAGTTGTAAGTGAAATTAAAATATTTTTAAAAGTTGCAACTTTTAAAGTCCATAATTCGCGCTATAGGCACTTACCAATACTTTAAGTATTTTTTCCGTAATATATAATATGTTAACTAATAATTACGAGAAAAATTACCTCAATTAATAAGCTTTTATTTTCGTATTTTTGTCGTTCTAATTTGGATAAATGTGACACTGTGCAATGTGAGGTGTGTACTTAGACCGATTGGTTTATTGGGTTTGCTTTCTATTTTAAAATCATCATTATGGCGATCTTTTAGAAAAAAAATAAAATTATTATACGTTTTTAAAGAAAATTTTATTTTATAGAAAAAGGAATGTGGACACTTTTTAGGCAAGAAAACAACTCATACTTTTTGTAATTTTCAAACTCAAAAATTTTTATTTTTTTTTGGATTCGGTACATTTTCCAAAATTGAGATTAAAATTTCCAATAATTTGAAAATTTCAAGGACTTTTTTTTATTCGATATTTAATTTTGTTGTTATTGTGAAAAATATTTACTAAATCGAATGAAAATATTGGGTCATATATTTAAAAAAGTGAACCAAAATTTTCCAAAATTGAGATTAAAATTTAAAATGCAAATAACTTGAAAATTTCAAGGGATAAATAGGATATCAAAGCATGTTTTTTCATAAGACTAACCGAATGCTTTAAGATGTAAAAGTATTTTAAAACATAAAAAAACTTGTCAAGAGGTTAAATGTTTTTTATATTGGAGGTAACTTATTTTTTTTTTTGCAATAGTTTTGCTCCTGAAAGGTCTTTAGGTTCTTCCTTCCAATATATATATTGGAACATATATATCCATATATTTTCATACATCAACCATATATAAAAATATATGAACATTTTTACCTTGGTATTTATTTTATTTATAAAATCACAAAAATTTTTTTTCGAAATATGTGCTTCAATATATAGTACAACCTGCTTAATTTTTTAAAATAATTAAAGATAAATTATTTTTTTTTCTTCTAATATTACTTTCGTACTACAAATTATAATATAATCTTTAACAAAATATTTGCTTATTTATATTACTACTTATAACCTCTTTAGCTTTCTTGGCAAAAATATGCAACAGCTGTCAATTAAAATACAATTATGCCAAAACAAAGTAATTCACCTTAAAAAACAAAATCACTTAGAAATTCCTCAAAACCTTTGTCTATTACCTGGTTATTTATAATAATAAATTCCTTTAAATTATAACACACTTTAGAAACTTCTAAGGAATGTCTTTTTAAAACTCCTACTCAAAGAAATTCCTAATATTTATATTTAAATAACCCCGCAATTATTATCCCTTATTACCAGTTAAAAACAAAAACATTACTTTTTCCTCAATATCAATAGTTATTACTTAGAAATATTTCTATTGAAATCCTTACTAAGAATGACAAAAAAATAAAAAATTGAGAATAAACAAAATACCATTTAATCCGGTACTTATTTATTTTATGAATTTTAGCTGTGGCTCTGGGAGTTGATGCTAACAAATAATTTAAAACACTTGGAGAAAATTATATTCTACAATAATACCCCTGCTATGAAAAGTTTTTTATTTTAAAATTTTCATTTTAATCTGACATTTGTATGCTCAAGCATTTAATATACAATTACGTTGGCAAAAACGAACTTAACGTTTTTACTTAAATAATAATCATCATTGTCTTCATAGTATTTAGATAATTTTTGGACAATCAAACCTTTATATAAGAAAAAATAGCTATAAAGAGAATAAACAGAAAAACAATTAATTATTATTTTTATAGAAAATATAAATTTAAATATTCTTAAGGTATTTTCTCTATTAGACAAAAACAAAAGATATTTTTCATTTCTTTGTGTGTTGATTAGATGAAAAATGTTCCATGTTTTTTTTTTTTTTTTTTTTTTTTTTGTTTTTTAAAGGAGTGAGAGGAGAACTAAAAAACATAACAAATTTTAAAAGACAAGGATTAAATTTACTTTCAGGCATTCTTTTCATTTGAAAACAATACAAAATATATTTGTTTATATGAATTAAGTAAAAGCACACGAACACATACAAAGAGAACTCTTATAATTTTCATTGCAACAATGTTATTTACTGTTGTTTGAATATTTGTATTGTTTTTGTGTTAGTGCATGTATATTTGTTAGTGTGTATGTATGTGTGTTTTAAAGTAGTCTTTAAATACAATGACAAAATAATAAACTCTGTTGCTTTTATAGAATTTAACAATGACTGTAATATTTCCCAAAGGTATTTATATGATGTTTTTGTTTAGTTCTACTCCCCGCTACAGCTGCTTCCCGCTTATACTGTTTCTAATGTTTCTTCTTCTGTTAAGTCCATGATGTTGTTTGGAGCTTGAAGGGGTGAAGGTTTTAAAATTTTAAATAGTAGAGGTGGGTAGAAATACTTGTCTTTGTCAAGTATTTATTTTATATTTTTAGTTGTAGATTGTTGCTTAAAACAGGTAGTAGTTATTGTACAGTACAGTAGAGGCAAATAATTAGGAATATTAGAAAACTATATACAAATAATAATAAATTAAGAAGAATAAAATTCTTACGAATTACTAATTACAAATTGGCAGAAGAAAACAACATACTTTTTATTTTGAAAATATTGGCAATTTAAAATATTTTTTTGTGATAAAATTTCTTGGAATTTTTTAAAAAATTATAGACAATCTTCTTCAATTTTACATTGTCTAAAATCTTATCTTTAATTATTATTTTACTTCATATAATTATCTCTTATAGTTTAAAAGTTATAAGAATTTTTCCAAAACTCTTTCAATGAATATAATAATTAATATTAATCATACGTCCTGTTGTTTTTAACAAAATATATTATTTTAAATTGCTATAACTTTTAAATAAACTGATCGATTGAAATGAATTTGTTAAGATATTTCAAGTACCAAATTAGCTTCAATTACCTTTAATAAAGGGGAAGTAACTTATTTACCAAACTATATATAGGGAGTATTTGAAAAACCTCTTCAAAATTTTAAAAAATTTTTTACGTTTTTTTTAATTTAATTCGCAACACAAGTTGAATTTTAATTAAATTTCCTTCCATCATCATTATTTTGACCTTATAGTGTTGCCATTGTCACACTCTTAATGTTATTATATTCCTTTTGTTTAGGTGTTAACAGTTTACTGTTGAGTAAGCAACAGTGTTAAGCTTCTTAAAATTTATGATACTCTCTTTTTTATTTATTTTATATATATTTTGTATTATTTTTATTGTTTTTTTGTATTTAATTTTCTGTTGTTGTTTATAATATTTTTCTCTAAGCTACAATACGTTTATTAAACAATTGTTAACAAATAAATTTTAAACCATAAAATTGTTAGGAAATTAATGCAGAAAGACTGAACTAAATATTTATGTATAGAAAGAATGTTGCAAAGTTTTATGAAAATTTATATTAAGCATTTAAGTTATTTAAAAACAATTTGAAGAAAAAAAAATACTAAATTGTTTTAAAGTATATTACACAGGGCAACAAAAGAAAATTGTCACAATAATTCCATAAACGTTCCATGAAAATAAAGTTTAGCGAAAATGGAAACTTATACGGCAATCGGTTTTTTTTTACTCAAAGAAAAAAATTTATCAATTTTCCATTCAAAGAAAAAAAAAAAAGCCAAAAATCGTTTTTTTATTAAAAAAAGTTTGATTTCTATAAAAGGAAATTTATAAAAACAGCCGCGAATGTTATATTCAGCTCGGCCGAATTCATACACCCACCATCAAGTTTTTCAAATTCTACATTATACGGGAGGTGGGCAGTGGATACCCATTTTTTGTTTCCGAAATTACATTGAACTATTTATAAAAAATTTGGTTTCATCTTATATGAGAGGTGGGCGGTAAAGTGGGCGTTCCACGCTCATTTTTGGTTTCCAAGTTTGTATTGACCCTTGAAATATCTGTAAAAAATGTCGTTATTGTACATGCTTTTGTTTAAGAGATATCAGAAGAAAAGTATGAAATGAAGCTGTGTTTCTCGTATTTTGCCCATAACATTTTTTTGATTAACCGATTTTGCTTATTTTCAACACCAAATAAACCTTATATAAGATAAATATTTGAACCAAATTTTCTCTCCCTAGGTTGTCCCGTTCAAGCCCTATCCTGCTTTCAACAGACAGACGGACGGACATCGTTAAATTGACTCAAAATCTAACCAAGACCCAGAAAGTATACACCTTATGGGTTCCTAAATGATTCCTTCGACATGTTACAGACGCAATGACGAAATCACTTCAAATTTTTTTGATGGTGGGTATAAAGAGAAACTAAAAAGCAAATGTATCGAAAAATTGCTATAAAAAGCAAATTTATCGAAAATTTACTACAAAAGGAAATTTATTGAAAATTTCCTATAAAAAAGAAATTTATCGGAAATTTCCTATAAAAAGGAAATTTATCGGAAATTTCCTATAAAAAGGAAATTTATCGGAAATTTCCTATAAAAAGGAAATTTATCGAAAATTTCTTACAAAGAGGAAATCTATCGAAAATTTCTTATAAAGAGGAAATTTTTCGAAAATTTACTATAAAGAGGAAATTTACCGAAAATTTCCTATAAAAAGGAGATTTATTGAAAATTTCCTATAAAAAGGAAATTTTTTGAAAATTTCCTATAAAAAAGAAATTTATCGAAAATTTCCTATAAGAAAGAAATTTATCGAAAATTTCCTATAAAAAAGAAATTTATCGAAAATTTTCTATAAAAAGAAATTTATCGAAAATTTTCTATAAAAGGAAATTTATCGAAAATTTCCTATAAAAAAGAAATTTATCGAAAATTTCCTATAAAAAAGAAATTTATCGAAAATTTCCTATAAAAGAAATTTATCGAAAATTTCCTATAAAAAGGAAATTCATCGGAAATTTCCTATAAAAAGGAAATTTATCGAAAATTTCCTATAAAAAGGAAATTTATCGAAAATTTCCTATAAAAAGGAAATTTATCGAAAATTTCCTAGAAAAAGGGAAATTTATCATAAATTTCCTATAAAAAAGGAAATTTATCGAAAATTTTCTATAAAAGGAAATTTATCGAAAATTTCCTATAAAAAGGAAATTCATCGGAAATTTCCTATAAAAAGGAAATTTATCGAAAATTTCCTATAAAAAGGAAATTTATCGAAAATTTCCTATAAAAAGGAAATTTATCGAAAATTTCCTATAAAAAGGAAATTCATCGGAAATTTCCTATAAAAAGGAAATTTATCGAAAATTTCCTATAAAAAGGAAATTTATCGAAAATTTCTTACAAAGAGGAAATCTATCGAAAATTTCTTATAAAGAGGAAATTTTTCGAAAATTTACTATAAAGAGGAAATTTACCGAAAATTTCCTATAAAAAGGAGATTTATTGAAAATTTCCTATAAAAAGGAGATTTATTAAAAATTTCCTATAAAAAGGAAATTTTTTGAAAATTTCCTATAAAAAAGAAATTTATCGAAAATTTCCTATAAGAAAGAAATTTATCGAAAATTTCCTATAAAAAAGAAATTTATCGAAAATTTTCTATAAAAAGAAATTTATCGAAAATTTTCTATAAAAGGAAATTTATCGAAAATTTCCTATAAAAAAGAAATTTATCGAAAATTTCCTATAAAAGAAATTTATCGAAAATTTCCTATAAAAAGGAAATTTATCGAAAATTTCCTATAAAAAGGAAATTCATCGGAAATTTCCTATAAAAAGGAAATTTATCGAAAATTTCCTATAAAAAGGAAATTTATCGAAAATTTCCTATAAAAAGGAAATTTATCGAAAATTTCCTATAAAAAGGAAATTTATCGAAAATTTCCTAGAAAAAGGGAAATTTATCAAAAATTTCCTATAAAAAAGGAAATTTATCGAAAATTTACTATAAAAAGGAAATTTATCGAAAATTTACTATAAAAAGAAAATTTATCGAAAATTTTCTATAAAAAGAAATTTATCGAAAATTTTCTATAAAAGGAAATTTATCGAAAATTTCCTATAAAAAGGAAATTCATCGGAAATTTCCTATAAAAAGGAAATTTATCGAAAATTTCCTATAAAAAGGAAATTTATCGAAAATTTCCTAGAAAAAGGGAAATTTATCAAAAATTTCCTATAAAAAAGGAAATTTATCGAAAATTTACTATAAAAAGGAAATTTATCGAAAGTTTACTATAAAAAGAAAATTTATCGAAAATTTACTATAAAAACGAAATTTATCAAAAATTTCCTATAAAAAGAAAATTTATCGAAAATTTTCTATAAAAAGGATATTTATCGAAAATTTCCTTAAAAAGGATATTTATCGAAAATTTCCTATAAAAAGGAAATTTATCGAAAATTTCCTATAAAAAGGAAATTTATCGAAAATTTACTATAAAAAGGAAATTTATCAAAAATTTCCTATAAAAAGGAAGTTTATCGAAAATTTATATGAAAAGGAAATTTATCGAAAATTTATATGAAAAGGAAATTTATCGAAAATTTCCTATAAAAAAGAAATTTATCGAATATTTCCTATAAAAAGAAAATTTATCGAAAATTTCCTATAAAAAGGATATTTATCGAAAATTTCCTATAAAAAGGAAATTTATCGAAAATTTCCTATAAAAAGGAAATTTATCGAAAATTTACTATAAAAAGGAAATTTATCGAAAATTTACTATAAAAAGGAAATTTATCAAAAATTTCCTATAAAAAGGAAATTCATCGAAAATTTCCTTTAAAAAGAAATTTATCGAAAATTTCCTATAAAAAGGAAGTTTATCGAAAATTTCCTATAAAAAGGAAATTTATCGAAAATTTACTATAAATAGGAAATTTTTTGAAAATTTCCTATAAAAAAAAAAAAAATTCTGGAAAATTTTCTATAAAAAAAAAAAAAAATTCTGGAAAATTTTCTCTAAAAAGTAAATTTCTAGAAGATTTTCTATAAAAAGAAAATATTTAGAAAAATTTCTATAAAAAAAAAATTTGTGGAAAGAAAATTTTTTTTTTTTTTTATTAAATCTTTAAAATATGCTACAAATATTGTTGTTTTTTGTCCGCCTTTGTGACGTATACTTAATATTCAATAACAGAAATTCTTTAACACTCATACGCTCCGTCAACTTTGTAAATGACAATTTCTAAATTATTTTTGTTTTCTAAACCATTTTTCTTAGTTACAAAAAAAAAAAAAAAAAAAAAAAGAAGAACTGAACCCCAGATATTTAGTATATTTATTTATAAGTTTTTATTTAATCATTTCCATATGAAAGTGCGATTTTGTTGTTTATTTCATTCATTTATTTTACTTTTTTTCGTTTTTATTTTTATATTTTGCTGGCATTTGACCACAAAAAAGCATTGAAGCGTAATGACAAGTTGACATCTCCAAAACAGCATGAACATGAACTAACATGTTTATGATGATAACATACACATATAACAACAAATACTCTCACATATATAAATTTCATACACACAAATAATAACACCAGTGTTAGTGGCAATGGCAGCAGCAAAAACAACGACAACGAAAATAACAAACGACAGTAACTAACTAAATTGCAATAACAATCAAATTTCGTGTGATTTTGATAAATTTGACAGTTTTGTGGGCGTTTATGCTGACAACACAACAAATACAATAAACAGCAGCAATGGCAACTAGCTAGTAGCAATAGCAACAACAGCAAATACAACAACTATAGCAGCTATAAGAACAGAAATCATATTAAAACCATTAAAATGGCATTTACTTGTGAAACATGGTTTAAAACTGTACAAACATATACTTACTTATATGATATAAGCATATCAACAGAGATATATTAAATATATATTTAAGGACTGTATTTATAAAAATTTCTTAAATATTTCACTCTTTACTATTAATTTGTGGCCCATTTGAAGTTATCTCTTTCCTTTATTTTAATACACAATTATGATTTCAAGTGGTCTTGGTTAGTTAACATTTTCGATTGGCAAGGCCATATGATGGCATTAGTTAGTTGATGGGTAACAATGTTTCCCTAGCAAACCGTCATTATGAAAATGTTATATTTTCTTTAGTCACGTTGTTATAGCAGCAGCAACAACAACAGCAATAGCAAAAACACAATATATTATTTAAAGCAACTACAATTATAGAACACAAAATTTTCCTCTACAGAAAATTTACATTTGTATTATTCAAAAATATATACAAAACGGAAAAAGCTATTGACAAAGTTATTGTTAGTGTTTAAAGTCTAAGAGTTCAATAGAATATCTTTTGTTAATGTAAAAGTGTTTTTCGAGATAACGAGACATTTGCCAAGTTGTAAGCAATCAAAAGTTATGTTTCCGGTTAACCGCGTACATGTATGTTTTCTTCTTCAGCTACATATTACTAGGATTTCTATCTGTACTATTGAATTTGAAATTTATTCATATGTAATCAATTTCATATACAAATACATGTATATGTTGTTATATTTTGTTGTAGAGATGTGTTTAAAATAAAATCACAATGATATTAAGTTTAGAGGTTTTGGCGATAATTACTTTTGAGCGTAATTTAAATAAAAAAACCAACAAATTTTCTTACCAAAAATAACATGTAAAGGGAAGTCAAAATATACCTCCAGCAAAAAATTCTTATAGTTATACAAGTATAAGTAAAAAAAGTCTGCCTGTCCGTGTGTCCGTCTGTCCGTCTATCTTTTCTTCTTTTAAGGTGATTAGAGTTTTGTGAAATATGTTATTGCAATATATTTTTAGTGTTTTCTAAAAATACCTAATATTCTAGCTGTAGTTCTAAATAGGTTTAGCAACATGTTGCTGCCATATTGGTTTCAATAAAAATCGTTGAAAATTTTTATTTAAATTATTGGTTTAAATAAAAATATTACTTATGTATATGTTGCTAAAGATTTTTTGCCAAGCAACATGTTGCTGCAATTTTGTTGCAATAGACAAACTAACTAATTATTAATAATTTTAAAATACATTTTTTAGAACAACTAATATTTTTCTAGTCTTTTTTATAATACCCACCATCAAAAAGATGGGGGTATATTGATTTTGTCATTCCGTGTGTAACATGTCGAAGGAATCATCTAAGACCCCACAAAGTATATATATTCAGGGTCCTGGTTAGATTCTGAGTCGATCTAGCTATGTCCGTCCGTCTGTCCGTATGTCCGTCTGTTGAAAGCAGGATAGGGCTCGAACGGAGCAACGTTGGGGGACGAAATTTGGCACAAATGTTTGTCTTATATAAGGTTTGTTTTGGGTTAATAAACAAAAAAGTTATGAGCTTAAAACTAGAAACACAGGGTGTCCATTTTACACTTTTCTGCCGATATTTCTGCAACAAAAGCATGTACGACAGCGAAATTTTGTATGTATAGTTTGGGAATCGATGTAAATTCGAAAATCAAAAATGGGCGTGGTTCGCCCACTTTACCGCCCACCTCCCATATAAGGTGAAAATCAACAAAATTGTTTTCAAATAGTTCAAAGACCAATGTAAACACGGAAACAAAAAATGGGCGTGGTCCGCCCACTTTACCACCCCCTTCATTATAATGCAAAATTTGAAAAAGTTGATGGTGGGTATTTAGATTCGGCCGGGCCGAATATTTGCGCTTGTTTTTTTTCTAATCTAAATAAAATAAGTACTTCAGCAACATGTTGGTTAAATTTCCTTTTCTGTATAAAATTTTTTTATTAAAGGAAGTTCTACATTAGTAGAATTATCAGAAAGACTAAAAGTATTACATATATAGTTCAAAATAGGTTTAACAAAATGTTGCTTAAACATTAATTATAATTAAGATCTTTGAAAATTATCTTTATTGTTTGTGCTTTATTTTTATAGCAGGCAGGCTAAAATATTATTAGACATTTTAAATATTTAAATTTGTTAAAATAAGAAATAATCTTCAACCAATAGTAAAAACTAAAATAAACTTCAGCAACATGTTGCTCAAAATTACTCCTATGTGTTTCTAAGACATTTTTATTAAAATTTTTTAAATTTGTCTAAATAATAGAGTTTTAAAAATATTTTATTTAAAGAATATTTTTCTAATGAATATTTTCTCAAGCAGCATTAATGTAAAAATATAAACTATTACATTTTTAAATATTTTAAATTAAATTTAACTATTATAAATATTTGTTGCAATATATACTACTTTTCAAGGAATTGTCAATAAATAAAGCTCTGCAATATGTTGCTGAAACATTGCTTTAATTAAAACTTTCTTTAAATATTAAAGTTTTAAAAATATATTATTTTAAGAACTTTTTTCTAACATTTTTTCCTAGACAACATGTTGCTGCAACATTGCTTTAAAAAAAATTTTCTTCAAATATTAAAGTTTTAAAAATATATTATTTTAAGAATTTTTTACTAAACATTTTTTTCCTAGCAACATGTTGCTGGAACATTTTTGTTAGGGATAATATAAAGTAATATTTAATATCATGAAATACTTAAATTTGCGTAAAAAATAATAAATTTTTGTTAAATAAACTTCAGAAACATGTTGCAGCAACATAGTTTTTCAGCTAAAAATAATTAGTAATTAAATTTATCATAAATTCGGCTAGTTATACAGAAAATTTCTAATACTTTATTTATTATATTTAAATGGAAATAAAAATTTTTGATAATTAGTAGCATCCTTAGATTGTTTTTTTAGCTATAGGAAAATATCCTAAACAACCTGCTGCTGCAACATCTCTAAAAATCATGCACCAAAATTCTATTACTTATATAGATAATTTCTTATTATAATTTAATTTTAAAATTACATTACCGGACAGACATAAAGACAGACGGACTTTAATAATGAGTTCTTTGTTTAAAATCATCAAACTTAATTTTTTGTATTGCTAAATATTGTCTTCAAAAATCCATCAATCATTAAATAACTAAAAAAAGGACTTGTTAGTTTATTTGGCCTCAGTAAGTATTCAAAAGAAAACGCGATTTTCCCAAAACAATTGTTTAGTTACTTTTAGCCGTTTTCTCCTTGAAATATACATTTTTGTAGTGATATTTGTTGATCCTAGAGTGACAAAAACCACATTAATATTTTTGAGAGTTTGTAAACATCATATACTCATACACTCATACATCAAATACATAGACACTCATAAGTTCTTTATAGGTATGAGAATGAAATACTCATATAGTAGTTTGTTTGCTAGTATGTATATGTTCATATAAACAAACACACATATAAATTTATGTATATTTGTGTAGTTGTATTTGCAAATATCTCTTGTGTGTGAGGATTTCACTATCCGTTCATATTTGTTATGTTGTTGATTGTGTGTGATTCATGGCATTATACACATGGGTGATGAATGACTCTTTTAATTAGTTGCTGCAGGACATGCATGTTTTGCAAAATGAAATGTTTATCAAGCGTTTCCTTTTTTTTTTTTTTGCTTACTTTTGGTTTTCCAGTAAAAGACAAAATGATCATTTATTAAATACAGGATTTCTTTTTCTATTCAATTTTTTCTCCTCATTTTTTCTGGCTTTGTTAATGGTAAATATTCCATTTGTAATTAAAGATTTCTTTTGATATTTATTTTCTTTTTTGGAATAAATAAGAAAAAAGTAAATATTTTACAAAATGAAATAATTATGTAAATGAGATCTAAGACATATGATTAATATTGATTTATAATGAATAGAAAACTTAAGTTTTAAAGTAGAATATTAAGCAAGGATAAATAGAAGAGTTGCAAAAGAAATACAAAATTAAAATTAGGATAAAAAAGTAAATGTTTGTTGGCTAAATATAGACAATTGTGTCATTAAGCGTATGATTAATAAATAATTTATTGATCAACACTTATGCATAACAATATTCATTTAATTGTATTTATTATAAAAAAAAAAAAATAAAATAAAAAATGAATTTAAAAGAAAAATTATAAATAAAACTAGACCATGTGTAGCTAAATTAAGAATAATTTCATTAAAAAGTACTTTCGAGTCCTTTTTAAGAAAAATACAATTTTATTAAAAATGTTTACACTTTTTATTATATAAAACTTTTATATCATCCATCTTTAGTTTTTCATTTTTTCCCCTTTTTTGGGTTAATATTTTGGTCATTTTCATTAAAATCTACAAAGAGAAAATTTCAAAGAAACTTGCCAAAGAAATTAAACAAAATAGAAAAAATCTAGCTACAAGGATATAGTAATTATTTCAAATTCAGCTTTATCATATCACAATTTGTTTCTTTTATTTTTGCAAATATTTTTTCATATAAATGTGTTTTTTTTTTTTTTTTTATTCTCTCTAAAAGAAAGAATGCTTTTTATTAAAACATTTTTTTCTTATATGAATTTCCATGTTTTTTTTTTATAAAGTTTTATGTTTTATTAACAAAAATATTCTTTAATTTTTTTTCTGCTTGTTTTGCTTAAAAAACGAGAAACACAGTCTTGTGTGTTGAAATTAATTTTTTTTATGCTGCATATTAGTCCTTGTTTTTATAAATTTATATACACACATGTGTGTGAGAACACACACACATACACAAACACATTGCATGTTTATTATTAACAACAAGGACTGTCCAGTTTAGTATTTTTTTTATCTGAATACATGTATGTGTTTTGTGTTATTTTTGCGGGTTTATAACCACATCGTCAAAAGATTCATATGGTTGACTAAGAAAAATTAATTAAAAAAATATTTTGTTTGTTTTATTTAGTACGAAAAAATATATAAAAATAAATTAAGTAAAACAAAAAGACAAAAATGACAAAAAAAAATAAAGCAAGAAAAACATAACAAATATTTTGTATGGTTCCATAGTTTTAATGACTATATACATAGAAATACAGGCAAGAGCACTAAAACAGCAAAAAACAATTAAAGATCAATGAAAAAATTCATCAAAAATGTATTTTACCAAAAAAAAAAAATAATAATATAAAAAATAGATCCCTAAAAGAACTGAACTAGAACTGAACTAGAACTGAACTAGAACTGAACTAGAACTGAACTAGAACTGAACTAGAACTGAACTAGAACTGAACTAGAACTGAACTAGAACTGAACTAGAACTGAACTAGAACTGAACTAGAACTGAACTAGAACTGAACTAGAACTGAACTAGAACTGAACTAGAACTGAACTAGAACTGAACTAGAACTGAACTAGAACTGAACTAGAACTGAACTAGAACTGAACTAGAACTGAACTTAACTAGAACTGAACTTAACTAGAACTGAACTTAACTAGAACTGAACTAGAACTGAACTAGAACTGAACTAGAACTGAACTAGAACTGAACTAGAACTGAACTAGAACTGAACTAGAACTGAACTAGAACTGAACTAGAACTGAACTAGAACTGAACTAGAACTGAACTAGAACTGAACTAGAACTGAACTAGAACTGAACTAGAACTGAACTAGAACTGAACTAGAACTGAACTAGAACTGAACTAGAACTGAACTAGAACTGAACTAGAACTGAACTAGAACTGAACTAGAACTGAACTAGAACTGAACTAGAACTGAACTAGAACTGAACTAGAACTGAACTAGAACTGAACTAGAACTGAACTAGAACTGAACTAGAACTGAACTAGAACTGAACTAGAACTGAACTAGAACTGAACTAGAACTGAACTAGAACTGAACTAGAACTGAACTAGAACTGAACTAGAACTGAACTAGAACTGAACTAGAACTGAACTAGAACTGAACTAGAACTGAACTTAACTAGAACTGAACTAGAACTGAACTAGAACTGAACTAGAACTGAACTAGAACTGAACTAGAACTGAACTAGAACTGAACTAGACCTGAACTAGAACTGAACTAGACCTGAACTAGAACTGAACTAGAACTGAACTAGAACTGAACTAGAACTGAACTAGAACTGAACTAGAACTGAACTGAACTAGAACTGAACTAGAACTGAACTGAACTAGAACTGAACTAGAACTGAACTAGAACTGAACTAGAACTGAACTAGACCTGAACTAGAACTGAACTAGAACTGAACTAGAACTGAACTAGAACTGAACTAGAACTGAACTAGATCTGAACTAGAACTGAACTAGAACTGAACTAGAACTGAACTAGAACTGAACTTAACTAGAACTGAACTAGAACTGAACTAGAACTGAACTAGAACTGAACTTAACTAGAACTGAACTAGAACTGAACTAGAACTGAACTAGAACTGAACTAGAACTGAACTAGAACTGAACTAGAACTGAACTAGAACTGAACTAGAACTGAACTAGAACTGAACTAGAACTGAACTAGAACTGAACTTAACTAGAACTGAACTAGAACTGAACTAGAACTGAACTAGAACTGAACTAGAACTGAACTAGAACTGAACTAGAACTGAACTAGAACTGAACTAGAACTGAACTAGACCTGAACTAGAACTGAACTAGAACTGAACTAGAACTGAACTAGAACTGAACTAGAACTGAACTAGAACTGAACTAGAACTGAACTAGAACTGAACTAGAACTGAACTGAACTAGAACTGAACTAGAACTGAACTAGACCTGAACTAGAACTGAACTAGAACTGAACTAGAACTGAACTAGAACTGAACTAGAACTGAACTAGAACTGAACTAGAACTGAACTAGAACTGAACTAGACCTGAACTAGAACTGAACTAGAACTGAACTAGAACTGAACTAGAACTGAACTAAAACTGAACTAGAACTGAACTAGAACTGAACTAGAACTGAACTAGAACTTTTTTTTTTTTTTTTTTTTTTTTTTTTTTTTTTATTCAATCAATTTTATTCATTTTAAAAATTTGATTTACAATAATCTTAATTCTAGTCCCGCGAAGCCATGTGGCTTATCTGCAGGATATTATAATAATAATTATAATTGTATATTCAATAATTATAGAAGTTTCGATTTTTACAATATTGGATTTACAATTGTTTTCATTGCGAATTAATATAATATGTTTTTAATAATTTCTTCCTTTTATACGGATTTGAGATATTTATTAAATTAGTGGGTAGTTTGTTGAAAATGTTTGGTAGTACAACGTTTAAGCAGTTCTTTCCATAGTTATTGCGAAATCGCTCTACCTTGAACCTTCCTTCTGCTCGACGTCTAGTGTTATGGTTGTGGTCGATAGGTATCAGAAATCTTGGATCATTGTAGAACTCGTTTATTAATGTGATGTTGTATATACTTTTTACGTTTAATATTTCCAGTTTTGAAGCTATGTTGTTTGCTGGTGTGATGTTGTTTACGTGTGTATTATTGTATATACAGAGGATGTTGTTGCCATGGGTGTTGCTATTAACATGAGTGTTGTAGATTACATTGTTGGCTTCTGAATTATGGTTGACGTATGTATTGTGGTTAATGTTTGTGTTAGTATGATGGTAGTTTTGTGTATTATTGACGAGTGTGTTGATATTAACGTGTGTGCTATTGTTCCATTGTGAATTGTTGACGTTTGTGCTGTTGTTGGCGTGAATATCATGTGTATTATTTACGTGTGTGGTGTTGTTGTGTACATATGTGTTGTTGTTTGCGGGTATGGTGCTGTTGACGTGATTGTTGTTGTGTGCATATGTATTGCTGTTTACGTGTATGTTGTTGTTTGCGTGTATGGTGCTGTTGACGTGGATGTTGTTGTTTATATGTATGTTGTTTGCGTGTGTGTTGTTGTTGACGTGATTGTTGTTATGTACATATGTGTTGTTGTTTGCGTATATGGTGCCGTTGACGTGGGTATTGTTGTTTATATGTATGTTGTTTGCGTGTGTGTTGTTGTTTGTGTTAGTATTGTTTACGACTACGATGTTTGTGTTGTTTGTTTGACCATATATCATAGCGTATTGTAATTGTTGTTTATTCTTTAGTTGATTTTTCCATAATATTTTTAAGATTTGATTTTGGGTTTGTTGTAAACTGCTACAATATGTTGAGCTACCCCATGCAGTAATACCATGTCTTAGGTATGATTCCGCTAGCGAAAAGTAGGCTTGTTTAAGAACGGTAAAAGTAGAGCCATTGCTTAGGTGGAAAAGGCTATATGCTGATTTTTTTAATTTTTTCCTTAGTTCTTGTATATGTGTAAGCCATTTAAAGTTTTCGTCCACGTAGACACCTAGGTATTTGTAAGTTTTAACCATTTCAATGGCTGTGGTACATGAATCTCGATTCGACGCGTTAGTGTTGTGTAGACATTGGTAGCTATGAAATATTAAGTTTATATTGTAATTTGGAAGATGTCGTGGTTTTATGTGCATAACTTTCGTTTTAGATGCATTGATAACGATTCCGTTATCATGGCTCCATTTGGTTACAATATTTAATTCATGTTGCATAATCATGACTGCATTTTCAATTCTTTCATTGGATACTAAGATCGCAGTGTCATCTGCATAAGCAAAGGCAGAGCTATTTTTTAGTATATTGATCATGTCATTCGCATAAATGAGATATAAAATTGGGCCGAGTTTTGATCCTTGGGGAACTCCGTTATCTCCTGAAGGTGTCTCTTCGCTTAGGTTGTTGCAGATTTTAACCCGGTATGTCCTTAGTTCTAAGTAATTTTTAAACCATTGTAAACTATTTCCTCTTATTCCATTTCTCTCCAAAATATCTAGAAGTTTACTATGCGAAAGGGTATCAAATGCTTTGCTAAAATCTATTAAAAGCGCTAGGCATTGGATATTATCGCTCAAGCATTTATTTATTTCATGAGAAAAGTTTCCTAAAAGTTTATTTATATTTTTACCTTTTTGGAAACCATATTGATTAGGATTTAAAATTTTGTATTTAATTAGAAATTCATTTAGTCTCCTGACAATTATTTCCTCTAGAATTTTTTCGAGCACTGATAATATAGCGATTGGCCTATAATTATTATAATCATCTTTAGTACCATTTTTGTAAATTGGCCTAATTATTGAGGTTTTTAGTAGTTGTGGAATTGTGGAGCTGCTTAGGCTGGAATTTATAAAGGATGTAATTACTGGCGTAAGAACAGCGGCGTTAAATTTTACGTCTTTCGGCCTAATGCCATCTATACCTGCACCTTTGTTTGCGTTTATGTTTTTTAAAATTGAGAAGATTTCTTCCTCAGACGTAGGAGAAAGATAAATGGAGTTTCTTAGTCTTGGTTTAGAGTATTCCAGGATTTTTTTTGTCACATTTGTGAAGTATTTTCTGGACGTTATCACTGAAATTTACTGCAAATTTGTTTGCTATTGATGTAATGTTTTCGTTTTTAAAATTTTTTGTTATAATTGTATCAATATCATTCACATTTTTACCCGTTATTTCGTTAATTATTTGCCACGTAATCCGCATATTATTTCTATTTTGTAAAAATTTTGATTTGTAATAATCGTTTTTTGCAAAAATAAGCTTTTTGTTTAAAGTGTTTCTAAATTGTTTATATTCACTTTCGTAATTTTTATTATTTTTATTATTTCGCCATTTATTATAGAGTTTATCCCGAATAACACAACATTTTAATAAATATTCATTTAACCATGGGTTTATTTTTCTTTTTTTATTATTGTTTTTGTTTCGTGTTTTTGCTTTTTGATAAATATTATTAAATTTTTCATAAATTTCATCAAACAAATTGGTAGTATTTAAGTTTTTTCGTTGTATTGCACTCCAGTTTGATTCATTAATGTACTTATTAACTTTATAATTATTTATGTAGGTACCCTGATTAGATATACATCCCGCACTCTGGTTTTGTTTATTTTGATTTTCTTTTGTTTCATATAAACAACAAAAAAGTGCATAGTGGTCAGAAATACTTGTTTTAACTACTGACGCATGTGTTTGTGTTGTTGTAGAGTTGATACGAACATAGATGTGATCAATGCAAGTACTGGTTTTTTTCTTTATGTCTTCTCTTGTGCTTTCGTTTATTATGCACTCTAGTCCATTAGACGATAACATTTCAGTATATTTTTTTGTTGTTATGTTTTGTGTGAGAATGTCAATATTCATATCTCCTATAACAACTACGTCTTGTTTATTTTTTATTTTGTTTATTGTTTCATCGAGTTCTCTTATGAAATCTTTAATATTATTTTTTGGCGGTCGATATACTGAAATAAGAGAAAACGTTTTGTTGTTGTTGAGTACATCAATTTGAATTGCTTCAAAAGATATTGTTTTTAAATAAACGTTTGTGTGTGAAATGTTTTCTCTTACATACAATGCTATCCCCCCGCCTCTGCCATCTCTATTTAGGAAGTAAGAATTAAAACCTGTTATGGTAAATATATTATTCTCATCATTTGTGATATTAGTTTCAGCAAGTACAATAAAGTTTATGTTGTTTATGATGTTGTGTATGGATGCCAAGAATGGTGTGAAGTTTAATCTAAGTGATCGAATATTCATGTATATTATGGAATTGGGATAACTCAGGAGTGTTTTTTCTATTTGATTAAAATTTTCGATTGTTTTTGAGGGATTCATATTATTTTTAATTTATTTATTTGTTAAGAACTGTGATAATATATGGTTTTTAAATTGATGATGTTATTAACTCAATTTCAGATGTGTTGTGTATAATGATGGGATTGGAAATTTCATTTTTTTTGGCAAAAATATTTCCGTTTTTTACCCAGACAAATCTCCAATTAGACTCTTTCGCCTTTGTTTTTGCTAGCCAAAGTAAGTGGCGTTTGTGTGCGGTTAAGTGGTCGTTGACATATACAAAATTTTTATTGTTTTCATCACCTGTTATTATTTTTGCTTCAATTCTATGGCGTTTAATTTTTCCCATTAATTCTTTCTTTTTGTTTAGGGAGGCAAACTCTACTATAATTTTCTGGGATTTTTTGAGTTGATACGAGTCGCTAATATCAGTGTCATTCACTTCTACGTTTACAGACGAAGCAATAATTTTAACAACTTCGTTTGGGAGAGAGTTTTCATCGGGAATGTTTTTTATCTCAATGTATTTATTTAAAAGTTGTTGTTCCAACTCAGTGATTCGTTTGTCCATGTCTTGCATTTGTTTTTCTTTTACCTTATTACTTTCGCAAAGCTCACTTACTTGCGACGTAAGGAGTGCGAGGGAGTTTGAGAATGTGTTGAGAGCTGTTTCAATGTTAGTGTTTGTTTGAGTATTTTGGTACGTTGCCGTTGCTAGTTGTTGTATGGTTTTTTTGATGTCATTAATGTCTGTTTTCATAGCTGAAAATTCAGTTTTCAGTTCAATTACAGTATTATTAAGATCACTTAAAGACAAAGAGTTCTTAAAACGTTTTGGAATCTCATTATCATCATTATCATCATCACGTTGTTGTTTTTGTTGGTGTGTAGGTTGAGAATAATCGTCAATTATTACATGATATGCATTGTTGCTATTGGTAGATGCTTTCCTTGTTTTACATTTATGGCATCTCCATTCGGCTCTCCTATCACTAGCCATTGTCGCATATGTTTTCTCCGATAAAGAGCAACAAGGCGAAAAGTGATACTGAGAATTGCATGAGTAGCACTTGACAAATTTTGTTGTTATATCACCATTACATTGCGCACAGACACTCATTTTTTTGATTTTGTTTTTTGCTTTATTCTTTATTAAAAAATGTATTTTAGGATTTTTTCAATATTTATTTTTTATATTTTATTTAAAAAAAGCAAAGTATATAAAGATTTCTTAATTTTCTTTCAAAGGTTTTAAGCAGATATTCTTAGTAATGCAAATATGTTTGCTAATTTATTTAAAAATCACACTTTAACACAGTTTCGCTGGTTTAATTAGAGCACAGTAAAAAAACACGACCGTTCGCAATGAAAACTGAACTAGAACTGAACTAGAACTGAACTAGAACTGAACTAGACCTGAACTAGAACTGAACTAGAACTGAACTAGAACTGAACTAGAACTGAACTAGAACTGAACTAGAACTGAACTAGAACTGAACTAGAACTGAACTAGAACTGAACTAGAACTGAACTAGAACTGAACTAAAACTGAACTAGAACTAAACTAGAACTGAACTAGAACTGAACTAGAACTGAACTAGAACTAAACTAGAACTGAACTAGAACTGAACTAGAACTGAACTAGAACTGAACTAGAACTGAACTAGAACTGAACTAGAACTGAACTAGAACTGAACTAGAACTGAACTAGAACTGAACTAGAACTGAACTAGAACTGAACTAGAACTGAACTAGAACTGAACTAGAACTGAACTGGAACTGAACTAGAACTGAACTAGAACTGAACTAGAACTGAACTAGAACTGAACTAGAACTGAACTAGAACTGAACTAGAACTGAACTAGAACTGAACTAGAACTGAACTAGAACTGAACTAGAACTGAACTAGAACTGAACTAGAACTGAACTAGAACTGAACTAGAACTGAACTAAAACTGAACTAGAACTAAACTAGGACTGAACTAGAACTGAACTAGAACTGAACTAGAACTGAACTAGAACTGAACTAGAACTGAACTAGAACTAAACTAGAACTGAACTAGAACTGAACTAGAACTGAACTAGAACTGAACTAGAACTGAACTAAAACTGAACTAGAACTGAACTAGAACTGAACTAGAACTGAGCTAATACTGGACTACAACAAAACTATAACTGAACTAGAAACTGAATTACTTAAAGTTTTCATTTTTAAGGCTTCTTCGTTTTATTTCGGAATTCCAATGTGCGTCTAAGTGTTATTAAATGAATTAATATTAATCATACGCCTTTAATAATTTCATAACAAACATAATCTTGGAAGGAATTGTCAGTTTCTTATGAAATTTGTAATGCTATTTTTATTTTTCCCTCTGTATTCGCCCCAAAAAATAACTCTGAGTTAACAACAACTAAAAAAAATGATAACAAAATAACATCACCAACATTAATTGTATATTTAATGATACAACAAATGTTACAACTAACAAATTTTATTTATACACATACAAGAAATCTCTAATATTATTAATATAACTAAAAATTAAACTTTATGATGCAAGCTGTATGTGAATGAACACCAAACTCTTATCTCTATAAATCGTTAAGATCTGCTATCCTTATATTATATAACTAAAATCATATAAAATCTTTCTAAAGCAATTAGTTAAAATGCTTTTGGTATCTGAATGTAACTAGAATTCCCTTTACTCCAACTGCAATCGAAAAAGAACAAATTATATTTTTTTCCCCAAAAATCATTCAGAAACATAATTTAAATGAAATATAAGTATAAAGAAAATATCTTTATATAAAACCTCCAATAGCTTCAAACTGAAAAATGAAAAACAACAACTACAACAATGTAGAGATGATGACGACGACGACTGCTATGTGAGTTTTAATTGAGTGCCAAAAGCAGTAGTGCATAATACCTACGTGCTGATGTTCAACTAAGGAAATTACAAGACGAAAATTAATGACAGTTTACCGGTTGCCTGGTATGTAAAATTTGCTAACAAAAAAAAAAAGTAATCACAAATACAAAGTTATATTAAAGTGAAATGGAAGGAGAGGGGAGACAAAGAGCAACTTTTTGAAGTTTTAAATTATGTAAGTTACATACATTCATATTATTGGGAATATGTTGGATAAATCAACATACATTTCTACATATGAATGTCTATGACTAGCACACGTTATACTACGGATATCCGGTAGCATTGTAAAAGCTTTAGCTTTTATTTGTTATTTGCTCGTTTCTATATACACACGAGAATATTTTCAGTTGTATGTGAGAACATAGGAATAAATACAAATAAATAAACGTCTTATAGAAATAAGAGTAAATTTGTTTTATTAAAGAAAACTATAATATTTTCAATATTAATTTAATTAATTAAAATTAGTTGTATTTGCAAAGAAAAGTATCTTAAGTTATTTCTAAAGCTTAAAAAATATTACAATACCTACGTTGTTACATATAGTTTTATAAACTTAATTCATTATAGTTCATATTCTAGGATACAACTAATTGTTTTTAGAAATAATTATTTTTTTATTTGATTTTTATTTATTTATTTATTTTTTTTTTTTTTTTTTTTTGTTAAAATATTTTAATATTTTTTGTTATGCAATTTATTTTTTATAACTATTTTGCAACAATTTTTTAACAGCAATTATTTCCTTTATTAATATTTTTCTATACATTTTTTTATTTTCTTGCAATTTCTTTTTTTATTGTATCAATGGGTGGTCATTATAACTGCAGTGACACATGATTGCATGAAGTTTGAAAAATAATTAAAAAAAAAGTTTTAAAAACGGTAAAGAGGAATTTAAAATGCCCTATTTGTGTAGAGAACATAATATTGTTTTAGAATAAGAATCATAGCAAAACAGAGTTTAAACATTTTCTGAGAAAAAAATCAAAATTTTTACTTAAATCAAACTACTGAAAAAAAAAAATACAAGCCAAAAATAGGACTCGGAATTTAAAACCAAATTTCATACAAAAATACTCAAGCTGTATAATTGACGTTTCTTCGTCAATTATACAGCTTGAGTATTTTTTTATGAAATTTGGTTTTAAATTCCGATTTCTATTTTTGGCTTGTGATTTTTTTTTGCAGAATTCCAGTTTGGAATTTTTTAAACTTTATATGTTATCAACTTTCCCATTAGCTTTAAATTTTCGTACCAAATAGTCGAAGCACTGAGAAATTTGAGTTGATTTTCTACCAGATGTGTTTGGAGTTCCTTTCAATATGCCTTCAATTTTCTGGCCATCCCAATATCATGTGGTCCTTTTTTCTTATCGAACTAGGTTTCACATCAATAGTTAAATTCTCCTGATACTGTATAATAACATTAGAAACGGTTTTACAGACGACATTGAATTCTGTGGCCAATTATTTGTACGACCTATTTGGATTTTTTGAAATTTTTTAATAACTTGTAGGACGTAAATCTTTTTCGTCACTTATTTTGATGAAAATAAGGACAAATTAACATGGTTGTTATTAAAAATAATAACTGAAGTATTTTTCCATGATAACTAGATCAAAAAAAATTTTTAATATTGATTCCGATAAAAGTTATGAGGTAAAATGTGTGTTAAGAATTTTTCGATCTCACTCCTTATACAAAATAAAGCCATAAAAAATTTTGAAATTACTGGCACAAAATTATATTAAAAACTTTTACTTTCTTCCTATATTTGTATAACTTTTCTGGCAATTGAAAGTATTTGAAGACATTCGTTTTTTTTTTTAAATACAGTTTTTTAAATAATTGCTTCTTAATTTTTCAAATTTTTTCAATAGAAGTTTTTTGAGAAGAATATATTATCTTCATTTAAAATAAATTAGAATAATTAAAAATATAGAATAAAACGAGATTTAATGTATATTCGGCTGTACCAAATGTTTTATAGCCTTTACCATCTTATCGACAGATAAAATGTTCGCCTTAATATATGCTATACTTTTACATTAATAAATTAAATTAAATAAATTAAAATTAAACAATAATTGTAAGCATTGTTTTATTAAAAAATGATTTATTTATTTTTATTTGTATGTTTTCCTTACAAATTTAAAATTTTTCTAATTTTAACATCTTGCCTCTGTATTTCAGGTTTTCCTTGTCCAATTTTTTTAAAGATTTCAGAACATAATTTCCAACATATGTGTTACCTTATTACATCATAATTTTGTTTAGTTTGTACATCAGTTCATAAAAGGTTGACTTTATATCTAAAAAAAAAAACTGTAGAATATGCATTTTTGCCGAAATCCACAGAATTCAAATCGAAGATACGGCTTTATCATGCAAGGTATAGACGTAATTCTTTTTTAATTGTAATGTCTATAGTGTTGTCTATAAATGTGCAGAGTTTTTCTTCGAACTTTTTTAAAAATTTTTTAACAAACTTTTTTAAAGTTGCAAAATAGAATTTTGAAACAGTCTTTAAATATGTTAACAATTTTTTAGAGGAGCATGGAAAGGTGTTTGGTTTATTTTATGGAAACAAAAATTTATTTTTCAGTAATTATGATTCAGATTGAATTAAAAGTGGATTTTTATTTAAAAATTTATCAAAAAATTAAAAATTTCGTTGTACACTCCTTACACAAGTGTTCTAAAACACATGCTAATTCAGGGGAATTCGTAATAACTTTAACATTTTTATATCGATTTTTTATTTTTATATCTTGTTTGAACTTCACTAATAGTCATTACAATGCTTTATATTAATGTTTGTATGTGTATTTTTATTATTAATTTTTTTTGTTGGCCCATAACTCCGTACCTTATTTGCAGAAACGAAGTCCCTAACATAAACAGAGGTTTCAGAAACTCGAAAACCGATTTCAAAGTATATCTCAGCTATTTGTGAACCGATATTGGTGGATTTCATTAGCAAAATTCTCGAAATGATTCCGATTGTTTGATATATATATTTTGTATGGGAGTTATTGATAGGCTTCGTGAATGCCATTTCAACCGACACACTGGCGGACATGATTTTTATCAGTAAGCTGATACGATTGTAAAAACATTTGACAAAATATAAGAGAAAAGAATTTGCGATTTCAAAAAATTTAATCACCCTGATTTAAAGCAAAATGTGCTGCAGTCGCATCTTATATATATATAAGCATCTTATGCATCTTATATATAAAAAAAAATACGAACAGAAACATTTGATACAAGTACGCAAACTAAATTTAGCCTATTTTTATGTTTCATAACGTTTAATAATTTTTATTCATCTTAAGCAAATTGTAGAGTAATTATAGAAAAACATCGTTAGTCCATCTCTTGCTGGCAATTTGTTTATTTTTTTATTAGTATTTTTTACATACTACAATACATATATTTTGCTATGTTTACAACACTTTTATTAAATAAAAATTTGTTTTTAAAAAGGTCTCTTGTCACTTTTTATACCCTACACCACCATAGGTGGGGAGTGTATAATGCGTTTGTGCTGATGTTTGTAACACCCGAAAAAAATTGGTCTAAGACCCACCTTAATTTATACCCATCGTCTTAGAATTACTTTCTGAATCGATTTAACGATGTCCGTCCGTCCGTCTGACCGTCTGTCCGTCCATGTAAACCTTGTAATCAAACTACAGGTCGCAAAAATTAATGAAATTTAGCACACAGATTTCTTATAGTCCAGGGACGTAGCCTATTGAAATTGGTTATGATCGGTCCATTATTTCACCTAGCCCCCATACAAATGTCCTCCCGGAAAAGGGTTTAACGACAATATATCCCTTAAATATAGAAACATTTTAATGAAATTTGGCACTTATTAGTTTCATATAACTTTAAATAAGTGTGCTGATTTTTAAAAATATCGGTCCATAATTAACTATAGTTCTCATGTAAACCCCTTTTCAGAAAATCACTTTAACGGGCATACATCCCATTAAAATGTTAGTATCAAGTTAATATTCGACACAAATAAGTTTTATATGAATATAAATGATAGTGCCAAATTTTACAAATATCGGTTCATAATTTACCATAGCTGCCATATAAGGCCCTCTTTCGGGAATCACCCAAAAGTGAATAAATTCATATAAATATCAGCATCGAAGTAATATTTTGTATTTGTATGTTTTATTTTACACTTATAAGTATCGGTCCACATTTGGCTCCAAGTCTAATAGAAGACCCCTCCCCGAATTATAATGTAGCAATGGTGTAGGGTATCATATGGTCGGGCTTGACCGACTATATCTTTTTCTCTCGTTTTTTTTTATTTTTTTATTTATTTGTACTCAACTCTTTATTAAACTTTATAGAAACATAAGGCCTATATGTATGTAGGACAATATAGTTGTTAGCTTCCTTTTATATTTCGTCCTTTTTTTAATTTTTAACAATATTTGTTTTATAAAAATTTTTACAAAACATTAAAAAGAGGAAAAATGAAATTGTTATATTCCTGTTAACTTTATTAATAATATTGTTTTTTTTTTTTTTTTTTGTAGATTTTTTTTTCTCTCTCATGTAACAAAAATCATATGACAGCTTGTCAAGAACAGCAAATGTCATTGTTTACGTGTTGTCATTGTTATTTGCTAGAGAGAGGGAGTTTTAAAAACAACACTTAATATAAATTAAACAATTTTTCACATAACAATCGATTATTTGTAACAAAAAATAAAAAACAATTTTATATAAATTTTATACATTTTTCTATTTTATCAACGCCTCTGGTATTGAAGCACTCTGTTTAATTAATTTAGTTTAAATATATATTTTTCTTTTCTCTTCTACTAATACTACACCCTTTTTTCTCTTTTTCAAATGTTTTTGTTGTTGACTAAATGTATTTTGTTTAAAAGAGCCTTTCTTTAAATGTTAAAGTAGAAAAAATGTTGAATCAATTTTCTCATTTATTTTGACGTGTGTCCTTTTTTTCTTTCTAATGTTTTCATTATTGTAGCCAGGCATTGATCAACATTTTACATTTAATTAAGTTTGTGTCGCTTTTGTTTTAATACTTAGATAGTGTGATTTTTCAAAATACAAAAAAGTGTTAGGTTTTTTTATAATTTAACGCTGATGATAATGTCCTTTCAGCCGTTTTTTTTATTTGATATTTTTTCTATGCAATTTTTTCTGACAAATGTTTTAGTACTTTGTGATTATAATCAAATTCAGCTTTATTCATTTTGTATGGTCAGTGTGTACATTTTTTTACATTTTTGCTGGTTTATACAAATTCTTTTTGAAAAAAAATGTTACAATTTTTTATTATAATTTTTTTATTTCGCTATCATTTACTGTCGTTTGTAATAATATGTTTTATGCTAACAAATTTGCATGTAATGTATCCTTTTGTATTAAGTTTCCTTATATCACACACTGCCTAGATTATCAATGTGCATTAATCAACTGAAGACTAATTAAAATGTACATTGATGATAGCATTGATGATATTATGTAGTGAATGTGACGGCTACGATGACTGTCAGGACATTGAATAGGATGAAGATGTTGATATTGTATTAAACTAGAGGGAATGTTTGACGTTTTCTCATTAATGAAGCCATACACACATACACATAGAAAAGAAAACCATATAGAAAATTAAAATCAAAAGCCTTGTTAATAAGTAAGAGTTTTTTTTTTTTTTTTTTTTTCTTTCTGGGGACTTAATTTTTGAAGAGGTTTTAAAGACGCACAATGGGTGATATCAATGTGTTTGTAACCACGTTTAATTTTTTTTCTTTATTATTAGGAAAGGAATGCATTTGTATAATTTTGTGGTTTATTTTGATAGAACCGTCTGTTCCTACATTTGGGTTAAATGGTGTGAAAAAGGCACTCAGTTCAGAGAAAAGTGGTATATATATTTTAATATTTGCATTTAGTTTTTATGTTGATAAGAAAGTAAAAAAAATGTATTTTTGGAATTTTAAGATTTTTTTGAGACAATTCTGATGTCCGTCCTTCTGTCTGCCTTTTTGTTAATTTTTGCAAATTTTACTTTAAAAAAAAAAGAAATAAATAAAAAAAATTCTAAAATCGGTCTTTAGACATGCACAATTTTTCTCCCCAATATTAAAGTAGACAATATGCACCACTTTTTAGAAAAATTTCAGAACAATTACCCCGTAACATATTAACAAGCATTCCATGAAAGTTGAAAATTAGTGTATTTTTTTCAAAAAAAAAAATAACAAAAATATTTGGACAACATATAACTTAGAAAGACCTGAGAAAAAGTACACTTATATACTCGTAGTTGAAGGTTCCATTTCAAAATTTTACTTTGAAAGTCTTTTTATTTAAAAAAATAAATGGAAAATTGATGAAAATTTTATTTTTTTCTTTTTTTTTCCAAAATGTAAAAAAATGTAAATTTGACAGCTCCGCACAAGAAGACAACATAATCTAGCTTTATGAATTTAATGGCTGTTTACATAATATTTTGCCAATTTTTATCCAGTGCCCAAAAGCATTACCTTAGCAAGGAAAAACAAACGTTTTTGGGTCGAAAATATGAGTGATTAAAAATCGAGGGCCCCATCACAATTGGATGCTTATTTAACGAGAAATTTAAGATTTACGATTTTTTATTTTTTTTTTTTTTTTTTTCTATAAAATATTAATATCTGATAAAAATATATATACATATATATGAGTGATCAAAAATTGAAGCCATTTTCTCAATTGGAGGCCTATATAACGAGATATTAAGGATTTTCTCAATTAGAGCACTAAGTATAAAAATATTTATGATTTAATATTTTGAATTTTTCTTCTGAAATATTTATTTTGTGATCTAAAAAATTTATCGAAAATTTACCATAAATAGCAAACTTATCGAAAATTTACTATAAATAGGAAATTTATCAAAAATTTACTATAAATAGGAAATTTATCGAAAATTTACTAAAAATAGGAAGTTTATCGAAGATTTACTATTAATAGGAAATTTATCGAAAATTTAATATAAATAGGAAATTTATAGAAAATTTACTATAAATAGGAAATTTATCGAAAATTTACTATAAATAGGAAATTTATCGAAAATTTACTATAAATAGGAAATTTATCGAAAATTTACTATAAATAGGAAATTTATCGAAAATTTACTATAAATAGGAAATTTATCGAAAATTTACTACAAACGTGAAATTTATCGAAAATTTACTATAAATAGGAAATTTATCGAAAATCTCCTAAAAATAGCAGATTTATCGATAATTTTCTATAAATATCAGATTTATCAACAATTTACTATAAAAAGGAAATTTATCGAAAATTTCTTACAAATAGCAGATTTATCGAAAATTTCCTATAAATAGCAGATTTATCGACAATTTACTATAAATAGGAAATTTATCAAAAATTTACTATAAAAAGCAAAATTATCGAAAATTTACTACAAAAAGCAAATTTATCGAAAATTTACTACAAAAAGCAAATTTATCGAAAATTTACTATAAAAAGCAAATTTATCGAAAATTTACTATAAAAACCAAATTTATCGAAAATTTACTACAAAAAACAAATTTATCGAAAATTTACCATAAAAAGCAAATTTATCCTATAAATAGCAGATTTACTATAAATTTACTATAAATAGGAAATTTATCGAAAATTTACTATAAATAGCAGATTTATCGACAATTTACTATAAATAGGAAATTTATCAAAAATTTACTATAAAAAGCAAAATTATCGAAAATTTACTACAAAAAGCAAATTTATCGAAAATTTACTACAAAAAGCAAATTTATCGAAAATTTACTATAAAAAGCAAATTTATCGAAAATTTACTATAAAAACCAAATTTATCGAAAATTTACTACAAAAAACAAATTTATCGAAAATTTACCATAAAAAGCAAATTTATCGAAAATTTACTATAAAAAGCAAATTTATCGAAAATTTACTATAAATAGCAAATTTATTGAAAATTTACTATAAAAAGCAAATTTATCGAAAATTCACTATAGAAACCAAATTTATCTAAAATTTACTATAAAAAGAAAATTTATCGAAAATTTACTACAAAAACCAAATTTATCGAAAATTTACTATAAAATGCAAATTTATCTAAAATTTCCTATAAATAGCAAACTTATCGAAAATTGACTACAAATAGCAAACTTATTGAAAATTTTGCTAAAAATAGCAAATTTATTGAAAATTTTGCTAAAAATAGCAAATTTATCAAAAATTTACTATAAATAGATAATTTATCGAAAATGTATAAAAAGCAAATTTTTCTATAAAAAGGAAATTTAGCGAAAATTTACTATAAAAAGGAAACTTAGCGAAAATTTACCATAAAATGTAAATTTATCGAAAATTTACTATAAAATGCAAATTTATCGAAAATTAACTATAAAAATCAAATTTATCGAAAATTTTCTATTAAAAGCAAATTTATCGATATTATACTATAAATAGCAAATTTGTCTAAAATTTACTACAAATACCAAATATATCGAAAATTTCCTATAAATAGCAAAATTTATCGAAAATTTACTACAAAAACCAAATTTATCGAAAATTTACTACAAAAACAAAAATTTATCGAAAATTTACTACAAAAACAAAAATTTATCGAAAATTTACTATAAAAAGTAAATTTATCGAAAATTTACTATCAGGTATGTCATAGAAATTTTTCGGAAGTGAAAATTTTCGTATGATTGAATTCGTAACGTTTTCATTTTGCTTCTTCAGCTCAAGTACGTTTTCATAAATTCGAAATATATAAAAAATTCTTTTTTCAGAAATAAAATTTTGAAGTCAACTCCACATTACTATTTTTATATGGATTGAAAACGAAAAATTTTTTCGTTTTTCGTTTTCTGTAGAAGCTAAATACGATTTCAATTTCACTTTCGTACGAATTTTAGTTCTGTGACATACCTGTATAAAAAGCAAATTTATCGAAAATTTACTATAAAAAGCAAATTTATCGAAATTTTACTATAAAATGCAAATTTATTGAAAATTTACTATAAAAAGCAAATTTATCGAAAATTTACTATAGAAACCAAATTTATCTAAAATTTACTATAAAAAGAAAATTTATCGAAAATTTACTACAAAAACAAATATTTACAACAAGTGACAAAACCAGGCGGTTGTCACAAGCATTTTAGTTTATAACTACAACTTCGACACCAAATTCTCTTTATTAAATTTGCTTTAACGAAAAATTCTATAGTTTTACTAAAAACTCCAAAAACAAAACAAACAAAAATTTCGAAAAAAAAATTTTTTCATTTATAGTAATAAATGCAGCTGCCAAATACAACAGCAGTAGTAGCAGCTTTATACCAATGAACCCATTCAAAATGGTCAAACATTTTCATGAAAGTGTGATTGCTATTGTTATTAAATTTTATTAAAGTTTTATTATTATTTCTAGTAGCAGCAATATTCATAGTTATTTTGTTTTTACTGCTGCTAATTTTTCTATAAAAAGGAAATTTAGCGAAAATTTACTATAAAAAGGAAACTTAGCGAAAATTTACTATAAAATGCAAATTTATCGAAAATTTACTATAAAATGCAAATTTATCGAAAATTTACTATAAAAAGCAAATTTATCGAAAATTTACTATAGAAACCAAATTTATCTAAAATTTACTACAAAAACCAAATTTATCGAAAATTTACTACAAAAACCAAATTTATCGAAAATTTACTACAAAAACCAAATTTATCGAAAATTTACTACAAAAACAAAACTTTATCGAAAATTTACTATAAAAAGCAAATTTATCGAAAATTTACTATAGAAACCAAATTTATCTAAAATTTACTATAAAAAGAAAATTTATCGAAAATTTACTACAAAAGCCAAATTTATCGAAAATTTACTACAAAAACCAAATTTATCGAAAATTTACTACAAAAACAAAACTTTATCGAAAATTTACTATAAAAAGCAAATTTATCGAAAATTTACTATAAAAAGCAAATTTATCGAAAATTTACTATAAAAAGCAAATTTATCGAAAATTTATTATAAAATGCAAATTTATTGAAAATTTTCTATAAAAAGCAAATTTATCGAAAATTTACTATAGAAACCAAATTTATCTAAAATTTACTATAAAAAGAAAATTTATCGAAAATTTACTATAAATAGCAAATTTATCGAAAATTTACTATAAATAGCAAATTTATCGAAAATTTACTATAAATAGCAAATTTATCGAAAATTTACTATAAATAGCAAATTTATCGAATATTTACAATAAATAGCAAATTTATCAAAAATTTACTATAAATAGCAAATTTATCGAAAATTTCCTATAAATAGCAAACTTATCGAAAATTTACTACAAATAGCAACTTATCGAAAATTTACTATAAATAGCAAACTTATTGAAAATTTTGCTAAAAATAGCAAATTTATCAAAAATTTACTATAAATAGATAATTTATCGGAAATTTATAAAAAGCTAATTTTTCTATAAAAAGGAAATTTAGCGAAAATTTACTATAAAAAGGAAACTTAGCGAAAATTTACTATAAAATGCAAATTTATCGAAAATTTACTATAAAATGCAAATTTATCGAAAATTTACTATAAAAAGCAAATTTATCGAAAATTTACTATAGAAACCAAATTTATCTAAAATTTACTACAAAAACCAAATTTATCGAAAATTTACTACAAAAACCAAATTTATCGAAAATTTACTACAAAAACCAAATTTATCGAAAATTTACTACAAAAACAAAACTATCGAAAATTTACTATAAAAAGCAAATTTATCGAAAATTTACTATAAAAAGCAAATTTATCGAAAATTTACTATAAAAAGCAAATTTATCGAAAATTTACTATAAAAAGCAAATTTATCGAAAATTTACTATAGAAACCAAATTTATCTAAAATTTACTATAAAAAGAAAATTTATCGAAAATTTACTGCAAAAACCAAATTTATCGAAAATTTACTATAAATAGCAAATTTATCGAAAATTTACTATAAATAGCAAATTTATCGAAAATTTACTATAAATAGCAAATTTATCGAAAATTTACTATAAATAGCAAATTTATCGAAAATTTACTATAAATAGCAAATTTATCGAAAATTTACTATAAATAGCAAATTTATCGAAAATTTACTATAAATAGCAAATTTATCGAAAATTTACTATAAATAGCAAATTTATCGAAAATTTACTATAAATAGCAAATTTATCGAATATTTACAATAAATAGCAAATTTATCAAAAATTTACTATAAATAGCAAATTTATCGAAAATTTCCTATAAATAGCAAACTTATCGAAAATTTACTACAAATAGCAACTTATCGAAAATTTACTATAAATAGCAAACTTATTGAAAATTTTGCTAAAAATAGCAAATTTATCAAAAATTTACTATAAATAGATAATTTATCGGAAATTTATAAAAAGCTAATTTTTCTATAAAAAGGAAATTTAGCGAAAATTTACTATAAAAAGGAAACTTAGCGAAAATTTACTATAAAATGCTAAAAATAGCAAAGTTATGAAAAATTTACTATAAATAGCTAATTTATCTAATATTTTCTCAAAAAAGGAAATCAATGTCCTTTGCTCTATAGAAGGCCTATTCACCAAGTTATTAAGGATTTAAAATTTTTGTCTTTCGTGTTGCAAGTTTGAAATTTAATATTAATTGGGTCCTGTTTGCTTTTAAAACAATTCTTCCAAACCCTTTATAATATCCTTGAAGTTGTACATTCGTGTTCATGGACACTTATTGAAATTGACACATTTCACAATAACAAGACATTATTATAAAATGAAATTGGCAAAAATACCAAAATAGAACAAATACTTAGATGTGGAAAAAGTTTTCGTTTCATAAATGTATAATAAGGACATTAATGTTTTAGTTTTTTTTTTTTTTTTTTTTTTTTTCTTATTGTTTGCGTTTCAAACAAATAGTTTTCTTTTCTGCCATAAAATGACACATAAGCATAAAACCTAATTTCATTACTTAATAAGAAAACACTTTTATTATATAAACGAAAGGATATTTAAGGACACATACGACGTATAAAAACAAACATATATGCAGAAATATTTATATTTCTAAAATACACGATGCAATGCATAGCAAAGTAGTAATAGCATGAGTAAAGGAAAAAGAAAGAAATTCAAACAAATTGAAAAATCTCTGGACAATAGTATAAAATAAACACTCTCATATAAACATAAAGGACACACCCATTTCATGTTTTAAAACCTTCATACTAGAGCTTGAAATGTAGTTTAGCGTCTAGGACAAATACATTCGAACTCATACATAGAAGAATAGAAATAGAAACACAAATATGTAGCACACTCTTGAATATAAAGGACAACATAACAATAGTTTTTAGTTTATTCTTCAGAGTGTAGGTGTATGTGAGAAATGCAAGTGTAAGTACGTATGTATAGTTAGGTTTATGTCCAAAGCAATAAATTTTTATGCGCTTAAACGCACACATGTGTATAGTGAATATTCTAACACTTGCACTCACTCACTCGCTCACTTGTTTATTCACACATTTATGTTTCTAATAAAAGCTGGGTATTTGTGCTAGAGTTTATTAAACACAAGATCCACGTTACTAAAAAGACGACGAATGGACAGACAGACAGAGAGTTAGACAAACACACGACTAACAAATATTTACAACAAGTGACAAAACCAGGCGGTTGTCACAAGCATTTTAGTTTATAACTACAACTTCGACACCAAATTCTCTTTATTAAATTTGCTTTAACGAAAAATTCTATAGTTTTACTAAAAACTCCAAAAACAAAACAAACAAAAATTTCGAAAAAAAAAATTTTTTCATTTATAGTAATAAATGCAGCTGCCAAATACAACAGCAGTAGTAGCAGCTTTAAACCAATGAACCCATTTAAAATGGTCAAACATTTTCATGAAAGTGTGATTGCTATTGTTACTAAATTTTATTAAAGTTTTATTATTATTTCTAGTAGCAGCAATATTCATAGTTATTTTGTTTTTACTGCTGCTACGTTTGCCTAATCCAAATCAATTTGCATCAAGAGCCTCATTTTATTCTATTACGATACATTTAGTAGTAACAGTTTTTCATTTTAAAATCACCATCTAGAGGACACATGTAGTATTTGCAGCCAATTTTATAGTGTATGTTGTAGGGATTTAAAGGCACATATATGTTTATGAGTTGCAACATCATCAACACATAGTTTTCATCATAAAACAATTGGATGAATGTGAAAAGGATACCAAAGGGAAATGTTGTATTAGAAAGATATCCTTTAGAAAAACTTTACTTTATAAATTAAGGAAAATTTTTATAAATTTTTCTTTGGGAAAAAAGGAATCTGTTTTTATTTTCTTTTACCAACAACAAAGTATATTTAATTACATGTATTTTGTTGTTGCATGAGGTTTTTGACAATTACTTTCGTCTCTTATTACTCTTTGGCTACAACCGTCAATATCTTTTTTCAGTTTCCCATAAAATTTTACAAAACATTCTTCCAATTATTAAAATTTAACTTGATCCTTAATAATTTTCAAAACAAATTTTTATAATCAGAAATGTCGAATAAAAATTAAGAAATTTGATTAATTAATTAATAATAATACTTTCAAAAATTTTCAAATTTCTTCATTTAAATTCGCACGAAATGTTTGTGAGATTGCACAATTTATTAGATTAACAAACATTTTTATACATTTCGTTCTTAAAATTTTAAATGTTTTTTAGTAAATTTTGTAGATTTTTTTTTTTTTTTTAGCAAAATTTACACAAAATTTTCTAGAAAAATTTCCTATGTAAAAATCAAATTTTTTTTCAAAAATTTTCCAAATTTTTTTGCAAAATTTTTCCAAATTTTTTTTATAAAACAAGATTGTTTAGCGAAATTTACACAAATTTTTTTCTAGAAAAATTTACACAAATTTTATTGGTGAATTTTACACAAATTCTTTATAAAAGCTCTCACAAATTTGTTTAACATAATGTTTTTTTTTTTTTTTATTTTTTTTTTTTTAGAAAATTTACAACGTTTTTTAAGTTAAATTTACAATGTCTGTTAGAAAAAGTTGCATCAATTTTAGTAAAGCTTAGACAAATTTCTTTACACAATTTTTTTTAGCATAATTTACACAATTTTTTAATTAAATTTACATAAATTTCTTTAGCAAAATTTAGACAAATTTCGTTACAAAAATTTGCACCAATTTTTTTAGTAAAATTTAGATAAATTTCTTTAGCAAAATTACACCAATTTCGTTAGTAAATTTTACATGAATTTCTTTAGCAAATGTTGCACCAATTTCTTTAGTAAAATCTAGACAAATTTCTTTTGCTTAGCAAAATTTACACAAATTTTTTTAATCAAAATTTACACAAATTTCTTTGATAAATTGTACATAAATTCTTTATAAAAGCATACACAAATTTCTTTACCAAAATGTATATTTTCTTTTTTTTAGAAAAATTTACAATAAAATTTACACAAAATTTTCAGATAAATAATTTAGATAAATTTCTTTAGTAAAATTGCACCAATTTCGTTAGTAAAATTTACAAAAATTTCTTTAGCAAAATTTACACCAATTTCTTTAGTATAATTTAGACATATTTTTTAAGCAAAATTTAGACGAATTTCTTTAGCAAAATTTATAAAAACTTCATTTGTAAAAAGCTTACATAAACTTCTTTAGCAAGATATATATTTTCCTTTAACAAAATTTACAAGATTTTTTAATAAATTTATATGAATTTTTTTTTAGTAAATTTTACATAAATTTCTTTAGCAAAATTTCCACCAATTTCTTTAGTAAAATGTTTAAAAATTTCTTTAACGAAATTTGCACCAATTTCTTTAGTAAAGATTAGACAATTTTTTTAAGCAAAACTTACACAAAATTCTTTAAGAAAATTTACACAAATTTCTTTAGTAAAATTTAGACAAATTTGCACAAATTTCATTGGTAAAATTTGCAAAATAAATCTTACACAAACTTCTGTAGCAAAATGTTTATTTTTTAGCAAAACTTACAAAATTTTTTTAAATAAATTTATATAAATTTTTTAGTAAATTTTACATAAATTTCTTTAGCAAAATTTGTACCAATTTCTTAAGTAAAATTTAGAAAGTTTTTTTTATTTTTTGGAAATTTGGAAAATTTTTTTAAACAAATTTGTTCACATTCTCTAGTAAAATTTATGCAAATTTACACTCATTTTAGCAGTAAAATTTACAAAATATGTTGTAAGAAAATATGAATTTTTTTTTTTTAAAAAGAGAATTGAAAAATTTTGTTAGAAAATTTTAGATATGAAAAAACTATTTATACAAAATTTCGTTGTCATACATGTTTTTTGTTGAAGAAATATCAGCAGAAAAGTATGAAATGGACACCCTGTGTTTTTATTAACCGATTTTGCTCGTTTTCAATGCTAAATAAACCTTATATAAGACAAATTTTTGTGCCAAATTTCGTTCCCCTACATTGTCCCGTTCGAGCCCTATCCTGCTTTCAACAGACGGACAGACGGACGGACATAGCTAGATCGACTCAGAATCTAACCAGGACCCAGAAAATGAATACTTTGTGGGGTCTTAAATGATTCCTTCGACAATATACCCCCCATCTTTGATGGTGGGTATAAAAATAAAGTTAAACAAATAATTTTAAGAAAATTTTCACCAAAAATTTTAAAATTAACAGAAATAAATATTTCCACATTATTTTAAGAAAATGTTCAATTTCTTTTTTAGTTTCCAAAGAAAAATGTCCAAATGTCTTCAGTAAAATATAAGCATATATATTTTTTTTTTTTTTTAATATTTTGTACAGTTAATTGTCTTATGTAATTTTACTTTATAAAGAGTTCAAGATATCACTTTTTAGGCTTAATAATTATTTGTACTTAAACTGTTAATTTGGTATGAACATATTTACTATGATGGAGGCAAAATTTTAAAAAACCTATTTGATTTTATTTTATTTTTTTAATAAAAACAAACCTAATAACAACTTTTGGTGATACTAGATCACCAAAAAAAACTCTTACTAGGATTAGTGGAAAATATCCTGTTGCTAAGTAATATTACTGGTAAACATGTTAGAGTATTTTCATTATTTTTTTAAATAAAAAACTTTGCCGTTTATTTCGTGAGAATATTGTTCTCTATTAAATGTTAAATATAGTAGTCTTTGGCACCATTACCAGCATTTTTATTTTATTGTTTTACCAGAAGTTGTAAAGACTGTTGATGCTGCAGGACATAACAAACTTCACAATAATTTTTTTAAACTGTAAATGACAAAATGTTAAATGCAATTTTATTATACTTTACTACTATATGTTCATAAATAAATTAAAATGTTTGGCTATTAAGATAAATAAGAATAAAAAATTTAAAAAGATTATACAATTGAGTAATATAAAATTAGTAAAAAATCCAAAATATATAACAGAGGAATATAATTAATAAATCAGCTATTTGTTCCATTTAAATATTTGTATTTGAAAAATAATTCTTACTTATCATTTAAAATCCCTTTCACTACAACAATTTATATTTCCTTTAGATTTTTTTTTTTTTTTTTTAATTCCTTAATTTACCTTTTCTGTATGTTTGAATTCACTTCATTTTTTCTTTTCCAATTCCATCTTTTAAATTATTTATATTCCAACCCTCTTTTTTTATTTATAACAAATCATAACATTTTTTTCTTTAACATTTTGCAATATCGATGAGCCTTTGAGCTTTTGAAAATTGCATAAAAAGCACCATTGGCGATTTATTTTTAATTGCACAATGTTGTAGTAAAAAAAAAAAACACAAATACATTTTGAACGAAGCCTTTTGATATTGGGGAGAAAAACTCAGAAAAAAAATCCTATAAAATATAAAGAAAAAAAGCGGCATAAATTGTATAGGGAGAACAGACTAAAAGAGCTTTTCATGCTACTTGTTCAATAACGTTTAAAGTACAATCTTTTTTTAATATTGCTGTGGGAAGAATAATATATTTTTTTGTCGATCAGGTCTTGCTTTGCAGATGGGTTTGTATATCCAATTTTCTATAGCAGCATTTTCATTTACCATAAAGTCAAAATCAACAAACATCATTTGATTTGTATGGTTTTCGTAAGCTACTTGAAATTTGAGAGGTAGATTAGATATGAGAAAAGATTTGCTTAAAATTCCTTAAGCAACTGAAATAGAACTGTAGTAGAACTAAACTAGAACTGAACTAGAAATGAACTAGAACTAAACTAGAACTGAACAAGAACTGAACTAGAACTGAACTAGAACTGAACTAGAAATGAACTAGAACTGAACTAGAAATGAACTAGAACTGAACTAGAACTAAACTAGAACTGAACAAGAACTGAACTAGAACTGTACTAGAACTGAACTAGAACTGAACTAGAACTGAACTAGAACTGAACTAGAACTGAACTAGAACTGAACTAGAACTGAACTAGAACTGAACTAGAACTGAACTAGAACTGAACTAGAACTGAACTAGAACTGAACTAGAACTGAACTAGAACTGAACTAGAACTGAACTAGAACTGAACTAGAACTGAACTAGAACTGAACTAGAACTGAACTAGAACTGAACTAGAACTGAACTAGAACTGAACTAGAACTGAACTAGAACTGAACTAGAACTGAACTAGAACTGAACTAGAACTGAACTAGAACTGAACTAGAACTGAACTAGAACTGAACTAGAACTGAACTAGAACTGAACTAGAACTGAACTAGAACTGAACTAGAACTGCACCAAAATTAAATTAAAACTGAACTAGATCTGATTTGGAAGTGAACTAGAACGGACATAAATTGAACTGTAGAGTGTTTTTTTTGTCACTTATATATTCTTTTCCTTTGTATTTTATAGTATTAATATTTGCCTAGAATTGCAGCTTTGAATATTATTTTCCCGTTTGTGTGTATATTAGTACATATTTTTTTAAACCTTATGAATATAGAAAAAATAACCATAGCTTTAGAGCTGATGACGATGGTTTGTCTTTTCATTTATTTATTTTTTTTTTACGTTCTTAACACAATTCTATGATAGTCATTCATAATACCACAAACAAGCAACGAACACCAGGCAACGTGTGCCAATGACTAATTATAAAATGTTTGATTTCCCCAGATGATAACAGAGCTGGAGAAGCAAAACACAAAAAAAGCAGCAATATTTGTGCAACAGCAATAAAAAACTAAGCTACAAAAAACATAAAAATCTACCATAAAATAATGCTTTAGTGGGTATAAAAGTAAATTTATGAAAGTTAAAAAAATTCATAAAAAATATAATAACAAACAAGAAATTTGAAATAATTATTTAAATTTGTTTTTATGTTAAAAAAAAACCACCAAAATAGATTCAAATTTGTTAGCATTATTTTTCTGTTAATATTAATGCGCCAAAAAATACCCCCTGTTAAGGGATTTGCAACAAAAATAACAATAAGAATTGTAGAAAAACCAAAACTCAATTCAAAATTTTTTTTATATTTTGCAGCAATAACAATACACAAGACATCATCATCAATTCCTTTTTTTTTTTTTTTTGTAGTTTATTTTTGAGAGGCATTAGTGGCAGTCACATTTTTGCTTTATCTATAAACAGCTGCTTCAAACAAATGGTGACAATATTGAAGTTGATGAAATAAAGCATTTGTTTAGATCCTTTGTCCCCAACCGCCGGTATTATTCAATATTTTTTCAAACTCTTACTCTTATTTTAAAGAGTGAGTTAGGGTAAGTCTTACGAAATTTTTACTTTAAAGATTTTTCTGTTTATTTTGACTTTGCTTTCATCGTCATCTACATTTCGATTACTCAATGGAATTGCAACAATTTTCTAAAATTTTCTTTGGCATTCCTTTTATAACTCCGCTCTGTTGCTGCTAACATTTGTAGATGCACAAACAAAAACTATGCAATAAGTATTTATATTTGTTAGTATGTGTTGTTGTGAGTGAACATGAGACACAAGGATTTTTTCTCCTATTACTTCTTAAATGTATGAAATGTTAAAAGTATTTGTGTGTATTGCTACAATTTTGTTACAAATGAATTCAAATATCCGTAAATATATACATATCTTATACAATCATATTTACGTAAGTATGTTGGAGTATATTTGTATGTAACCAGGCAAAAGGATTTAATATTACTTTAGTTTGAAGTGTTTTAGGAAAAGTGAGAAAAATCATAAAAGTTTTAAGGATAGAAACCGATTGAGAATAGATGTAATTTGGAACTGAACAAGAACTGAACTAGAACTGAACTAGAACTGAACTAGAACTGAAGTAGAACTGAAGTAGAACTGAACTAGAACTGAACTAGAGCTGAACTAGAACTGAACTAGAACTGAACTAGAACTGAACTAGAACTGAACTAGAACTGAACTAGAGCTGAACTAGAACTGAACTAGAACTGAACTAGAACTGAACTGAACTGAACTGAACTGAACTAGAACTGAACTGAACTAGAACAGAACTAGAACTGAACTAGAACTGAAGTAGAACTGAACTAGAACTGAACTAGAACTGAACTAGAACTGAACTAGAACTGAACTAGAACTGAACTAGAACTGAACTAGAACTGAACTAGAACTGAACTAGAACTGAACTAGAACTGAACTAGAACTGAACTAGAACTGAACCAGAACTGAACTAGAACTGAACTAGAACTGAACTAGAACTGAACTAGAACTAAACTAGAACTGAACTAGAACTGAACTAGAACTGAACTAGAACTGAACTAGAACTGAACTAGAACCGAACTAGAACTGAACTAGAACTGAAGTAGAACTAAACTAGAACTGAACTAGAACTGAACTAGAACTGAACTAGAACTGAACTAGAACTGAACTAGAACTGAACTAGAACTGAATTAGAACTGAACTAGAACTGAACTAGAACTGAACTAGAACTGAACTAGAACTGAACTAGAACTGAACTAGAACTGAACTGAACTAGAACTGAACTAGAACAGAACTAGAACTGAAGTAGAACTGAACTAGAACTGAACTAGAACTGAACTAGAACTGAACTAGAACTGAAGTAGAACTGAACTAGAACTGAACTAGAACTGAACTAGAACTGAACTAGAACTGAACTAGAACTGAACTAGAACTGAACTAGAACTGAACTAGAACTGAACTAGAACTGAACTAGAACTGAACTAGAACTGAACTAGAACTGAACTAGAACTGAACTAGAACTGAACTAGAACTGAACTAGAACTGAACTGAACTAGAACTGAACTAGAACAGAACTAGAACTGAACTAGAACTGAAGTAGAACTGAACTAGAACTGAACTAGAACTGAACTAGAACTGAACTAGAACTGAACTAGAACTGAACTAGAACTGAACTAGAACTGAACTAGAACTGAACTAGAACTGAACTAGAACTGAACCAGAACTGAACTAGAACTGAACTAGAACTGAACTAGAACTGAACTAGAACTGAACTAGAACTGAACCAGAACTGAACTAGAACTGAACTAGAACTGAACTAGAACCGAACAGAACTAAATATAAACTTCAATTGAACTAAGATTGAACTGGATTTGAAATTAAATTTGAACTGAACTAAAATTGAGTTCAATTTGAACTAGAATTGCAGTACAAGTTTCAAAACTGTAGGGTATTTTAAAAGTAAAATAAAAAAAATGAAAAAATAACATCAACGTAATGAAATGAAAAATCAAAAACAAATACATACTAATGTGTTCTTATTGTAACTTGTATATGAAGATGATGTGATATTATGGCTGCAAATACTTACTTACTATTGCACAGTTAAAAAATTCAAAATATAATCATACAGTTGTAAGTGTATGTATGTGTGGGTGTCATCTCTATTGCTCAAGAGCGTGTGGCATGAGTTAATGAATTATATGATGTGTATGGAATTATAAAAGACACACACTTAAACATACATATACATTTACACTAGACGACTTATACAGAAGGCTTTCGCTCATACCAGCTTCAACAGCAAGACTACAAGAAAATGACAATTTTGCGGATTACCCTGGGTATGTGAAAGCATATGAATGATTTGTGGTTGTTAGAAATGAAATGAAAAAAATGTGAAAAACTGAAAGAAATTTTCAAAAGGAAGAGCAGAGGAATAAAATTGAAGAAATGTAATCAAGATTTTGTTGTTGTCTCAGTGTCGTAAATTATATGAGGTATGATTTGGTATTTTGTTTTTTAATTTTGTTTGATTTGAAGTTTTTATCTTAAGGATTTCTGTTATTAATCACATCAATTCAAAACTTGAAAGTAAATGTTGCTGTAATGAGTTTTATTTTATTTATTTTTTTCTACTGTTTCTAGATTTATTTTTAATTTACATTTCGAAATAAGAAACAGACAGTTTTTTATTGAAATTAAGTTAATGCGAAATTAAAAATTTAAAGAAATTTAATGAAAAAACTGAAATAAGTTTAAAATACAATTTTGTTAGTTGTTTGAATTCTAAATTTCTCCCTCAATTTTTTTTTTATTTAAGCAAATGTCTCATTAAGATTTTCTAATTTTCTTTTTTTGGCAATTTTCTCATTTTGTTCTTTTGAAATTTGAAATTAACCACAATCATATGTCTGACTTTGTGGTTAACAATGTCATCATATATGCGTTACGGTCATTAATTACCTTCACTCACATGCCTTGTCAACAACGACTTGAGTTACTAGTTGGCAAACGAAAAAATAACGAAAACTATAGCAACAGGGACAAAGAAAGAAAGAGTTGCAAACGACATTATGCTGCAAACATCACAAAAGACTACAAGGACATGTTTGACAAAAGATATAGCATCCTCTTTTTATTTCAAAAAAAGAAAGTCAATGACATTTTTTTAAGTCACTCACCAAATGACTGACAGGGTTTTAAAAAGCAAACACAATAAATTCTATAAGCCAGATATAATATAAAGCATCAAATCTTTTAGAAGTTAATAAATGATTTTTCCTTAAACTCAATACAAATTCTATGAATTTATTTAAAAATAAATTTTTATCCTTTAAACTTTTATCTACATTATAGTTCTCACATTCCTCCTAAATGATTTTCATATAATTTTATGTCTTGTTGCAATCATCTTAGTTGCATCTCTACTATATTAGACATTGTGTTGCAAATACCCCAACAGAAATGTTTTTAGACATCAGACGTATAATAGGACGACCACCAAAACAACCAAAAGATATACATGAGTGACTTCTAACGATAAGAAACACTTGCATAAAATCATTGTTATATACATATAAGTATGTGTATGTATGTGAGTATTCTCAAATATATTTATATTCGATATACAAAATACAATAATACAATGTCAATGCAATAACACCAAGACACACATGACCAATGCACCTATTCGTACGTGTTTGGATGTTAGTTTGAACGCTTAAGTTTTGTAGTTCTAGAAATAGTTATCTTAAATAACAGGGAATGGTAAAAGTAACTATCAGATGCAAAGGTAAAATACTCTACAATGGGCATAATTTATGTAACTTCAAGCAGAAAAATTTTCTCCAACAACTAAGTCTTAGTTCAGTTCAGTTCTAGTTTAGTTCTAGTTCAGTTCTAGTTCAGTTCCAGTTCAGTTCTAGTTCACATATAGTTCACTTATAGTTCAGTTCAGTTCTAGTTCAGTTCTAGTTCAGCTCTAGTTAAGTTCTAGTTCAGTTCAGTTCCAGTTCAGTTCTAGTTCAGTTCTAGTTCAGTTCTAGTTCAGTTCTAGTTCAGTTCTAGTTCAGTTCTAGTTCAGTTCTAGTTCAGTTCTAGTTCAGTTCTAGTTCAGTTCTAGTTCAGTTCTAGTTCAGTTCTAGTTCAGTTCTAGTTCAGTTCTAGTTCAGTTCTAGTTCAGTTCTAGTTCAGTTCTAGTTCAGTTCTACTTAAGTTCTAGTTCAGTTCTAGTTCAGTTCTAGTTCAGTTCTAGTTCAGTTCTAGTTCAGTTCTAGTTCAGTTCTAGTTCAGTTCTAGTTCAGTTCTAGTTCAGTTCTAGTTCAGTTCTAGTTCAGTTCTAGTTCAGTTCTAGTTCAGTTCTAGTTCAGTTCAAGTTCAGTTCTAGTTCAGTTCTAGTTCAGTTCTAGTTCAGTTCTAGTTCAGTTCTAGTTCAGTTCTAGTTCAGTTCTAGTTCAGTTCTAGTTCAGTTCTAGTTCAGTTCTAGTTCAGTTCTAGTTCAGTTCTAGTTCAGTTCTAGTTAAGTTCTAGTTCAGTTCTAGTTCAGTTCTAGTTCAGTTCTAGTTCAGTTCTAGTTCAGTTCTAGTTCAGTTCTAGTTCAGTTCTAGTTCAGTTCTAGTTCAGTTCTAGTTCAGTTCTAGTTCAGTTCTAGTTCAGTTCTAGTTCAGTTCTAGTTCAGTTCTAGTTCAGTTCTAGTTCAGTTCTAGTTCAGTTCTAGTTCAGTTCTAGTTCAGTTCTAGTTCAGTTCTAGTTCAGTTCTAGTTCAGTTCTAGTTCAGTTCTAGTTCAGTTCTAGTTCAGTTCTAGTTCAGTTCTAGTTCAGTTCTAGTTCAGTTCTAGTTCAGTTCTAGTTCAGTTCTAGTTCAGTTCTAGTTCAGTTCTAGTTCAGTTCTAGTTCAGTTCTAGTTCAGTTCTAGTTCAGTTCTAGTTCAGTTCTAGTTCAGTTCTAGTTCAGTTCTAGTTCAGTTCTAGTTCAGTTCTAGTTCAGTTCTAGTTCAGTTCTAGTTCAGTTCTAGTTCAGTTCTAGTTCAGTTCTAGTTCAGTTCTAGTTCAGTTCTAGTTCAGTTCTAGTTCAGTTCTAGATTAGTTCTAGTTCAGTTATAGTTCAGTTCTAGTTCAGTTCTAGTTCAGTTCTAGTTCAGTTCTAGTTCAGTTCTAGTTCAGTTCTATCTGTTGTTACATTTTTTCTAATTATTGTACAATACTTTCCATTCTACAACTTCCTGTTTGTTTTCTATTCTGCAAAAAGTAAAACTAGTTCCCAGTTATAAATGAGAATGCATTTTCAACTTAAGTGAAGCATAAACTATGCACGCACCCTTTCACATATACACACACACAAATATTCAGACAAACAGATGCAGTTGCTTACAAACACTTTCGCGTTTGTAAATGTTTTTGCAAGGGACTGACTGTGTGTATTTGAGAAATTGTAGTCATATGAAGTGTTATAATAGTAAATTGAAGTAGAGGTGGTAGTCGATGGTGGTAATAGTGGTAGACATATGTATGTGTGTGTGTGCGTTTGAGTGTGTGAATATTTGTGTGTTGAGTTGAGTGCAAGCATGCATGTTCATGTTTAGTTGATATTTGTCGTTTTGACACCCTTTTCGTTATTTTTTTTCTGCCAGAAAATAGAGTAGCTGCCACATTTCGAGCTGGTTGCTAGATGTTGTTTTATTCTTGTTATTATAGTTTGCTGCTGCTGTTGTTGTTATTTGTGTTCTTTATAGTGAGTGTTGTTGTTTGTATTTATAACAGTCCCCTTCTTTGTCATTGCTATTGATGTTGTTATTGTTGTTGTTGTTGCTAGTTGTATTTCAGTTATAGCATTTGTTAAGTTTTTGGACAGCAGTGGCAATTTGCGTGTATTTGACTTAAATGACTTTCGTATGTAAAGCGTCACAAGCATATAAATACAAAAACTGCATTATATACAATTTATACTAGTCTTTAATATTCACATGCACACACACTCACTTACTTGCTTGCATGCTGCACACATACACACATTTCCTTTTAAAGCTAAATACAAGGGAGTGTTTTTTGTATTTTCATATGCATATGAGAAATTTTTGTTCAAATTTGTTCATTTATATAGTAAATTTTTACTTACTTAGTTATAATACAAACTACATTCACATTTTAGGTACTATGTTATGTTCACTTTTCTACTATTACCATTTTGGTGTTGTTGTTGTTGCTTTTTAAAGGTTTTTGAGGTTTTAGTGGTCTTTTGTTGCAACTACTACTACTTATTGTCATGCCACTATTACTATTCTTCTTTTGCTGTCTATATATTCATGACTGTTTAGTTGTGTGTCTTTTCTAGTTTGTATTGCTAAATATGTTTGTTTGTGTTTGTATGTCATTTGTATTTTTAGCTTTTTTTTCTTGCAAAGATACCAAATCTCTGTGTGACAATTTATATATCTCGTTTTGTGTATTTATGCAGCGTATATTAGTGGATCTTTGGTTTTTTTTTCGTTCATTCTTTCATTCATTTTGAAAATTTTGAACTTATTTTTTAGTTTAACGTTATTTAGTATTTGCTTGTTATGGTATGTGTGTATGTAATTTTCGTATTTGTATTGTGTTTTAGTTGGAAACCAATAAATTTTCTAAAATTGCATTCTAATTTGTATTTGCAACAAATTGCTGGGTTGATCTCTGTAAGTGTTACAAAAGGCGTGGTGTGTATATTTATCAGCTATTTGTGGAAATTTTTAGCTGAAATACGAATTAGTTTAAATTTATTTTAGGAAAAACAATTTAAGATAAATTTATGTTAGTTTAACGGGAGACTAACTAATGGAGGTATTTATAAAAATTTGTATAAAAAAGAAATAAATAAGAAAGCGCAATATTATTATTAATTTACATGAAATCATTTATACACAATTATTTTCTACTCAACATTTTTTAAAAGTCTTCATAATTTTTCCATAGTTATGATAATTTTTCCACAGAATTTTGTATAGAAAATATTCTTTGATATGTAAAATTTTCATATAGATTTTAAGAGACTAATTTTCTCTTATTAAGAAAAATGTTTTTTTTATTAAGAGAAATTATGCAAGGAAAATTAGCCTCCTATTAAGAGAAATTTTGTAAAGAAAACTGATCTCTTATTTAAAAACATTTTCTGTATAAAACTAGTCTCACATTAAGAGATAAGTATCTGTTCAAAAGAAAATTTCTACAGATAATTAGTCTCTTATTAAGAGAAATTTTTTTAAAGAATTTGTCTCTTATTAAAAGAAATTTTTTATAGCTAATTATTCTTTTATAAGGAGAAATTTTTTATGGCTAATTATTCTTTTACTAAAAGGGAAATTTTCTGCAGAAAATTAGTCACTTATTTAAAGAAAGTTTCAATAGAATATCAGTCGGCTCTAAGAAAGGTCTCTTAATAAGAAAAAATTTTCTATAGAATGTCTATCTCTTAATAAGAGAATTTTTTTTATAGAAAATTAATCTCTCAATGAGAAAAATTTTTTCCAGAAAACTGGTCTCTTAGTAGAGGAAATTTTTTGTAGAAAATTTTTTTCTTACTTAGAGAAAGTTTCAATAGAATAACAGTCTGTTCTAAGGAAGATCTTTTAATAAGAAAAATTTTCTATAGAAAGTGAGTGTTTTAATAAGAGAAATTTTCTATAGAAAATAAGTCCCTCAATAAATGATATTTTCTATGAAAATGAGTCGTTTTCTTTAGAAAATGAGTCAATTAATAAGAGAAATTTTCCATAGAATATTTCTATAGAAAATTGGTTTCTTTTCAAGAGAAATTTTCTAATTAAAGTCAGTCTCTTTTCAAGAGATTTTTTTTTTTTTTATAGAAAATTTGTCTTTTTTCAGGAGAAATACTTTGTAGAAAATTAGTCTCTTATTAAGAAAAAATTTCTAAAAAAATTAGTATATTATTAAGAGAAATCTTCTATAGAATATTAGTTTCTTATTAAGAGATATTTTCTATAGAGAATTAGTTTCTTATTAAGAGCAATTTTCTATAGAAAATTATTCTCTTATTTAGAGAAATTTTCTATAGAAAATTATTCTCTTTTTAAGAGAAATTGTCTATTCTAAATTATTCTCTTATTAAGAGAAATTTTCTATAGAAAATTAATCTCTTATTAAGGGAAATTTTTTTTTGGAAAATTATTCCCTTATTATATAGAAAGTTAGTCTTTTGTTAAGAGATATTTTCAATAGAATATTAGACTCTCTTCAAGAGAAATTTTTTATAGAAAATTAGTCACTTCCCAAGAAAAATTTTTAATAGAAAATTTGTTTCTTTTCAAGAGAAATTTTCTATAGAAAATTGGTCATTTTTCAAGCTAATTTTCCACATAAAATTAGGCTCTTTTCAAGAAATTTTCTAAAGAAAATTGTTTTTTTTTTTTTTATATATATATATATATATATATAAAATTTGGCTTTTTCAAGAGAAATTCTTTATAGAAAATTAGTCTATTGTTAAGAGAAATTTTTTTATAGAAAATTAGTCTTTTATTAAGACAAATTTTCTATAGAAAATTAATCTTTTGTTTAGAGAAATTTTCTATTGAGAATTTGTGTTTTATTATTCTGTAGAAAATGTCTCTTAATAATTTTTCTCTTGTTAAGAGAATTTTTCTATAGAAAATTTGTCTCTTGTTAAGAGAAATCTGCTAAAGAAAATTTGTTTTTTATTAAGAGAAATTTTCTGTAGAAATGTATGCTCTTATTGGTGGAAATCTTCTCCTCCTCTTAGTAGATATTTTATGGAAAATTGGTTTTTAATAAGTAGATATTTTTGAAGGAAAATATTTTTACGATTTTTTTTTTTTTTTTCATAAGGAGTAATATTTTATAGAATTTGGTATATTATGAGCAAAATTTTGAGTGGCTCTGCTTGATATTAAGAAAAAATAAAAATAAAAAAAAAAAATAAAAATATATATCTTGATCTACAAATTAGTTTTTACAAAGAAGTTTCACTTAAAACTTTATTGCATATTTCTAAATTTAACTTAAAAGAAAAGAAAACCACAAATTACAATGTCCTTTAACAAGCTATAAATGTCTGAATTATATTTTTTTCTTTTGAACCAGTACGTGTCTTTATGCGGGTTATATGTTACAGTAGTTTTTCTAAAGTTTCTTATACTTTCCAATACATTAATTGACATTTACCTGCAAACCTTCTGACACTTTACTGTCAATGCATAACTGCGTTAGTTTTCATGTAAACTTGCGTGTATGTATTTTTAAATCCTCCTACTGTATGTTTGTCTGTGTGTATATAGAGTGCGTGTATGTACTTAATTTCTTTTTTGACATTTTGTCGTGTCATTCATTTAACTAAACATATGTGCCATTGTTAAATGCGTGCAACTTAATGAGCATTTGTAAGTGTATGAGTAGTACTTCTACTTCTTCTTCTTCTTAGCTAAATATATGTATGTTTTGAAGTGTATGTGTCGTTACCATCGTTTGCTTAATTGATTTGTATAAAGCGACAATTAATTGCAGTTAATTAGACGTTTAGAAACACAACAAACAGAAATAATATTTAAGTCTTTTTAAGGAGAGTAGGAGCAGAAAAAAATTTAAAACATGAAATATTAAGAAAAACATTTTGTACGAAAAAAAAAAAAAAATACCTGCCTTTTCTACACATTGTTTAAATAAAGTATTTGTCATTAAAAATAATTGCATGAAATCAAGCCAACAAACAGCTTGTTGTTTAATTAATACAACGGGGAAATATGTAGTATACTTTAAGGGGCTATGAATGAAAATATATAAAAAGGAAAATATTTGAATTTTAATAAAGTGAATAAATTTAAAATAAAAAGAAATATTAACTATAAAACAGATAAATATATCTCCAACATTTTAACACTTCTATGTTAAATTATATTTTGTCTTAAATACTTGATTTATTTTTAATTTTATATTTTATTATTTAGCTATTTCATCATTTAAATTAAAATCTATTTAGTTGCAATTGTTGTTAGAAAACACCTTGGAGATTTTTATAATATAAAATAACAATCATGTTGATTAGAAAATTTCATTTAATATTATACGATACAATAAATTAAACTGCACGGATATATGCATACAAAAACAATACAGTGGCAAGCAAATCAGTATTAAACTCAAGTCTCTTAGTAAGAGACAAATTATCTATAGAAAATTTTTCTTATAAAAGACTAATTTTTTATAGAAAATTTTTCTTAACAGACTAAATTTTTACAGAAACTTTCTCTTATTAGAGGACTAACTTTCTAAGTAGAAATTCTCTTAATAAAAGACTATTTTTCTAAAGAAAATTATATCTATATAGACAAATTTCCTATAGAAAATTTCTCTATATAAAAAACTAATTTCATATAGAAAATTGTTCTTAATAGGAGACTGATTTTCTAAAGAATAATTTTCTCAATAGGAGACTAATTTCTTATAAAGAATTTCTCTTAGTAAGAGACTAAAAATTTCTCTTAATATTTTCTATAGAAAATATCTCTAATAACAGACTAATTTTCAATTGAAATCTTGCTTTTGTTGATATTTGAATATCTTTTGATATTTGTTTTGTTATCCACTGTTCATTTGCACAACTCCACATACATTTTAACATTCTATAATTGTATTAGTTCTAGTACTAATGACTATGATTGTATTGCACTTAGGTACTTGTATGTATATAATCAATGTTGTTTACATTTTTTCATACACTTCTCCTGCATGATTATTTCATCATGTTTAGTGATAGAAAAAAAATAAACATTTTTGTTAAAATCTATTATTTGCCTCCGTATTAACTAACTCTACCACTTGATTCCCAAATGATCTAAAGAAAAACTAATGTTGAACATGGTTTTTGCATTTGTTAAACAACAAATTTGCCATTGACACTTTGCATACTGGACAACAAAAATATGTCATCACTTGCTACTCCTTTCTATCCCAGCAAATGACTCTAATAAATGATATAGTCAAACAACCCCTTTAAACCCAAATGGTAATAATAACAACAACATCATCAACAATAAAATTATATTATATTCTATCATTTGCATGTTTATGGAAATTTAATTTATTGCAAAAATTTTACAATTCAATTCAATCAATTTTATTAACATTATGTAAATTTAATTAACAACAACATTGACTACAAATGCAACAAATATACGAACAGAACACTTGGGTTTAAAACATCAATGACAGAATAATGAATGTTGTTGTTATTGTTGCTACAGATGATAATAATAATGACGATGTTGCTGTTCATTTTGATCAGGATCATTGTTGTAATTATTGAAGCCAGTATGTGATTGTTATTGTTGTTTTTAGTTTTTACTTTACCAGCCCACAAGTTTGTTATTGAATTTCATTAAAATTTTTATTTCAAAATTTATATGAAAATATTTAATATTTTTAATATAAAGGTTGGTCAAAAATTTTCTATGGAAAATTAGTTTCCTTTTAAGAGAAATTTTCTGCAGAAAATAAATCTCTTATTAAAAGAAATTTTCTGTAGAAAATTAGTCTCTTAACAAGAGAAATTATCTGTAGAAAATTCGACTCTTAACAAGATAAATTTTCTATAGAGAATTTTTTTAAGAAAATTAGTCTCCTATTATGACAAATTTTCTATAAAAAATTATTCTATTATTAAAACAAATTTTCTATAGAAAATTGTTCTTCATTAAGAGAAATTTTCTAAAGTAAATTAATCTCTTATTAAGATAAATGTGCTTCAGAATATGGATCAAAGAAAATAATTCTCTTATTAAGAGAAATTTTCATTGGAAAATAAGTACTTTATTGAGAGAAATTTTCTGTAGAACATTAGTCTTTTATTAAAAGAAAATTTTCTATAGAAAATCAGTATATTTTTTAAGAGAAAATTTCCTATAGAAAATAAGTATTTTTTAAGAGAAAATTGTCTACTGAAAATAAGTTTCTTTTTTAAGAGAAATTTTTCTAAAGAAAATAAGTAGAAAATTTTTTTTTAAGAGAAAATTTTTTATAGAAAATAAGTCTTTTTTTAAAGAGAAAATTACTCTTTTTTTAAAAGAAAATTTTATATAGAAAAATATTCTCTTAATAACGAAATTTTCTGTAGAAAATGTGTTTTAGTAAGAGAAATTTTCTATGGAGAATTAAAGTCCTAATAAGAAAAATTTTCTAAGTAAAATTAATCTCTTATTAAGAGAAATGTGCTACAGAAAATTGATCATAGGAAATTAATCTCTTTTTAAGAGAAATTTTCTGTAGAAAATAAGTGTCTTGTTATGAGAATTTTTATAGAAGATTGGTTTCCAAATAAGGGCATTTATTTTAGAGAAAATTGGTCTCCTATAAAAAGAAGTTTTCTTTAGAGAATTAGTCTCATATTAGAAGAAATTTTCTATAGAAAATTAGTCACATATTAGGAAAGATTATTTATAAAAAATTTGTCTGCCATTCAGGTAAATTTTCGAAAGGTTTTTATATTCCTTTTATGAAAAATTTATATACAAAGTTTATATAGAAAGTTACTTTAGGAAAAATTTTCTATTTAAAATTTTTTTTTTTTTATTGAAGGTATTTCCTTTTTTAAGAGGAATTTTCGTAAAAAAATAGTCTCATGATTAGAGAAATTTTAAGAAAAATTAGTCTCTTGTTATGAGAAAATATTAATAAAAATTTAGTCTTTTATGAAAAGAAAATTTTTATAGAAAATTTGTGTCTTATAAAAGGAAATTTTATGTAGAAAATTAATTGCATTTTAGGTGTAATTTTCCTAAATATTTATTTATTTTTTTTAAATTTCTTTAGGTGTATTTTAATTTTCATAAATCTAGTCTTTTTTATTATTTTTGCACCTTAAAGTATGCCATAAAATAAATTTATTTTGATGATCCTATAAGTATGCAACAGTTAAAAAAATCTTACAGCTTTTTTGGTTTTCAGCAAATTTTACCACAATTTCTTGTTGCTGTTTTTTTATATGCAAAAAAAAAAATGAAAATCAAAATAATAATGAAAATGTCACATACACATTAAATGACACTCAAGGTGTCAAGCGTATTCATCAAGTACTTCATGCTGAAGTGGATGCATATGCAAGTTTTAATGTATGTGTGTTTACTTAAAAATATTTATATGTGTATGTATATCTTTAATATATATATTTTTTTATAATACTGAAACAAATTTCCGGTAGAAGCAACAAATTTTATACAATATTTTTACACCAACATAAACAGACATTTTTATGTTTGAATGAGTGTAAGTGTATGTATATGAGTTTGCTTGCATTGTGATATATTTTTTTGTTTGCTTGTTTTATGTTTAAACATTATTTTTTTTTTTTTTAATATTTTTTTGATGTTATGACATGTTGTTGATTTTGTAGTCATTTTCTGGAATTTATGTATGTATGTGAGTGAATGAGTGAAGGGGCGTTTTGGCTGCTTTGTTTGAAAGGGTAAAAAGGTGCTGTTGAAAACAGTGTTTTAATTGTTGTTGCATAAACCAAAGACAACAAACAAAAGCATCAGCATGAGTTTATGCAAAAGAAGGGGATTTCATAAATGCATCAGTCATCAGCATGACCCTTTTGTATAACATATTTTTTTCGCCCAGCAATTTCTTTAGCAGTATGGGGCATTTACATATCTTTGTTTATATTTGTAGGTTTTAAATTTTTTCTTCATACAAAAATTGCTTATGCCTGCAAAATAATGATATTGTTAAACTGCCTGTTGTCAGCCTTTTTATTTTTGTAAGTAAAAATCTCTACAGGATATAATATAACATATTTATTAGTGTAAATGTGTTGATTTCTTCTCTTCTAGAAGTGTTTTGGAAATACGTTTGTATATGACTGTTGGTTAAGTTGATACTTTGGTTAGCTTCACTCCTGTCCCTTGCTGACATTTTAATTCTTTTTTTAAATATAAAATATTTTACAATAACGAAAAGGTACTTAATATTATGACAATAGGTGTGAACTATAAGATATAAATGTTATAGAAAAAATACAAACATAAAGTATTAAGAAAGGTTGTCTAAAAAATAATATTGTTGCAGGCAAATTTATGAATAAAATACAATTCAATAAAAATGCACCAAGAAAAAAGCAAAAAACAAAGAAAACTTGTGTACAAATCTAGTCTCCTAATAAGAGAAATTTCTATAGAAAATAGCGCTATGATTATGAGAAATTTTCTTTAAAAAATTAGTCTCTTATTCAGACGTATTTCGAGAAATTTTCTTTAGCAAATAAGATAAATTTTCTAAAGAAAATTAGTCTCTTATTAAGAAAAAATTTCTATAGAAAATTAGTCACTTATTTGGAGAAAATTTCTGTAGAACATTAGTCCCTTATTAAAAGAAATTTTATATAGGAAATTAATCTCTTATTAAGAGAAAATTCTATATAAAGTTTGTCTCATTAAGAGGATTTTTAAATAGAACATTAGTATCTCTTATAAGGAAAAAATTTTTAAAAAGTTAGTTTCTTATTAGAGAAATTTTCGAAACAAAATTAGTATCTTACTAAAAGAAATTTTCCATAGAAGATTAGTTTTTTACTAAGAGAAATTTTCTATAGAAAATTAGTTTCTTATTAAGAGAAACTAATTTTCTATAGAAAATTAGTCTCTTATTAAGGTAAGTTTTCTATAGAAAATTAGTCTCATATTAAGAGGATTTTTAAATAGAACATTACTATATCTTATAAGGAAACAATTTTTAAAAAGATAGTTTCTTATTAAGAGAAATTTTCGATAGAAAATTAGTCTCTTATTAAGGGAAGTTTTCTATAGAAAATTAGTCTCTTATAAAGAGAAAGTTTTTAAAGAAAAATAGCCTCATAGTCAGTTAAATTTTCTATAGAAAATTAGTCTCTTATTAAGAGAAAGTCTATAGAAAAATAGTCTCTCATTAAGAGAAATTTGTTATAGAAAATTAGTTTCGTACCAAGAGAAATTTTCTTAGTAAAATTGTAATTTTATAAGAGAAATTTACTATAGAAAATTTCTATGGAAAATTAGTCTCTTATCAAGAGAAACTTTCTATGGAAAATTAGTCTCTTATTAAGAGAAATTTCCTACTGTGAATTAGTATCTTATTAAGATCAATTTTCAATAAAAAATTAGTTTCTTATTAAGAGAAATTTTCTATAGAAATTAGTCTCTTACTAAGAGAAATTTTCTATAGAAATTTAGTTTCTTATTAAGAGAAATTTTCTATAGAAATAACTCTCTTATTAAGAGAAATTTTCTATAAAAAATTAGTCCCTTATAAAAAGAAATTTTCTTTAGAAAATTAGTCTCTTATTAAAATAATTTTTTTTTTTAAATTAGTCTCTTATTAAGAGAAATAGAAAACTTTTCTCTTTATGAAGAAAGTTTTCTACAGGAAACTTGCCTCTTTTTCTTTTAAATATCTTAGTTTTTTTTTTTTTTTTTAAACATTAATTTCATAAACTTTTAAACAAATTGACTTTTATTTTTTTTTCTCTTTCACCAATTCCGCACCCATTTGCTGGCTAAAAATTACTTAATATATTTTTTCTTTTTCAGTTCTTATTATTACTTTTGTGTTACGTTTGTCTTGCTTGACATTGACAAATAATGAAAATTGTGACAAAAGAATTCAAGACACTTACCAATACATAAATACACCTTATGCTTGCATTTTCAGTAAACTGGTAATAACACTACCAATAGAAAGCTTAATGCAACACAAAACGTTTGCAAAAAAAAATTTGAAAAATATTAAGAAAAAAAGTAAATATGACGCGTCCATTGTCACAACCTGCCTGAAACATACAAGCACCATTACAGTCAGAAAAAAGAAAAACTCTCGCATCATAAAAAACCATCCAAGCGTTATTTTACTTGTGTATTAAACCCACTCCCTTTACAAGCAATGAGCTTAACTACTCCATGTTATTTTAGCATTGTGCATGTGTCAAAATTGGTGCCACATTGTCCGCAATTTGAAAAAATACTAAAAAAAATAATTCAAAGATAAAAAAATAGCGAACACAGATGATGGTCAACAAACACACACACAATATGGAAAACAAAGTATAAAAAACTGCAATACTATAAGACAAATGTTTGAACATCACACAAACTAACAGAACAAAACACACAGTAAATACCGGATTCTTTTGCTCAGGTAAAAATGTCATGGCAAGACTTTGGAAAAAACAGCTACACTTAAGCTTAAATAAAATCCTGCACCCTTCTATAGCTTTATAATATTTTTTGGTGGCTTTCGGTTTAAATTTGTTTGATTTTGTGGTATGGACGTCAATGGTGTTTACACTTCTTATACAACCATATTCTAAGTAAATCAGTAAATATGAGAGAGATAGTGGGCAGTAAAACTTTTAAAAGCACTTTACATCTTTTTTTCCTATAAAAAGTAATTCGCGCATATACTTCCATGTGTTTAAAAACGTCTTATAGGAAACATTATTCTTAACCAAATAGTTTTCCTTATAAAACTTTTAGGCTTTTCACATTTTAAGCTTAAAAATTCATAATAAGAGGAATTTTTTAAAAATAACTAGCATCTTTCTAAGAGAATGATAAATAAATTAGAATCTTTCCAAAAGAAATTTTCTTAAGGATATTAGTATATTTTTAAGAGAAATTTCCTACCAAATATTAGTCTCTTTTTAAGAGAAATTTTCTGAAGAAGATAGTCTCTTATTAAGAAAAATCTTTAGAATTATTAATAGAAAATTATTCTTTTTCTCTTTTGAATTTAATATTCTATAGAAAATTAGTCTCTTAATAAGAGAAATTATCTATAAAAAATTTGTCTCTTATTAAGAGAAATTTTCTATAAGATATTTGTCTTTTTTCAATTTAAAATATTCTATAGAAAATTAGTTTCTAAATAAAAGAAATTTTCTATAGAAAATTAGTCTCTCATTAGGAGAAATTTTTTATAGGAAATTAATCTCTTTAAAGAGAAATTTTCTATAGAAAATAAGACTCTTTTTAAGAGAAATTTTCTACAAAAAATTAGTCTCCTATTAAAAGAAATTTTCTACAGAAAATTAGTCTCTTGTTAAGAAAAAATTCTTATAGAAACTTAGACTCTTATTAAAAGAAATTTTCTATAGAAAATTAGTATCTTATTAAGAGAAATTTTCAATAGAAAATTAGTCTCTTTAAAGAAATTTTCTATAGAATTTTTTAGTCTCTTAATAAAAGAAATTTTCCATAGAAAATTAGTCTCTTGATAACATTAATTTTCTATAAAAACTTAGTCTCTTATTAAGAGAAATTTCTTATAGAAAATTAGTCTCTTAAGAGAAATTTTTTTGAAGAAAAAATTTTCTATAGAAAATAAGTCTTTTGATAAGATTAATTTTCTATAAAAACTTATTTTCTTATTAAGTGAAATTTTTTATAGAAAATTAGTCTCTTATGAAGAGAACTTTTCTATAGAAAATTATCTTCTTATAAAGAGAAATTTTCTATAGATAATTATTCTCTTATGAAGAGAAATATTCTATAGAATATTGTTCTGTTATTAAGAGAAATTTTCTGTAAAAAATTATTTTCTTAAGAAGAGATTTTTTCTATATAAATTTTGTTTCTAATGAAGACAAACTTTCTATAGATAGTTAGAGAAACTTCATAGAAAATTATTCTCTTACAAAGAGGAATTTTTGCTCTTATGAAGAGAAATTTTCTAAAGAAAATTATTCTTTTATGAAGAGAACTTTTTTTTTATAAAATAAATCTATTATTAAGAGAAATTTTCTGCAGAAAACTTTACTCTTAAAGATTAATTTTTTATGGAATATTTGTGTCCGTAAAATAGAGGAATTTTTTGGTTATGTTACAAGTTTTACGGTAATATCTGCTTGACTTCGTTTGTCTGTCGTTTAGGTGTAGCATACAATAAAAGTGTGAAAATATGTTAAGCGTCAGATAGTTTTAGTTGTATTCGTTTGTTTTCCATTTTTGTTTTTTTTTTTTTTTCTCATCTTTTATGCTTCTTACAACAATTTTTTAGTTTTATTTTTTGTGCTGATTATCAAAATTATTAAGACTTCTTGCTGCTACCACATATTTTTAAATACAACAAAGTCACTTTCTTAGAACAGCCATGTTGTTGGTGGAAAAAAAAAATTGAAAAGGGGTTGGCAAAGATGACGTGGCGTTAAATACAAAACTAAATGTACGGGAAATTTTCCATTTAGAAAATATCATTTATTTAATGGAATGTAAATTTTTAGTTCGTTTTTTTTTTTTTTTTTTCTTTTTTTCCTTTGCTGCTGTGTTATAAAGAAAGGAATATTTATTTTTAAGAAAAATTTATGAAGTGTTTTTAGTAGCAAAGACCCAAAGGGGGAAAAATTTAATTTAAAAGAGATTTTAATAAATTTGAAGGCATTTGGAAAACAAATATAAAAAATTAAAATAGTTTTCAATGTTAAAAAATATTTAATATTTTAAGAAAAAATATTATATTCCTAAATAAAATTTCCTATGTAATAAGGTAAACAATAATATTGTATATAAAATAGAAACACTTTGTAGGAGAGTTGATATCAATCCTAAACATTTTTTATATTTTTTTATTGTCATAATTGTATAAAATTTTGGCACATTTGTAACATCTTTAAAGCTGACTTTATAGCAATAAGTTACAAAGACACATTCTTATACATATAGTAACTACGTTTATTATAGACACTATTCAATCAATTGAATTGATTTGAATATGTGTGTCTATATAGTATTAATACAACAGGACCCTCATCCTTTAACTTAAGATTATGTTAGAAAGTAACAAAAGATGAGTGTTTGTTGTTTCATTTATAGTAAGTAGATTTCGAGTACTACAACTCATCAATTGAAATGAATTTGTTTATGCTTCGTCTGTCATTGGTTTTAATCTTAAATATACATGTGTGAATAAATGTTTAACATTATAAGGTGTCCATATACTTAATACTACAACATAGTAATTGTCAATATACAAAGTGTTAGAAAAATAAAAGATGAAATAAACTCATACACTTTTATAAATACCCTTACACACACAAACAAATTTGTTGTGGTTTATCTAACTAAATTTTACCTTGATTTTATATGATTGCTTTTCATACTTTTTTTTTAAGGGTTTTCGGTCATCTACACACATTTGTCTGTAAGTTTAATAAATTGGTTTGAGTGTTATGTTGTTTTGTGTGAGTGCTTTTTTTTTTTTTTGAAAGAAAAAGGGTTTTTTGTTGTAAAGATTTGATTGACTTTGTGGTTGAATGAATTTTATTTAGTGTTGAGAAACTATTGAATGGTGTCATACTCTGACTCAAACACGCATACAAAAATAAAAACCATTTCATTAGGAGATTTGTAAAAACCTCAGAAATTCGATTGGAAATTGTTAAAGGTATTTAATTTAGTGAGTGAGAAAATATTATTTAAATTTTAGGAATTAAATTTTTGCAAAGAAACAAATGAAAACAAATTTTAAAATGTCTCCTTCTATAGTAAATTTCTCTAGATTAGAGACTAGTTTTCTATAACGAAATTTATTTTAATAAGATGTTAATATTCTACAGAAATTTTCTCTTCAAAAGAGACTAATTTTCTATAGAAATTTCTCTTAATAAGAGACCTATTTCCTACAGAAAGTTTCTCTTAATAAGAGGCTAATTTTCTACAGAAATTTTCTTTTAATAAGAGAACAATTTTTGAAATAAATATTTCTCTTAAAAAGAGACTGATTTGCTATAGAAAATTTTTCTTAATAAAAGACAAATTTTCTATAGAAAATTTCTCTTAATAAATACAAATTTCAAAAAAAAAAAATTTTCAAAAAGACACAAATTTTCTATAGAACATTTTTCCTAATATGAGAATGATCTACAATATAAATTTTCTCTTGACAAAAGACTGAATTTCTGTAGAAAATTTCCTTTAGTATGAGACTGATTTTCTACGGAAAATTTCTCTTAGTAAAAGACTAAATTTCTATGAAAAATTTCCCTCAATAAGATAATAATTGTCTATGGAAAATATTTCTTAATAAGAGAATAATTATCTACGGACAGGTTTTCTTTATAAGAGAATAACTTCTTATAGAAAATTTCCCTCAAAAAGTGACTAATTTTCTACAGAAAATTTATCTTAATAAGAGACTAATTTTCTACAGAAAATTTCTTTTAATAAGAGATTAATTTTCTACAGAAAATTTCTCTTAATGAGAGACTAAGTTTCTATAGATATAAAAGACTAATTTATTATAGAAAATTTCTCTCAATAAGAGACAAATTTTCTAAAGAAAATTTTACTAGGAAACTAATTTTCCATAGAAAATTTTTATTAATGAAAGACTAATTTCCTATAGAAAATTTCTCTTAAAGAGAGACTAATTTTCTACAGAAAATTTCTCTTAATGAGAGACTAGGTTTCTATAGATAGTTTTTCTTACTAAGACACTAATTTTCTATAGAAAATTTCTCTTAATAAGAGATTAATTTTCTACAGAAAATTTTTCTTAATGAGAGACTAAGTTTCTATAGATAATTTCTCTTACTAAGACACTAATTTTCTATAGAAAATTTCTTTTAATAAGAGATTAATTTTCTACAGAAAATTTCTCTTAATGAGAGACTAAGTTTCTATAGATAATTTCTCTTACTAAGACACTAATTTTCTATAGAAAATTTTTCTTAATAGGAGACTAATTTTCTGCAGCAAGTTTCTCTTAATAAAACACTAATTTGCTATAGAAAATTTCTCTTAATAAGATACTTATTTCCTATAGAAAATTTCTCTTAATAAGAGACTTATTTTCAATAGAAAATTTCTCTTAATAAGAGACTTGTTTTCTATAAGAAATTTCTCTTAATAAGAGACTTATTTTCTATAGAAAATATCCTTAATAAGAGACTTATTTTCTATAAAAAATGTCTCTCAATAATAGACTTATTTTCTTAAATTTTTTTCATAATATTAGACTAAATTTCTAAAGAAACTTCTCTTAATAAGAGATTGCTATTTCTTCTAATATGATACAAGATTTCTATAGAAAAATTTTCTTATAAGAGACTGATTTTCTATAGAAAAATTCTCTTAATTAGAGACTATTTTTATAACTTTCTATTGCTTACCCACTGAAGTTCTTTTTTAATCCTTTCTAAAGAATAAATGATTAATATTTACCTGCAAAGAAAGATGAAATAAAAATTGATTAGAGAAATATCAACAATTTGCAATATTTAAATACATTTGAGTCATTATTATTTATTATAATTTTCTAATTTCTTTTTAAATATTAAAAATTTTTGCAACTTGTACCAATAGTTTTGTTTGCATATTTTTCTTTTTAATTATTGTTTAATATTTTCACTTTGCCAGCCATAATTGTCTTGTTTAGTAGCTGTTTGTTGTTGGCCAACATCATTAGCCAGCCAAAGTAATTAAAAACTTTAATATAAATTTCATAAAAAAAAAACATTGAAAACTAAAAATTTTTTCTCCTTTCTAACTTTATTTATTTCTTCTCATAACTTGACATCTTTCAAAAGTAGAAAAAAAAATAAGGACTTGAAGAAAATTATATTTTTTATGGTGTTTACATTTAAATATTAGCAAGGGGAGCTGCTGCTGGAAAAAGAAAAAAAAAAACTAGAAAGTGTAAAACAAACTTTCGCTAATTTATAACGACAACGTTACATTCAATATATAATTTTCTAGTTGATGTTGACAACATCACTAGCGACAAGCAACATGACACTACAAGTGTATCAATATTTGAGAGATAAAGTTTGTTTCATAAATGTATTAAAGTGTTGGCCTTCGTTTCGATAATAAAACACCTGATGCTTAAAAAGTCATACATCAATGTTGTGAAATTTGTATGTATTTATATGTATGTGTGTATGTGCTAATGCGTGAATATTTTATATTAGTAGTAGAGCTGAATGGTTTTATTTTTGAAACATAAAATTATCATAGTCATGATGAAATGCAATGTCAAAAAATAAAAGCAAATGCAGAAGGGACTAGAAAAATTAGGTACAGACTTCTAAACAGAATTTCTCTTAATAAGAATCAATTTTTCTCTAGAAAAATTCCCTAAATTCGTACTATAATTTTCTATAGAAAATTTCTTTTATTAAGAGGATTATTTTCTATAGAAAATTTTTCTTATTACGCTAATTTTCTATAGAAAATTTGTGTTGTTATCCATAGAAAAATTGTCTTATTAAGAGACATATTTTCTATATAAAATGTCTCTTATTAATAGACTAATTTTCTATAAAAAAATTTCTCTTAATAAGAGAATAATTTTCTATGGAAAATTTCTCTTAAAAAGAGACATATTTTCTACAGAAAATTTCTCTTTATAAGAGACTAGATTTCCATAGAAAATATGTCTTAATAAGAGACTAATTTTCTATTGAAAATTTTTCTTAATAAGAGTCCAACTTTCTATAGAAAATTTCTCTTAATAAGAGACTAATTTTATATAGAAAATTTCTTTAGAAACTTTCTCTGAATTAGAGACTAATTTTTTATAGAAAATTTCTCTTAATAAGAGACTAATTGTGTATAGAGAATTTCTCTTAATAAGAGACTATTTTTCTATAGAAAATTTTTCTTATTAAGAGACTAATTTTCTATTGAAAATTTCTCTTAAAAAGAGACCAATTTTCTTTAAAAACTTTCTCTTAATATGAGACTAATTTTCTATAGAAAATTTCTCTTAATAAGAAACTAATTTTCTATAGAAAATTTCTTCTAATAAGAGACTAATTTTCTATAGAAAATTTCTCCTATTAAGAGACTAATTTCCTATAGAAAATTTCTCCTATTAAGAGACTAATTTTTTGTAGAAAATTTCTCTTATTAAGAGACTAAATTTATATAGAAAAGTTCTCTAATTAAGAGACTAATTTTCTATAGAAAATTTTTTATTTAAAGAGACTAATTTTCTATAGAAAATTTCTTTTATTAAGAGACTAATTTTGTATGGAAAATTTCTCTTATTAAGACAGTATTTTTCTATAGGAAATTTCGCTTATTAATAGAAGAATTTTCAAATAGAAAATTTCTCCTCTTAAGAGACAAATTTTCTGTAGAAAATTTCTCTTATTAAGAGACTAATTTTCTATAGAAAATTATTATTTTCTACAGAAAATTTCTCTTATTAAGAAACTAATTTTCTATAGAAAATTTCTCTGATTAAAAGACTAATTTTCTATAGAAAATTTCTCTGCTTAAAAGACTAATTTCCTATAGAAAATTTCTCTTAATAAGAGACTAGTTTTCTATAGAATATTTCTCTTATTAAGAGACTAATTTTCTATAAAAGATTTCTCTTATTAAGAAACAAATTTTCTGTAGAAAATTTCTTTTATTAGGAGACAAATTTTCTATAGAAAGTTTCTCTTGTTTAGAAAATTTCTCTTGTTAAAAGACAAATTTTCTTTAGAAAGTGTCATCTGTTAAGTGACCAATTTTATTAAAAAATTTTTCTTTAGAAAATTTTCTTGTTGAGAGCAGAATTTGCTATTTTTTTGCTCCATTCTTTATTTCTGGGATTAAAACGAATTCTATTTCACACTTATATATCATGTTTTTGCGTTATGAGTCAAATATTATTGTTGGTAGAATAACTAACACTCACCCTCACTTTCATATAAAACTAATGCATTTTGTGAAAATAAAACTCCAGTAATTTTTGAAAATTTCATATGTAAACCATTTTTTAACAGGAGTAAAGGAATAAATGCTATAATAACTGCTTTCTACGAAATGAAGGCAATGATAATGCTACGCTCTTACTCACAATAATGAATACAATTTTCAATGTGGGAGTATATGTATGTGTATAAAACACAAAATATAAAGCTTCTTTAGCCCTTTATGATAGATGGAATGGTACATTTTTTACAATATGACGTTAAGAGAATTGAAAATTTATTGCAATTAAAAATTTTTTTAGATTAAAATATGGATTGGTTAATTCTGTTTATTTTTTCGTATATTTTAAATCATGAGTATTGTAGTTATTTTTCCCTTCAAACCTAAACCAACCCTCGTATTTGCTTTATATGTTTATATGTATTATATGCTATATATATTTTTTGAATACTCGTAAAATTGTAATGCATTTAAAAGAAAATTTAATGCATTTGCCACATGCATTAATCACTTTTGATGCTCAGCAGTCAACACACACATACACCCACACAGCTACACGAACACCTACACAATACCTACTACAACATAGTTACGACAATGAGCTACAAATACAAATAGTAGCAACAGTATAACAGCTCCTGCTGCTAACGTTCTTATAATAATAGCAACAGCAAACCAACATCACATAGCCAGCCTTGTCATCAGCAGCATACAAAAGTAGCATTTTTTTCCATTTCGTTGTAGTTATAGTAATACTTTTTTCGTATGTACTTTAGTATGAGTTAAAAACGTGCCTGGACTGTTTAAACTAAGGATGATGAGGATGACGATTTCAACAACAACGATGATGATGATGTGGACAAAAATTTTTACTTCCACCTTCAATGAATACCCTGTCTCCTTCTACTATCGATAGCTTTGGTGTTACTACTGTATGGTTATTGTTTGTGACCGCAGGGTGCATTTTTGTTACATGATAAAAATTGCAATTTCATTTCGTGTATCTGTATGTGTTTTACGCCACTGCTTCATATTTCCCTTACACATGAAAGCTTTTAATGATGTTTGATGTCACTTATGGGCTCAAGAAAACAGACCATGGAATTTAATATGAAAAAGAAAAATCTCAAACTGATTTCTCTTTTTGGGGAGATTTCGGATAAACAAATAAATAAGAATACTTAGTAGTAGTACAGAGAAAATCTGTTTTAATAAACTTTTAGTTGATAATGAATAATTACAGTCCTGAGAATTTTTTTTTTTTTTTTAATTAGAAAATTTTATTTTAAATGATTTGAGACTTAAATCCACTTCAAATAATCAAAAAGTCTAGCCCATAGTTTCATCAAATTTATAGTCATTACTCTATAGTATAGTTTATAGTCTAGTTAAAGCCTAGTAAGTAGCATAGTCAACAGTCTAGTTTATAGTCCAACCTATAATCCAGCATATAGTCCACCCTATAGTCTAGTTTATAGTCAATAGTTTAGTCTATAGTCTAGTTCACAGTCTAGTCTATAATCTAGTGTATAGTATAGTCTACAGTCTAGTCCATAGTCTAATCTATAGTCTAGTATATAGGATAATATACAGTCTAGTCTTCAGTCTAGTTAATAGTCTAGTTTATAGTCCAACATAGTTCACTCTATAGTCTAATTTATAGTAATAGTAATAGTAATAGTCTATAATTGTCTTGTTTATAGTCTAGTCTCTATTCTAGTCCATATTCAACTCTATAGAAAAGTCTATGGTCTATTTTTTGTCTAGCCTATAGTCTAGTCAATAGTATAGTTTATAGTAAATTCTATAGTCTAGTCTATAGTCCAGTCTATAGTCTAGTCTACAGTCCAGTCCAAGGTCCAGTCTATAGTCTAGTCTAAAGTATAGTTATTAGTTTAGTCTAGTCTGGTCTACTGAAGTAAATACTGAACTAGAACTGAACTAGAACTGAACTAGAACTGAACTAGAACTGAACTAGAACTGAACTAGAACTGAACTAGAACTGAACTAGAACTGAACTAGAACTGAACTAGAACTGAACTAGAACTGAACTAGAACTGAACTAGAACTGAACTAGAACTGAACTAGAACTGAACTAGAACTGAACTAGAACTGAACTAGAACTGAACTAGAACTGAACTAGAACTGAACTAGAACTGAACTAGAACTGAACGAGAACTGAACTGAACTAGAACTGAACTAGAACTGAACTAGAACTGAACTAGAACTGAACGAGAACTGAACTGAACTAGAACTGAACTAGAACTGAACTAGAACTGAACTAGAACTGAACTAGAACTGAACTAGAACTGAACTAGAACTGAACTAGAACTGAACTAGAACTGAACTAGAACTGAAGTAGAACTGAACTAGAACTGAACTAGAACTGAACTAGAACTGAACTAGAACTGAACTAGAACTGAACTAGAACTGAACAAGAACTGAACTAGAACTGAACTAGAACTGAACTAGAACTGAACTAGAACAGAGCTGAAACTAACCTAAAATTGAGATAGTACTGAACTAAGCTTAGGATAGATTTATACCTGATTTTAATCATAATAAATACTGCTATTTGACTTTAACTGAACTTGTTATTTCTTTGTTATTGAGATATTTTTTATTGCTTTAGGATTTAAAATTGTTTCTTTCTTTGTTTTTGCTTTAGAAAATTTACTTTGTTTCTTCTTAATTTATCCCTGCAACCTGTATTCTTTATATTTTTAAAACTAACCCTTTTTGTAAAAATTTTCTCTTACATTTCCAAAAAATCAAATATTTACTTTGTTTCACCTTCAAGCCACGTACCAAAAAAAAAAAATAATAATAAACAAAAACTATATCAGGGTTTCATAGTTAAAATTGAATTGAATTTCAAACTTAGCTACAGGGTTTCACTCCTATATGCATATACTTTCATATTTTTCCCCTAACGCAAACAAAAACCAAATATAGTATATGAAAGTAATATCCAAACATGACATAAACATAAATGCAACAAAATTTTCAACATCATCATCGACGATATATTACTTACTATCTTTCAGCCAACTTTCATCTATCTTTCCCAAATGCTCAAAGCAAGTAAGTTTCCTATTAAATAGAAATCTATTGAAAAGGGATGGATGATGTTGATGATGACGATCATCATCATCAATATTTATTTTTTGTGGAAATTGATAAACTTTCATATATTGATATCAATTTCTTGGTAACCATAAACCATCAACTAATATATGAGGGATAGAGGGAGGAAGAGAGTGGAAGGTTGAAAGTAAAAAACGAATTGAAAATGTTTGTAATTTGAAATGCTTGTATGATGTGCAGCAAAACATTGAAGAGTTTCTGTTTTCAATTTTGTTTGATTTTTCATTTTCAACAAAGAATATTTCTTGTTTTAGTCACAAAAAAAAAAAAAAAAAAAATAGTCAAAAATAAAGTAGAAGGGAAAAAATAGGAATAATATTAAAACAAAACTAAAAGTATTACGATTTATATATTTTTAACTTTATAGTAAACTGCTGCTACTGCTGTTGCAACTGCATTAGTAATACGCTGCCTGGGTTTCATCATCATCAACAGCAGCTAAATATAAGTTTAACAAAATCATCAATAGAGTAGCACAAGTAAAAGCATTATTATGCAAAACTTTTCCTTCTATATATGTGACTGTTTGAAATATAGAAATTGTATATGTATTTGTGTTACATACAAAATATTCTCTTTTAGTACTCAAACATTTACAGTTGAATGAATTTTACAAATAGTTTTACTATAGTTTAATATTACTATTTTTAAATGTAAAAAAATATATTTATATGAAAAATGAGCAAGAAAAACAAAAATTTAGCTTCGCTGAATGATATTATAAATTTTTATAGGGATAAATAAACTACGAGGGTTCAATACGTTTTAACTGAAATTTTAAGACAAATTTTTGGGGCTCAGTTTATCCTCAGTCTTGTATATCCCTTAGCATCTATAGTAGATTTTTGGTTTCTTGTTATATTCCTTTGCAAAAAAAATGGCCTTAATAATTTTTAAACCACCCTCGTTTTCTTTTTCCATATCATTCTTATCTGCACGTACACTTGTTTTTTCTTATACATATATCTTACATTTTTACATACACTCTTACATATTTAATATAGATGCATAACAAAGTTGCTGCTTAACTCTAAATACATGTACATATGTATGTGTGTGATCACTTAAAAAATACTATTAAATAGTTAAGTTTTATCAACACACACACTACTAAAAAAAGAACAGAGCATACATGCAACATAAGGTTGCCATTTTGGTTTCCATGCAATTACTTGCAGGTTGTTGTTTATATTTGATGCCATTGATTCTGCTGTTGCTGCTGTTTCTATGCTGCAGTTTTCTTCCATTATTATTTTTTTCCCATCACTATTTCGTACAATTTTATTGATGATTTTGTTTTGTTACTTATAAACGATAAATTTTATAAAAAAAAAAATATATATATATTTAAGACAAGCATTTATACTCCATATAGGAGTAAAATAATGGAGGCATTTAATTCTGCATGATAAACTGCTATTAAATATGGTTGTCTTTATTTACTAATAAAATGATTTATCTTTTGGAAATTTTTAATATTAAAATATGTGTGAAGGAAAGAGAGTAATATTCGATTAAAAGTAAAAAAAAAGTATAGATTATTCAAATAAAAATCGTATTTTTAACGATAATATAAGTGAACAGAGATTTTCATTATTTAATCCTTAAAAACTCAAAATCTATATAATTAATAGGCAAACACTTTTCATGTAATCCCATTTTACGCCCAGAGAATGTATCCGATTTAAATAAAAATTATACCATTAATAAGAAATTTTTTATGGAAAGAATTTAATATTTTAAAAATAAATGCCAAAACAAAAAATAACAAGTGCGAATGTTATATTCGGCCCTGACGAATCTATATACCCACCATCAACTTTTTTAAATTTTACGTTATATGAGAGGGGGCAGTAAAGTGGGCGGACCAGACAGACAGACGGACGGACATAGCTAGATCAACTCAGAATCTAACCAGGACCCAGAAAATATATATTTTGTGGGGTCCTAGATGATTCCTTCTGCATGTTATACACGAAATGACAAAATAAATATACCCCCCATCTTTTTGATGGTGGGTATAAGAACGGTAAAATGGAAAAAATTTCAAAAATTGAAAAAATGAAAATAAATTGACTAAAAGAGGAAATTGACACCTGGATAACAATCTTGACGCAATGTGGTGGCTTAAATGTGGACTGTGGCCTCTTCCTTGATACCTTAGTTGTCCTCCTGGAAGGGTTTGCTCTCCTGGAAGATACTGAGTAATCAAGGTCGAGACTCAAAAGGCCTACATGATCAAAGGTTATCCATCCCCTATCCTCTTTCACCAATACCCTCCTTCTCCCCTCTTATTCCACATCCTCTATCCCCCACTTGTAAGGTTAAGGTGGTTGCTGGCAGAGTTGAGAACCTGAATGGCTAGTCAGTGGTTAAAGAAGACTAGTCGCTTACAGCTCTCCTCTGGTGGCAGGACATGGGCCAGTTGTAAATTTTTTTTGTATAGTCCATGTACGCCGTCCCTATATGGATGGACCATCCCCTTACGTGCGTACTCGTGGGATCTATATAGGGAGAACAAAAATAAAAACAACAACAAACAATCGGAGCTAGGCATCTCCTCGGAAGAAGACCTTCAGGCCTCTAGTCAAGAGACCTTGGTCGAACATCCTGGCAGCAGGGAAGAAAGTCAGAGCACCCCGCTGTCACAAAACACCTGTCAAATGTCTCCTCGACAGGACGTCAAGTCTGATGACCAGTCTAAGGAGAAATGAAGAAAGAAGAAGAGCCAGAAATAAATTCTAAGACAGCACTATGTCAAAGCTCTTTTTATACTCGAAAAAATTGCCAAGAATGAGGCAAATAGTACTCCACATGAGCGCGATAAGGAAGACCATGTCAAGTACCAAGCGGTGGTTGACAAGTGTCTTAAGTTTAAGAACTCCCAACCAACCACACCCCAGGCAGTACAGGAAAGAGCCAAGCGAAATCGCTCTTAAGCCGAGGTAACAATTTGCCGAAGAGGAGAAAAGTCCAAGACAAAGCGACCGCTCCGGCTCCTTGCACAACAATAACGTCGGCAAGAAGGCAAATGGCAAGAGTGGCTATCTGACTCCTGTGGTACCTGAATGGGGTGCTATAGAGTCTAAATTGGCTGAACTCGTGATGGAACACATACTCACCAATAAAGACTCTACAGTTACTCGTTTTGACTCTGGCGAGATACACCGGGGCTACAGGATAATCAAATGTTTGGACATGTTCTCTAAGGACTTTCTCAGCAAATGTATCGCAAATATTAGCGATGCATGGGAAGGCTTAAGCCTTAATCTTATCTTATAAGTTGCGACAACCATGAAGACCATTGGGACAATAGCATGTGCATAATCTTCGCCATCTCAGAGAATAGCACAGTTGAGCTAGAGAAGGTAGGGCTGAAGCTGTACTTTGGGTTTAGGGACGTCAAACTTAAAATGTTCCGTTCCACAGGTCCAGGAGCTGGTGAAGCGGATGAATTGGAGGTAGCCAATAATCTGCTGACAGGCATGTAGCTAAATGAACCTGCACAAAACCCCACAACCGACGATGAAAATCGTGCAAATTAATCTGCAGCACTCAAAATGTGCTACAGACAACCTGAGGATTCTTTTAGCGGAAAAGAACCTCGACATTGCTATAGTCCAGGAACCCTGGGTTTCAAAGTTACAGGGTTCCCGACTTCAACATATAAAACACTATGTATAAAGGATAAAGGTAAACCAAGATCTTGTCTTATAGCTAAAAAACACATAAATATCTTTCTCTGCTCATAGTATAGCTCAGCAGACCTGACAGTTTCAAGGGTCGAATTACTGCGAAACAGGAGTTTCTTGATCGACTCCAGCTATATGGCACATGACAATCCAACCCCGCCAGATGAAGTAAGTGCGTTTCTAGCCTCTGTGGAGGCTCAAGATGACATTATCCTTAGCTGTGATGCAAATTCAAGGCATACAATATGGGGTAGCACTGAAATCAACGACAGAGGTGAGTGTCTACTTGATTTCATTAATACAAACCATCTAACCATATGCCACTCTGGCAACGACCCCACATTCGTTTTTCGAAACGAAAAATAAATGACAAAATCTGGACAAATGTAGAGTATCAAAAGAAACGTGGCCTACCTACAACGAAAAACGCTCAACGCATATCTGAGAGATTTCTGACACTAGACTCAGTGACATTATTAAATATCTCAATGTTACTGGCTGGTTCTAATTAATTTATGTTCTCATTTTTCTTCTCTACACAGACTCAATCCAACTCATCTAAACGGAATCTAACGAATCTAATTGATTGCCCGTAAGTTGCATGGGCTTTCACGTGAAACAACCAAACAAAAGAGAAAAAAAATCGCAAAGAAGAAAAAAGTGAAAAAAAACAAACAAAAAATAGAAGAAGAAAACGCTAAAATGGAAAAAAAATTCAAAAATGGAAAAAATTGCCAAAACGTAAAATTATCTCATTAAAAAAAGGAAAAAATACTGTAAAAAATCGCTAGAAAAAAAAGCTGTAATAAAAAATTATACTTAAAAATAACAAAAAAAAAAAATAATAAAAAATCGACAAAATTATAAATTAAAAATAAATTCAAAAAATCGCCAAAACGGGGGAAAATAAATTAAAAAATGGTAAAAGCAAATCGTAAAAGCAAAATTAAAATAAAAATATTATCACCAAAAAGAAAAAATCGATAAACCCAAAAAATAATAGCTAGAAAAGATTTAAATTCGCCAAACAAAAAGCGAACATTTTAGACGGAAACAAATTGCCAAAAGCAAAAAAAAAAAAAAAAAAACGCTAAAACGGAAAAAACCGAATCAAAAAAAAAAAAAAAAAAAAATCTAAAACAGAAAAAAATTGTCACAACTAACATATAATCTAAAAAACGAAATAAAAATAATTTTAGAGAAATTAAAAAAAACAAAAGGTCACAGCTTTTTTTAGATTAAACAAATATAACTGATTTTTGAATTTATATCAATAACTATATATTTAATGGAAACTATAAGCGATTACAAGTCTTTTATTATTTTCCTCTAAAATAGATTTTTAATGGATACACGAAGTTTTTTATTTTTTTTACTCTAAAGCCTCAGATTAATAATATATAGTAAGGAGTGAGATCGAAAAATTCTTAACATACATAATATTCAATAACATGAAAACGGTTGATCATAGAGTTTTCATTATTTTTTTAATTATTTGATAATTTAGCACAGATCACAGAAATATATAATTTTTAAGGTTCTAACCACTAATTATAAAATTATGGACCATTTTTGAAAACCCTTTCTTTGGAGATTTGATAGTTGCTTCAGTCACTGTTTTGGAACAGTGTGCACATCTTCTGTTAAAATCTTCGGTATTTTGGGACACTTTTTCTGTGCTCTTAAACTCGCTTTTCACAAGAGCTCAATATCTCTCCAGTGGTCTAAGCTATGGACAATTTTGAAAATTTACCTTTCTTGGTACTAAAACTATGTTATTGATTTGGTACCACTCCAGAGCTTTCTTACCGTAGTGACATGATAACATAGCAGCTACGTTTTTTCGTCAATTATACAGCTTGAGTATTTTTGTATGAAATTTGGTTTTAAATTCCGAGTCCTATTTTGGCTTGTATTTTTTTTTTTTTTGCAGAATTCCAGTTTGAAATTTTTTGAACTTTATATGTTATCAACTTTCCCATTAGCTTTAAATTTTAGCACCAAATAGTCGAAGCACTGAGAAAACTGAGCTAATTTTCTACCTGATGAGTTTGAAGTTCCTTTCAATATGCCTTCAATTTTCTGGCCTTCCCAATATCATGTGGTCCTTTTTTCTTACCGAACTAGGTTTAACATCAATAGTCAAATTCTCCTGATACTGTTTAATAACATAAGAAACTGTTTTACGGACGACATTTAATTCTGTGGCCAATTATTTGTAAGACCTATTTGGATTTTTGGAAATTTTTTAATAACTTGTAGGACGTAAATCTTTTTCGTCACTTATTTTGATGAAAATAAGGACAAATTAACATGATTGCTATTAAAAATAATAACTGAAGTATTTTTCCATGATAACTAGATCAAAAAAATTTTGAATATTGATTCCGAAAAAAGTTATGAGGCAAAATATGTGTTAAGATTTTTTCGATCTCACTCCTTATAATATATAAAAATATATTTTTGATAGAAAATGTAAGTGACCAGTAATGAATTACGTTTGAAAAACGAGTTTTATTGAAAAATATTAATGATCACAGATTTGTATTACTTTCTATAATTTTTTAAATTAACTATTTGTATAAAATTTCATATTAATTTAAATTTTTTTAAATAGAAACTATATTTAATTCTTTCACTCAGTCACACATACATATATTATTTACTTTTATTAGACCTTTTATTACATTTTAATATTAATTTTAATCATTTAAAGGTCTCAAGTACTCATAATATTAAATTCTAAAAAAAACCATTCCCAATATGTTGTAGCTTACCTTAACCATACCTAAATTATTATTATTATTATTGTTGTACACGTTTTCTTTTTCTTCTTTTAATTTTTCTAAGAAATAGAAACTTCAAAGACGTTTCCATGATTTTTTCCCCATTTTTCTTCAACATTTATAAAACAAAATTTTTTTTTTCTACTGTGCAATTCTTAAGAATTTTTACTTTGACAACTTCAACCATGCATACGCTTAAGAAAAAAAATTCTTTCTAATAATTTTTTTTTTCTGTTCCTTTTTTGCTAAAAGAAACTCACTCCCTATAACACACACACACGCTCACTCCTATAATTCCCTACACTTTGATTTAATATTTTTGTTGTTTGTATGAGGACTGTAGATGAAAAAAAAGGAAAGATTTTATTAATATTTGTTCATACCGTAAACAAATAAACAATATGCATCTTTATTTATACACACATACATATATACATATGTGTATATATATATATATATGTGTGAGTTTTTCTATAAATAAATACAATGATAAATTCTTATTTTTTTTATTTATAAAGAGTGAGAGAAAGGGGAGACTAAAGGCTGGGTAGCTAGGAAGAAATAAACGTAAATGTCATAAAGAAAAAAAATTTACCTTTGATTGAAATTGTAAAATGTGTGTGTGTGTATGTATGTATTTGGGTAGAATATATACTTATGTGAGTGTAAAAATATATACTATATGTGCATGTTTATTTTTCAAAAAAAGGATTTATTAAATACTTGTCTGATTATATGAAAATTTATTATTTATTTTTCAATATTTATTGATATGCAACAAAAAGGCTTCCAGGTTTCACTTTAAACAAAAGTTTAAATATAAGAAAAAATAAAAATTCAATAAAAGCTTTATGTCAATATTTATAAAGAAAAATCATGCAGAGAGTTAAAAGAAAAAGTAAAGATTATAATGGGGATTTAAATTTTCCTAAAATTTATGAGAATTCTAAAATTGCTAGTTAGAAAAATTAGACAGAAAATAATGAAGATCGGTGATCACTGGTCAGTTATATTTTCCACTTAAAATTGATTTTTATATTAAAAATTCTAGAAAGTTTAAAGAGAAAATAACAATCACTGATATTTTCCTTCTAAAATCTATCTTTATATTAAAAACTATAAAATAATTTATATTATGTTAATTCAAGGGTTTAAAACGAAAATAATGAAGATTAATGATCAGTTATATATTTTCACCAAAAATGTATTTTTATATAAAATTTCTAAAATTGTCACTATTTCGTTAATTTGATGAATTAGAGTGATAATAATAAAAAACCGTGATCACTCACATTTTCTATTAAAATTCGATTTTAGTATGAAAAATCTAAAATTGTTTATATATAAATAATTTGTAGGTATAGAGTGAAAATAATGAAAATCTCCGGTTACTTATATTTTCCAAAAATGTATTTAATTATTAAAAATATAAAATTATTTATATTTCGTTATTCTTAAGGTTTATGGAGAAAATAATTTTTATCAAAAATAAATTTTGTTTTAAATTTTAAATGCTTATATTTTCTTAATCTGAGGGCTTATCACGAAATTTATAAAACTGTATTATCGCTCATATTTCTAATAAAATATCGTTTTTTATATGAAAAATCTGAAAAGTATTTCGATAATCTGAGTGCCAAACAGAAAATTAAGATTTGAATCACTTTTTTGCAAATTAATGTTAATATTTATACGTAAATAAAATTTATACGAACAGAGATATGACATAATATAGATAAACTTGTCCGTAAATTAAAGAATTGGAAAAACTACCACATTTCTTTTACCAAAATTCCCCAAATCTCAAACCGGGAAGAGCATCTTTAAAAAATGTACTTCTTTCATTGAAATAGTCACTCTGTCGTTATAAAAGGCATCCGTCAGCTGATCCCAGCTTTGCAATTTGACAATTTAACAAAAAAATTGTATATAAAAAAAAAAAAAATCAAAATTGACAAAGTTTGGATAGGGCCTGGGCGAGGTCTTTTCCCCAAGCTCATCAGGATTTACTTTCACGCATTTGCTTTAAGATTTCTTTTGGAAATATTAAAAAAAAATAGACCTGAACATAAAATAAAATTTATAAGTGAATAAAATTGCCACCTTATAGGAAAAAACCCCCAAAAATATGAAATTTTTTTAAAGTTCCAACTTCAGATCAATATAACATTTTATAGGATTCATATATTTATATGATACTTGCACCGATATTATTTGGAATTATATACGAAATCTGGTGAATATTTTTAACAGTTTTAAGGGCAATATTAAGCCCGCCAAATTAAAAAAAAAAATGGAGCTAAAAATGTGACAAAAAATTTTTTTTCGACTTGAATATCTTCTAAGCAAAAAGATATAACCTACATATGTTAGCATATTTTTTGTCGAGATCTAGAAGATCTTTCATATCATAAATGAATTTTTCGTGATTTTTTTAAAAAATTACATACCTTCAATGGCTAATTTTGGAGGGCCAACTCCTACCCTCCTGACCCGCTAGAAATCTGTACTCCTCCAAATTAATTTAAAAAGATATTAACTCTGATCATGCGACATTTTATTGAGATGTCTCTATGGGAGGAGTTGGATTTTTATTTTCTAACTATAAATATTATTTTTATACCCTTCACCGCAGGTGTAAAGGGTATATATAAGTTTGTCATTCCGTTTGTAATTCCCACAATTTTCGTCGGAGAGCAAAAAAGTTTACATTTTCGGGATCCTTGTAAGAAATGATGACGATAGGACCATGTCCGTCCGTCCGTGTGTCGGTTGAAATGCCGTTTATGAAGCCCACCGATAACTGACATATATAATATATATGTCAAACGATCGGAAATGCTTTCCAGAATTTTGCTATTGGAATTCAGCAAGATCAGTTCATACAGTGTGGAGATATGTTAAAAAAAACCGGTTTTTAGAACCGGTTTTCCAGTTTCTGAAGCCTCTGTATATACTAAAGACTTCGTTTTTACAAAGAAGTCTCGGACATTTTTTTCTAAATTTTTGTTCTGAAAAAATGAAATAAATCGGTTCAATAATAACTGAGATATCGGACAAAACGCATTTTTTATTTTTTGAAGCCCTGGTTTAAGCTATAGATTTTTATTTTTATACAGATCGATCACAAATATTTTTATAAAATTTCGGTTTTTTGAATCAGCAGGATCGGTTTATAAATGGCGGAGATATGCTTTAAAAACCGGTTTTTGGAACCGGTTCTTCAGTTTCTGAAGCCTCTACATATACCAGGTACTTTGAATTTTTAAAGGGGGCTCGGAAATTATTTTCTGAATTTTTGTTCTGAAAAAATGAAATAAATCGGTTCAGTAATAACTGAGATATCGGGTAAAACGATTTTTTTATTTTTGAAGCCCTTGTTCAAGCTACAGATTTTTATTTTTATATAGATCAGTCATAAATGTTTTTATAAAATTTCGTTTTTTTTTTAATAAACCAAATTCGTTCATAATCAACAGAGTTATGGCCCAAAAACAAATCTGTTAAGAATATAAATACACATACAAACATGTATATTAAGCATTGTAATGACTATTAGTGACGTTTTTTGTTTTTTGTATAGACAAGTAGTTTAGTTAGCAACAGAAGTAATATAATGAATAACAGTGTTGTTGTTGTTCTTTGTATATGCAGCCAGTTTGTATATACACACATAAAAAAATAAATAAATATGGAATTGTTGTTGTTGTTTATTTTTTAAAAGCAAAGCCTGCTATGATTGTTTTTTTTTATATATTCAAATTTTCGTAGTTTGAAAAAAATTTAGATTTATATATGTGAAAATATGAAAGCATACGTTAAGGCGAAAATTTTATTATTTGTCGGTAATATGGTAATATGATGTCGATAAGATAGTAAGATGGTAATATGGTAATATGGTGAAGGGTATCAAAGATTCGGCACAGCCGAATCTTTTTTCAATTTCATTTATGTTAATTATTTCCTAAAAAAGATTTTATTTATTTAGAGTTTTTAACAAAAAATCCAAGTAAGAAGAGTTTATATTCAAATGGGAAAAGTTTGTAATATTTATGTTATATAAAGATTTTGAATTCTTACAAACTTCTAAGGAAATTTTTAAAATGTTTCAGATCTTTAAAAGAAAATAGAAAGTGGAAACAGTTTGAAATTATGTGGAAAGGGTTAACAATTTTTATCGAACATAAATATTAACAATATTTTTTCTACACAAAAAAAATTAAATTTTCAGAGTTTTTAACAAAGGTGGGAACAGTTCAGACAGAAGTGGAAGAGTCCAAAATTTGTATAAAAAATAATGTTTTTTTCTATTATTTATTTTTTCAAGGAAAATTTGTATTTTTTTTTTTTTTAGAGTTTTGAAGAAAAAATCAAAGTGAGAACAGTTTTATTTCAAGTTGGAAGCGTTTAAAATTCTTACTAAATAAAAAGATTTTTAATGTGCAGGAAAGTTTTAAAGTTTTCGAGTATTTAACGAAAAATTTGTACAGAAAATACGGATTTTTTTTTTTTTTTTTTATAATTTTCTAAGGAACATTTGATTTTATTTTTTGAGCTTTTAACAAAAAATCCAAGTGGAAACAGTTTAGATTCTAGTGGGAAGTGTTCAAAATTCATATTAAACATAAAAATTTTTGATTTTCATTATTTTATATGCCAAAAAATTCAACTTTTTACTGGTTTTAACAAAAAATACAAGTGGGAACAGTTTTATTCCAACTAGGAAGAGTTCAAATTCTAATCTAATAAAAAAGATAGAAGCTAAGTTTTTGCTGGGTATTTTTAAAAGCAACAGCTTCCTGTATGCATTACAATGTAGCCTTATTAACCACTCTCAGCATTACCTAATAGTACTTCAATAACTAATATTTAGTAAATATGAAAATAATTTGATTTTTACGTGGCTCAGTTGTCTAGAGCGCCCAACTAAAAAAACGTGTTTTTAATTTAAAAGAGAGTTCAACTCCCATTTAAGTCAAATGTTTTTTTTATAACTTGAATTTATTTATTTCCCTATATGAAAACTACTTTTTTGCATATGAAAATATAAGTCGATTGTGGTCTTTGGGAACCCAAATAAAAACTTGTTAACTTAAATTCATCAGATATAGCACTAAAAGTGGAAGATGTTTTTGATAGTGATTTCGTTTAAAAATCGCGTTATTTAGTAGGCAAAGTTTTTGCTGGGAACACTTCCACAGAACTAGTTCTAGAGGTGACAATTTCAAACAAAACTCATTGGTCGTAACGCCAAAGTAGAACAAGTACAGGCTATTTTCATGTGTTCTGGAACTAGTTGTAGAACTAATAAATTTTTTCCTAGGTAATATCAATTATTTTCTACAGAAAATGTTTTAAATTATAATTATATTTTCAAGGCTTTTTCATGTTTAACAAAAAATTGCAAAGTGAGAACATTTTAGAGGGAAGAGTTTGAAATATTTTCGAAATATTAAGATTTTTAATGCTTATTAAGTTCTAAGGAAAGTTTTAAAAATTTTGAGATCGTTAAAAGAAAATCAAAATAGGAACAGTTAAAAATTAAGTGGGAAGAATAAGAAATTTCTTTTAATTATAAAATTTTTTTTATTTTTAATATTTTATATAAAAAGTTTTTTTCCTTTAAGTGTAAAATATGCAAAATTATACTCATTAGTGTAATATATGCAAAATAAGGCTCTTAAGTATAAAGTATACAAAAATAAGCCATTCAACTTTCCAAAATATGCTCTCATATATCGATTTCTTATGAAAATAAGACAAGATGTACTGCTAAGCCCGAAATATGCAAAAATATGCTAATAAAACTAAAATATGCTGCAACAAATTGATGCCAAAATTCATAAAAATATCTGAAAAGAATAAATAACTAAGAGTTTGGTTTATTTTGGACTACCAAGGAAGGCACCATCTATTTATGGTAGCCGTCGTTATATGGCACTAGATTGCTGGAGCATACGTTAGGAGATTAGGGGTCTCTTTTAACGACTTCTGTAAGAGTTGCTACAATGAGTAAAAGGAAGAGACAGTGTATTATCACATCTCTCGGTTATTGACATCAGAACGATCAATTCTTTCATACATGCGTCAGTTTGGTTCAAATTGAACGCAGTTTTGAATATGTGAATTAACATCATATGATCCCTCAGGGAATCACAACGGGAGCAAAGTGGACCCAAGTGAGCTATTCTATACTGTTCAGATTGCTGCCAATTGAACCTAATCTAACCTTAATTCATTTAAAGCTCATAAAAAAATATGAATTTGGATATTATTGGTTGCCCTATTAATCACTCACATGTTTCAAAAAAAAAAAAAAAAAATAAAAAATAATGTTAGTCGAAGTTCACAAACAGCAATTTTTCTTGCCGCAAATCTGACTTTGTAGGCGAAAGAGGTAAATGTTTAGTATTCCCTTCTCCTCTCTCTTCTATAAACTCAAAATTGCGGCAAGTAAAATTACTGTGTATGAATCTCAACATAATCAGAAAGATTTTGCTTATATTAAGTTTTAGACTGAAAATATTTAATTTTCTTTGTATAACTCTTGCTATAAATTACTTATTTATTTTTTAACATAAATATAAACGAATAAAATTATTAAAAAACATTTTTTTTGTATATTTAATATTAAAAAATATTAATAATTTTTGTTCCCTCTGTATGTTGTTTATTATTAATATTTGCTTAACAACCGAATACAACAACTGTTGTAATACAGCAAACAGTAATAATAACAACAGCAGAAGTGGCAGGCAACAAAATGAAAATATTCTCATACATACAAACATATCGACAAAGATCATCAACAGCATCCTTTTTTGTCAGTCAGTAGAAGCAACAAAAACAGCATTAACATCAACATCATCAATATTATTGGCCATGACTGAATGTGTGTGTTGTATCAGTGCAGAAAATTCAATATTTACTTTTAAGTTTTACTTTTGACAAATACTCTTGTATATGTATCTGAGTGTATGTGTGTTGATTTTCACATATTCATGTTTTTGCTGTTTTTATTATTGTTGTTAGTGCATTGCCTTGTCAACGATTGCACATTTAGTTTTCAGTTTTGTCCAATATAAAAGCAACAAATAAACTCTGGTTCTCTTTCTATCTCTTTTACTCTGATTTTCAAATAAATGCATATATGCATTTAATAAATGTTTCCATGTATGAGTGTTTGCCTATATGCACTGCATTCTCAATGATATGATATTTCACTTATTTATTGAAAATATTTCGTTTGTTTGCAAGTATCTGTTTATACATGTGTATTTATTATGAGTATATGAGTAAGTGTATATGTGTGTGTGTTTGAATTTGCATAGCAGGTTTGTTTATGAGTATATTTTTATGAGTGTGTGTGTGTGTTTATGTATCGGTGTATTTATGGGAAATTTCATATTAAACACATTTTAATTAAATTTAGTACGAATTTTTAGAATTGAAATTTGGTTAAAGGTTTTCCTTTTATTACTTGAAATATTTTATGGTAAAATACACAAATTAATTGTTACAAAAGTTTGATAATCAAAATAAAATTAACTTTTAACTTTGTTTTCTAATAAAATTGATAACTTTTTGGTGGTTAGAAACTTAAATATGAAAGCTACTCTATTAGTTAGAAAATTATCCATAAAACTTTGTTAATTTAAAAGTAAATAGATCTTAAATAAGCTAAATTGTAATTTATTAAAAAAAAATATTAAAACAAAAATTATTAACGTTTGGCTGTAAAAAAAAATAAAATAATAATTCTTTTCTATGGAACTGAAAATAATAAAATTTTGCTAAAGTTAACTGCAGTAAATCAGTCATATTTTTTAATAAATTTTCTTGCTCTTTTACCTTAAAATTAGTTTAAAAATTCTTTATTTTTATTCGCTTTTAATATTTGACAAATTTTCTTCATTTCTCTTTTAAATAAAATAGTTTTTACAATTGTACATCATAACGTATGATTAATATTAATTATGGACTTTAAAAAGAAAATCATTTATATTTTCTTTAATAAGTCAAAGATTTTAATGTTTCATACAGATTTGAGTAGCTTACAAATAAAGGAATTAAAAAAAGAAATAATTTTTTGAAATTAAATACAAAATTGAAGAAAACTGTACTACTAAATATTAAAAAATATTGAAAAATATAATTATATTTTAAGACTTTCTAAAGATAAGTAAATAAAACTAGGAAAACTGGTTACATTTTCTAATGCAACTAAAAGTCTGGAGTTGTGTTCTTTAAAAACAACTTTGATTAGCAACAGATTTTTTAAAAACAGAGGGAAACCAATTATAAGAAATTTCCTTTTAGACTATATTAAACGCAGAGCCTTGTTTCTAAATGAATATATAGTTTTCAAGACATAATAAAAGCTGGTCTCTAGTCATGAAAATTTTTTTATTAAATCCTTAAAATCTGCTTAAGTTAGACATAAATAAAAGACTTAAAAAAAATTAGGAAAAAAAAGTTCTTTGACCGTAGCACAGTGGTCCCAAAACAACATTTTTTGGAAATAATTCTGTAACTTTAGAGCTGCTGGATGTATTTAAATGCAATTTCACATGGATAATCTTGAGGTGTATGCCAATTGATTGGAGGGAGGAAAGGTTCTTAGCAAGTCTGGGGGACGGCGGGTGGACCTCCAAAATTGGTCACCTCGGATATAAACATTTTTTAAAAAAATCGCCAAAATTTGAGTTATGATTTGACTGAAAAAAAAAATTTTGCACATAGATAGTCCTTATAATTCTCTAAAAAAAATACGCTTACATATGTGGGTTATCTTTTTTACTTTAAGAGATATTTGGACCAAAAAATTTTGAACCATTTTCGGGCATGTTTTTTTTAAGTTTTTTGAACTTGGCGGGCTCAATTTGAGTCCTACAATTTTTATAATATTATTCTCTGGGTTCTGCACATATTTCTAAACAATTTTAGTGCAAGGATCATATACCTGTGTGATTTAGATAAAAAGTTATATTATTTTAAAATAGAAAATTTTAAATAAATTTTGATTTTTTGTGATTTTTTTTCAAAAAGTTGGTAACATTTTTTCACTTTAAAATCCATTATTTTCCTCTGAACCATACATTTTTTTCATGTTTCTAAAAGAATATTTGACATAAATGCATATAAAACAGTTGGGATAACAGTCTCTTCGCTAGCCCTAACAGAATTTCGTTAATTTTAATTTTTGTGTTTTTAGTTTTTTGTGGAGCACAAAAATGTCAAAGCTGATATTAAAATAAAAATACCTTGAAAACTTACCTCCATATGTTGGTTAAACGCACAAAAAATATTTAATAAGCCACGCCTCCTGCAACGACAGAGTAACCATTTTACTGAAAAAAATAAATATTTGAAGCAAGTTTTCCCAAAACTGGAATTTTGGGTATTTCGAAGTAAGAAAATGAGAATCTATTTATTTTCTTCGTTTAGTGACAAATTTTTTTATATTATACTAAAATTAATTTGTTTGTAATTTTTGTTGAACTTATTTATAGAGTTTTTAGAATTTGTATTATTCGGGCTCAAGTTCATTGAATAATTGTAGAAGAATACATTGTAAAAGTTTTATTGGATTTTATTTAAGTTCAAATATTATTTCTTTTTTTGAAAAGTAACACTAAATACAAAAAATTTTCGTTTTTTGATTAATTCAATGAAAAAATTTAGTTGAACTGCTTTATTATTTAAATATTATTATTTTTCAATTAATAACCTTTCCAACGACACTAAATACTTGCACAAATACTTTACACAATCGTTTAAAAACTAACTGAAACTTTACCTCCTTCCGCAAAATTTGCACATTTTCCTTCAATTTCTATGGTAAATGTGTTCTGAAGCATTCTATATACATAAGTGCACAGCAGTTTCAACGTGTTTTTTAAATAACTTTGTTTAACTTTTGAATCGTTCATTATATTTCAATGAAATTTCACATAGTTATTACTGAGGCAGTTTCCAACTGTTATGGAGGAGCACAAGTTTCCTGGTGGTTTCGAGACAGGGGGAGGACCACCGAAATGGGTCACCTCTGATATTATATAAGAAATAATTAAAAGAGTTGACCCACAGACCAGCTAGAAATTTGTAATCCTTCAAAGTATTTGGAAAATACCTCAGTAATAACTATGTTAAATTTCATGGAAATATATTTATCCGGTCAAAAGCTACGTTTTATTATTTAAAAAAAAAAAAAAAAACGTTGAAATATACATATCGTCCGTGCGCTGACTAAATTACCTATGAAATTTTTAATAACTTTTCAGGAAAGCTGAAAAACTGTTTAGTTTTGCAGTTTCTTCGTTACTTCACTAAATTTTTTCAAATTTTCTTCGTTTATGAATAGGTTTAGTAACACAAATTATATGTTTTATGAAAAAGAATGAAATTTTTGGCGCGTTTTGAGAAAAATTAACGAAAACTTTACATAAGTAATTTTGTGAAGCAATTTTTTGTTAAGATATGATTGTGCTGTTCTTTTTGCAGGTTCTTAAGTTCATTTAAATATAAGTTTGAACTATGGAAGGAGGTATTATTAGTAATATCTTGGTCAAATTTCAACTTCCTAAGATAATTGGAACATTCTATGAAACGGTAATTTGTTGATGATCCCAGAAAAATCTTCAAAAAAATTAAAAAAGAAAATTCACCAATATTAATGTTATATGTATCAAACGATAGCTAAAGAAAAATTAATGAACCCGTATTTCATAATTTTCAGAAAAAAGATTTTAAATAAGATAAAATTAACGATTTACTAAAAATTCCTGAACTCAATAAAGAGCCTCAATTTGTGCGAAGACAAAAAATTAAGACACATAAATAAAGATTTATGTGTCTTAAACTAATTCCCAAAATATTAGGAATCAATTATTTCACTTTCGTGAGCTGGACCAATCTTAAAGTACCTCCAAAAATATAATTTTCGATCAACACTATACACAACTTTTAATTTTTGATTAAAAGAAATCCAACATATAAAAGGTATCGCTCAGATGACATTGATAGTATGGTCTCCCGAGCTTTTTCCTATTCTGATTATTAAAAAAAATAATAAACTTTATAATAATCTGAAACTGAAAGACAGGCAGACGGACAGACATCATCAAAGCTTTAGTTAACGTAAGTCTGTGTCAGTTAATTTTGGTGTAACTAGTCTTGGGATGTACACTTTCAGGCGGCATATCATAAGTATACAATATTAAATATTTTATGTTTAAATTTTCTCTAAGAATATTAATAATATTAACTTGTATGAAAAATTATGTACATAGGTAATTTTGTTGGAGCATTTTATATATGGTTTTACATAGGTAATTTGGAAATCCTACACTAGTCGAGATATCGACAAATGCTTTGGTGGTCATATGTATAATAAGTAGGGGATCTAAATGCAGCAATAAAAAAAATTTCCAAAATTTTTACATAGGTAATTCAGTCAGCGCAGGGACGATATATAAGTGCATAGCAGTTTCAATGTGTTTCTTAAAATAATATTGTAAATAATATTGTAAATAACTGATGAAAAAGATTTACTTCCTACAAGATATTAAAAAATTTCAAAAAATCCAAATAGGTCTTACAAATAATTGGCCACAGAATTAAATGTCGTCCGTAAAACCGTTTCTAATGTTATTAAACAATATCAGGAGAATTTGACTGTTGATATGAAACCTAGTTCGGTAAGAAAAAAGGACCACATAATATTTGGAAGGCAAGAAAATTGAAGGCATATTGAAAGGAACTCCATACACATCTGGTAGAAAATAAGCTCAGTTTTCTCAGTGCTTCGACTATTTGGTGCGAAAATTTAAAGCTAATGGGAAAGTTGATAACATATAAAGTTCAAAAAATTCCAAACTGGAATTCTGCAAAAAAAATTACAAGCCAAAAATAGGACTCGGAATTTAAAACCAAATTTCATACAAAAATACTTAAGATGTATAATTGACGAAGAAACGTAGGTGCTGGCAGAATATTCGCAGCTTGTGTCTCAAAATTTTTTATTGCTAATGCTCGAAGCAATGTTGGAGATAAGTTTAAGACCCAAAAGCAGAAAAAATTTCTTACAAAATTCATGGTATGACAAGCTTTTTGCAGTTGCGGCAAAACAGGAAAGTCATTTGATACATTCGGATCTATAAATACCAAAATATCCATTAAGGAATATTTGCAAAAAAGACTTCTTCTTTTCATAAGAAAGCACAACGTGTCCACATATTTTTGGACCCATTTGGTATCATGACACTATGGTAAGAAAGCTCTGAAGTGGTACCAAATCAATAACATAGTTTTAGTACCAAGAGAGGTCAATTTTCAAAATTGTCCATAGCTTAGACCAGTGGAGAGATATTGAGCTCTTGTGAAAAGTGAATTCAAGAGCATAAAAAAGGTGTCCCAAAATACCGAAGAATTTAACAGAAGATGTGCACACTGTTCCAAAAAAGTGACTGAAGCAACTATCAAATCTCCAAAGAAAGGGTTTTAAAAAATGGTCCACAATTTTATAATTAGTGGTTAGAACCATAAAAATTATATATTTCTGTGATCTGTGCTAAATTATCAAATGATTAAAAAAATAATGAAAACTCTAAGATCAACCGTTTCCAAGTTATTGAATATTATGTATGTTAAGAATTTTTCGATCTCACTCCTTAGCCTACATTAGAAAAACTATGCTAAAATCAAAAGAAGATAAAAAAACTTGTTAGTTTCAAACATTTTTTTAGATTTTTTGACTTTGAGTGCTTGCTGGGACCACATGAAACCATTTCAGGTCTTCAATTTTTGTTCTGTTACATCAAAAGTTATTTAAAAAAATCAGAAGTTAAAAAAGTATTTGAGGTTGAATGTCGGTTTCATAAAGGTAAACTTAAAATGAGAATTGTCCATAACACAAATTTTCATTAAAATATTTCTTGTTAAATGCTTCATTTAATATAAAACACCCCCCATTTTTATAGATATTATTATTGAGTTTTTATTTGTTTTGTCTTGTTTACTGAAAATGCCTGATATAAATGTCTTTTTTAATAAAATCAATGTGCGGCTTTTACTTGCATGTAGATTTTTTATATTTATATTTTATAAAATTTGTTGTGTATTTATTTTTATATCAATTTTTATATATATTTTTCACAATTTCATTTATATGTGTATTTGTGCAATCATATGTACATTCATTCATTCATTCATTCATTTCATGCATGTTTATTACGTTTGCATAGAAATTGCATTTAAAAATTAATTTTATTTAAATTAAACCCATGTCAGTATACGTTTATAAATATATTTATACTCGTATATTTTTTTTATTATTATATTAAACGAAATAAATTCACCCTTTAGAATATAAACTGGACAACATACCTGGTTATATAATAATTGGTATTTGTTTGTATTTTTGTTTGGCCAAAAAAAAAAATACAAAACAAAAATTTTTATTAAATATTTGTGCAAATTAAAAAGAAAGATCATAATCAAACTTTAATTTGCCAACAATTTATTTTGTGAAAATATATTTATAAAAAAATAAAAATGTGAATAAATAAATTTTTGTTTATTTATATTAATATTTGTGTTCAGTTGTTATTGCTGTGTTTGGTTGATTAAATTATTTTCGTAATTGATATAAAAATTGCATTTAATTAAATATGACTCATAAGGTTTTAATCAAATAAAAAAGAATATATTTCAAATATAAACAAAAACACCAAATCATGTGTAAATAATTTTTATTTATACATTTATATTTAATAAAGTTTTATTTTTATTTTTATTTATTTTAATTTTATGTTTTTTACCATAATTTTGTTTCTCCTATTTTTTTTTTTTTTTTTTTTTTCATATTTTTTTTTTTTTGTTGGTTTATATTTTTATGGTTTTTGGTGTTTTATTTTTTAAATCCTTTTGCAACCATATATTTTCAGGGTTTTTTGTTTTTTTTTATGTTAAGCTTTTAACAATTTAGTTGATTTTCACCTGCTGGGTTTATATGAGTTTTTATTTCTAAGCCATAGAAAAATATCTATTTTAGTGTTTTGGGTCTTTTCCGCAGGGTATTATGAAATTATTTATGACCATTTGCTAAATAAGAGGGCACGAATGTTTTGGCAATTGTGGGGAAACAAAAATAGAAATAATGTTTAGTAAAACTTAAGAAAAAAATTAATAAAATCTAGTCAAATAGATAAATATAATCACAGATTTGAATCCTAAATAACTAAAGTATATGTAAACTTTGAAGGGCAAGCTTTCAGTGTTGAATTTGGACCTCAATTGTACAAAATTTTTAATTAAAACTTAAACTTCAAGATCATCCTGAATAAGTAAAATTTTATATTTAAAAAACCTTTGAGATATAATGAATAAAAGTATAATTGAAGACCAATTTCATCCTGAATAAGTAAAATTTTATATTTAAAAAACCTTTGAGATATAATGAATAAAATTATAATTGAAGACCAATTTTAATTTAAAATAATTTACTAATTTAGAGCAATAAAAACTTAAGATAAAAGAAAATAATATTAAATATAAATTAAGCTTTAAAATTCTAACAAAACTAAAATATTATGCCTTAACAAAATCATTCTTTTAAAATAAATAGGGATTTCAAGATGACAATAATTTCAACTTAATTTCGGAGTATAAAAAGGGGCACAATTAAAGCGATATTAACTCTTTTAAATAACTAAAATAAAAGCTGCACAAAAGTAGATACTAATGAAATTAATTTCCTTTTTTAAAATACCTACAATTATAGTTTAATTAAAACTTAAAAGAGATCTAAGAATGAAATTGAATTTGTGGTTTGTGAAACTAAATTCTGACCCTTGAAACATATTCGGTTAAAAACCTAAAAATGTTATTAATATGATTTTAATTTTGGTCTTTAAAATGACCCATCACTATGGAAATATTAAAGCTTATACAGCCATATTTGGGCACGAAAATTTTTATGAATAAAACTGAACAATTAACGGGTTGATATCTAGTTTAGACTTTAAAAAGTAAAATTGAATACATAAGAATAAAGAAACATTTGGACTTCAATAAAAAGTTTTATTAGAATTTATTTTATACCTACAATTAAAGCTAAAATATTGTCTTACAGGAATGACGATTTAAGCCAAATTTGGACTAAGGTTTAATTAAGGTAGAAACTGCAACGACTTAAAATAATGAATCATAATTCCACAATTTATAACGTGGAAATCGTACACTCAATATTACTATTTTCACGCACATATTTTTTTCGATTTATTTAATACATTATTTTATTTTTATTCATTTTAGTAATATTAAGGAGTGAGATCGAAAAATTCTTAACATACATAATATTCAATAACTTGGAAACGGTTGATCATAGAGTTTTCATTACTTTTTTAATCATTTGATAATTTAGCACAGAAATATATAATTTTTATGGTTCTAACCACTAATTATAAAATTCTGGACCATTTTTGAAAACCCTTTCTTTAGAGATTTGATAGTTGCTTCAGTCACTTTTTTGGAACAGTGTGCACATCTTCTGTTAAAATCTTCGGTATTTTTCAACACCTTTTTTGTGCTCTTGAATTCACTTTTCACAGGAACTCAATATCTCTATACTGGTCTAAGCTATGGACAATTTTGAAAATTGACCTCTCTTGGTACTAAAACTATGTTATTGATTTGGTACCACTCCAGAGCATTCTTACCGTAGTGACATGATACCAAATGGGTTCAAAAATATGTGGACACGTTGTGCTTTCTTAAGAAAAAAAGAAATATTTTTTGCAAATATTCCTTTATGCATATTTTGGTATTTATAGATCCGAATGTATTAAATGACTTTCCTGTTTTGCCGCAACTGCAAAAAGCTTGTAATACCATGAATTTTGTAAGGAACTTTTGCTGCTTTTGGGTCTTAAACTTATCTCCAACATTGCTTCGAGCATTAACAATAAAAATTTTTGAGAAACAAGCTGCGAAGATTCTGCCAGCACCTACGTTTCTTCGTCAATTATACAGCTTGAGTATTTTTGTATGAAATTTGGTTTTAAATTCCGAGTCCTGTTTTTGGCTTGTAATTTTTTTTTGCAAAATTCCAGTTTGGAATTTTTTGAACTTAATATGTTATCGACTTTCTCCTTAACTTTAAATTTTCGCACCAAATAGTCGAAGCACTGAGAAAACTGAGCTGATTTTCTACCAGATGTGTTTGGAGTTCCTTTCAATATGCCTTCAATTTTCTGGCCTTCCCAATATCATGTGGTCCTTTTTTCTTACCGAACTAGGTTTCACATTAATAGTCAAATTCTTCTGATACTGTTTAATAACATTAGAAACGGTTTTAAGGACGACATTTAATTCTGTGGCCAATTATTTGTAAGACCTATTTGGATTTTTTTGACATTTCTTAATAACTTGTAGGACGTAAATCTTTTTCGTCACTTATTTTGATGAAAATAAGGACAAATTAACATGGTTGTTATTAAAAATAATAACTGAAGTATTTTTCCATGATAACTAGATCAAAAAAAATTTTGAATATTGATTCCGAAAAAAGTTATGAGGCAAAATGTGAGTTAAGATTTTTTCGATGTCACTCCTTAATACTAAAATATTGAATTAAATATTAGTAATAGGTAATTGCATTGAATGCCCCTACTGTAAACACCATATATATATATACACACACACACTTGTAATAAGTGGTATAGTTGTCCAGTGGATATAATTCTCATTCAGTTTATACATAAACAAGTATAAGTAAACAAGGTTTGGTTACAGTCGGGGCGGTTCAAACAAGACAAGAACTCGTCATACAAATCTCGGAAATTATATAAATAATTGAAGAGCCGACTATATATTTTATGAAAGTGAAATAAAGTCGATATTTTTTTCACCCAGGACACTTGACCTCGGTTAGGTGTCAAATAAATTTCACAGTAGACTTCGGTCGGCTGTTCTGACGAGTGACTTCGGTTGTTCGTTCTCACGAGTGGCTTCGTGCGGCTCGTTCTCACAGTAGACTTCGGTCAGCTGTTCTCACGAGTGACTTCGGTTGTTCGTTCTCACGAGTGGCTTCGTGCTGCTCGTTCTCACAGTAGACTTCGGTCAGCTGTTCTCACGAGTGGCCTCGTGCTGCTCGTTCTCACAATAGACTTCGGTCGGCTGTTCTCATGAGTGACTTCGGTTGTTCGTTCTTACGAGTGACTTCGTGTCGCTTATTGAAGTAGAATATTAACCCGTAGAGGTGCATGGTAGAAGTAGTCTGAGAAGTAGCTAGACATTAGCTTTAAGAAACGTTATCACGAGTGGCTTCGTGCTGCTCGTTCTCACCAGTGTTGCCAGAACTTCTCTGAGAAAAAGTGCTAAATGGCTATTAAAAAAGTGCAATTTAGTAAAAATAAGTGCTAAATGATTGTTAAAAAGTGCAATTCTTTAGAAAAAAGTGCTAAATTTTAAATAAAGTAATTAGAATAAATATTTTTGTTATTTATGCATATATTCACTATCTTAATATATTTTTTTTAATTTGTATGGTTTGCGCACATTATATTGGTCATATTCTTAATTCCAAAGGAACAAATCAATTCAGAATAACTTCCCATCTTTATACTTATTAACATATTCACATTATATTTTGGAACGCAGTAAATTTCATACATAAGTATGTCTTATTGAAAAATGTATAAAATAATTTTAAATAATTTTGTTAAAATAAGAACATTAAGATATTCATTCAACCGGATAAATCTACACAACTCGTAAATTTATAAAATATTTTTTTCCCTATTTAAGAGCTTTTATTGCATTTCGGGTACTTTTTTGTGAGAATGGGTTTACTTCTTTTATTTTTTCGTAGGCTGTCCTTACAATCGGTATTTTCCTAAAACTATGTTCACATTTGTCAAATATTTGACCAAAATTGTGCAACCACTACTTTTACAAATAATTGTTTACAGTTGTTTGATATTGCAAATGTTTTGTAAAAGAAATCAGCATCGTTCTAAATTTGGTAAAATGTCAGTTATGAATAATAACTAGTAAAAAATGTTTCCATTAAAATGGAGGTCAGAAAATATTTTTATAGTAGTTACGTCATTTTGACTAGTCTGACCATAACCTTAAGACTATTAGTTTTGGAGTTGTAAAAAAAAGATTTGATCGGTAAAATATACAAAGATATTTTTAGCTATTTTGAGCTTTATTTATCCAAAATTAAAATTAAAGTGCAAAAACTAAAAATAAATGCTAGAAATGCACTTTTAATGCTAAAAAATTAATTTTATTTATAAAAAAGTATAAAAAGGTGCTAAACAGCACCTAGCACCTTTTTTTCGCAAAAAGGTGCAGTACCCGAAAAAAAAGTGCTAGAATTGCACTTTAAATGCCGTTATGGCAACGCTGGTTCTCACAGTAGACTTCGGTCAGCTGAGTAGTCTGAGAAGTAGCTAGACATTAGCTTTAAGAAACATTGTACGTAATGTAGAAAAGCATATGATCTTCGATCCCCGAAGCTGCCACCTGAACCAGATTCCGACTCCGCCGTAAACCCGAACCAGTTGTAACAGCCGACTGTGTCGAGGCTGAACGTACAACGCTACCTATATCAGGATCCTTCCTGATATAACCAAACCGAGCCTGATAAATACCGATCCCAATACAAAACCAATCAAGCCGAATAACCGCCCGAACGTGATAAAAGCCCAAGAATCGTAACAAGCCTAGTTAAAGCCGATCCAATCCAACGTTATAGTAGTTATTCTCTCGTATTGAATATTTTGTATTTAAAATTAAATAGATACTCAATAAAGATTAAATTATTTTAACCCCCAGAAAGGATAAATCAACCGTCTTATTACTTAAGGTTTGTAGATCCGTAAGTAGACCCTGGAGTCGACTAAGCTACATCAGCCGACGACAAAACCACGTTATAAATTTTTAACAAATTTGGCCAGTTCCATTTAATGTTAAACAAAAATTTATTGTTGCCTTATTTTGGATAAATCACACTTAAAGCTAAATAGGGACTAAGTAAAAAATCATAAATAGAGCTAGAATTTGATGAAGACCTAAGATTGAAATTAAACTGATAAATTAAATAATAAGTAATTTATAACAAGCGCGAATTATATTCGGCCCGGCCGAATCTATATACCCACCATCAACTTTTTCAAATTTTACGTTATATGGGAGGGGGTGGTAAACTGGGCAGTAAAGTGGGCGAACCACGCCCATTTTTTGTTTCCAAGTTTACATTGGTCCTTGAACTATTTTAACACAATTTCGTTGATTTTCACCTTATATGGGAGGTGGGCGGTAAAGTGAACGGACCACGCCCATTTTTGATTTCCGAGTTTATATCGATCTCTGAACTATACACACAAAATTTCGTTGTCGTACTTGATTTTGTTGAAGAAATATCAGCAGAAAAGTATGAAACGGACACCCTGTGTTTTTAGTTTTTAGCCCACAACTTTTTTGTTTATTAACCGATTTTGCCCATTTTCAATCTCAGACAAACCTTATATAAGGCAAATATTTGTGCCAAATTTCGTCCCCCTACGTTGACCCGTTTGAGCCCTATCCTGCTTTCAACAGATGGACAGACGGACAGATGGACGGACATAGCTAGATCAACTCAGAATCGAACCACGACCCAGAAAATATATACTTTGTGGGGTCTTAGATGAGTCCTTCAACATGTTATACACGGAATGACAAAATCAATATACCCCCCATTTTTTTGATGGTGGGTATAAAAAGGAAAATTATGTTGCGAAGCCGCTTTTGGACATACCACAGAGTTAAAAACACTGTCGCCCATCTAGAGGCCGAATATTAAGAAAAACTATTTTGCTTGAGAAAAAGCTTTTTTTAATACTTAGAATAACATAAAAATTTAATTAAAAACAAATTTGAATAAATTGGCATTATAGAGTAATTTTTATTCTAAAACAACTCACGTTTGGAGATGAATTTGATTTAATTCAAATTTGTATTTTTAATATAATAATCGAAGATTTTGAACTTAAAAGTAACTTTTACATAGAAAAAAGTAAAAATGGACTTCAATTACGAAATTGCTTATATTAATTAATTTTTGATTGATTTAGCTCCAATCATCAAAATGATAATATTAATAATTAGAATAATTGATTTTGTTATTACTGATTTTTTTGTTTAGACTTTAGACACTCATATCCGTAGTCAAATATGTAAAGTATTTATTATTTCTGTATGACTTTTTTTGCTATTGATACTAGTCAATTATTACTCTTTCTGTCACTTAATTCTAAAATATCCTAATATCCTTGTAATAATTATTTGTTATTTTTTTTTTTTTTTTGTTCAAATTCACTTTATTTTTTCCCAAAATATGATCTAAAACTTACTAATTCAATAACAAAAATTTTTCAAAAATTCACAAAAATTTTCTTCCAAAAAATTATAATTTGCAACACAATATTTATGTTTTCTAATTGAACAACATTAGAAACCTTTTTAGTTTTTAATATACTAAACGAAAAACTAATTTAATTTAAAATTCTCTAAGCAATAACAACAAAAACAATAATAATAGTAGTAGTAGTAGAAGCAGCAACAACTGTTGATTAAATTAAAATTACTTTTTTTTCGAATTCTATGCAACAACTAATATTTATATGCAACTATACCTAAATAAATATAATCAACAAAAAACTATAGAGCTAAAAGAGAGAAAAAAAAACAAGAGACATATACTCAAATTTATCAAATGCCAACAAAAACTAATCCATCAAAATGACATTTTGTTTACGTAAACAAACATATTTCTATATAAATATATATACAGACACTTGTACTTACACTTGTATATATATTTTAGTTATAATGAAAATAGCAAGAAAAACAAAATTAAAGAAAAATACTAACTCGTTTACTTAAAGCCAAGGTTCTTTTTGTCACCTTTTCTTTCCCCCCTTGATAACTCTCTTAAACCCTCTTAGTTTTATTAGTAGTAGTGTAACTACAGTATGTAGTTGTTTTTGTATAAATATTTTCTTTTTGCTACTTCAAAGTAAGAAAACTGTAAGCAAATATAAGGGAAAAAACCAACAACAACAATATGCAACAATACAAATAAAAATTACACTTGGGTGCAGTTGAGAAAAATAACAATAAAAACAACTACGTTAGTTATATGAGTTAAAGCAACAATAACAATATAAATATAACTATAGTAGTATTATAAGGAGAAATGTGAGAGAGAGAGAGAGAGAGGGTGATAGAGATAAAAAGAGGTTGTAGTATTATAAAAGCAAAATAATGTTATTTTTCAAATAAAAACATATACATACATACATTCTCCGACTCAAGCAAATAAAGCTCTCAAGATAATTATATTTTATACATTAATTATGCAACAAATGTGCAATGACGAAACAACAAACTGAATGCAGCAGTAGAAGTAAAAGGAAGCCACCAACTCCGGCCAAACCATTACTTTTACCATTACCATCATAAAAACTAAAAATATTATAGAGAACAATAACAACGTAATTTCGAAAGTAGTAGGAGAATTCTTTTGAAACACATAAAAGCATCTAAAATAACATTAACACTCTTAAAGAAATTTAGATTCAAATTGAAATTGGATTTTAAAAAAAAATCTATAATTAAAACCATCATTTTAAAAAATTCCATTTTAAGTGAAATTTAAATCTTAAAAACGCTTTAATGAATGCTGCAATTTAATATTGAAAGCATCTTAGATTGAACCCCGAATTATGCCCTTAAATTTCTCAATTTAAGCTACACACATGGACAAAAGTCACCGTCATCTATCATGTACAATGTTTAAAGGCTCTCGTGCTCAGAAAACAATTGAAATATAAACTTAAACAAAAAGCATATTTTATTCAAATATTATTTCAGTTAAAATAACTCCTTTTTCTTATACTTATTAAAAAACAAATTAAAAATATACAAAACAGTTCATATAACTACTGGACAGAATTCACCGTCAGGTAAAGTTAATTAAAAACTTTTATTATTTTAATATGAGGTATGTTTGCCATTATTTTTAGTAATTTCTTGCAAACGTTTATGCATAGAATGTACTAAATTTTTCGTCACTTCCGGATCAATTTTCTCCCATTCCTCCATTAATTTCTGTTTAAGCATATTTTTGGAAGTTATGCGAAGTTCTCAAATCCGTCTATCCAAGTGGTCCCATAAATTCTCTATTGGGTTGATGTCGGGTGACTGAGGAGGAGTTTTAAGAGTGTGAGGGGTGTTATATAAGATCCATAATCGAACAATTTCCGCTGTGTACTTAGAGTCATTGTCCCGCTGGCAGAAATAGTCGGATTCAATGCAAAGTTTTTAAGCACTTTTATGCAAGTTATCCTTAAGTATATTCAAATAAATATTTTTATCCATTACTTCATCAATAAATACTAGTTCCCCAACCCCAGCCACCGACATACAATCCCATACCATGACACCAGCACCACCATGTTTAACAGTCGATTGAATGTGTTTTTCCTGCAAAGCCTCCCCCTTCTTTCTCCATGTCAAAACACGTCTGTCTGATTTATATATGGAAAATTTGCTTTCATCAGAGAATATTACCTTATCCCAAAAGTCTTTTCTTTTGCGAAAGAAAGGCGTTTCATTTGGTTCACCTTGCTAATCTGCGGTTTTTTCCTGCAAACTCTGGCATTATACCCGGCAAATTTTAGCACTCGACGTACAGTACGGGAGTGTACACCTGTACCAGTGTTTTCCTTTAACATTGCAGAAATTTCGGACGATGAAGTTTTAGGCTCTTTTTTAATTATTTTTACTATTTCCCTCTTTTACCGAACAGATAGTGCTGGCGGTCGTCCACTTCTTGTCTGATACTCACATGTTGGGTCGTCTTTAAAACGTTTTATAATTAAAGCAATGGTGGTACGTGGACGGTTAACCAATGTGCATATTTCCCAGATCGTTTTATTTTGTTTGTACGCACTTAAAATAATTCTTCTTTCTTCATTTGTAGTTTCTTTTCTTTTTCACCCATTTTTAATAGAAGTGGTGTTAGCAAATTTTTTAAATTAAGTACCGTTATTAAATTTTGACAGATCAGTCTTAAAGCTACCATATAACACGAATTTAGACAGAAATGTTGGAAAGTGACGGTGACTTTTGTCCACAAGAAATGTGAACTTCAAATAACAAATACTTATTTTTGTTAATAAGGTTAATGAAAGCAAAATTATTTAAACTAAAAACATTTTAAATAAACCATATTTTATGCAGAATTAAACTATTTTTATATATCATTTGTTTTATGGGCACAGAGGCCTTTCAAACTTACATAAAGGCAAATGACAGTGACTTTTGTCCATCTGTATACTTAAGTTTCTAAAATATGAAACCGATATAAGGAGTGAGATCGAAAAAATCTTAACACACATTTTGCCTCATAACTTTTTTCGGAATCAATATTCAACATTTTTTTTTGATCTAGTTATCATGGAAAAATACTTCAGTTATTATTTTTGATAACAACCATGTTAATTTGTCCTTATTTTCATCAAAATAAGTGACGAAAAAGATTTGCGTCCTACAAGTTATTAAAAAATTTCAAAAAATCCAAATAGGTCTTACAAATAATTGGCCACAGAATTAAATGTCTTCCGTAAAACCGATTCTAATGTTATTAAACAGTATCAGGAGAATTTGACTATTGATGTGAAATCTAGTTCGGTAAGAAAAAAGAACCACATGATATTGGGAAGGCCAGAAAATTGAAGGCATATTGAAAGGAACTCCAAACACATCTGTTAGAAAATCAGCTCAGTTTTCTCAGTGCTTAGTATTTGGTGCTAAAATTTAAAGCTAATGGGAAAGTTGATAACATATAAAGTTCAAAAAATTCAAACTGGAATTCTGAAAAAAGAATTCAAAAGTCAAAAATAGGACTCAGAATTTAAAACCAAATTTCATACAAAAATACTCAAGCTGTATAATTGACGAAGAAACGTAGGTGCTGGCAGAATCTTTGCAGTTTGTGTCTCAAAAATTTTTATTGCTAATGCTCGAAACAATGTTGGAGATAAGTTTAAGACCCAAAGAGCAGAAAAAATTTTTTACAAAATTCATGGTATGACAAGCTTTTTGCAGTTACGGCAAAACAGGAAAGTCATTTGATACATTCGGATCTATAAATACCAAAATATGCATAAAGGAATATTTGCAAAAAAGACTTCTTCTTTCTTAAGAAAGCACAAAGTGTCCACATATTTTTGGACCCATTTGGTATTATGCCACTACGGTAAGAAAGCTCTGGAGTGGTACCAAATCAATAAAATAGTTTTAGTACCAAGGGAGAACAATTTTCAAAATTGTCCATAGCTTAGACCAGTGGAGAGATATTGAGCTCTTGTGAAAAGTGAATTCAAGAGCACAAAAAAGGTGTCCCAATATACCGAAGATTTTAAGAGAAGATGTGCACACTTTCTAAAAAAGTGACTGAAGCAACTATCAAATCTCCAAAGAAAGGGTTTTCAAAAATGGTCCACAATTTTATAATTAGTGGTTAGAACCATAAAAATTATATATTTCTGTGCTAAGTTATCAAATGATTAAAAAAATAATGAAAACTTTAAAATCAACCATTTCCAAGTTATTGAATATTATGTATGTTAAGAATTTTTCGATCTCATTCCTTAGGACTTAGCGGGGCATGGCAAAGTATAACTAACATTTGGTTTATTATCATTTCTACACTTAAAGGTTCTTTTCCCACCACCCTCGTTTCTTTAAACCATTATAAAGAACAACTAAAAATATACTTGTTGTTTCATGTTGTTTTTTTATTATTTTTTTTTTTATTTTTCATTTTCTTGTTACTGTTATTTGCTTTTTTTTTTTTTTAAACAACATGTTGATTTTTCTATACGCTATTTTAAAAATAGATGCGTATGTGTTAGTATTCTTTACATTTGAACATGTATGTGTATGTTATTTTGTAGATTGTTTTGTCAACCAAAAAACTTTTGCAAATTGCAGCTGCTGTTGTTGTCAATGTTGTTTACCTTATATAAAATTTTGTTGCTGCTATTGTTATTGTTGTTTTCGTTGAAATTGTTGCTGTTGTTGTTGTTGTTTATATGTGAATTTTCCCTGTATAATATTTTCAAGGTAAACAATATGGAGGAGTATGTTCAGGTAAAAGGAATGTTTCCTTTAATTTTTGGGAAGAAAAAATAAAAATTAGGAAAGTAAGACTATACACTATGGTTAGATTATATACTAAACTACAGACTATAATGTAAACTAAGTTATAGCCTAGTATATCAACTAAACTATTGCCTAAACTTCAATATTTTAAAATTTCTCGATTTTATTATTATTTATTTTTTTTTCGCATATTTTACATTAATTTTACACAAATTTTATATAATGTAAATAACGTAAACATTTTTTAATTTTACATATTTCCTTTTCAATCAATATGTTTTTAAGTTAATTGAAATCTTACATTTTAATTTTTAACGGCAATTTTACATCATGTAAATAGCAATATGCCAAAATCGACTTTTTGTGAAAAACAACTTTTTTTTATTATTGATAATAGTTCTTTAGAGCTTCGGCAGCAACTTTTGTTCTGCGACTTTTTCATAATTCCCTTATTTACAAAATTACCGTTATTTTTAGGTTATTGAAGAAAATAAAAATTTTGAACTTCAAATTTTCAGAATTCGACCAAATAATGTTTGGCAACTTTGTACAAAATACTTTGGCGAGTATTTTTGCGGAACATATAAACTCATAATATTTGCAAATACAGGGTGTTTTGATGCATTTTTAATAAAAAAATGAATTTTGCGCCATCTAGCGGCAATAATTTGTACTAATTATGTTCAGCAATTAGAAAGGTAATTTGAATACCTTTCCAAAAAAAAACTTTGTTTTAAAAATCGGTTAAAAAATAACCGAAAATCGGTAAAAAAATGTTCTAAACAAAAACATTGATACAAAGAAAAACAACAAAAAACAATAACATTACAAGTGTAAACAAGCGCGAATGTTGTATAAGAGGTGGGCGGTAAAGTGGGCGAACCCCGCCTATTTTTTTTCCGTGTTTACATTTGTCCATAAAGTATTTGTACAGAATTTCTTTGACCTTTCACCTTATATGGGAGGTGGGCGGTAAAATGGGCGGACCACGCCCATTTTTTGTTTCCAAGTTTATATCGATCCATGAAAATGTTGTTATAGTACATGCATTTATTTAAGAGAGATATAGCAGAAAAATATGAAATTAAGCTACAACGGACACCCTGTGTTTCTAGTATTCTGCTCATGACTTTTTTGTTTATTTACCGATTTTGCTCATTTTCAATATCAAACAAACCTTATATAAGATAAATATTTAGGTAAAATTTCGTCCTCCTTTGTTGTGCCGTTCGAGCCGTATCCTGCTTTCAACAGACAGACATAGCTAGATCGACTCAGAATCTAAACAGGACCCAGAAAACATATACTTTATGGGGTTTTAAATTAAAAGCAGTATGTATGGACTTAATTATTAATGTATAATTCATTTCAGTAACATAAACTCTCGTTTATTACATTTCTACTTCAAAAGTTATATATGAAAAAAAAAAGTCTTATAATTTTTGTTAGGAAAGTATTTACGCATTTAAATCATACGAGGGCGGATCAATAAGACCGTGACTTTTTGAATGAAACACAGTGTTTTTTGTAAAACAAAAATTTATTTTTCAACATAATCTCCTTTTAACTCAATACACTTAGTCCAACGTTTTTCCAGTTTTTTTAATCCCTTCCAAAATGTAAGATTTTCGAGGTCCTTAAAATAGGCATTTGTTTGGTCAATAATTTCATCGTTGGAGCTGAATCTCTTTCCACCGAGCCATTACTTTAGGTTTGGAAATAGGGACTAAATCCGGAGAATATGGCGGATGGGGTACCAATTCGTTGCCCAATTCATAGAGTTTTGCGAAACCACACTGCCATATAAAATGCCTATGGCATCAACAATCTCACGCACTTTTACTCTTCGGTCGGCCAACACCATATCGAGGATTTTTCGACATTTTCGGGTGTACTAACCTCAATTGGCCGTCCAGAACGTTCAGTGTCATTTGTACTTGTGCGACCACAACGAAAGTCATTGAACAACTTTTTTACTATTGAAATCGATGGTGCCAAGTCTCCATAGTATTAATCGAGCTTTTTCTTGATTTGATTGACGGTTTTTTTTTTTTTTTCGCAAAAAATAGTGTTTAATGAGCACTCGAAATTCACTTTTTTCCATTTTTAGAAAAATTCACGAGGTTGTTCTGAACAGCTGTTAAACGCAAAGTAAATGACGACACTTGCTCAAAATTTGACAGTAGTCTACTAACAGGTGGTACTTGATGGAAACAGTGTTGCATTTCATATATCTACAAGGGAAGTTCGAAAAGTCACGGAAATATTGATCTCATATAAAAAATATACAAATTTGTTTTGGCTGATATCTAAAATACTAATATACCGACTGAGTTTATTCATTCAGCAAAAAAAAAAAAAAATCTAAAAAATATTCTAATTTTTCTCTAAAATAAAATAAGGTCTCTAACTTATACAGGGGCTTCAAAAAGTTAAAAAATAAATTGGATATATGTTTTTTTTGTTGTTGTTTTTCAGTGCCCTTAAAAATAAAAACAATATACAAAGCAGCCATATAAATTAAAAAAATATATATTTGTCAATAACTCGGTCGTTTTTGGACTAATTTTATTCGATTCCAAAAGTTGAAATTTTTAGAAAAATGTTTTATAAACCGTAGCTTATATAAAAGCTTCAAAAGTGTGATATCTCGGATACTAGTGGACCAATTTTGTTCATTTCTTCAGTAAAAAAAATTAAAAAAGATTTTTTCCACGTAAAAAAAAAAATCTTTAGCTTAAAAAAGCTGACAACAAAAACGATTTGTGGAGGAATCTTTTAGCGATATCTCGACTATTTACAAACCGATTTTGTTAATTTTTATTAGCATTCTTTTAAGAAATATTCCCTTAAATATATAAAAAATATATATCCGATAAATGGGGCTTTCTACTAAATGATTTCAACAGACAGACGGATAGACGGACATGGTTATATTGACTTCCCTATCAATAAGGACCCAAGGGGTCTTAGATGAATATTGTAGAAATTATAAACTTATATATGAAGGGTGTAAAAACTATTTTTATTTCACAAATTGTTGTAAAGTTTTTGATCAACTGGATTCGAAAGATTATTTTAATTTTTTTTAGAATATTATTTTTTTTATTTTAGGTTTTAAATCATTTAAAATAAGAACAATAGAAAATTAATATTTAAAAAGAAAAAGTTATTTCTAAAACAATATATATTTCGCAGTGCATCACTATGCAACTGCTCAGTTTTAGGAAATTAAAACTGTTTACAGGTCATCTTCCCCTTTTATACTTTAGATTAATCTATATTTATGACTACATATTATAGAACAGACTATATTTTATCACCTAGACTGCAGGTCAAAATATAGTTTTGACTAAAATCTGTTCTAAAGTCTAGACTTTAGAGAATACTATGGTCTAGACTAAAGTGTATTAATTGAGTTACTTCCTTTAGCATACTTTCCCATTTACGCTTAAAAGTTAGTTTGGTTTTTTGTCGTTATTATACGTTGATGTTATGGAGATGAGTTGTAATAGTAAAATACGTTTTTAATGGTTGACTGAACATAAAACTTTTAAGCCGTAGCTTTTGATGAGTTTTTATACACAGATTTTAATGGCAATTCGTATATAACTGTTTTTTTATATACAGATACCTACTCATCTATCTATCTCTATAGATGTTGTTGTTTTTCTTTTTATATTTTTTTATCTATTTGAGAACATAAAAGAAAAAGTTCGTTGCCTTAGTTACTTTATAGTACAGTAATATTTTATGTTGCATATAAAATCATATTTTTATAAAGATTTTTTTTTTTTTTTTTTTTTGTAGCAGGAATCTAGGGAGAGATACATGGAGGTTTTAATGATGTTTTTTAAACATTTATATTTATTTGTACATTGACAAGTGAATATGATAACAGAGAGCAGCAGTTTTATAGAACTTTTTTTTTTTTTAAATAAAAGTTTATAATGTATTTTATTTTGTATTTTTTTTTTTTTAGATTTTTTGCAAAAGGTGTTAGTTAAAAAACTAATTGTCTTGGTAACCATTTGAGAAAAAATTGTATAAATGTTTTATAATTTCTTTTTTAGGTTTGGAAAATATTTTTAGCGAAAATATGTTTATATTTATTTAAAGTTATTAATTACCTTTGTCATTAATTTTTTTTCTTTTTAAATTTAACAGATTTATTAAGAGAACTTTTAACAAATTAAAAATATTTTTCTTGTAACATATGTCATTCATTAAAAGCTCAAATTTCTTTAACAAAGTTTATGTTTGTGTGTAAAAATATTTATTTTTGTTTGTTTTTTTTTTTTTTTTTTTTGCTGTTTTTATATTCATTGTTTCAATTTCCGTTTCCCTTTAAAATCTGTGCTATAATTTGTAAGGAAATTTCAATAGCATTGTTCTTTCAATTGTGTCCTCTCTCCCCCAGCCACTGGGTTTTTCTGAAATGTCTATAAAATTTTTGAAATCATTATTTAAAAAAAAAAAAAAAAAAAAAAAACTCATACAAAACAAAAGATGTCAATGTCATGTTCGTTATATAAATGTTTTAATAAATGTATATATGTGTATGGGTAAGGGACCCACAGTGTTGGTGATTGTAGCCTAAACTTATGATTTTTTTAAAACATTTTGGATGGCCACAGTTGATGAAATCAATATGAGACTAATTTTATAAATTTCGAGAAATAAATCAAATAAAAAAAAATTTTAATTACATCACCATCCAGTTTACTTAGCGGCAGTAAAATAGTCTTTAGAATTTTATTATTAGTAGACACAAAGTTAATTCTAAGGGCTTCTTTAACTTCAACAAAACTGTTGGGTAGTATATGAGTATATTCTTATTATTAACTACAAAAGTATGTATATGTAAGTATATATGTATGGGTGTGTGCGTATATCATCTCTCTTTATATTCCTTTTTACAGTGATATGAGAAATATTTGAAATTTCTAATTAATCATTGGCTAATTAAAATGCGGAAAATATTCATTAGACATGGTATTTTGTTACTCATTGTACTTTTGGGATTTGTAATGTATATGTGTGTCTGTGTGTGTGTGTGTTTGCAATTGTATGACATTGTGCTTCTTTTGATATCGACATTTTCATTGTTACAAAAGAATTTACCGAATATTAGCGGAAATGTCAAAAAATTTTACAAAGATTGATGTTGAAAACAAACAGATATTTAATGACAAAAATTAAAAACAAATATTTGACAAAAGAAGAAATAGAAAAAAACAAAGCAATTTATTTTAAATTAAGAAAAGGAAATTGTTTAAAACAAAAGTTACTTAAAAATGTATGAACATATTTCCTTAATTAAATGATGAACAATTTTAGAAACTTGTGAAATAAATATTATATCTAAATATTAACAAATAAATTAAAATTAAACCAACCCCTAATAAATCTAGCAATTTAAAGGATAAAAATAATTTTATAAATTTAACTAAAAAAAATTGTATTTTTATTAAATCTTTTTAAAGAAATTTAATAGCATTGAAATCTTTTTATTACTCTGAAAAAGAAAAATAAAAATAAAAAATTGTCATGCAAAACCAGGGCAAATATGATGATTTTTTTTTTTTGTATATCCCAGCAAAGTTTTAATTTATATTTCAACATAATTATAATTTATTAAACCAGTAACTAAATCACTAATTGGAAATCACATAACTATTATGTAGAGCATTATAAAATACCCTCAAAATGTTGAGATATATATTAAAATCAAAATTATAAATATATAAAAAATTACCTGAAAAAAATGTAAAAAAAATTTTGGCCCCAAAAAGTATGCAACAAAAAACAGAAAATAAAATTATTCTTTAAAAAAATCTACATTAGACAAAAAGTATAATATTTGAACTTTTTGCTTGATTTAGATTTTTTTAAATAAATAATTTTATTTTCTGTTTTTTTTTTGTTGCCTACTTTTTGGGGCGTATATTTTGCTGGTATATATCTTTTTTATATTTATAAAACATTTATATTCTTTATTTGAAATATGATTATTTATATTATTTATATGCACTTTATATGTTTGTTCTTTAATGCTCATACATATGTAAGTACATTTTCATGTCCATTTTTTTTTTTCTTACAATAAAAATATTAAGAATTTACTTAAAAAGAATTATTAAGAAATAAGAGACATAAAGCTAAAGAAACCAAGGGCAAAGTAAACATAAAATAGCCTTAAAATACAAATAATAAGCTAAGACAGAAAATTTAAATCTTAAAAATTACAAAAGTCACAGGGAACACTTGGACAGTGGGAGAAATGGTCAATCTAGTGTCGCTTAAGCGTAATTTAAAAAATTCTCTTGTAAACATTTTTCCTGTTTCGACAAGTGCAATAAATATTTTTGAACTTTTTTCAAGTGCAACTTTGTTGACAGCAAAAAAATTATTTATTTAATTTTTAATAAGATTTGAAATTTAATTTTAATTATTAGCTATGTATTAAATAGAAAAAATTAGTTAGCGATCTGTATGTTTTAGCGCTTAATAGTGAAAAAAGAAAATATCCTTTACAAAACTGTTTTTACATACTTAATCCAATTATGTGTGGAATAAATTTAAGGTAGATTCGACCGGTTTCAGTTCATCAAATTCAAGAACAATTAAGAAATTTTATTACCAAACTTGTTAAAAGGTGGAAAGAAAGTCACAGGATTATGGCAGTGTTCGAAGAGCGAAATAAGTATTGGTTGAATAAAGACATTATTTTCCAGCCAGCCATTGATCAAGTTAAACAAAAACTTTTTTCAGAGAAAAAAAAAAAAACAAAGCAAGACTAAAAAAGGAGAAAAAAGAAAAGGAGTCAATCTTCAATGAAACACCGAACCAAGAGTTAATGTAGCGAAGATCACGAGTCTTTACAAGGCTGTAGTGCTTCACAGATTATTTCTAAGTTATGTTCAGAATCTGCGATAGTCGCAAAAATCTGTAGACTCTGAACCAAAGACCCCTATTTCATGTATACCTGAAGAAACTTTAGCTCTTTATACAGAAGTTGGATACTTAAAAAGGTCATAAAAACTAAAACGGACTATTACTCCAGTGAAATACACGTAACCGAACGTTCAGCTAAAATTGGATTGCAAAGTCTAGTAGACCATACATTATTTTGAACAGGATCTCATGACTATAGGCAATAATAACGATTGCATGAAAGCGATATTTAAATGGGGCTGTGACGGTAGCAATAGTATGACAACATTTGATAAGCATTTATTTGCTGTATGTATTGTTTTTTTTTACAAAACAAAAAAAGAATCCGCAATACTGTGGCAAAACTTTAACTTGCATAAAATATAACAATATAATTTTCTCCTACCTACGAATGTTTAATTTAGCACTAAATAGTTTATTAAATTGATTCGACGGTGTCTGTCAGTCTGTCCATCCAACCACAATGCTGGTATTTTTCTACCTGTTTAAACCAAATCTAAAAATGAAACAGTTGGTGCTATAGAGATTTGAAAGCGTAAATCAGCTAATATTTACGCAACAATCAATTATCTTCTGAACATTCATGTGCACAATGGGAAATTCCTTTAATTTTTTAACAATAAGTATGTAACGTTTAAACTTTGGTAATTGCAGTTTATTGGAAACAGATTTTATTAAACTTTGAATTTAATAAAAAAAGCGCGAATATTCGGCAAGGTCGAATCTATATACCCACCTTCAACTTTTTCAAATTTTACGTTATATGGGAGGGGGTGGTAAAGTGGACATTAAAGTGGGCGGACCACGCCCATTTTTTGTTTCCGAGTTTACATTGGTCCTTGAACTATTTGAACACAATTTCGTTGATTTTCACCTTATATAGGAGGTGG